>JAGTXR010000074.1:1297058-1945588 GCA_022606575.1 Glossosoma conforme
TCCCGATGGCAGGGCATGCGGATCGTCGTCAACGCCCTGATGTATGCCATTCCTAGCATCTTCAACGTGCTGCTCGTCTGTCTGGTCTTCTGGCTCATCTTCTCCATCATGGGCGTGCAGTTCTTCGGTGGAAAGTTCTTCAAATGTGTCGACGAAGAAGGGGAACTTCTACCGATCACTGTAAGTCATTATAATAATGTATTATCGTAGGAAACTATTCATAGAATGTGCTCAGCGTACCTGACATGGAATTATTCAATGTTCTGCCCAGGTGATCTCACCAATGGTTTAGTCCACAAGTAGTAAATGTATTAGTGTTTTTTGCTGTGTGTTTTATGTGTTTCAATTTATGTGTCTGTCAAGTCTCTTGTTATGTTTATTTTCTTTCTATCTTTTTGTGTATATAACCTAGTTTTAACTCCTAGTATTAAGGAAAAAATATAAATGAATGAAATGTCTTCGATTTCAAGGAAGGTGTAATTAAATTCATTTATAATTAAATATATTAAGTTAAAAAGTTCATGTCATTATTATCTAGAACATTATTATGTAATAACTTAAGAGACTATCAACCTGGTAATTTAAGATTGAGCAATTATTATTGTAAGCTTGTATAATTTTACTTTAAATAAAGAACCTTTAAAAAAATTAAAAAACTGACATGGAATGAGGCGATTACCATGGCGGTTGACAGAGGTTTGTGACGGTAGCTCGTGATGACCATATGCTTCAGTTAAAGAGCGGATATGTTGATACTGATGATGATATGAAGGATAGTCTTGATAAACGACAATTGCACATTATATGCGCTGTTCTCATTAGATCACAGAAACATTGGATGCGAACCACAATTTTAATGGGTTACTTTGATGGGCCTATTGTTCGCCGCATGTCGTTGGTTTAGTAAAGCCACTCTTTATGACCTAATGCTCCGCGACTCGGTAGTGTCAGGCTAATTAACCGATCTACTTAAAAATAAATATTAACAAACACCTTGAAATGAGCGGAAAAGGTGTGTTGTGTTTGTGTGTAGGTTGGAAAGTGTATAAGAAGCAGATCAATATTGATATGTTTCTTGGAGAGATCCAGGTTGTATGAAGAAGGAAACACAGATACTGAAATAGCATTTGTAAGAACAACCTTTTAATTAGACAAGGATAATAATAATTGAATTATCAATAAGCTCCATGCCGATGTAAAAAAGGGTTACTTTCAACAACCAGACGTAAACTCCTACTTACTAACAGAGCGCTCTAGATCAAAATGACCGCTGAGAGGATTGCAAATAAATGGGAACCACCGAGTCACCCCCCACAACTCCTTGACACTGAAAATTGAATTTGAAAAAATTAAAATTGAAATTGAAATTGATATTGAAATTGACACGTCGTCACAAACGTATTTTCAGACCAACCTCGTAGATTGCCATGTATTCCATCTATAGTCGTTTCTAGGACCTAGACTTTCTTTTAAAATAATCCAAGTATTATCGTTCGTCCACATTTTTAGTAATATGGTAGTCACCGGTATAATAGGTTGATATTAGCATAGCCTTTACTGACTGTTGCCGAAAACTTCGATTTACAATATTTCGTCTCTTATTTCTGTTCGCCTGTCGGACATGTATGTGTCACCATATTGGCTTTTTGACAAGTCCGGTCCGGTATGGTCCGGTCGGTTAGTTATGTACATTGCTGCTGTGATTGGTGGGCCATTAATTATGTAGGTCGCCACTTGCGGCCCATAACGAGCGCGCTTATTCGTCAGTTAAGTCTTGTCCGGCCGGCGAAACGTCATGTTACGGTCGGACGAGGATATCAAGTCTTTATTAAAAATAAATGCGAATTGTGCTTCAAAAACAAGTTATTTGCTTTGCGACCTGCTCGTGCATCCTTCCTCCACGCGGCCACGTGACGAACCCACGACTTGTCGCCTTTTTAAAAACGGGCGATGTCTATGCAAATTCGCGAGCTCTTGCCCTGGAGGCTCCCGGGAATTATCTTTGTAGATGAGTAATGAAAAGGGGAAAGTGATACTCAACGCAAATACATTTTAATTAGTAATTTATAAATTCCAGGTGGTGAACGATAAGTGGGAATGCGTGTATCGCAACTACACGTGGATCAATTCGAAGATCTCGTTCGACCACGTGGGCATTGCCTACCTGGCTCTCTTCCAGGTGGCCACCTTCGAGGGCTGGATGGAGGTCATGGCTGATGCCGTCGACGCGCGGGGAGTTGACCTCCAGCCGCAGCGCGAGGCCAACCTCTACGCTTACATCTACTTTGTCATCTTCATCGTGTGCGGATCCTTCTTCACGCTCAACCTCTTCATCGGAGTCATCATTGACAACTTCAACATGCTGAAAAAGAGGGTAAGTTATTCGGTTTTGCAAAACACCGACTGGTATCATTACGAGTATCATCTAAGTGACAAATCGTATGCTTTAATATAATGTCTAGTTTTCAATCCCCGATGAAGATTTTATAGTTAATTTTAAAGCTCTATAAAAATCTTTAATGAGCATTTTTGACCCCTCACAAATTCAATAACGGTCATAGCCTATTAATCCAAAGTAATGTAGATGAAGTCGTCACATACTCATTCACTGTGAGAATTTCTGAAAATGGATGATGCGTAAAAACTGGGCTGTAGTCTATGACGTTGCCAGATCAACACTCCGCGCACAGTCACATATGTAAAATGACGTCATATAATCTACATATAAGACCACCATCACTACCTGTCGGAATTATGTTTATGCAAAATGTATATATTTATTGTACCTCAGAGGATGATAAAATTCATTTATTTTAAATAATTATATATATGTATATAATAACATTGACATATGAGGCTATTCCACGGTCAGGAAAAGCAGTTCTAACAAGAATTAAACCAATCCCAACCACTTTCGAGTGAGGTCGCCGAAACACTGACTGCTGTAATGGCAGTACTGTGGCTTATGAAGCGAGAATTTACATGGATTATAGCCCCTTTCTCGAGCGGCGTGCGTTCATTAACTCGTACACTTCAAGTCTATTACATATTTGGATTAGATGTATCACTTCGCAGAGGCAGGTGTCATTGCACGTGACCAAATATTTGTCAAATCAATCTACATTTTTGTTGTTTCTTTGTCTATTCAGTACGAAGGAGGAGTGCTGGAGATGTTTCTCACAGAGAGCCAGAAGCATTACTACACAGCAATGAAGAAGTTGGGCAGGAAGAAGCCGCAGAAGGTCATCAAGAGACCGCTGAACCAGTTCATGGCCATGTTCTACGACCTGTCAAACTCCCGCCGGTTCGAGATCGCCATCTTCGTGCTGATCTTCCTCAACATGCTCAGCATGGGAGTGGAGCACTACGGACAGCCCCACGCCATCTTCTTCATCCTGGAAGTCAGCAACGCCTTTTTTACAACAGTTTTCGGCCTGGGTGAGTTGTATTTTGAGACCTTCACTCGATCAGGTTATACAAAATGATATTCATGGTAACAATAACCTGCATGAAGGGTATTATCACAAAAAACACATTTATAAGAAGTGACAACACATTTCCGGCTGCAAGATTTCGCAAAAAAAAAAAACAATTTTAACTGAAGTTAAGGACTTAAAAATTGAAACAAATTTGTAGTGACCCTGTGTCTTAAATATGCGTTAACTTTTGTAAGACTGATAATGTCGAACCTTATAAGTAAAAAAAAGTCAAATGCTTGTAGAAAAAAACAAGTTTAAATACCCTACCCGACTTTAAAGATCAGAGTACGTAAAACGTAAAAATACCCTTCCCGTTAATAACCCTCAGTCGATGTAACGGGTATTAATATCTTTCCCGATGTTAATATGTAGAAAACAAAACATCTGATTAAAAAATCACACAAAATATGCCTTTGCTCATGCTCCCCTTTGGCATTAAAAGAACAATCCCGACATGTCAACCTTCGCCTCTTAACTGACTATAAGATAGAAGGCTGCTCTGTTCACTGCCTCACCTTGTCATTCTTTATAAAGTCAAACTCATATCACTGTTCTACACAAATCACTGTTCTCAATTATTACATTTAATTTAAAATATTATTATTATTTTTACAGAGGCCATTGTAAAGATGATAGGTCTCCGCTACCACTACTTCACGGTGCCGTGGAACATGTTCGACTTCCTGCTGGTGCTGGCCAGCATCCTGGGCATCCTCATGGAGGACATCATGATAGACCTGCCAGTGTCTCCAACCTTGCTGAGGGTAGTCAGGGTCTTTCGCATCGGGAGAATACTCAGACTGATTAAGGTAACATACCTGCTTCTTCTGCTGCACTTCACCAAGAGAATTCATTATATTTGTGCATATTTTTTTGACTGCCAGCTCATACACATCGGTGTAATCGTACAAAAATTACGAGTCATGGAAAACAGACGTCAGGTTTATTAACCCTTTCGTTGTGGCTCGGTGGATATATGGATTATACTGTCAATACGGCGTGAATTTTTCAAACCATTTTTTTTTTGTAATTACATTTATTTTACATTTATTATTAGTTTTTAAACAGTATTATGAGGAAAAATTATTTTTCGCACTAGGGTATAATCAGTTTGTATATCCATCTACACATATTTATTACATATTCTAATCGCCGGCGGGTATAGCTTAATGGTCAAAGCGCTTGCATTGCAAGGCAAAGGTCGTGGGTTCGATCCCCGACGGAGACGAAAGTTGTCCCGTGAAGACCACCCATTCACAGTAAATTTCTGTAATAATAAGGATGATGCGTGAATCTCGGGCTGTAGTCTATGACGTTGGCGGATCAGCAGTCCACATGCAGCGTTTAGCCGTATGCACCACGGTAAGCGTCATAGAATTCCACAAATGAGACTTTAGACTTTTTTCTCTTGTATGTGTTTACATAAAAATAAATCGTAACATTCTATATATACTAACTGGATAAGTCATCAAAAATTTTTATTTAAATACCTGCAGTAAGTGATTCTAGAGCTTTTTTTGTGTCACAGGTAACCTCGTTGTAGGCACAACAAGTTATGATAATTGATAAATTCGTGTATTTTTATTGATTTCAGGCCGCAAAAGGCATCAGAAAGCTGTTGTTTGCCTTGGTGGTGTCTCTTCCTGCTCTGTTCAATATTGGAGCACTTTTGGCTCTCATAACCTTCATCTATGCCATCATTGGCATGTCCGTGTTTGGTCATGTCAAGCAGCAAGGCGCTCTGGATGACCTGGTCAACTTTGAAACCTTTGGCAGAAGCATGCAGCTACTCTTCAGGTAACTCATCATCACAACATGTTTGCTTACCTACAACGGAAATAAGATTGTTACAAACTGCGGCCAAAACCATATGTCATCCGCCTTGATACTCCCTCATCCCATGACAGCTCTACTTCTTATAGCTCCGCCAAGGACATTCTATATAAAGTTCCCGACAGGTAACAAAAAAAACTGCAATTCTTATATAATAAGCGTTCGGAGCGGTATGCTTTATAGTAAGGCTGTCAGGAAAGTGCTATTCAAAGCACACTGTATGGCATTATATACATCAGAACTCTGCTCTAGCTATCCTAAACGAGAGTGGGAGAAGCTCAAAGTTGCGTATAATAATTCATTTCACCAACTTATGCAACTCCCTAGATTTTGTAGCGCATCTGACATGTTTGCGGAGGGCGGAGTCAATTCATTCCCAGCATTATTGCGTCACCGTGTTGCCGGCTACTGGAGCAGGATAAGGAAGTCCAACAACACCATCATCCTGGCTGCTTCTAAATGGCTGAACTCCTCCCTTAGCCATCACTGGATAGAGATGATGCAGCGACCACCATGAATTATTATGTTCAAATATAATTATTATTTTTAACAAACTACGTGTTATATGACATTTATTAAATCACTTAAACAGCGGACGTTAGGATTCGCAGACATGTCTTAGAGCATAGCCTAACGTGTTATTCAATCAATTTTCCACCTTATCGAATCATGAAGTTAAGCATATTACCTGTATATGGTTAGTTTGTATTAGTTCATCACAGATGGCACTTGTTAAACTATATATTTACGTATTTCTTTTCATGGTTCAATCTTTTTACTTTTATTATCAATTTATTCATTTAAATATATTATTTATACCTGTATACATTTTTCTCTTTAAGCTTTATCAATTAAATTGTATTTAATATCAAATCAATACATGTATAACATAATATAATATATATTAAAATGTTTTTAATAACATTAAGGTTATCAACTGACAATACTTGGTGAAACTGTATAATTATAATTTTAAATTAATTTAAATTAAAAAATTAACAAATTAAAAATATTTATCTTTGATTCATATTTATTTCAAATGATTATGTGTTTCAGGCTCCCTGAAGACCATCTTCAATCAATTTGAATCAAAACTGAATATTTTTAATTTATTAATTTTTTAATTAAAATTAATTTTAAATTATAGAATTGTTTTTGTTTTAAATAAATTTTACTTTTTTAATGAAGAAATAAATGAAGACACTTTAATTTATAACAATTTAGTATTATCATGAAATTCAGAATAAAAATCTGTCTAGTTTGCATTCGGCTATTTTGTTGTTCAGCCAAATTTCCATTTTATCAGATATCCATTTGGCCAAATGTCTTTTGGGAAATTAGTTATTGTTCTACTGTCCAGACACCTACTCGTATTAACCAGATAAAAATAATATTAATTGCCGTTTCTTACATTTGACAAATAATCGAAAATATATTTTACAGTTAAATTGGTTTGACGTGTTTTTTATGAAAACACTTTTTTTCCTTTATTTAGGTTGATGACATCCGCCGGCTGGAACGACGTATTGGAATCGCTGATGATTCAACCGCCTCAGTGCGACCTGTCAGCCAACGGTCAGGCGAACGGAGACTGCGGCTCGCCACTCCTGGCTATCACGTACTTCACCAGCTTCATCATCATTAGCTACATGATCGTCATCAACATGTACATCGCCATCATCCTGGAGAACTTCAACCAGGCGCATCAGGAGGAAGAGATAGGCATCGTAGAAGACGATCTCGAAATGTTCTACATTAGATGGTCCAAGTATGATATTATTTAAAAAATTTATCAACAATATACAGCCCTTTTGTGTCCCGTGCAGAGGACCAAATTTTGTTAAAACTCATGATGTGCAAGCCTGGAGGCAAGACGAAAAGGCAGCTATAGTTAATACAATCCTGCGGCATTTATAAGACATGTCCTAACTAGGTCCACCTTCGCCTCTTTATCGACTGCAGTATGGAAAACTGCCTTGTCCAGTCCCTGACCTCGTCATTCCTTACAAAGTAAAAATCATCGTACCCCCCGTATACTTCGCAGACATATGTTCTCAAATCCCATTACACGGCAGCATTGGCTCTTGGTGAGATGCCAGATGAAGCATAGGCCACCATAACTAATCCATCTCTATTTGACTTTATATTTCCAAGATTTTTCTTATAAAAGTTCCAACAAATGTAGTTTTACAGTTGCAGCAGTCTATAATGGTAACAGATCTACAGGGATATTGCACTAGTTTGGCTTAAGTTTTCCTGTGATAAGCTCTGGAATGATGAATCATTTTTTGTTTATCCAGGTACGACCCTCACGCAACGCAGTTCATCCGTTTCTCTCAGCTGTCAGACTTCATAGCATCGCTGGACCCTCCTCTGGGCATCGGCAAGCCCAACACTGTCGCTCTTGTCAGCTTCAACCTTCCCATCGCCAAGGGCAACAAGATCCACTGCCTTGACATCCTGCACTCGCTGGTCAAGCACGTGCTAGGCCACGTGGAGGAGACGGACAACTTCCGCCAGCTGCAGGACCAGATGGACGTGAAGTTCAAGAAGCAGTTCCCCACGCGCAAGGAACTGGAAATTGTTTCATCTACAAGAATGTGGAAGAGGCAAGACAAAGCGGCCAAGTTGATACAGAGCTCCTTTAGAGACTTCCTTAAGTAAGTTTAATTACATTTTCGTGACAGATTTATATAATAGGTGTAGCGGAAAAGAATGTCGTTTTTTTGTTTTTGTTTTGAGTGGTCAGTTGTGCTTCGGCAGTCGAACTTTTACAGCGTGTTATGTGTTGTTTCTCTGACTACGTATACCTGGAGTGTACTAGGATATTTAAACAAAAAAATACAACCCTATATACAATGGACAGCTTTGTACCGAATGAGGAATTTATTAGAAATATTATGCTTTACCATTTCATGCAGAAAGAAAGTGCAACACGTGCTACAAACTTGTGATTTACTGGGAGATATTTTGAATGTTCGTACATACCGGAGGTGGTTTAAACAATTTAAGTCCGGCAATGTTTTATATTAATTATTTTATTCAAAAAACGACATCCTTTTCCGGATTTAATTGCAAAACAATTCTTCAAAATTTAAAAAAAAAGAGAAATCAGTCAATAATAATAAAACTTACAAGAAAGATATTTTTTAGTATATTCATTATATATTTGGTGCATATAAACACTGCGAATTGCCGTTTCTCAGTTCTGTAAACTCAGATTGTCTATGCCTTATCCCAGAACATTTGTGTACCCGGAGGTCCACATGAGTATATAGATGGTTCCTAGGAGCTACCAGGACATAGCCGCAGTCTATGCAAGCACTTTTTATGAAGATCGGATGACACATATAAGTTTTTTTTTTTTTTTAAACTTATGTTTGATGATTACTTATTAATATGTTATCTCGAAATATGAGTACATTCAACTCTCCTTTAAGGTTTTCATAAAATCGGATGATAAACCCGATGCTCTTGAGGCCTGAATCATTTATTCCTTAAAGGTGGTTCAACCTAAAGTAACACAAGAAAAAACATAGCAATTATTTATGAAAAAATATTTACAAAAAAATTAACGCAAATGCGATGTCCAAAAATATATCCGTAACAAATCAAAAAAACGGGCGTTGTAGGAGGGGGACTGTGTATAAAAATGTTGTCAAAAAAGTGATAAAATTCTTATATTAAATATGTCATTGGTGGACTTTTAGAATATATTGTAATATTCTAATACTTAATACATAATTGATGAAATCTTTTTTGAAATTTCTCTCATCAATATCGGAGAAAAATAAGCAGCGAAAAATACATTTTTTGCTGTCAGTTTATATAGTTTATATATGTACCTGTACGTATCAATTTTTTAAAATTCTAACATGTTTTGTATGGTCATTTTAATATTTAAATTATTTCAAAGGGCAAAGAGGGAGCGCGAACGAGAACCATTGGAAGTAGAAGACGAGCAAACGCAGACTTCCTCTCCCGGAGGTTGGCAAGGTCGCTTGTCCGCCTTTCTTCACGTGCACCGCGGCAGCCGCGCCTCCAGCCGCAAATCCTCAAGAGCATCAGACGGTTCAGACCTCAGCGATCTGGGAGGCGCCTGGCTCAACCTCCCTCTACTTCTGCTATCCGGAGCAGCAACACAACAAGACCCCTGCATCACAGTCAGCGAACCGTCACCAGACGGCTCAACACCAGCAATAGGCCCTGACAAACCGCCATCTAGAAGACGCAGCATCTATAACTTCTTCCTTAAACATCAAGACGCTGTAGAAACGCAACATGACGACGATATTACATCGCCTCTTCGACACAAAGGATCACTCAAACAAAGCGGAACAATGCTTGGACTGCACGACGAAGCAAAAACAAAAAGAGGCAGCATCATAAGAAGAAAGATGGAAAGAGGCAGTTCGCAATCTGCTTTGAGAGTCGGTCAAGTGCAGCTTGGTTTGGGAGCTGCTGGTAGCGAAGTAAGTATCCTCGTCACAGAGGCGTCTCCGGAAGCGCCTCCTTTGGCTGCCCTAGCGCCAGAACCTACACTTGTCCACGTTTTGGTTCACAGAGAGAGTGAAGAGTACGCGGCCGACGACACCACCACAGCGGAAGACCACGAAAGGACGCGACGAGGGGCGGAAGGTGGCAGCTGATAGCTCATAGCCGGCGCAGAGAAGATCCCAACGAGCCTTTATTAGACTCGATTACCACCAACACTGTACTGTCTTGCTGCTGCTTCAGAATCATCCGCTCTATATCTATTTATCCATCTCTCTATTGTATCTCTAGATCGCTCATTGAGCTTTGGACAGACGTTTATTTGCTGCGAGTTGTTCTCGATTCACGGAATGATGCGTTCTTCTTCCACTTCAAGCGAAATCGACTCAATTTTAAAACCTTTTTTTTTTTAATAATTTATGAATACTTTTCAAATATTTTATTGTAAAATGATGATACTGTTTCTTATCTGATTTTATTATTTCACCCATGTGAGCATTATAATTATATTTTGTGACTAAAAACATCTTGTAGTGATTTCAAAAATATTGCCTTCAGAAATCAGGTATATGAGATCAAATACGTATGAGTAGTGTAAACGCATTTTTTTTTAGTAAAAAAATATTTAATATATTCAAATAAGTACAATAAACGTAGAGTAATAGACATTTAGATTATTTCTGCTTACTCATTTTGAAAAACATGGCTTTGTAGTTTTTTGCAGCGATTTCCAGCAAATATTCACTTGTTCATCTGTAAAAACATGAAATATACAAGAATTGTCGTCTTGATATGCGCATTGTTTGTTTTGTTATACGATTTAAAATGGAGAAGAGCTTGCACCGTGAATCGAGGACAACTTCATAGATATTTCACAACATTGAGTAACTATGTTCATTACTGTATCATGATTGTTAGCAATACTTCTGCAAAGACCTCAGTTCAGAGGTCACCATCTTATCTTAATTCATCAGATTGCAATTTTGATCGAAGCCAAGTGTGGGATACTGCTTGAGAGACCAGAAAAAAGAGATGAAAGGAGAAAACTTGGCTGTTAACAAGACACTTTCTTCATCTCATTGAATGGCTCTTTGATGCTATAAATCTAGTCTATCCCACACTAAGGGCATGGCTCTTGTGAAAACGGTACGGAAAACGGGGCTAAAAATCAAAACGACGTTATTTATAATACATACTTTAAAAGTACTATATTATGTTCATTCACTCATTATCAATTCACATTTAAATCATATTTACTTATACAGATTTCAAACAATCGAATGTAAATATATTGATATGCATATTTAATCAAAGAAAAAAATGCTTTTTTATCTCGTTTTTAAGTAAATGATGTTGATGAAATGTTTTGAAGAAATGGGTTGAATATTCTTCGGAAATTCAAAGGAAAAACATTTCACACACAGCAATTAGCAATCCGTAAAAATGGCAAATACAATCTTAAGTTCGCTTTATCTAAAAGTTTCCTGGTTCAATTTAATTTCATGGTGGGTTAAAGATTCGATAGACACAGATCAATGATTTTAGAATTATAATTAATAATAATATCAAAAATTTAAAAAAAATCTTTCACTGTCTGTACCGTTTACACAATTGTCATGTTTCCCAGCCTGATATTGGTGGAGCGATAAGAAAAATTACTGGGTGCTAATTTAAAATAATTAGAGCAAAAAAATAAAAATTATAAAAAATATGTCGCAAATAAGTTACGGGAACTTGAAAAAAAAACGTAAGAAAAATCAACGGTTGTTTTAAAATAAAAAACAATCAATTTTGCAATAAAAATAATTATCTCTCCATATTTAAAAAAAAAGTGCATACTTTTATGTACAGAGTGGCCACTGAAGTCTTTTTGCCTGATTTTTTTTTTCAAAGCAATTTACATTTGAATACGATTGCCATTTTATTATGCCTGTCATTTTATCACTTATATAAGTTTTTTTGAGTCACAGTATTTCAATCACTCACAGACAGTGCCGGTCTTAGGGGGTGGCGAATTGGGTCGGTGCCCCAGGGCGTCGAATAAGCTAGGGGCGCCCAATATTTCTTATATTTTTTAAAATATAAACAATATGGGGCGCAAGAAAAAAAATGCCGCAGGGCGCCGCAGGGTCTAGAACCGGTACTGCTCACAGATCACCACTGTAAAGAGATTATTGTTAAATAATGCCAAACTTGTAACTCACTGTAATAAAGTACACGTACAGTTTCAAGATTTTATATAGTACATGTTGTGTTATACAGTAAAAATTTAACTGAAAAATTCAGTAAGTTAGATACCCTTTTTGTCAAATGAAAGCTATGAGGTTATCGTTTATTAAAAACTGAAAGAGCTTTGATATGACTTATCGTGTAAATATCATAAAGAAAATAAGTCATTTTGTATATACTCGTATTTCATCGGCTTAAATTATTTTCATTCCTTAACTTGCAACATTATCAACAAAAAAATATTTTAATCGGTTTTAAGTAGATTTTTTGACACTTTAATTGGCAGTATATACACTATCAATTTTATAAAACATAAAAATTGGA
Organism: Glossosoma conforme; assembly: GCA_022606575.1. Lineage (NCBI taxonomy): Eukaryota > Metazoa > Arthropoda > Insecta > Trichoptera > Glossosomatidae > Glossosoma > Glossosoma conforme. The sequence goes on from JAGTXR010000074.1 coordinate 1,309,418, forward strand.
ACTTAGTAAAGATATGTAATGCAGTAAAAAGCAAATCAAATAATAAAAACAACGAAAATCATTCATTTTATCGATATTATTATAGATAAATAAATAAATTTATTATAAAAACTAATCGAATGAAAAATATCTTAAAATTGTAGTAAAAACGCTATTTTTTTATTTAAAATGCGTGAAAAATCACACCAAAATTATCGTTGTCATTAATTTAACATTTTATTTGTTTATCTCAATTTACACATTTAATGTATCACTTAAAATCTACAGAAAACATATTTCGTAAGAAAAAACATATAAATTTAATCGTTTTTCTATTCAGGTCACTAGAGTAGTTAATTAATATTACCTTACGAATTATCAATACGCATGTCATGTGCACTAAAGTGATATCATTCCCAAATTAAAGTTGCATTATTTCATCAATGTTATTTGCATAATTTATTATGTAATTTATAAGACACGAGGTAAGTAAAGTATAATGTTTTAGTAATCACAAAATGTTAATTTTTTCTCGATACAGTGTGACTTTTAGACCGATCTTGACACTATTTCTAACTTGAGAGTGGACATATCACCGTTTTGTGAAAAAAAACACTGCTTTGTTTGACCAATAATAACACTTTTAACAACAATAATGCCAAAAATATTAAAACGTTTTTAGAAAGTGTCGATAAAACAAAACGCTTTTTGCTTTGGTTATTTGATTAATCGATTTATCGGATTAAATAAACGATTACAACTATTGTTTTAAATGTTATTTTGTTGTTGAGATTTTGAAATACTGTGACTCATCTTTCTATATTTGTTTGTTTTAAACCATATATACAGGTCTTATTAGGGTTTTAAAATGAAAAACTAGTAAACAATTAAAAATTTGAAAATAATTATTCAAATTACATTGAATTTATTTAGAAATGTAAATAATTCAATAAAAAATAACGTAAAAATAATAAAATTGTTTAATTAACGTCTCTAAATATTTTGAGGCTAAATTTCATTTGATTGATAAACCTTTAATTAATTGCCAGGTATAATTATGTCATATTTTACTGAAGACTTCTAGCGAGAGAATTCAATGGCCACTTTGTGTAGTAGCAAGATGATAAATATAACATTGACTTTAGTTAGTATATCATGAAAATGTTATTAGACTTAGAGAAATTATATAAATAGTTAGACTCGGTAAAGTTGCTAGGTTTTTTAATACTCCTGTGTAAAGGTGATATAGATTTAATTTACTATGTAAATTACGTAGTCGTTTACTAATTAATTAATTAATTGTATTATTAACTAATAATTATATTTTATATTTAATTAAATCAATAAGAACAGGGTAACCTCAGTTGACTGGCGACTCACTGAACACTGGCTTAACAAATAAACAAACTCAAAGACGTAAAGATTTTTTCCACTCAACTTCCAGTTAAATTTTTGGTTAATTTTAACCATGGAACGTTCCAGTTATCAGTGAGTCGCGATCGGTTGATGCGTTCATGTTCTTAACAAAGGTAAAGTGCATTCTAACATAATAATTCGTGACCATAGACACATAATGGACGCATTCGCTGTATTTAATATAAACATGATGGTCCGGGTATATGTAGAGACGTCTCTTTGTGTATGATAGATGATAGATTTTGCTCTCTAGCCGGTAAATAAACTTTAAAAATAAACAACATATTGTATGTATAAAATATAACCTTTTAAAAAATATTATCACATTACTTATTTCCATCTGCGATCGATTTTTAACTATGAGTGTGAAAACTTAAAATTATCTATTTGAAAATGAGAAATAACTTTGTAAATATTTTTTTTGTTTATCCAACTACAACGCATTATTACATAAACACTTACATTATTTATTTCAAGTACAAATCCTTATATTGAGTAGATTTTGTAATACGTCTAAGATTGACTCAATGATCCATAAATCACAATCTTATCAATATACATGCAATAAACATCTAATATATAGATTAATTTTATCATGTTAATGATGATTAAGTGTTTTTTTTTTTCAAAATTTTAAATTACGGAATTCTTAATTCAAACCTACTCGTACTTAAATACCTTCGAAGGAATTCATTTAATATAAAGTTACTTAATATATGTTTTTCTGATTATTGAATGAGCTTAAAAATTAAGTTGTGAATTTTTAAATTTCCTATTAGATAAAAACAATGATTAAATAATAGAAAAGTTATTTCTTTTATTCAAATAAATAATTGAAAATTCTATCACAAATTTAGCAATGCTATAAAATTCACTGTTGGTTATTTTTGCGACATTACAAGCATGTAAAAAAGCTTGATTTTTTCGTATTTCTAACTAAAACGTTTCAATTGTAATATTACAATAATATAAACGTATTCAAGTACATTTTTGAATATTTTTGTAACACCTGTTATTTTTTAGGATGCATTCTTAAAGAAAACATGAGATTAAAAAGTATTGATTAATGAGATATACTCGAAATTAATATAACAATCAAACGTTTAATCGAGAAAAGAAATCAAGCTTTCTAATGCGCCTGTGATGTATGCAAATTTATTGACATGTTGTATATAACTTTCACGCAAACGTCAATTCAAGGCGTATTTTAATATATTTATCGCAATAAAGCTCGTTACTTTTTATCGAACGAAATCACTTAGAGAACTTAACTTTAGTATAAGTTTACGTATTTTTTTAAATCAGTAACGTAACGAGGAATCTCCATTGCCCACAAATAATTCCATTGACTGTTTGAAGAAGCAATTTGTTAGACACGTTGTTACTATAAATATTTACGAATAATATGCTCATTCGTTGTATTATGTATTTTATTGCGTTTTTATATTTATGGGCGGGATTCTGGGTTACGGCACTGGCTACGATAAAGATTTTATTGAATACTTAAGCACAAATGCTTAATTGATACTAAACTCCCTGATAAATCATTGAAATACTCTAACGAAACAAGTATTCAAATGTTACGAACATGTAAATATTTTTTAAATATTAAATTATGTAACTTTTACATTGATCATGTTTCAATAAACTCGATGTTTATTTGACTTCCAGTTAGTTATGATTTATAATAATCACTTAAGGCATATGTTTTTGCATATTTGACCGATCGGATTAGGAATGGACTATTTTTTTGAACAGTGCATACATAATTTCAGTAAAAGAAACTACATTAGTCACATTCATAAAATTTCAATGTTTACTCGGCAAAATATCAATTTGCCTAAAAGTCTTTTCAGCCAAATGACAGCTTTTTGTTAAATGATCTGTAGCCTAATATCCGTTGGTTAAATAAATTTTGCAGAAATGGCTGAAATTCTGAGCGTTAAATATTTTTCAAGGAATGCATTATAAAGAGACCAAAATCAGTTGAAACCAGAGAGCTCTACGACGCTTAACCAGAGCTGCAGGACACTGTATTTAAATATATATATATTCATACTGAAATAGCATTTCAGAGCTTAATGGTTGCCTTTATTGAGGAATTTTACGTGAAATGTGAAAGTTCAATAAAATATTTTTAAAAATGTATTGGTTTATTTTATTATAGTAATCAAAGGGAGAAATAAATTTTCAAATAAAATCTTTATCGTTTCATGATTTCAGTAAACTTTTGGTGAAAAAAACTTTTCAAGTCTGATACTCAATTATTAACTAAGCGAAACTATTCGCTTTGAAAAATTCGTTTTGTATTCCTAATAATATGCTTACGTACAATCAGTAAAACATAGGAGAATTAAAAAATATATAATTCAAAATAAGCTTAAACTAAACTATAAACAAACGATTTCGTCGAAGTTTTTTCCACTTTTGTCTTTTTCACAAGCCAATTTTGCGTCGTTTCAATTTGAATAACGGTAAGAATATTTTTATAATATTATTTTCGCCTAGTAATCATATTAAGATCATAGATTTTAATGTCAACCTTTATTTTTCTCTATTAAACTAATATATTCAACACCATCTATGGTCGTATTATTATCTATGGAGCTGTACGTGAGTTGATAAATTTGATTATTTGTTTTGAAAAAGAATAATTGCCCTTTTTTGACAAGAAAATAATTTTTCAAATACGTAGCTAATAATAAAACAATATAAATACATAGATACATCAAATAAATTGTAGTAACTTGACTCACGTGGATATTCTTATTATATTATTAACAACTTACCGTTCATTTTTAGTTATAACTCATAAATGTATGATGATAATACATTATCATCAAATATCGCTGCATTCGATTTATTTTTGAATTGTATGTATGAATTGTAGTTGCATTCTCATTTGTTTTAAATTTCAAATGATTCTATTTGAATGTCAATTCATTGAACAATCTGTTAACTGTTTCTTTTTAATATCTTAGTATATTAAATGTTTGAATTTATTACGTTTTTTTTACGTAGTGCTTAATTATTTAAGAAAACACAACATCCACTGGGTCCACTGAGCGGAAATAATTCGTATTCGTATGGTTAACATATTTATAATATATTATTTTTATTAAATAGTTACTTATGTTCACGGATTTTATTTCATAACTGAGTAAATAAATGATACAATAATCTTTATCAACAATACAAAATACGTTTAACACTTCTTGTTATGTTTTCAATTTTAGTCTTATTGTTATCTATAATAATTTATAGAAATAAATCTACTAATTTTTTTGCAACAAAATCAATCTGTTCAAAATAAAATCATTTAATAAATTTAAGTACAATTTTATTTTTAATAGTTTAAAATATGTATTAAATTGAAATACGTTGTTATCATTGAATCAGTGGTTCTAAACTAGTGTTTTGTGGGGCAATGGAGATCTGCCAGGATGTTCTTGGTGCAAAAATAAAAAATATGTCAGATATTATAGGAAAGACTGTCATCAGCATACATTACACTTCATTTTACATTAAATATTAACAGATATATGAGGCAGTACTTAGAATTACATAGATTTGTATTTTTCAAATAAAAATTAAAAAGTATGTAGAATTATTTCACAACTTTTTATTAGATGATGACATGTTTTGGCTACTCGAAGTAGTCAAAAAGTGTCATTACCTTATATAAATTTTGTGGAATAATTCATTTTAATTTGATTTTATGGAATTCCACCAAAGAATTATCGATCGGAAAAATCGAACAACAAATGTATCTTTCTCCTGCCGCATATTTTTTGTATTTTAATTCTACTAAATATAAATCACAAGGGTTTTGATGCTCTTCGGTGTTGGTTTTATAATCACTCTGTACCCTCATACAAGTTGAAAACCACTGTTCTAAATAGATTTCTTTTTTTTTCATATTCTCTGTAAAACATATCAGTGAAAATATATTTTCTAATAAATCATATCGATTTTATTTATAAAAAGAACAACAATAAAATAGTTTTCGGTAAATATTTAAAATATTTAAAATACCTACTGTTAATTTTCATCTAACCTCAATTAAGTGCCTTTATATAACTGTTCAATATTTTCAAGCCCTTTTTCTAACCTATAAAATTATGAGTAGTTAAAAATTGTAGTGAATTTTAATTTTTAATGTAACTAAAGAGCTTACTATTATTACTTATAGCTAGGGATATAATTATAATTAGCGTTCTTTCTATATATAAAAAAAATCGTTATAAAACTTCAATATTTACATACTCGCATTATGTTACTTATCTAGAAAGATTTTTCACAAATTATAAATATGATGAATATTTAAAATATTTTTCAACAGCTAATACTTCAAAAATATAGGATATTTTATAATGTCTTTTTATTAATACTTGATTTTTTTTAATTTAAAATTAGAAAACATAAGAGTGATTTTGTTGTTAGGGACTTAAAGATTTTTTTATTTAAACATTTCTGTTTCCATCAATATGCCTAGATAAATTACTTAGGTACATTAAACGAAAAATCTATTTATTTCAAAAATACTCAGTTATGAAATAAAGTTTATCCGTAGTCATCGCTTTTTATTCCTAATTTACTGTACATTTTATAAATTACTACATTTACTATTCTCAATTCAATTTTAGTAGATAATTATTAAATTTTAAAAAATATGCATCTCAAATATAAACTTCGAATTTTCACGGAGAGTTTGTTTGTTTATTATTATTATTATTTTATATTTAGATGTCAAAAAATGGAATCAAAAGAACAATTTTGAATTTTCAAATACTCAACCATAAACTTTGTTAAGGCGTGGTTACAAAAAAAGTTTTGAACAGTACAAATGTTTTCCTTTCATTCGCATTTGTCGTTAAAAATATTATTTTGTTTTATTTTCATTATTGTGTTTCATTTTTAAGCTTATAATAAATAAAAAATATAAATTTCAACGAAAAAAACATTATACAACAAATATTTATGTAATATTTTCAGTTAGGTTTATTAATAATTTACTTTTACCGACTTTTTTTTACAAATTATATATTAAAAATATACGAGTATTTATTTATAATACTCTTACATAAAATTGACCAATGTTATGTGTCGTAATATTCTTATAGAACACGCAATTGGGAACGTTACACTTTTTAGAAAGACGTTAATTGAGTTTTCGACAAGTATTCAATATTCTTACACTTTATTTGCACGTATTTATTAAATAAAACTAATACGAATAAGTATGATCAGAGTTGGGTAGTTAGACAAACCTTCTATTGTAGGAAACGGTTTCGTGCAAAATCTGCACTACTGTAAAAACACTAAAATATTTTTTGAAAAACTTTCATACCTAATTATTACTTCCATATTATATTATTACGTATTGTAATGTTACATGTACATGTGAAGGGGTGACCGCTAACACTGCACACTTGACAGCCGGTAACCCCACTCGTGACGGTTGTGCTAAGATATTTTGAATTATAATGATAAACCAGGCATTGACAATATCGGATATTATATATGTTAGGGAGGCACCAATAGTAGACAAGCCTGTGTAAATAGCCATTTTAGATTTTGTTATCCCGCAGAGTCGTAGAATATTAAAATTAAATTTAAATAATTGTAAAGGACGTTCGGACGGTTATATTGTAACAATATTATGTATCGATTATATTAAATTGCACAAATTAATTTCAATTAACAATGGAGAAATTGTTAACAAAAATAAAATGCTATTTATTATTTAGGAATCAAAATATGTTCTAAACTTTTCCCTCAAATAATAATGGAAAATGTGTATTTGATAATAAATATGGAATATAAATTTAAAAACAATTCGTACCTACCTAAATAATATTCAGTAGGTACTTAATACCTATTATTATTTATCATTTACCTACCTAAACGAAATTTGATAGGTAGGTAGATGTTATTGATTATTGTTTATTATTTACTTACCGGAATAAAACATACCTAGTATGCACATTTTTTAATTACCTACATAAATTTTGATTTTATAACAAATTTCAACTAATTTTGTCTTAAAATATTTTAAATTACTATTATGATTGTAATCGAGATATATACATATATACATTAGGTACGATATGATTATTATTATTTGTTTCGCTGCACATTTTTTTAAACCAATTTTCGATTTAATTTGCTTAAATAAATTATCATTCTTTGAAATCAAATAATGAATCACTTTTTAATAGTAATTTTAATAATCCTTTTCAGGAAGACGGCAATTTTAAAAATGGTCAAATCACTTTTTTTACATTTTGCACCAAACAATTGAAATTTATTATTATTGTAAATGAGCATTGATTTAATTAAATTATTTTGAGAATAAATCAATCAAATGTTCTTTATTAAAAAGCTCCAATTAAAAAAATCTACTAAGGTAAAATATAAGCTTTCACATAATTAATATAATTATGTACCTAATTATAAATGAAGAAAATTAAATTTCAACACTATATAAAATTATTATTTTTCTGGCACAATAATACAATAATCAAAATTGTTTTGTAAATGAACATTATAAATCTACATATGAGTGACTTTCAATAAAAATCAGCTGTAAGAATAAAACACATAAATATCTTAGTTAATTTTTGACAATAAGTATAAAAACCTATAAGTAATATCATATCTTTCAATTAAATAAACATAATTATAATTTCTTAAATAATGAATTCAAGTTATATATATAATGAAAACCTTTTTATTTAAACATAAAAATATAAAGACAAATATTTGTGTATCTTACTTTTATGCCTGAAACCACCACGGGCACACACGAGCTGTCACAAATATGTTAGGTTAGGTTATGTATTCAATTAACCTATAATAATTTAATTGTGTCATTGAATGTGTAAATGTGGCAATGGCTGTCATAAAATGAAAAAAGTAACATATTTATTTGTCTTAACATGTTTTATAATAAATATGGAAGCAGTTGTAAACGTTATGTTAATATATATAACTATTATTTTAACTAGCAGTATTTAAGAATATGTGTACATCCAATACAATAATCATCATTTGTACATATTGGTATCTGTACCTCTTCTAAAAGTATTCAAAATGCATTACAATTTACCATTTTGCTCTGTACATATATTGGTCAGATTATAATTCTTATCAATCTCACACCAGTCACAAGAGTTTATATTTAAATTATTAAAAATACACTTTATCCCATTTAACACGTTATTGTTAAATAAATAAAATACTAATTTGTTATAGGAATATTAAAATAGATTTAAATTTGAAAGCCTATATAAGACAGCCTATGATATAATTTATTAAATATAATCAATCTTGTTGTGTTTGTGAATTCATATTAAATATTATTAAACGTATTCAAATAATATTAATTATTATAAACCAATCATAGATCTAAACGTCATGATGCATGATGAATAAATAAATATTTAAAACATAATACAACCAATGTGTCAATTTTAGATAAAAAAAAACATAATTATGTGACATTGTTTATTATATTTCTACATGACAACTTCTCTTTTATTTTACAACAGTGGCATGTCGATGTTTTAATAAATAATAAGATTCTGAAATTGCAATGAAAATTTAGAATGAGATAAAAGATAATAAAAAGATAAAAATAACTGGTTTATTAATAACTAAATTTAATATTTTCCTAAGTACAATAGAATTATACAAACAAATAAAGCATGAAACCAATGCACACGATATTTTTTGTTTTAGAAATGACTAATTGAACTCATAATTTATCATTATCACAATAATATGTTTCAGAAACTGACAAGTAGGTATGGAAAATTGTTCACATTTTAAATTTTACGAAATTAAAAAACAAAATAAGTGGTATCATGTAAATAAAGACATTATTGCTAAATTAACTATTCATTTTATTTTTATAATTTATTTTAAAAAATAATATAGGAATATTTATTGTAAGTGGGCACATTCAACGTTGCCATTTAAAAACTAGACCATTTTGAATTTATTATTGAGAGGAGTGATATTAATCAGAAGAATTCTCTTCACAATTTGTATCATTCGTGTGAATAGCCTTTTAATAGCTATGTTTTAAATTCCATCTACAAATTGTACTTCAATTGATAAATGGCTATAAATTTTACAATAAAGCGGTTTCAATAAATGTCATAATATTTTTATTAAATAACCAGGAAACATTTATTTTTCTTGTGAAATATCTAGTAAAAATATCATTCTTTATGTTAAATCCCAATTCTTCAAAAATATACATTCCTCTATAGAAGTAATTTTAATACTGATATTACACTATGTTTAATATGTTTTATTTATGTTTTTAAATTAAATAAATTAAAAACATTAGGTAGATTCAATTCTCATTTAAAAAAATTGAATTTAGTTAAGAATTTGGTCGAAAAAGCATGTTTCTAAGCATCCGTGGGTAATATACAGGTATAATAAAATTATTATTCTCATGAGTATAAGAACAAGGAAAGATAATGTTTGGAATAAAAATATCATATTTGAATGTGGAATGATAGTATTGCCAACGAAAGCTTCAGTGTTACCTGTCATAAAAATTATACTAATTACCAAGAGGTAGGTTTATTAAATAATTTATTATATGTATATATAAAAGACGAAACACATCAATGTGAAATAATAATTTTCATATAGCTTTTATCGTTGGCAGCACTATAAAACCAATGAATTAGGAAATATTATATATATATAATATTTGGGAATGAAAAGGAATCCATCCAGGAAAGCATGACCAAAGGGTTGTAGATATATTATGAATAAATTATTTTATAATTTGCCATTCAAAATGGCCGACTATCTTGAAGATCATGTTGCATGTAATCTATTGTCAAACATGTTCATCATATTATAGATTATTTTCTAGTAATATTAATGATTATTTAATGACCGCAATTATAGAATATTCTCATTATTATAATAAAAACAAAGTTTTCGTTATTGTTGTTATTTTTATTTATAATAATTGTATATCCGATTTAAAACTGAAAGAGAAAAGTCAATTCAGAAATCTATTTATTTTATAGATTAGAAACTTCAAATCTTATATTTTAATTTATTTGATATAAATAATAGATTATTCTTACAACATCTACTGATAACTTTCGATGTGGATGTTGCTACCATCGCATGCAGCTTCATTCACAATTCCATACAGCATGATACTTTAAGATATATGCATGATGCGACATTCGAAAGACTCTCGGTTTGTCGACGCTAGTCTTTTCCTATTTATTATTACTATTATCAATTGATTATCTAGTCTAGTTCACTTTTGAATTTTTTTCAAAACTTGTGATAAACGTAGAAAAAAACATTTCATAAAAGAAACACCACCATCCAATGTATCTGATTCGTCAAAGATGCCTCAGATGGCGGTGTTCCTTATTCCACATGATTTATAACGTTAGTTCTCTGCTTTTCAGGGTCCAGATGAATTATTAATTAAAAGTCTATTATTGGAACGATAAAAAAAAAATTAAAACTATTGTAAGGCTAGACGAACATGTAAATAGGAATGTAGGATTTTAAACTGTTACAAGAATAAGATGTCACTCTAAGAAATGAAAAAAAAAAGATATTTAAACTATACATTTAAAAAAGAATATTCGCATGTTAAAGAACATTGTTATAAAAAATATATTATATAATGCTTAGGACGGATGGAAATGTCAAAATGAATTAAATGGTGGTTTCGTTCCATTTTTTTTGCATTCGTATTCCATTAGTGATATTTAAAAAAAAGAAAACCTAGAATGCCTTTCATAAACGAAAATATTGTCATGTCACTCTAGTGTCATCCATCGTGAACTTTTTGTCATTGAATTTTTTATTATAAACGGCTATTTTCTTCTACGACGTGAAGGTTTTTTCCGGGCGGGGCGGCGGCGCTCGCCCGCAGTGCACATCTCTTGGCTGTAATAGTTCGTTATGCGCCAGTTTCGTTCCAACAATTATAGCGAGTAAGATTTTAAAATGATTAAATACTAGATAACGATAAAATTTAAAGAATATTATTTGAACATAATGTACAAAAGAAACTCATGTCTACAGTTGAAGATTTCAATAATAAACATTTAAAGAAATGAAATTCTTGTATTATTTTCCCAAAAACCTTACCAGATTTGACCTCAACTACTTACCAAATCATTTCCCAATCCAGCTCCCTTCAAGTACCAAATTCAATAATTTCCAACATGCCGGCGAGTAAAGCTTAATGGTTAAAGTGCTATCCAACTCATCCATCTTGAGCTCAATCCACGACGGAGTTTAAAAAAAAAAAGTCAGTATTATATGTGTTAACACATAAAAAAATGTGTTATTAAATGTTATAAATAAAATTCTTTCAAAGTATAAACGTTTCAACATCATTTATTAAATAACATGACATTACATATTGTAATAATATAATTTTAAATGCATACACATAATATCAAATATATATATATATATAATTTTATTGTTATCACACCATTTACCACATATCAATCAGGGCGGGGGGAATCATTAGTATATAATGTAATAAGTATCATATAATTAGTTTTCAAACTTGAATGGAATAACAATTAACGTTTTCGTAATCAGTCTTGCATATAAGATGACATTTTACAATGATACTCAGACATATTCTTATAACTTACATATATAGAACTTATAAACAGTGGTACCTTGACATACGAGTGCCCCAACATACGAGTTTTATGAGATACCAGCCGTCGAGCGAGGGATTTTTTGGTTTGAAATACAAGCAAAATTTGAGATACAAGCAATCGGCTTAGCGGATCGGCCGGTTGCACACAAACCGCGCGTTACGCTTTCCCGGGTGAATCGCCCGGCCACGGTCAGAGAGTCAGTGTGCTCTCGCTGTCAAAGCATCTTTGATAAGTTGTGCTCGCATTTTGTGACATTTGTAGGTTGCGGAACGAATTAAACTCGTATGTCGAGGTACCACTGCAAGCTTTTAATCTTACATTTTAGGTTTTTTTTCAATCGAAAAAGTTCAATGATTATGAAACATTTTAATGAACTCTTATTTTAAAAATTAGTCTGTCACTAAAATAACTTCTTAAGTTTTCAAGGCTAGATTTGGTATTGTAGCTTTTGGGTTTAGCCGTGTGTGGCGAATTGTTTCGATTTAATATTTCGACCACCACTGCAGGGGTCTTCTTCAGGGCTGTCACAAAGTCGTCAATGCTGAAGAAAACCCCTACAATGTCAGTCAAAATATTGGAAGGAAACAATTCGCCACACACGGCTAAACCTAAAAGCCACAATACCTAGTATGCCACAACCATTGAAATATAGTTTTTGAATAATACAATTACAATGAAAATGACATATATGACTAAATAAAATTACAAGAATAAAATTGTAAAATAATCAATTTTTAATTAAATATAATTAGTTATAATTAATATTTTTATATATAATATACTTTATTCATAATAATTGATTTACCTACTTTTTAATAATAATATATATATTTTTTTTGGTTACGTCTAAAAAATTTAAGGTCCAAATACATTTATGAGCATTAACGGGATATTTTAACCAAGTTTTCTATAAATACATACAAAATACATATTTAATTATTTTTTTATTATTTTCAAATTCCATGAAAAACCCTTTGCAATATAAAGTACAGGAAAAAGAAATGGCATTTTCCAATCCAAATTCTCTTAATTGATTAAATCATACATTGTTGTGACATGATTCAATGATAGTTGAAATATATTTATTTTTTACAACAGCATGGTATTATTAAATATTTGCCCCACGCGGCTTAACCTAAAAACATGAATTACAAATAAGGTTTTGATAACCTAACCAAAAAATATATTTGTTTGATACAATAAATATGGTGACATAAAAAGTGCTAAGATTTTTATTTCAATAGAATATATATTTGTTTTCAATGATAAAACATTGTTTTGCAAATTTAATTAAGCATCTTTGGAAGAATAAAATAATGGTGAAGAGTATAAATAATAGCTACCATTTATTTAAAGTAATGACAATATAAGCATAATATATGGAAAATATATTTTAGAATATGAACCTGAGTGAAGATATTTTATATATTATATTTTTTTAATTCTGCCTTATTACTATCAATAGGACTAGTTAAAATAAAAACTATTTAATTAAATATAGAAACTCTTTATAAAAAATTAAAATATAAGTTTTAATTATAAATTCATAAACCGACGTTAGAGTAAAGACAATTATTTAATATGTTTTATAGCTAACTTATCCTTGACTATAGAATTTTACATTCAATTACATTAAAAACAAAATAATTTTCAAGCAAACCCTGTGGAATTAGATCTTGATTCAATCGAAAATGTAAATTATTTATTTATTCATAGAATAAAACAAAATGGCAACAATCCTCTTTCAGACCAAAATATAATTTAAAATGTTTTATTATTTAATTAGTCGTAAATCTATGTATGCTCTCTAGTATTTATTTTGAGTTAGGAAATACTAATATGTTTATATATATATATATATATATATATCTATAAATTAAATGTTATTATGTACTTATATAAATAAAGATAAGTCATATTTATTTCCAGGTACAAAATGTACATAGAGTTATCTATTTTGGTCACATCTTTTAGAAAATATTTTTAAAAACAATCCATATGATTTAATCTACTTTTGAATAATAAACTACTGATAGTACAATAAAAATATTGAATATACATAAATAAAAATTAAAAATAAATATAATTTAAAAATCATATACAATATGCATTACTTACAAAAGTAAGGTTTTAAAATTTAATGTTCAAGGAATTTTTAGATACGAAATTACAATCAACACCGGTATAACGCACACATTTAAAAAATAAATATAATGGAGATTTTTCCTACAGCGTTTACGTCGATTTTTCATAAAACGGTTACTTCTTTATTATTAGTTTAAGTTGAACCGCCTTTAAAGATTTTAAGATTTTACAAGCATCAGGCTAATCATCCGTTCTTTTTTCATAAAATGTTATAGCAGGGTTGTCTATAGTTATAAAATTATTATTAATAAAATCTCTTTACAAATCTGCAACAATGATGGTCCAGCTCCATGATAGCACTAACAATATTTCTATAAACAAAGGTGTTAGACAAGGAGATGTTATATCTCCAAAACTCTTCACAAACGCCCTAGAAGATATTTTTAAACTGCTATCCTGGACAAAATGTGGAGTAAATATTAACGGAGAGTACATTTCTCACCTCCGATTTGCAGATGACATAGTGCTAATAGCCGAATCACCTAACAAGCTCCAAGACATGCTCTACGACCTCAATGAAGCGTCGAACAAAATTGGTCTGAAAATGAACATGGATAAAACAAAAGCCATGATTAATAGTCATATTTCACAGACCTTTGATCCTATTTCCATTGGAGGAACAGAAATAGAGGTTGTAAACGACTATACCTATCTGGGACAAGTAATACAACTAGGGCGAAATAACTTCTCAAAAGAAATCGACAGGCGCATACAACTGGGATGGGCAGCATTTGGAAAACTAAAGTACATTTTTAAAGCGAAAATTCCGCAATGCCTTAAAACTAAGGCGTTTAACCAATGCGTCCTCCCTGTATTAACTTATGGCGCAGAGACATGGAATCTGACAGCAAGTCTTACCCATAAAATAAAAGTCACCCAGCGTGCTATGGAGAGATCCATGCTCGGAGTGTCGCTAAAAGATAGAATCCGAAACGAGGAAATACGCAGAAGAACTCAAGTAGTGGATGCTACCCAACGAATAGGCACACTCAAGTGGCAATGGGCAGGTCATATCTGTCGAAGAGACGATGGTCGATGGGGAAGAAAAGTATTGGAATGGCGCCCAAGAACTGGCAAACGAAGCATTGGCCGACCCCCTACAAGATGGACTGACGATATAAGAAGAATAGCGGGAGTGACCTGGATGCGGAAGGCGGAGGATCGAAGAGGATGGAGACTCATGCGGGAGGCCTACGTTCAACAGTGGACGGACACAGGCTGATGATGATGATGATGATATTATGGGCCACTTATCAAATGCAATATATGAGAAAACAGAAGGTGATTTCACTAAAAAAAAAATTTGTTTTTTCATTGAATATTCTCATACTAAAAATGCATTATTATAAAATTTATAATTTTTTACTAATCGGAAAATATGAAAATAATATGATTCTTCAAATAAATAATAATTGTTTAAAAATATAATTAAATATATTTCACTTATTTAATAAAAAAGGATATTTAAAAGACCAATGACTTTTACGCATACAAACTAGAAATTCATTTAAAAACAAATGAGCATTTGAAGTTTTGAAATTGAAAAAAATAACATTATCAAAGGAATCAAAAAACCAAACAAAAATATATAGAAAACCATTATAAGAATTGTAAAATATATTGTGTGAATTATTAAAAATAATCTTTCAATTGTGTAAATTGCATTGTTGATCGATTAATCATTAATTAAATGATATGGAGAATACTTAGAGTATATATTAAACTATATTTATTTGTTCTTGTTGATAATTATGATATCAGCTTCCTGTGATTATTAATGTCACAACTAGTCACCAGATGGCTTTTTTCCTTTCTTTATTGAAGCGCTAAACTCGGTGTCTTGAAACTGCCTCAGGTGGATCTGAAATTTAATTATTACAACAATAAAAAAGTAATTAAAAAATCAAAGCAGATTGTTAAAGGACATCTTCATCAATGAAAAATGTACAAAAAATAATTATTTTATTAAAAATACACTCAAATTTGTGATGCAGAGACTAATAAGATTTAGCCGTCCATTAACCACTTTATGCTCGTGCTCGTACCGGTGCGGGAATATTGTTCATGAATATTGGTGGTGCGATACCAGCCAAGGGGTATAGTTTTGAAATGGGTGTTGGTTTGAGGCAGCCTGTGATGACTCTGCATGCATCATTCAGGGCAGTATCTACTTGATTACAGTGGGCTGATCGACCCCATACTGGTGTCGCATATTCTCCCGCTGAGAAACAAAGTGCTAAAGCTGAGGTACGAAGAAGGGGTGGTTGGGCTCTCCAGTGAGTATTGGTCAGTTTGCGGATGAGGTTGTTTCTTTTTGCAACTTTCTGTTTGCTGTTGCTGCAATGACGCCTGAAGGTGAGGGTGTTATCTAGAGTGACTCCGAGGTATTTTGGATGGTCGCTATGTTCCAGTGTTCTACCTTCCCAAGTGACACGAAGCTTTTTGTTACCTTCCCTGTTTCTAAGGTGGAAACAGCAGACTTGTGTCTTTGATGGGTTGGGTTTGAGATGATTGTTTTTGTAGTAATAGGACATCATGTTTAGTCCCTCTGGCTTAGGATGTCCTTAACTTTTTAAAACGTTACCACTTGCTCTGTTAAACCTAAGTCATCTGCATTATTGAAGTAGAGTTGCAGTAAATAAATATCATCGGAAGGCAAGGGTTAATTGTGCTACCTGTAAGTGAAGATTGACTTCATCACATCGGCTAAGGTACGGGAAGTTTCCTCCGCTCTTCAGGTGCGCCAACTTGGCCTGCGGGTAACTCTTGTAGAGGTCCTCTCGCACCGGCCCGCTGAGGGCGTACTCGTCAAACACGTCCAGCACGGTGACAGGGATGGCGGCCAGGCGTGTCACTGACACATGACTTGGCATGCAGTTTAAGGTTAGTCGTGAAGCAAGCTCGCCTTGCGACAGTGATTCCAACTGGAAAAATGAACGGAAATATCTAAAATTTATCAATATAATATATAATTAATATTTGATGAAGAGCAAAGCTTCATCTGTCGAAGAGACGATGAATGATGGGGAAGAAAAGTATTGGAATGAACTGGCAAATGAAGCATTGGCCAACCCCCTGCAAGATGGACTGACGACATAAGAAGAATAGCGGGAGTGACCTGGATGCGGAAGGCATAGGATCGAAGAGGATGGAGACTCATGCGGGAGGCTTACGTTCAACAGTGGATGGATACAGGCTGATGATGATACAAATAGGGAGCGGGAAATTAATTGATAGAAATCACTTACAATTTTATGTTTTAAATTATCATATAAAAAGGTAATGTTTTTCATGTGTTTTTTGAATTATGAAAAAATAAACTAACCATCATCAAAACATAAGATGTTTGAATCAAATGAGTAACCATGTTTCAACTTGCAATATTTTGCATCATTTACTGTCAAATGCAATAGGCGTGCATTTAGAATGTGCATCCGGCGCAATTAAATTTTTTACGATTTCATCACTCTATAGTTAATGATATACGTAGAATAACATTTTACTATTCGTTTATCATTAAAAAAAATATAGTTAAGAAGAAATGACAAAAATATTGCAAATTGAAACTCGAGCTTTCAGCAAAAGGGGTTAACAAATATTTACAATGTTATTAATCAGAAATTTCTGATAACCACGCATTATAAAATAAAATATTTTTTTAAGCTCCATGTGTACCCCCCGGTTAGTGTGAATTTGATACCTCGCCCGTAAAATGCCAGTCATAGCCTATTAATCAAAATTGGTTGTAGACGAAAGTCGTACCGTGAGCACCACCCATTCATAGTGAATTCCTGTAATAATGAAGATGATGCGTGAAGTTCGGGCTGTAGTCTATGACTTTGGCGGATCAACACTCTACATGCATGGCTATATAGCCAAGCGCTGCATGTGGAGTGTTGTCGCTATATATATATAATGGCAAACGTCATAGAATCCACATGAGACTTCAGCATAACTATCACCATCTGTCGGTATTCTCCTGTATTTGTTTAGTTAAAAAAAAACGATTTCATTAAAGAAACGGAGTTCAATAACTATAAATGTTATATTCTTACCCTCTCGACCATAAAGTCGATAGCTTCTACGATGCGTATGTCTGCCTTCTCGGAACTGAAGTTCCCCATAACCATCCTCTTGAGCACCAGCGCCGGCAGCAGCCAGAAGATGGCGGCCGACTCTCGGTAACTAAACACGGACGTGTCGGTGAAGGCGTTACACAGAACAAGTGAGGCCACTCGGGGACAACTGGCCGTGTGCTCGGCAAACTTCTGCGC
Organism: Glossosoma conforme; assembly: GCA_022606575.1. NCBI lineage: Eukaryota > Metazoa > Arthropoda > Insecta > Trichoptera > Glossosomatidae > Glossosoma > Glossosoma conforme. The sequence goes on from JAGTXR010000074.1 coordinate 1,327,920, forward strand.
GAGAAAACCTCCTGCAATGCACAAATTTACACAGTCAATCCATTTGAGCAATATATGTTCCCATAATCATGAAAATGGTGTAAGTGAAGAAATTGAAAAAATGAGTTATTCATTTCAGTTCACATTGTTGGAGCGGCTAGTAGATCTATATATAGTAGGTATATAGTAGGCTCCATAGAAGGCCACTCTGTTAATTTGGCTATGTATATATAGCACTGCCATCGGGCGCCGTTCATTTTCGCCCGGGCGCTGTGAAGTAAGCAAGCTAGTTTCCCGGGGAAGGACTGAATTTCATCAGTCTTTTAACGTAAATAATTATCAAATGAGATTCTTGATGATTTCTTTGTTTAGGTAACCTGCTCCTCATCCATTCACCACGGGTACCGAATTAATCTCATAGAAAAATGAATCCCGCATTCTTTATTTTCCTGCATTAATAGTTATTTTTTTTAATAGGTCCTTTAAAAACGAAAGATGATGTTTCACTGTATATTATTGTAGCTGTAATTGTAAAAAATATTTAAGTCAATAAATAAACGAATAAAAAATACTCACCTAAAGATGCACCAAAGATGTGCACTCGATCCAGCTCCAGATAATCGATGAGCCTCTTAAAGCCCTCGCACCATTCACGCACGCTCCAATAAACGGGAGGTTCGGCCGCGAGGACGCGCAGCCCGTGTGCTGCCAGAGCCAACACCTGGCGGAAGAAGACATCAGCCGTGCCTGACACGGGGGGCAAGCAGATCAGCGGGCAGCGCACTGTTCGCGGACCCGAGTCAAACACTCGCCAACCCTGCAACATAAGTAAACTAGTAATTAAATATACACATTATATACATCAAATACTTTATACGCATCAATTCATTCAGAAAAATATCGGCAGAGGCGGGATGCGAACCGCGAACTTTGGAACCAACCATTGTTCAGGTCTTTGTATACCGCCCAGCCCTCTCGGCTATTTCTCTACTTGAACTGACACACGTTAGAAGATGTATTTATACCATTGTTATCATCGTATAACGATAGATGTCTCTACAGTATATAATGAGAGTATGTATATTTTTTCATCAGTCATATCAGTCAACATTTATTCACAAGCTTCTTAATATTATTATTTTCCGACAGACTAGTAGTATAAGTAAACTAAGTTAGTACGAAGGTTCCAAGGGGTAAATTGACTAAGGCCAGGACTTTTGAGTTTTTTTATTACCATATCCGCTCCAAATTTGGAGCATATTGACACCGCAAGTTAGCATTTTTACAGTTCATTAAGCTCAGATTGTCTACATCTTATCCCAGAACACCTGTATAACACAGAGGTCTACATGGGAACATAGATGGTACCCGGAAGCCTCCAGAGCAAGAGTCCATGAACTTACATAGACTACGGCTGTAGTAGCTAAGAAATATTTGAGCGTTTAATGATAACGTTTTTTTTATAAAGAGAACGGGTGATTATCCTGACGCTGCCGATTTATTTTTGTCCTTAAGCGGTGGCTTAACCCTACCGGGAGCATGTATAGAGCTTAGATTTAACTGAATAAATTTCAAAAAATTATACTCGGTTGGGGTTTGAACCGACAGCGTCTGAATGACAAACAAACGCTCTAATCAATGGACTATGCCGCCGAATAATAAAGTATAGTGTTTATTTTTTTTGATGACATATTTTGTGCAAACTGGGTGAAATTATTATTGCAAACTCTGATATGAGACTTAGTCTATTTTGTGTGTACAGCGTGCATCGCATGTAGTATGCATATACAGTGAAAACCCGTAATTTTGTTCTCCCCTTTTTCATTTTTTGCATCATTTGTTCAATTTATGCGTTCCCGGCAATCACCCATTAGAAACAATGTAAATAATCCCGCATAAACTGTTCGTCGATTTATTATTTTCCTCCATCTATCCTCTAAATATTAAAGTCCAATAATGTAATCTTTTTAAATGTAAAATAATTAGTTTAATTGAATCATCATCAGTCGTGAAAGTAGACCTTCCGTTATTCGTCTAATATCATCAGACCAGATGTAATATGACCTAACACAATTGTGTAGGCTTATATTACATTAAGCCAACACAGCAAATGGACTTCTAATGTTGCAATTTTTGTCGGTAGGTATTTCAAATGTTATAAGTGACAGAAAAGGGTAGAAACAGCATTTTAACTTCTAAAATCTATCAATGAGAAGCGATACTCAGGACCATTATCTTTCAATTATACTCTACTCTTGAATGTATAAAACAAATATTGTTTTTTCAAATAATTATTAAAGCTTGATACACTACTTTTTTGTGTACCGTAAAATGTTTTAACTATTTTTTAATGATATTTATAGAAATTAGTTTTTATAATTAAGTGGTTTTCGCTTTTTTAAAGTATGATATCTCTACCTTGAACCTAAATACACATCTAATATGTTGTCAACGATACCAATAGTTAATTTATGCAACAATAATTATCATTCAACCATTATTAAAGTCATTTGAATTTTAAACAAGACATTTAAAATATGTAAATTATAGCATAAATTTTATAATTTAATACAAATAAACATTTAAATGTTAAACAAAATTTGAAGAACATAAAGAATACTTTCTTGATGATTGAAAACATATGTAAAAGTTCATATCATTAATCAAAGAAAAAATGTTTTTTCAAAGAAAATATTTGCATTGAAATGATAATTCTATAAATATCAGCAGGCTTTTGTTAAAAAATGACTTTATTTTCATAGTACAATGAACAAAAACAAGTATTTTCTAACATCGTAAAAATCATAAAATTAAAGGCGCGTCATAAAATTAATGATGCCATCAAAATTTTAAGCAATCGATCTACATAGTTGCATAGAAATAACTGCGTATTATTTGTTTAAAAAATTATAAATATTATATTTTAATACATAATAATGTATATACCTTTGATCCATCGGAGTCGACGACGATTTTTCGCAACGGTATGCTGCTCCTGAAGCTCAGATACTCTTGCGACTGAGATATGTCGCTCAAGTAGCTCATTGTGGTTTCAAATCGTCGAATCGGAGCCTTTTTGGGTGAGATTGAGAGGATTTGGTTGCGGTTGTTGTTTTATTTTGATGGCTTATCGCAGGGTGACATGTTTTATTTTTGAAGTGATCATATGGCATCGGTGCTGCCAGCGAAAAAAGTGTGACCAGTGAAGAAAATAAATATCGCAAAATTACATCTCCATAGCAACGCAAGCTAAGTGAATACATGTTGTTTTTTCCAATATCAATCAAAATTGATAAAATCGCTATCAGATGCAGATTTCTTATCAAATAAATTACCAATATTTTTTTAGTAGACTCATGCATTATTTTTATCTAACCTTATAATAAATTTACTTATGGGCTTCGATAATATATTACTAGTCTTTTTACACAATATTTTTTACGAAACTATTTACAATTTTGATTTTACTTTAAGACAATGCTTCCCAATTAATTTCACGTCACGGCCCCCTAAGTCTGAAAAAAAATTGCGGCCCCCATCTATGCCCACCGCTCACTTTTGTTTGTTTTCGCGGCCCCCAATTTGGGAGGCCCTGCTATAAGAGAGATCTCTCCATTTGAAGACATGGACCAGTTTATTGGCGCTGGTTGACAAGATTTACTTTGAAATAGTAATTTTTAATACATTTACTACTAGTAAAGGGTTAGGGAAATCTTAGAATGATACCAATGACAATTTTATTGCTTTGTCTTAAAGGAAGGGGCAAAATATTTTACTCGATTATATCTGTTCTTCTTCGAAAAAATCGAACTTGAATTGAATCGAATATTTATAAAACAGTTTCTCATTATGTTGTTTTGCTGTTTTTTTTTTACCTACTTTTATAAAATAACACACAGCACTTACTTACCACATAAAAATATTATATTTGGAACAAACTGATCTATTTCAAACTCCCCTTTTCATTATAACTTCAGGCTCTGCGAATCGAAAATATTTTATTCAAATACATAGAGAAACATATAAAAACAGTCCAATTTATACGTATATATAAAATGTGGATTAATTTTTATTATTTAAATATATCATTATGAATTAGTTATTTTAAACCTTTCCTTACGGCTCGGTGGAATACAAATTATACTGTCAATACATAAATACGATGCATAAAAAACTATTATATTTAACAAACGTTAATTATTTAACTCCACATGTGGTGGCATTGACACGTGTGGTTTACAGAAAAATCGCTCCTGTGAAGAAACCTAAGGATATTTATTTACATGCTTTACAGATTCCTGTAAAGAATACATGTAGGTTAATAAAGGGAATGACTGCAGTTCCAAGTGCCTATCGTAGATGTCACAATGAGTATTAAAAGTAGCAAAACAATATATCACGGCTACCGATGTCAACGGTAGGGGAATCTTGAACGGCATATATCAGATACCGATGCGAAAGGATTAACATACCAAACAAACTTGGTAAAAGGAGAATAGGAAGGATTTTGAAGGGTTTTATTTAAAGATTGATGAGGGGAAATAAAGTAGTCATATCACTTTCAAAACTATGTATGTATTCTGAAAATTACAGGAAATTACATCAATTTATTAATATAGTATTTATAATTATACATTCCTTACTTAAAAATATAATCCTGTAATAATAAGAATTCTCCAATTAAAATAAATTAAAAAAACTAATGAAAAAACAGAACAGTCAAATATTTACAGATTAGTAATAATAGGATACAATTAAACTATAGATATTACGTCTAAGCAAACGTCCTGTCTACGATATTAATATAATAATGTTAAATCATATTATTAATAGACAATTTTATAAAACATAGAGCCAACTGCCCTTTTGTAATAATACATTCTCTATGCTTATCACATTTTAAATAAACAAAAAAGAATAATATATACATAGAATATTAAAACAATTATATTTCAGCAAAATAAATGTGTATGAATATATATAATAGACATCCATTAATAATATTGAAAGCATTAACTAAAAAAAAATTGTTAATTATATTTTTTTATTAAAAATAGCATAAGCATAGAGAATAGAAATACTACATAGTCATAGAGTAGAACGACTGTTTCATAAAACATTTTCACATGTAAACGTATACAATTAAATCAGAGATCGTTTTTTTATAATTTCTTCCTCTTCTATATAGCGTGGTTTAAACATGTTATAACCACAGTTACATCTTACAACAGCGAGACGGTCTAGTGATGAAACCGAGCAGAAGATATAACATCTACACCCTTACGGTGAACCCTCAGCAACCCTTCATAGATACATAATAAACCACCAAGCCAAAGAATCTACAAAGCATAGATCATTTGAAAATAAAGAATCATTATTTCTAGTTGTCTACGAAATTATACCTTCTATATATATATATATTTTAAACTGTGAATTGGGGCAATATTATATGTGCTGAGATTTATAATATTCTCGAAACTATTGTTAATTTTTTATATCCAACAATAATTCAAAATAAACTATAAATTGCCTTATTCTGATCATATAAAGTGAGTTATTTTTATGTAAACTGATGCCGATCCAATATTTAAATTGAATATTTAGAATTTTTGAAGCCATATAAATGAATACAATAATTATACAAAACCATGACATTACAATTGTCGATTTTACATTCAAAATATTTTGCAGCGTCGACGTATTTTGGTGTAGTTTGTATATTATATAATCAGTGACCCGTTTTAATATTATATTATAGTAAAAATTATAGTTTAAGAGTCCGTACATAAGAACATCAAATCTGACACACTGCAATTAACTAAAACTCAGCGAAAATTCCTTGCACACCTTAACAACTAGTTATCACTTATTTTTTTTGTATTTCTTGTTTTTACGTAAACGAAAAAATGCAAACAAACATTTAAAAAGTCTTTCGAGAAGCGATATATCCCAATGACAATCAAAATAAATCTAATTTAACCAAAAACAACATCACTTGTGAATTTAAAAAAACAAACAAATTTATTTAATTTAAATAAATCAATTGTTTTGATTTAAAATTACACTGTTTTTTAAGCAATGTTTGTTTCATATAATGATCAGACATGAAATACACATATCCCATAAAACTTATAAATTAAAATTCAATATTAAATTTACAAACATTTTTGGAGACATCTTTTGAAAGTTATTACATCTATAGTTTTAAAATATAAATAATAATGGTGTGATATTTTACTACTTAAAATAATTATTTACCTTTAATAATAATATGATTATGAATTAATCTTATTGAATCTATTCAATAAAATGATAAATGTAAAAACATATATTCGATAAAAATAAAAGAATGACAACAAAATAAACAAATTTAAGTATCACAAAAAATCTCTAAGTAATGATGATTTTATTGAAATAATTACAAAATCATTGAGGGCTACAAATTAAAAAAGATAGCTCTAATTATCAATCACATAAGATTTTTTTAAGATATCCCCTTGATAATTAAAAGTAGTTTCGAATTGCATGAATGATTTTAGAAGCAGTGTGGGTAGGCTAAAGCAATAATACAGTATCTGTGTAAACTTATTCTAAAGTAACCAACTTATATATCTTTTAAAATATTTTTACGAGACGCCACTATTTAAAAATCATACTCGGATTAAAGAAAAACATAAACAAAACAAAAGTGAAAACAAAAGTTTTTTCCTTTTTACATCATAAACATGCTTTGCTTTTTTTAAACGTAACTGCATATCATAAACGTAATAAAAAACATTAAAACAATTCAGGCAACTCAATTAAAATGTTATAGGAACAAAGATTTTCGAAAATGTTAGATAATGAAACAAAATTTAAATAAAAGTTTCAAATTTAAAAAAACATTTTTTTTTTAAATAACGAAAGAACATAAAGAATGACATGGCGTATCTTTCACACTATTCGAATCCAGTGGTGTGCCATTTAATCGTGCAAAAAATAAGATAATAATTGCATAACATGCTTCATACTAATAGCAATTACAATAATATTAAGAATCTATTTCGGAGACGGTTACACTATACAACTAGTAGTCTTTTTTGTAATTGAATACAGCACACCGCTGCAGAACCTTATAGACACACACAGTTCCGGTTTTAGGGGGTGGCGAAGTGGGTCAGTGCCCCAGGGCGTTGAATAAGCTAGGGGCGCCGAGTGCAACCAATCTTGCTTAGATTTGTAAAAATGTATACAATATGGGGCGCCAGAAAAAAATGCCCTAGGGCGCCGCAGGGTCTAAAGCCGGTACTCGACACACACACATACACACTCTGAATATATGACGTACATATCATCCTGTAAATATGACATATAATGTCATTCCCCTCTCATAACATCCCAACGAAATGATGCAATGGCAACACTTAACCATTTTTTCCAAATAATTACTCGTATTCCAAAAAAATACATTTGATTAAACGTCTATAAAGACATCAATGATATATTATGATCCAATAATAAGTGATTTCACATTCAGTGATCTGCAAAAAACACAAGTGTAAAAATTCATGCGGTGACCAAACGTCAGATAAAATGATAATTTTAATTTAATTTATCAACAGTAATGAGTGATTAATACTCGGTTTTTTTACATAACGGCATACTAACTTTAAACTACATTAAAATTATTTAACATTTAAAAATCAATGATACAATTCGACATCGTTAAATGTACATTAAAGTAAATAATATGCAAGACAAGAATGACATTAATCTCTGCTTTACTGTACTTAAAAATTATGTTCCAATGCCGTGCAGTCACATAAGATCTGATTTACTATATTTAATGATAAATTAAATTTATTAAAAGAAATATGCATTGATTAAATACCACATGCAAGGAAAAGTAATGATAACATATTTCGAAAACTGCCATCACTATGTTCAAGAAGTGATAAACAAAAAATAGATTGACATTTGTTTTGAAAAGATTTGCCACTTATTTCAAAGCACAATAATTTATTATTCCTTTATTAAGCATACAGATAAGCTTGCTTTTAATGTAATAAAATAAAAATACAGTCCTATTCTTGTCATTAAAACACATATATTATTCAATTATCTTGATAGGAAAATAATTATGTAAACACTCGGTAGTGTAAATTAAAATTAATAACCTAAAATGAATACATGGCTACCACCCTTATAATTATCACACCAAGATAATTTGACAGGAAATAAAATATTTATGAATGTACACACATACTTTATTGTTGACAACATTATTGACAACATGGTTACCAACTTATACAGGAAGAAAAAATTTGAAAATATTGTTATTTATATTTTTAGAACTTTCTTTTACAATCTGCACGCTACCAATGTTTTCTAGATTAACGCCTTATTATAATACAATTATTTATCATTACATATGTTTAAAAAGTTAGCTTGAAAATTGTTTATTAATTCGCATTTTAGAGTTTTTTTATTCAATTAAATTTATGATTATTTTTAGTTGAAACAGCTGCATTTGAAAGAGAAACTATGTATTATATTGCATATTTTCTCAATAATGAGGTAAACAGAACAATTTAAATGTATTTCCGATAATTTTTTTATACATAAACCAGTATACTAAGCTTATCTTGATAGTAAGAAATTAGTAAGGCATTTTTATAACGAGAAGTAATTTAACAATAAATAATGCAGCACATCCTTTAATGTCTTTACCAAAAATAATTTGAATCCTTAATTATCAACAATGTGTTTGAAATACCACCCGTAGCGAGTTTATTTTATCATTAGCATCATACATCTATACAAGTGACTTCAATAGATTAGCGAATCAAATCTATTTTCATACCCATTAAGAAATCTGGCAGTGGCGAGTATTTATTAAAGCGGCAACATTACAAGGCATATTTGATAACAATTACTAAAAAAACTAACCTTTATTTACAATTTGAGACTATTTATGAACTGGAGGGGCTTTTTCAACATTGAAACATCTCATATAGAAAACATTTCCTATGTTATTTATGTTTTTATCATTCACTTTGACATTCATTTCAAATACATAAATACTTCCTAACTTGTTTTAGCATGGATCACACTGAGCACTTTTCGTTCAATTGCTTGGATACTACGGTATCATTTAAATGAAAGCTTCATCAGTTTCTATCGAGTTTAAAGATATTGCAGTATTATATCGTGGCATGGTGCTTATCTGAAAGTGATAAGAAAAGACTAGACGCCTTTGAGATGTGGTCTTACATAAGAATTCTCGGAATGTCCTGGAGAGACCACGTCACAAACAATAAGGTTCTCAGCATAATCAAGGAAGATGCATCTACTAAGAACCATCTCAGAGAGGCGATCGGTCACATTATGCGCCACGATAGTCTTCTTCACGACATTGTGGAAGAGATGGTTGAGGGTAGAAACTGTAGAGCACCCTAGACGGCAGTATTGGCAGCTCTTATGCTGAGCTAAAGAAGGTTGCAGCAGATCAAAAAGAGTGTAGATCGAGATGCAAGACTTCATTGCTGCAAACCAATCCACCGGATTGATACTATAAAAAAGAAGAATTTTAGTAAGTGAATAAACAGTTAGCAGTCCATGTTAAAACATGGTAGGTGGTATTTATTTATTTAGTAACATTTCCTTTAGTTTAAACATTCAATACTACACTATCACGTAGTAAACTAGCTATCGCTTATAATCTTAGTGATTATTAAATCTATACGGTTATAATTACTATTTAAAAATGCATTATTTAGGGAGCGTACGATGAAACGATTTACATTTAAATTTCTTCTTCCTTTATTAACCACTTAAACTCACATTCACTGTATTAAAAAACAATCTATTTGTATACATAAATTAAATGATGCAATAGACGAGCTTTTAAATGAAAAGTCATGCTTTCTCATAATGTAGAAGCTACAGCTGGCTGCACACTTATAATATATACCGTGTAATTATGGAATATTACCAAAAATCATAAATTAATTAACTATAAGTATGTAGAGCATAAAATTCAGGACAACAGTTCACAGTAAATGTGAATCTGCTTGAGGTTAATGTATATTCCTTAAAATATGTAAGTATGACGTATATGCGTAGAATTTTTTTAATTACATTGACGTCCATAATAATCTAGGAGTATCTTTTTGTTTAACCAGCAGTCTTAAAACATTGATAGCGGCAGATTGAGCGAGAAAAATGAACATTTTACGTAAATAACACAGTTGTACTTGTTAGATTTTTATTTATTATTCGTATAATGTATTTATTTGACAATTTAACAGAGCAGTATCAAGAATTTTACACAAAAACTAATGTATTTAGGTTTCCTGAAAACGAATACTCTCGTATCATTTGTTAAAAAATCACTGTGTGTTGCGTTTTGCAAAAATAATAATCTGATAATAATTTATTCAATTTTTTTTTCGTGATTATTGTCGACATATGTATTGCAAAATATTTCAATAATTAATTGAAAAATCGAGAACACTTTTGTACTAACAAAATACACCAGTGATTTGCACATTTAAAAATATGTATTTTAATATTCAAATTTAATTATTCTGCAACAAACAGAGTAAAATAAATAAGCAAACAATATTTTGTTTCTTGACATGTTCGATTTGAATTTTTATTCTTTTTTATTAGGAGCAATATATTTTTTGAGAAGTTGATTATTTTTTAAATTTCGACCGATTGGGCATTGAAACGCGTCCATCCGCTGGGATGCCTCGTGGATGTGTGTCGCGGTGACGAGAGCCCGGGGCGCTCACGACTCCCCGTTGCCGCTGTCGTCTCCGTCCTGATAGTCGGAGTCTTCACCCGACTGGTCGTCCTCGTCGGTGTCAAGATCATAATCGTCATCGTAGAAGTCTGTCATGTCGAGCTGAAATACAAAACCATACATATTTTTAACATATTTTATGAAAATGGAACCGGAACAATTACATGAGAGGTCATCGCAAAATAAGAATCGTAATACGAAAATTTAAATAATGATGCAATTTGGAGTTGTTTGTGGAATTTTAAACTTTCAAGAAAAATATTTTAATGGACAATAAATTGGTTAATTTTACTTTTCAACGAATAAAATAAATAAACTAAGATACAATATATTAGAATAGGTTCTTAAAAATACATAAAAAATATTCATAGAAAAGTAGTAGAAAGTCCCAATGCTTGCTAAACAGGGACATCAACAAATTATTTCTACGAACAAATTTGTGGAACTTGTATGTGAAGTAGGCTTCTCTTGCGTGGAATATATCAACATTCAAGGTGATGTGGTTGAACAGCAGATGCCTCTCCCAGGGGACATTGTGTATAGCAGGTTATAACTACTCCTATGGAAAGCGAATAAACTGTACCTACTTATTTTCAAATGATTAATTGTATGGGACAAATAAACCAATTTCCAACAAAACGTCAGGATTTCTGAATTCGTCAAGCACTAGCCGGAATGATGCATACTCAATGCTCTGTTGGAAGGTGAGGAAAGTTAGTGAATGACAGATAACTGTTGTGCTGATGCTTTAAACATGTCCACAGTGCATCTTAATCATTTATGTGAGATGTCACTGGGTAAAAGAACCTTCGAAATACTAAGAATATTTGTGACAGTGCAGAAATCTTTGTCATCTAACACCGGCTGAATTGATATTTCTTCTTCCCAATCAAGTTACATGCCCTAAAGCAGTCATATCTTAAAAAAAATTACCAACATTATCAGGATAAAATCCATCGTACTCAAACATTACTTCAAACTTTTCCCAACACAGATAAACTCTACGCAGTTTGAGTGATTGGGGTAAAAAAAACTTAACCCTTTCCAGTCCTATGTCGAATGTCATTTGTCATTTTTTTTATTCCTTAGTTTAGCATTAAAATAAAAGCAAACATATTTTTTTATTCTGACTTATATTTAGTGTACACGGGGACGAGAACACATTCCCATGTTTTTATGAACATTGGAATATGTAACTTTTTACCTGAGAATAATACAATAGGTTTTTTGGGAGGCTGGCTCGGTGCGCGTCACTCGGACGCCCGGCCGCTGGCATCAGTTACACTTGACACGTGCGCGTGCGAAAAACTCGATATTCACTAATTTTAGGGACGAAATCGGTCATTTGTTATTCCCCAAACCTCAAGGAAAAAATAAAGATTGCCTGGTATGCTCCAACAGAAAAATTCCTGTTTTTTCACCGATATCTATCGATAAATTTTCATCAATATCATACTTTGGATACGTATAAAAAAAAAATATTTAGAGTTATAATTCTAATAACATTCTTAAAATGAAATTAAAAAAATAAAACATATATATAGGTTCATTAAAAAAAAAATCCGAGGTATTGTTTTACCTGTAATTCTATTCTATAATTTATTGTGGACCGGAAAGGGTTAATAAATAAAAAAATATGACTATGCCTATCATCTCTCTTCTTCAATTCTCCTTAGCTAGAGCATACACAAGTCACAAACTTTTACTATACATTTCTATCAATTGGAATGATCCTTGTATTGTCTCAAGTAACTTCTGCTGCACATCTCTAAAGACCGCTGTAGTATCCTGGGCATATTTGTAGCGTTTGTTAATCAGCTATCTCGTTTAAGAAGATTGAATGACGAAGCATGGGTCCCTTTTGGTCTCAAGAACAACTCAACTTATATTGACTTACAAAAAGGGTTCTACAAACCTGATTCTCTTGCGGGGGAGGCTTGACCTTAGTCTTGATGCAATAGTCTTCTAAAGTCAATGGAACAACTATTCCTTCTTTCTCGGCTTCGACCTTCGCCACTTGCGCCTGTTTCCTGAAAAATCAATAAAAAAATACAATGTAAAACTCTCTCAACACACAACTAATAATAAATATACATCAAAATCATTTTTACAATTCGGCAAGTGTAAGACGAGTCTGTTAGTTGTGTGTGGTTGCAGGAGGAATTAGTTTTTTAAGTTCCGAAGAGCAGCGACCGTGGTAATAGCGGTAGAAAAGACTAAGTGAAGCAATCTTACGCCTGTGTTCCATTGATTGCAGCTTAGACGTAAGAGTGTCATTGTTTATCAAACGAATTGTTTTTCTTGTTATCTTAAAGCAATGTTAGAAGTATTTATCTATTCAATATTAGGTAATAGATGAATGCGAGAAATATAAATAATTGTATTTTACATTAGATAATTTTACGCTATCAATGAACCAAAAATCGGAGCAGGAACGATTGTCTTTGCTAAATGATGCAAGTTGATCAACGGTCCTCTTCACCTTGAATTTTCTCAGTTTGGCAGTGACACTGCAATGTCGCCACACTGTGGCACACTTCACACGCAACACTTTTGTATTTTAAGCTTTATTCAGAGCAGAGACTGCATGTCACCTGCGACAATTTCATTGATAGAGAATGCCTGGTGATTGTTTTAAAGAAGAATTACTTCATTGGAGTCCATTAATGTAAAGTTCTACAAGACACTATGTGCCAGAGACCAATCCATGTTTTTTATATCCCTTCTTTGAATGTAAAACATATTTCTATCACAAAAAGCAGCCAGAACGATGAAAAAAGGCTTTCTAACATACTGACAAACTTCAAAAGCTTCAAGCTTTTAAAGTTTGTCGGCGGATACAGCTCAATAGTCAAAGCGTTAGCTTTGCAAGCCAAAAGTCGTGGGTTTGATCCCCGACGGAGATTAAAAAAAAGGGATTTTTAATCGACTTCTGAGCTCTAAAATACCCCCGGTTGGTGTGAATTTGATCCCTCACCCGTAAAATGCCAGTCATAGCCTATTAATTAAACTTGGTGGTAGGCGAAAGTCGTCTCGAGAAGACTGCCCATTCATAATAAATTCCTGTAGAAATAAAGGATGATGCGTGAATCTCAGGCTGTAGTCTATGACGTTGGCGGATCAACACTCCTCATGCAGCGTTTAGCCATATACACCATGGTAAGCGTCATAGAATTCCACAGATGAGACTTCAGAATTACTATCACCATCTGTCGGTTTTCTCCTGTATGTGTTTACGTAAAAAAAAACTTGATTATTTGGTGGTAGGACAAAAGTCATCCCGTAAACTTTACCCATTCATAGTGAGTTCCTATAAAAATGGATGAATTTATGAATGCCAGGTTGTAGTCTATGACGTTTGCCGATCAATATCCCACATGCTACGCTTAGCCATACTCAAAATAGGCAAGCTATAAAATCAACAGATGAGATTTTTTCATTACGGTCTGTCCGTATTCTTTTTTTTTATGTTAACACATACAGGAAAATACCGACAGATGGTGATAGTAATTCTGAAGTCTCATCTGTGGAATTCTATGACGCTTAACCATGGTGTATATATGGCTAAGCGCTGCATGTGGAGTGTTGATCCGCCAATGTCATAGACTACAGCCCGAGATTTACGCATCAATCTTATTATTACAGGAATTTACTATGAATGGGTGGTCTTCACGGGACGACTTTCGTCTACCACCAATTTTAATAAATAGGCTATGACTGGCATTTTACGGGTGAGGGATCAAATTTAAAAAAAAATGATTCACACCAACCGGGTGAATGATGAATAATTTAGAGCTCGGAAATCGATTAAAAACCTTTTTTTTAATCTCCGTCGGGGATCGAAGCCACGTTTTCACATTTTGTGTGCAGTCCCAATTCTTGATAGATCTTTTACCAACTTCCAAAATCAATTGCCTTTTTCTCAAATTCAGAGTAACAATCCTTCAGTTCACACAAAGCACTGTTTTGTTAGCTACAACTGCATGAAAGGTGTTGATACCGGTCGTCGCCATCTTGTCTAACAATCGCTATCATACTTCTCTCGTTCACAAAAGGTAACCAGCGGCCAACTAAAAAAACCGGTAGGTTCCTGGAGTGGCCGCGGGTGACAGGTCGGTCGACGTAGCGCCAATCAAGAATGAGCAAGGTACCACTCTCACTGTGGCCCCGCCATTCTGCCGTCTACCGCGCTTGCGAACGAGTCAAGGTTGAGTCGTCCTGATTCTGGATTGTTCTCTTAGCCGTAACGTAAACTCCAGGTATCAGCAATAACGTGTAAACTGAAAGACGTAGCTTTATTCGACTTTAGTATATAGTGAAGTTTGAAGTTATTGCGGTTTGGTCATACCTGATAATGTTTTCATACTCCTTGTCCTTGCCCTTGGTATCGCGCCAACGGCGGTACATGACTGAGGCGTCCACATTTGCTGGGCTGAAGGTGTTGGGCTCGTTCAGCAGTGAAATGACACTGAGCAGGATAGTGCGCACGTTTTGTGTGGGATTCCAACGTTCACAGGGCAGCTCTCCACTCTGAGGATCGTCCACAGGCGGGTGGAGGATCGAGATGCACAAGTCTCCATTCTGTAAAAAAACATCTAACTGTTAATAACAACATTCAACTACTGGCACAAGCCTCGCTTAGATCAAGATTTATATAGTACAAAATTAAAACTCCGATCGGTAAGAGCATCGGCCAGACTTCACGTTCGGAAAGCGCAGCAGGAGCGACAGATACAGACGCAAAGGCGTAAAAAACGCTTGCCGTCGCAATTCAAATAACGCATAGACGAGTATGGCTTATTGGTAAAGCGTTTGTTTACTATGCCGAAGGTCGTGTGTTCTATCCGCAATTTAAATAAAAATATTTTTTAATATACTTCTATGCTCTATAAATAACCCTAGTTGTTGTGAATTTAATTTCTCACACGTAAAATGTCAGTCATAGTATATTCATTAAATTTGGCTGTAGACGAAAGTCATGGGACCCTGTAAAAATATATGAATTCTGGACTGTATTTAATATCTTTGACGTTGACGGATCTTCACCTGGATCATAGAATCCACAAATAAATTTTCTTCGTTACCGTCTGTAGATATTCTCGTGTAACAAAAAAAAATGGAAAAAAATTGCAATCAACAAAAACATTAAAGCATCATATAATCAACAGATGGCATATCGCAATGACTGTCTGGCGGTATTCCCTTTTATATGTACAATACTAATTTTTTTAAATTGCGACCTAAAAAAATAAACACATGAAATATTTAAAAAAAAACGATGTTTCACTAAATGCTTTGTGAGATAACAACAAAAACGCGTCTGGCGAAGCTTTAGCCCTGATCGTGATTGTCAAAAACGAGTTCGTCTATTTCTGTGTGCCGTCTTCACAGTTGGACCCAGTGACGGCACACCTTGCGTAACAGACCTGGTGTTCCACGCGTCATCGTCTTGGCGGGAGTAGTTGGACGTCCACCAACCGCGCGGATGGTCCCGTCCATTGCGGCGGTCGAGGCGATCGCGACCGAGAGCGGTTGTGACGGGAGAGCATGACCGATAACTCACGTAACATAGGAGAATTGTGGCTTTTGGATTGAGCCGTGTGTGGCGAATTTCTTCCAACCGATTGCAGGGGTCATCTTCAGGGTTGACGCTTTTGTGATGAGTTTTTTTTATGTAAACAAGCACATGATAGGCTATGACTGGCATTTTACGGGTGATGGATCAAATTCACATTGGGAGTATTTTAGAGCTCATAAATCAATTAAAAATCATTTTTTTTTTAAATCTACGTCGGGGATCGAACCCACGACCTTTGGCTCTATGGTCAAAACAAACGCTTTGACCATCGAGCTATGACCGCCGGCAGTATAACCGATATCTGACATTACATAGAAGAATTGTGGCTTTTGGATTGAGCCTTGTGTGGTGAAATCTTTGAACCGATACTTCAACCGACATTACAGGAGTCACCTTCAGGGTTGACGGTTTTGTGATGAGTTGGTTTCTTACGTATAGTTTTGCTGTCAATCGATCAAAACAAAGTGCCTGCTATACAGCGCCTGAATCTTTAACGGCTGTGCCATCTCACTAAGAGCCATTGCAGCCGTATAATAGGATTTGAGAACAGATGTCTGCGTAAAATACTGGGAATACAATAGTTTGACTTTGTGATGAGTGGCGACAAGTCAGCCTTCCACACTACAGTCCATGAAGAGGCGAAGGTGGACCTGGTTGGGACACGTTCTGCGAATACCGCCGAAGAGAATAAATTACAGCTGCCTTTTCTTAAAGCCCTCAGGAAGGCCGCCGGGAACTATACATAGAATGTACTCGGCGGAGCTGAGGGAGGCGAAGACTATAGAGGCTGACAGAGTTTGTGGCGACAGTTCATGAATGCCATATGCTCCAGTTAGGGAGTGGATATAGTATAATGATAATGATGTCAGTCGATGTATTTCTTCAAAAGTCATGTGCGATGAGTATGTTATAAGACATCTTTTTTTTTTTAATTTGACCGGATTTTTGTCCGTTATATCCGAAGCTCGTGAAATAGAAGTCCGTTATATCGAGGTTTTACTATATATATAATTTTAAAATTTGAGATGTGAAAGTTTTGAACTGGACATACACTAGTATTCAACAAAATAAATCTTGTTAATCTTTTCCCACATGAAACAATTCAGCTTCGAATCATGCTGAAGTTAAAACTATATACAAAATATATGAAGGCTGTTAATTAACTAAATAATGTGACTTACTTATCAATATAAGCGAGTGACATGAGCACCAACATAACGACACAAAAATATAGAAAATCGAATGTACGTAGCCCGCGAAAATTCAAAAGTCACCTTATTTTTTCAACAGCCATCGTATAACTAGTATAACCATTATTTAGTCTTTTAATCTGTATTCCCTTGTATTGCGTGAGGCACATATTCTTGTTTGCGAAAATGCCTGTCATAGTCTATCAAACGCAAAAAGTGGTAGACAGTGAAAATTTTCGTATCGATCTGCCGTGACCGTGGCCCAGATATTTCTGCGATTGGGTCGGCCCAGGGCGCCCATATTCAAACGCTAACACACTGATAAGAGATATCGGACGTGTTCGAACTGTTGAATTGATTACTGACCCGCGTATCGTATATTCGAGTCCACGCTTTGCATTTTTCGTTTCGACAGTTTACATTGCGATAACTGCATAGTCCAGCGACAATGGTACATCGTTACCGCGCCTCTCGTAGTCAGTACCGCCTTTAGACCCTGCGGCGCCCTAGGGCATTTATTTTTCTGGCGCCTCATGTTTCTTATATTTTTAAAATTTTAGCTAGGTTAGTTGCCCTAGGCGCCTCTAGCTTGTTTGCCGCCCTGTGGCACCGACCAACTTCGCCACCCCCTAAAATCGGTACTGCTCGTAGTTCACCGAAGTTAAGTAATGTTAGACGTGGATCCCAATTCGGATGTGTCACAGCCTGTTGTTTGTTAGCCAGGTGTTGGGTTGAGCTGCTCCTTAGGATCAAATGATCGAAGCCTCGGTAGCATCGGGCTAATCTTCTGATTTTTTTATTTTTAAATATTGACAAATCACCCAAAAAATGACTCGAATATTACAGTTCTCGTCTTTTCAAGTCCCCGGGCTTCTGTCTTTAGGTTAATCGGCAACCATATATGTTCCTAAGTGGACTTTCGGGTTCAGATACATCTGGGGATGAGGTATGGACAGTGGCAAATAAAACTGAGTGGCTACAATTTGTAGTGACCATATGTTCCAGATATGAAACGTATATGGAATGAAAGAATTGTGAAACAAAACCTTTAGTTTGTACAAGTGAAAATCAATTGACATCCCCCCCGTCTTTAAAAAGACGACAAGTCGCGGATTCGTCACGTGGCTGCGTGGAGGAAGGATGCAGGAGCAGATAACCAAGCAAAATAACTTGTTTTTGGTTCACAATTCACGTTTATTTTTATTAAAAACTTGCTTTTTCGTCCGGTCGAAAAGTCAACTGACAACTGCCGGAACCTGTGACATCCAGCGCCGCCAACAATCGCGGCAAAAAAGCAAATTAGAGATAACAGTTGCACCAACATGAAATGGAGCAACTGTCAAAACAAATAAAATGGCGTATGCAAACGCCGTGTAATATTATATAATTAAAACTAACATTATTAGATGTGCATGTGAGACAAGCGAACAAAAATCAGAGACAAAATATCGTTTTTCGAGGCTTTACGGCATTAGCCTAAAAGAGCTATATCAAATATCACATTATATTGGTTATAATAATTTATTAGAATTTTGTAAGTTTGTTAAGTATATAAATTATTTTAAATTTTATACCCGGAATCTACAAAAATATATTTTTAAATTAAATATTCAGTGATCAAGCAATGTTTTTTTTGAGTACGTGAATCATAGTTGAATTATAATTTCTAAATACACATTGTAACCTCTTATGACGTTTTCATAAAATCGTATTATTGTATGATGCTGTAGATGCCTTCACAATTTATTTCTAAGAGGCGGTTCAACCTAAAATAACAACACAGAAGAGACCTTTATATGAAAGATCGCCGCATATACAAATTTTTAAAATGCGTGCGTTATAGGAGGGTTGTCCGTATATCTTGTTATCATTAAGTTAGGCTTCGACTACGAGAGCCTTGGTTCGGGCAGCTGCTTTGTATCTGGGCCACGGTCGCAAATCAATGCGAAAATAGTATACCCGTACAAGCGCGATCATAACATATAATATAAAAAAAATAAAAAAGAATAAAAAACAGCGCATTTTTACGCGGTTGTTTGACGTAACGCGGTCCCAAGGATGCGACACGCTCCGCTGGTGTGATAGCTGCTATCAGAGAGACAGTATGTTTACAAACAATAATCGTATACGAGAAATGTTTTCAAATGACGTATTACGTATGCACGTGTGTGTGCGCTGAATGACAGAATTGTTTTAAACGCAAACAC
This sequence comes from Glossosoma conforme, assembly GCA_022606575.1. Taxonomy (NCBI): domain Eukaryota; kingdom Metazoa; phylum Arthropoda; class Insecta; order Trichoptera; family Glossosomatidae; genus Glossosoma; species Glossosoma conforme. The sequence goes on from JAGTXR010000074.1 coordinate 1,347,663, forward strand.
GTGTCTAATATTTTTTTTTATGAATTAACGCATACAGGAGAGCACAACCGGTTGAAACCAGTGACTCCAAGACGCTGCACGCGGAAAGTATATAATTGTTTGTGTACGTGTTGGGGAGATTACAAGTGTTTCTTGAAGTGATCCGGATTGTATGAAGCAGGAAACGTAGATACTGCAAGAGCATTTCTGAGCTTATAGGCCATATTAAAGAAATAATTTCGGTAAATACCTAATTTTACGTACGCTTTTACACGTTGAAACTGATAGAACTTTCATTGAGGGGTGAAACTGCAGTCTTCCAGCAAGTGAATAAACAGTTGCCAGTATGATCCATGTTAAAACAAGGTATGAAATATTTATCTATTTAATGTCTGATCTTGGTTGACACTCAACAAACATATTACATTAACCGTGTATGGATTTTCAGCAAGTGTGAGAGTCTTTCAGTTGGGTGCGGGTGTAGAAGGGATAAATTCTTTGAATTTGGAGGAGCAGCTTCAGGTAGAAAATAGTTGAGTCTGTGATTTAAGGATTGGAGGTAAGACGTAAATTTCTCATTACTTCCCAACCGTAGGACCTCCTGAATTTATATATGATTCCCGACGACTTCCATGGCAGTAGATGGGAGACTTGAAGAGACGACTGCTGTAGTGTCCGAAACATATCCGATTATATGTAAATCATAATTTTCAGACATATCATCATGATTGTCCCGACGATTTTGACGCCTGGATCAATTAATCTTAAGGGTCGGCTCAACCCAAGCAATGACTTACTAGCGACGGTGACCCATCCAACTTTTGGTACGCATCTAATGTTGCTAACTATTCTTATTAATTGTGATGTAAGAAATATTCGCAGGAATTTAAAAATGTGTCATTGACCTTACAGAAGCTTCCAATGGAATCTATTCTCGTATGAAAAAGATGATGAGGAAACCAGGAAAGCAAGCGATAAAAAATATTGGCACAAAAGCGATATCAGCTGCCATGTTTCACTTTATGAGATATTCACAATTATAATTGGACAAATTAGGTTGTTTGGAAAATACATTCGTTTTCAAAATGATCGCGATAGGTCGAATTCGATATATTTAAGCAATCACACGAGTTGTTTGCTTGCATCAACCAATTAATGCCATTATTGCGACTTCGTCGACTTCAACTGGCCTTCCAGAACGCGGTGCATTTTCAACATCAAAATACCGGATTGGAATTTTGCAAAAAAATATTAGAACTCACGTTCTTTCAATGCATGTTCTCTATACAAATTTAATATTTTAATCTATGGGACATATAATACAAACATTAATAGCAATTTTAGCAAGTAGATATTGCCCTGAATGATGCCTGGAGAGTCGTCACAGGCTGCCTCAAACTAACACCCATTTCAAAACTAAACCCCTTGGCTGGTATCGCACCACCAAACATAACACACTAAGTTATATGCGCCGAAGAAATGCGTAAGGCAATCAACCAACCGTCCCACTGTTTGTATAATCAGATACCCCCAACACCCAAACTGAAGTCGCGAAGCAGCTTTCTGAGATCCACACAACCTCTCACATCCGGCCCTGAAAATGAGAAACTCCCAGCTCTGGCAACAAGTCGCATCAGAGGATTTCATCACTCCAAAGGAAGACCCGGAAATCCCTGAACAGATTAAGAACCGGAGTTGGTAGAACAAAGGACAGGTGTGCTTCGAGAGGGAGTGTCACTATTGTGCGACTGTGGAGACCTGCAGACCGCCTCACACCTAAGATCCTGCTCCATGTGCCCAACAAGCTGCACATCTCAAGACTTAATACTGGGCAACACATGGGCTATCAATGTTGCTAGATACTGAGCAGAAATAACTTGACGTCGCTGACAAGAAGAAGAAGGGCTTATCATCTGATCTTATGAAAACGTTGCACGTTAACTGTATATTATACACAGTGAAAACCTTGACACATGGCGGAACGGTACACATTTCAAATGCAATGGACCTTATTAGATATGTGACAATTCCGACACATACGATATCGATTACCATTCTGGACTGTTACGCGAATTTATTACTGATAATGCCAGATAAACATATATTATAATATCGGGTAAGCGCATCGAGCACCAAAGTGCATTACACATGTAGGATTCGTAATAAATGCAGAATAACGAATGCAATGGGAGCGTTTTTTGTTCAATACTAATTCCGCATTAAACATCAATGATTTAAATATTGTCAGACAACTCGATATATTAACATCCTCCTCTCTGTCAAAAGGTGTTATTCCGTCGCGTGATGGCATGATGACGAGCAGGTCAGAAAAACAAAGACTTTTTCAGATGCACATTGAAATATATATTTACGATAAACTTTACAAACTTGAGGCCCGGACCTAGTCACAGCATTAGGCCGAGCCACAATACAATATGCTATCGCCGAAGGGCGGGACACGACTGGCTCCGCGTTAGGGATGGGCTCTTGCCCGCGCCACAAGCGGCGGGTCTAATCCAAAATGCCAATATTGCGGACACATTCATGTCTGACAAGCGAACAGAAATAAGAAACGAAAGATTTTATATCGAGGTTTTCCGTACCAGTCAGCAAGGGCTACATCACGCTGTCAATATTTACAGACAGACTGTGAGCAATATCTTTTTTTTTGGTTGGTGTGAATTTGATCCATCTCCCGTAAAAAGCCAGTCATAGGCTATTAATTATGAATTTGTGGTAGACAAAAGTCGTCCCGTGAAGACCACCCATTCATAGTAAATTCCTGTAATAATAAAGGATGATGCGTGAATCTCGGGCTGTAGTCTATGACGTTGGCGGATCAACACTCCATATGCACTATGGTAAGCGTCATAGAATTCCACAGATGAGACTTCAGAATTACTATCAACATCTGTCGGTATTCTCCTGTATGTGTTTACATAAAAATAAAAAAATCAACGCGCGCTGGTAAATACTAGTAAAATATACAATATCTCGGTTTATTCAATAAAAATATCATGTTTTGATCAAGAAACACAAACAATCCGAGTAAAATTCCTATTGCATAATAATGTCATACACGCTCTTATTTCATTATTCAGAAAGGAGTTGGAATGTGAGAATACTTAAGCTAGATTTCCTTCTCGTTCGTGGCCACGTGTATAATGCAGAGATTCTTTTAGGTCGTTCGGAAAATACTGTCGTTTTTAACAACAACAACAGAAATTTATGTTTTTAATTTAGGCGCTTCTTTCAGAAGCAGACTCAACACCCACATTTTTACTCAGAGAGGCAAAGAAGTGCTTTTGGAATGACCATTCGGTCATAAAAAAGCGCTGTACAAATACTGTTATAATAATAAATTCAAATAATCTCTAAACCAGTTTTCATCAATTAATGTATGAACATCCCCTTTACTTAAGGGTAGAACGACTTCACGTCGCCGGGATAGTCATCGGATCGCATGGTTGCAGAATGAGAAGCAGATAAACAACACGAAGACTTTTTCCGAAGCACATATATTTTTGATAAACTTTCGGCCCGGGCGGAGTTACATGCTTTGAGGCACCGGGCCGACCACAACCCGACACTTGTCGCGGCCGGGGGACAACTGAGTGGGGGACAACTGAGAACACCGGGCGCTCGTGGTCGATGACACCCAGCGCCGCAAGTGGTGATCTACAGAATTACACCTGTTAAACAAGCAATATCGCGACACATGCATGGCCGATGAACGAACAAAAATATAATACGAAATATCGTACATCGAGGTTTTCGGCACCAGTAGGTAACGGCTATATCATGCTGATATCAGTATTTACGGTGTCTTCTTCAGCTTCAATTGTACTTCCAGAACGCGGTGCATCTTCAACATCGAAAATTCCAGATCAAAATTTTGTAAACCAGTTTTGATAATGGCGTTTTAAGAATACATCTTCTCCATACATATTAGATTCCTTTCTTGGTTGAACAGAAACATAATTGATAATAAAAAAGTAAAACATGTCGAAAACGCAGCTTTTCATTTTTCGTTTTTTTAAGTGTACCAACCAAAAACTAATGCGTAGAATCAATCGAACTTTTTCGCAGGCAAGACTTGAACCTTTCGCATCGGTTGTCGGCGTATGCCGGCACAAGATTCCCCGACAGTTTACATCGCTTGACGTGATATATCGTTTTGCTACTTTCTTAGATTAGTTTTTTATGCATCATCTGATAGCTAAAGGATACAAGAACCAATGTGATATATGAAAATAGACCAGATAAGTACATTTATGCATCAAATAATAGTTTTATAATTGACAGTATAATTTGTATTCAAACCGAGCCTTAATTAAAGGGTTAACATTTGAGTGGTTTTAAAGAAATACAATAAAGACTATTAAAGCAGGTAACACTTAGTTAGGTAAACAAACCATAGTTCAAAGAAATGTATAGTATAACTTCAAAAATATTATGTAAATTTTTCGTATTTTCGTATTTTACGTAATTTAGTATTGATATCTAGAAGATTTTAACATATTCGTTGTTTTTTGATAATAATTATTGTATATTTTTTTATAATTAATAATTTGTCTATTAGGTAAGGGCATATAACATTTCGAACAACCCAGTAGAATTCTTCCATTTTGTACGTCCCTGAGGTTTATCATAAATGACCACATATGGATTTAACACATTCATTGATGAAGTCATACCAACATAAAAGATTGCGTTAACTGTTTAATCATTGATGAAAAAATAAGAATGCAATCGAGATGTGATGCTACATAAGCCATACACGGCTGTACATCCACGGCACTAGATATTACTCTTATTTGTTTGAAAGTTAAAGAAAATATAGGAATTAACTTAAAACAACGATGTGCATTAGTGAAATATCTTTGAGGCTTTGCAGCGGTTAATAAGAGCGGTCCAAGAGAATCACTCTTGTTCCCATCCATTGTTGAAGTTGATACTGTCCGAATGTTAGGAAAACTGTTGAACATAACTGAAAAAAAAAATCTAATTTTCTTCCAAATTTCAACTTTCTTTCAATACATTAAATATACATTTACCTCTTACATAATCAAGCTTTAAAGCGAAAATTCCGCAATGCCTTAAAACTAAGGCGTTTAACCAATGTATCCTCCTTGTATCAACTTATGGCGCAGAGACGTGGAATCTGACAGCAAGTCTTACCCATAAAATAAAGGTCACCCAGCGTGCTATGAAGAGATCCATGCTCGGAGTGTCGCTAAAATATAGAATCCGAAACGAGGAAATACGCAGAAGAACTCAAGTAGTGGATGCTACCCAACGAATAGGCACACTCAAGTGGCAATGGGCAGGACATATCTGTAGAAGGGACGACGGTCGATGGGGAAGAAAAGTATTGGAATGGCGCCCAAGAACTGGCAAACGAAGCATTGGCCTGCCCCTACAAGATGAACTGACGATATAAGAAGAATAGCGGGAGTGACCTGGATGCGGAAGGCGGAGGATCGAAGAGGGTGGAGACTCATGCGGGAGGCCTACGTGCAACTGTGATGAGAGGAAAATTATTGAGATAATTTAAGGATATGACTGAATATAGACTAGTCAGCACCGTCTTCTAAAGTAATAAGCGTAATAGATTTTTCCTTGGAATTTTTCAGCACATTTTTACATTTAAAGCGTACCAAAGCCGTGACACAGTAGCCCTGATGGAGGTTTAAAGATCGACCTCTGCGATCCGCTTCCATTAGGTTGCGATATTTTAAAGTTAATCGTCCGCTCGACCTCTAATGGATCAGCCGGACGACCTTGGGCCTCCTCCCTAGTGGCTGTAACGCTCGCTGATGGAAACTACTTTAACTCAACTTTCAGAAGCCTTTTCAGGCCCATTCAACTCGATACGTAAATCAATACGAGGCTCCGCCCGCAAGTAATAATAGAATTAGAAGCGCAAGTTTCACGGCGAGGAAAGAGGTTTTTAAGGTTTTATTTCAGTAACTACTGCTGTAGTAAATATATATATATTTTAACCAATTTCCAGTCGATGCTTCAATCCGCTTCAATGTCAACAGTGATGATTCATTTCGAGATGCACCAACGACATGTTTTTGACACCCGTCCAGAAAATGTATCTTTTGTCTCTTATTTTTGTTCGCCCGCCTGACATGCACATCTAATAAATTTAGTTTTAATTATATATAAAATTACACGGCGTTTGCATACGCCATTTTATTTGTTTTGACAGTTGCTCCATTTCATGTTGGTGCAACTGTCATGATTAATTTGTTTTTTGCCGTGATTATCTCGGCGGCGCTGGATGTCACATTGTTCCGTGAGTCGTCAGTTAACTTCTCGTCCGGCCGATGAAATCTCAAGTAGCGGTCGGACTGGGAAATCAAGTCTTTATTAAAAATAAATACGAATTGTGCTTCAAAAACAAGTTTTGTGTTGTTAATCTGTTTCTACATCCTTCCACCACGCGGCCACGTGACGAACCCGCGAATTGTTGTCTTTTTAAAGAAATGACAGTATTGACATAAATACAAAAAAAAAAACAAAAAAAAAATTAGATGGTAAGGCGATCGATGCCTCTGATTGATTGAAGTGGGAAAAGTAGATGACAATTCTTCAATGTAATAAAAAATATATAAATATAAAAAATCCATCCCTCAAAGAGCTAGATCGAAAGTTTACGATAGGATAGATATTCGGTTGTAAAACTTGCCCTACTAGAAGGCTTGCAATATGAAGAATTCAAGGATATTGCAAAGTAATTTCGCCATTCGATTCCGCAATCGACTTCTCTTTACTTCCTCATTTTATTTCCTTCGTTTATAATTCAATCCTTTGAAAAAGGCTACCCTAGTAAGATTATAGTATATGAATCTCAAGCATCACATTTGCATGTATGTATTATGGAATCCCGAAATGTAAGGTGTTATGACATCACAAAAAACATTAACCAAACATCGTATTTTTATGTAATCACATACAGGAGTATACCGACAGATGGTGAAAGTCATGCTGATGTCTCATCTGTGGATTCTGTGACGCTTACCATGTTACATATGGTTAGGCGCTGCATGTGGAGTGTTGATCCGCCATCGACATAGACTACAGCCCGACATTCACGCATCATCCTTATTATTACAGGAATTTACTATGAATGGGTGGTCTTCACGGGACGACTTTCGTCTACCACCAATTTTGATTAATAGGCTATGACTGGAATTTGACAGGTGAGGGATCAAATTCTCAACAACGGGGGGTAATTTTAGAGCTCAGAAATCGATTAAAAATCTTTTATGTTTTTTAATCTCCGTCGGGGATTGAACCCACGACCTTTGGCTTTCAAAGCAAACGCTTTGACCATTAGGCTATAGCCGCCCGCTTGTCGGTGATCAGATAAAGCCTCTTCTTAGGGTCAAAAAGTCCAAGCCTTGGAAACGTAGAGCAAATTATTAGATTTACTTTAGAATACGATGAAAAAATCCTCCAAAAATATGTCTCGCTTACTATAGATATCACATTTTAAAGTCTTTGGAGACTTCACGGGACGTCTTTCGTCTACCACCGATTTTAATTAATAGTCTATGACTGCCAATTTACGGATGAGGGATCAAATTCACACCAACCGGGGGTATATTAGAGCTCATAAATCGATTGCAATTTTTTTTTAATCTTCGTCGGGGATCGAATTCACTACCTTTGATTTGATTACAAATTATACATCAGCATTCTTATTTTTTTTTTTCTGTCTTTTTAAGGGTTAGGGATCAAATGCAATGAATGTTGCTCCACGACAGTGATCAAACCAGAACCGCGAGTAAATTGTGCTATTATGTTAGTCTCACCAATGTCAATAGTTTTTTTTTCTATTAATAGTAATATTACAATTTCAATGCTAAATGGTCATTACATAATGTATCGCAAAACATAATTAATGCATTGTTAATCGCTCTAATTAAATTGTGTCATTACACGATTGTGCAATTCAAGATGGCCGCATTATAATAATGATATCAATGATAATTCTAATCATCTGTTGCGTAACGTCGGCAATGAGCCCGGCCAATCAGGGCAATACCTGGCAGGGAACATTTCGATAGTGTTGGTAGGTAACTTAATCGCTTTATGTATTCCCAGGTATACATAATATACTGCAGTGACTGTAATGTCACAAGGGGGTGCGTTACGCAAGGCGCGAACCCAACATTGACAAACTGTGGCAAATAATACATAAATAAATATTTAAAAATGTATACATTGTATTTAAAAAGGTAATCATCATCTTGGTATCTCAGAAATATCCAATGCAGCCGCATAATGGGTTTCGAAAGCAGAATCTTGATTTTGGGGGGCGGCGAAGAAGGTCGGTTCCCCAGGGCGTCGAATAAGCTAGGGGCGCCGAAGGCAACCAATCTTTCTTATATTTTTTTAAATATAAAGAATATGGGGCGCTAGAAAAAAATGCCCTAGAGTGCCGCAGGGTATAAAGCCAGTACTGATCCTGCATAGAAAATACTGGAGTTGCAATGGTTTGGCTTCGTGAGAAATGACGAGGTGAGAGAGCGCACAAGGCAGCCTTTCATACTAGTCAGTCAGGAGAGGAAGATAGACCTGTTGGAGAATACCGCAGAAGGACTTCTTCAGATCCCCGGGCTCGCATAGTTCTGGAAGGCCGTCTAGAAATATACATAAAATGTACTCGACGGAGGTGATTTAGGATAAGACGTCTGACAGAGCTTTGTGGCATCAGTTCTTGAATGCTATATGCTCCAGTTAGGGGAGCGGGCGTGGTGATAATAATGATGACGGATCATAATCGAAACGATTTAAAAGGGTACGTAAAGGTATTTTGCTCTCAATACAGAAAAAAGGAAAACAAAAATATAAATACTTGCAAAGTGAACAACTGATTTTAAATTGAGGTGTCAATATAACAGCTGTAGTCTCGTCAGTGTTGCCAGTATTAAAAATAAATATGGATCGTAATAGATTTAAGAAAAAAATCTTCCAAATCTGCCCCTCATATTCATTACTCTCATATTAGTTGCTATTATATTATGCTTTTATATACAGGAGATGTAATGATTAGTCTTTCCCTTTGCCAGAGGCGTGGACCGTTCGTTGCTAAGCGGCGGTTCAATCCAATAATAAGAAAATCTTCAATAACATATTTTATGATTTGGAAAAAGTTACATAAATTTAAAGGCAGTACATAAATTTAAACAGTCTACTTACAATGCGTTAAGAGAAATTAAAAAAAAATATATTCGAAATCTTGATACTGGAAAGGAACAAAAGAAAAAAAATACATGAAAGAAAAAGTGATTATTATAATATTTAATTATTTTATTTTTTTCGTGATTTTCGAACAATAGAATTTTGAGAAAAGTTTTATGGTTATGGAACCTCTGTTTGCGGTTGAGGTGGAGGGAGAAACGTTGGCAAGACCACGTGACCCATTGAACTGATCATAACAATAACACGGCCGTCATTGTTGCAAATATTTAATTATGAAAAAATCAAGTGATTAATTAATTGTATTGAAAAATGCTACCTTGCAAGTAGTTACAGTAGACGCTCGTATACCGTACATATTTGTAAAGACAATGTTGCGCTTGTAACTTCGAAACCTTGAAACACAGACGTAAGGTTGATTCACTCAGTTTTACTTACCCATTATTAGAGTTGCCATTGTTTCTCTGAACATAAAAATTATTTCCTACTACACCCATAAGCGACAAACTCGCATCACACTTGCTTGACATCGATTCACGGTGAATGTGTGTCCCCAACGAGAATTGGCAGTTTCCAAAATCTCTTCCAAAATGCCACCGGTAGGCTCTGAAATCTTCTTCAGAGTGTCTGAGTTTCTTCCTTCATACAATCTATTCAAGAAACAGAAAATATACACTTCTCTCCCTAACCCACACACAATCACAGCACACGTTTACTCCATTTATAGTTAATGTATGTCCGTATCAAGAATTGGGGGTTTCCAAAATTCCTCCCTAAATGCCACCGGTAAGCCCTGAAATACTCTTCCAGTATCCGTGTTTCTTCATTCATACAATTTAGATCTCTTCAAGAATCATATAATATACACTTGCAACCTCCCTACACGCAAATACAACACATGTTTACCGTGTGCTAGTTGAGCGTCAGAGAGCCTACTAAATTGCTTAACGATTGTTCCGAATTATGAGTAAGATCATGATAATAGTTATTCTCTTCAATGTTCCGCTGCATTAATTTGTTAACATTAGAGTAACAACTAACAACCCATAAAAATGCATTTTATATGAAAGTGTATTGATAACCTAATCTGAAAAAACTCCAAAGACGTATAAATTAGTATTGTAACTTGTTCCTACATATATACTCTCTCACTGTACCATACGGTCTCCACAAATTGCCGCAAAACACAGTTTCGTCACTGTATTATCCTTGCCTTGTCTCAAATCATTTATGCAGCCCGAAGTCCCACCGAGTACATACAATGCACAGTATCCGCCAATCTCCAGGATGATATAGCCTTGTGTATTGCTGAAAAAGGCAGCTGAATTTGGGTGTTTGTTAATCGGGATTATTTTTTTAAGGATATCAAATGATAAGTTCAATGGTTGCAAGTCCTGAAACAATTAATTCTAAAGGGAAACTGATTTTTTTAGGGTTCATACTCGTAAATCGTTTGGTTAGCGGATGAGTAATTGCAGTCAACAGGTGCCGACTGTACATCTTGATTCATACTACATTAATAATTATCGTACAGTGTCGCTATGACACAACACCGGCGTGAATCACGAATCATGGCAAAGTTGGAGAAACTCTGATCCATGATCCATGATCCATGACACACAAATGTTTTGACATCGTCACGAAAATTTTGTCATTGCCAAATTAATGAGGACCACCAAAAACGATAAACCCAAATTATTATGCAATACATAACATCATTATTAATTAGTCCGTAACAATAAAAATGTAGTTAACCGCTATAGAAAGTGAGTCTTCCCCTCGATATTTGCAACCTATTGTCACTACAAATTTCCGCTAAATTATATTAGTTGCCAATGGAAATGCCTTGTACCAAGACACATTTGCACCTGAACTTACAACTAGAAATATATATGGTTCCTGACAACCAAATAAGAGACGAAAGATTGTACATCGAGGTTTTTGGCACCAGCCTGCAATGGCTAATATCCAGCTGATTTCAATTCATATATAAAATATACTTATTATTTATGTTTTGTATGAAAAAAAAAAATGATTTTTTGTCTTTTAAATGAAAAGAACGGAAATTGTTGGCCAAGATTTGCGGCAACCCCATATACATTGCTTTGAAACTATTACAATTTTATTGCGGCTTGTATTGCAAATAATTAATGAAAACATTAATGCATATAACATTTTGAAATGCAATGAAATGTCATTAATTAGGCATTACCGGATGGCAGTCGTAAAATGTCCATTTCAATTGAAAATATCATTGTGATTATTTCATAATTATTCACGTAAATTACGAGTACGTTCACGTTGGAGTGCATTTAAAATAATAATTTAAGATTATGCATTTTGCCATGCGTAGTTTTGAATCACTTGAGAAAAAATATAGATAGTAGGTAGCTTGCATTTAGAATACTGCAGTATAAATTGATCATCCGAAGCTATGTATAGAACATATTTCGTAGATTTTCACGGCCAGATTTGTAATTCTTCTGCTATCATATATTTCGAGAATCATATGATAATCATATATAGATATCTTCTCTCATTCATTTTTTTCAATTTCAATTTATTTTTCTTTTAGAAACATTACAAATAACTTTAATATTTAATTCATTTCTAAAACAGGATACAGGATAAATAACAATTTATAAATAACACAATAATAATACAATCATTTAAAAAGTCCCGGAGCCCGCTAAACAGAAGACTCCACGAAATTACTTTGATAAATAAATTCGTGGAGCTCATGTCGAAACTGGGCTTCTCTCAAGTGGAATATATCAATATTCGAGGCGATATCGTTGAACAGTCTGATCACTCTCCCAAGAGGCATAGTCCCTGGCAGGTTAGTATTACCTCTAGGAAGAACAAACAATCTGTGCCTCCTTATCCTTAAATAATTGTCAGGGACAAACAAACCATTTTCAAACAAAATATCAGGATTTCTGAACACGCCGCGCACTAGGCGAAAGAAATGCATACTCAAGCACACATCTCTTCTAGTTCTCAACTCATTGTATCCCAACATACCCCGTATAAAGTTAGATGGGTACAGCCACGGATTATTAACATCAACAGGGATGACGGCTTAATCTTTAAAACACCTAGGCACTCGCCTCTATTTAGCACATGTCCAAAAACCTTTACATACGTACAAAGGCAACCGATCGTTTTCGACATGACGCTCGTGGAGGTATGCTTATATATGCTAATTGTACACTACGATCAGTACGTTAGTGCTCGAGAATGTCCTGGCACTACGCAGAACAAATCCTTACATCTTCAGTGCCCTTCCACACACGGCTTCAATGTGAGCATGAAAAGTTAGCTTGCTTTCAAAGAATATGCCAAGGTCTCTGATGGATGATACTCGCGGGATGCCAATACCACCCATACTGTACCTATGGTAAACCCTCTTATAATAGTAAGCTGATAGCTAATCTACCTTAAGACACCAATTCATTACAAAATCGGCAAACCTGAAGATGACTTACGGCCAAGCGGGAGGACATGCCGCTAGGGCCGTAATGCAACCATCTCTCGCTAAAGGGTGGGGACCAACTGCCGATCTCCGCGCTCGGTCTCGGCTTTCGCTCGCGCCACGAGCGGTGGTGTTTATAACTACCACAGCCGTTAGCGGACCGTCCAAAATGACAACATGGCGCACATGAATGCACGACAAGAGACGAAAGATTGTACATCGAGGTTTTCGGTAGCAGTCAGCAAGGACTACATCATGCTGATGTCAATAAGTTGTGTAATCTCATCAAGGTGCTTTTCGACTGCAGTGTGGATTTATAATAAAATACATTTATCAATAAGACTTGCAATTACACTTTACTTAGGAAGAAAATCGGGTCACATTTTTTGGTAGCAAGATTTCCTATTCCATTGCGAGTGTCATATAATAAAATTGATGCAAGGAACAACATGTGGGAAGTCGATCACATGAGAACATGTCAAGGACAACTAAACACAAGTTTCATCACAATCTGTAAAACTGTAAAGATTTGCGGACGTGACAACCATACATGTTGACATCAGCATGATGTAGCCCTTGCTGACTGGTACCGAAAACCTCGTTATACAATCTTTCGTCTCTTTTCTCTTCGCTTGCCATACATTTATGTGTCCGCCATATCGGGATTAGTTATATAGACCGCCGCTTACGGCGTTGGTGACCGACCACGGGCCACACGGGCCAGTGGTAAGGCTGACGGCCGAGAAGGTCGCATTACGGCCGGCAGCATGTCATTCCGCCTGGCCGGAAGCTTGTAAAGTTTTAACGTAAATGTATGTCAATGTGCTTCTGAAAAGTTTTTGTTTTGCTGACCTGCTTCTCACCGTTTCCTTCTTACCATTTCCTTATCCATTCCCACGTATTTCGTGGTTAGCAACGTGTTACCAAAGAATGCAATTCGAGACCCGCTGTAGTATACTAACTTTGCAGCCTTAGACTGAGGTCTATTTGACATCTAACTGATGCACCTATAATCACGGGAAGGCCTTCAGCCACTCTCTAACAAGTAGCTTTTTGCGTGCGTCCTGTAACGGGTCCCCATCTGGGTCTTCATAAACAGGACGAGACAGGGAGGGTTTTCACCAAGCGAGTGACCTGCTTCTCATCGTGCCCTCACGCGACGGAATAACGCCTTTTATGAGAGATAGGAGGATGTTAATATATTTAAACAAACAAACATTGATTTTTACACATGTAGTTAGTTACGAATGCAATCCGGTAATATTCGAGTGGTTTAAGCAAATAAAGGCAATCGCATTGATCGCCCGCAGACTGGCCGCATCGTTTCTCATGAAGAATGATGTTAATTTCCTTTCTTTTGGCCAAGGAACGCCAAATGCCGTAAATAAATATATACCGAGCGATAGACGTCATTACCCGCGTGTGACGCAGACCTCGAATAGCGCGGCGTAATATACAAAATTACGCATTGAGTAACAAATGGGCCAATCCAAAATGTCTGGCGTGCGATAACGACGGAATCGCGTTACGCGCAACATTTCACATGAATTAAAATCGATGGATACTAATAAATTAACAGATGATTTTAAATCAGGCTTTCTGTACATTGAGACGAACTAATAGACTAGTGAGGATAGGGGTAAAATATCACCTAGGTTCGCATTGGAAAAACACTTTTTGCGACAGCGAAAATGGATCGAAAAATTGCCACTATTCAGAAGCTTTCTAACGGACGAGCGAAAAATGGTCAACACCACAAATTTAACATATGTATTCGTAAAAATATTCAGTAAAAAAACAACTCGTTTTATCTCTGAGAATCATGATGAGATCCAGACTGTATTTAGGATTATGTTTGCCAGTGGCTTTTAGAAAAATGTACTTTCTCAGAAATGTACTTTCTTGATCGACATTGTAAGTACGAATATTTACCTACAAACCTAGTATCTACAACTAATAGTGTTACGGCTGCGAAAAATTAATGGGTATAATAAAGTAGATCAAATCCAAATGCCTTCCACACTGACACTTAGTCGTTGATTAATCGCGTCTGACATTTACGTGTCTAGAGCAGCTAGCTTCACGATTGCAAAACGTGGAAAAATTAACTTATATACGAGTAAGTAAATAGAGCTTGTATCGTAGCTCTCTCTTTAGCCTCGCCATTTTCCATCATCTGGGGTCGGCTCTTCTTGTGCGCATTTGTCATGTCTGTCTGTCCTGCATTGCATTCTCGGTCAAGCCCAGAGTTTTCAGATCCTTGTCTACAGTTGCAATCCAGGTTGCCTGTGGTCTTCCAGGTCTTCTTCTCAGCGTGGGTATGTTGAGGGCTTTCTTCACCATGTGGTCCTTATCTCTCCGTGTCACATGTTCATACCATCTTAGGCGGTTTTCCCTTATCTTTTCAGCTATGGGGGCCACCCGAAATGAACCCCGAATATGCTCATTTCGAACTCTGTCCACTCTAGTCACACCGCCCGCCCACCTCAGCATCTTCATCTCTGCCACATGAATCCTATCCAAGTCACGTTACTGCGGGGTCCAACACTCCGATCCGAAGGGCATAGCTGGAGTAGAGCTTGTATCGAAGCTGCTTATAATAAATATTTTAGCATTTAAACAACAAAGATATTTATCAAAACCGCTGATCCAACGAGACACTTTCACATTATCATAGTCATTTACAAAATAAAAATAAAAATAAAATCTGACATTTGACAAAGGGCATTCGGTCACCTGACTTTGGCCAACGTGTACACAGGTGCATCGGATGGAACCCCAATATACCAGGCTGGCAGGAGGTAACAAGAGAGGAATATGGGGCAAGGAATTTATCATACTAACCTGATTATAAGCCGGAGCTGTGCCCGTGCGGTGCGGCCTTAAATTCGGGACATTCAGAGCTTCAGAGCAGTGACGCAGACAGTACCGATTCAGCAGTCATGCAAGGTTCATACGGGAATATAAATATCAAGGTATTTCGATCATTCGATAGCCGTAAAAAACTTAAAATGATTTGATACAAATTTATTTTATAATTCTTCTTAAATACTCAATATAGTGTCTTCAAATAAAGAAAGTCTCTTAAGTTTAAGTTTAAATTTCAATTAAATAAATAAAAATCTTTTTAAATTTGTAAGCATCAACAGTACCATTTGTTTATGTAAACACACACAGGATAATACCGATAGATGGTGATAGTGATTCTGAAGTCTCATTTGTGGATTCTATGTCGCTTACCATGCTGCATATTGCTAAGCGCTGCATATGGCTAAGTGCTGCATACGGCTAAGCGCTGCATGTGGAATGTTGATCCGCCAACGTCATTAACTACAGCCCGACATTCAAGCATCATCAAAATTATTACAGGAATTCACTATGAATGGGTGGTCTTCACGGAACGACTTTTGTCTACCACCAATTTTAATTTATAGGCTCTGACTGGCAAAATTCAAAATAGAAGACATATAATAAAAAACAAAATGTATCGATATGAAATATATGTACCAAAATAGACGCAAGATATAGAAGAGTTCTAGGACACGGAATATAGATGCCTAAATGAATTAACTTTAACTACAATATCACAGGAAGTATAAGAAAACATTTAAAAACCCTAAAATTGAGAAAATAATCATAAATTTCATATTATTTTGATTTAAATATTGATTACGTAAAACAAGGAAACATGTTGAATATAATTATATTTTTATTTGTTCTGCGGCGATTTCTTCACCGGTGACCCGATTCGGAAAAAAAAATTGGCTCGAAATTGTTGAAGAAACATTTTTGCTGAAATTTTTCTGCAAGAGCCACGTAACAATTAGCACAACGTTTCCCAACCCGCGATAAATAATTTTACGCTTCTCTGTGCAAGCCAAACAAGCCGGCGGTTTTTAAAAGTGTAATCGAAATTCACCGGACCGGAAAAATCGCGAAGATTATTACCAAAAAATTAAAAATGCTTATCCGATTTCAAAACTACAAAAATCACATCATTGTATATTTATACAATATATACATGACAGATTTGCTCCCAATTTGGAGCATATAGCCATTACAATAAATCGGCAGGAAACTACGCAAGCCGCCAGATTCATATTCTACTCCCAATTTTCCGGCGGGTATAGCTCGATGGTCAAAGCGTTTGCTTCGCAAGTCAAAGGTTGTGGATTCGATATCCACGACGGAGATTAAAAAAAAAGATTTTTTAATCGATTTCTGAGCTCTAAAGTACCCCCCCCGGTTGGTGTGAATTTGATCCCTCACCCGTAAAATGTCAGTCATAGCCTATTAATTAAAATTGGTGGTAGACGAAAGTCGTCCCGTGAAGACCACACATTCATAGTAAATTCCTGTAATAATAAAGGTTAATGCGTGAATCTCGGGCTGCAGTCTATGAAGTTGGCGGATCAACACTCCATATGCACCATGGTTAGCGTCATAGAATTCCATAGGTTAGCGTCATACAATTCCATAGATGACTTCAGAATTACTATCACCTTTTTTTAGAATTATTATCACTCTGTATTCTCCTGTATGTGTTTACATAAAAAAACGTAACAGAAAATAAAGAAAAATATATTAAATTTAAATTTTCATATTCTTGTTAAAAAGTACCAATATTGCAATAGTATGTATGACGTTATCAACGCCATCACATTGAATTGTATGAGGAGCATTGAACTTGGTTCATTTCGAGTCAATGTCTGCTTGGAAGATGTGCCGTTTTTCACGTAGCAAACCAAAATATACAAGAAATGTATTTAAAAAAATGTTTTATTGAGGTTTTTATGTACGAATAAATCGCGGATTTACAAGTACGGCCAACTGCACGATCCCGAACTAAGAAATAATGTTGGTTACATCTCAACAGTTGTCAAACATCGTCGTATCCACGGACGTTGTTCAAATATCACCGAAAAAGCTATTAGTTGTGGTGGAGATACGTTATACAAAGGAAGAGTAAGTATTTCTACTGGCGCAATGTTTTTTGCAGACATAAAAAGGATCACCGGAACCCACAAACGGAGCTCCACAGGCAGCAAGTTATGGAAGGGATTCGGAGTGGGGGAACCAAGGTACACTACAGAATCGCGGGATCCACCATAACAGCGCTTTTCAGGACTGTAGCGCCATGGGAACCTTATTTTACGGATAACCCTCGTACATATAATGATTTTTATAGAAAATATTGAAAATTATATGCAAATACTAGTTAAATATTATAAGACATTTCTTAGATGAATAAATGTAGTGTTCAGAGAGCTAGGTAATACACATGTGTATAATAAAATAACAGTTCGAATCCTCAAATTCTTTTTCTACGATAAACTGATAAAAATAATTACCTGCCACATTAAAAACGCATTCTATACAACGCATAAGCATTGAGTACTTATTTTCGTGGCAATGCAAAATTTTCATTTGTTTTTCTTCCTATATCCGTTCCACATATGGTTACCACAAATTGCCGCCACTCAGTTAACACAATTTCCAATATCCGTGTCAGTAGTACCGGCTTTGCGGCGCCCTAGGGCATTTATTTTTCTGGCGCCCCCATGTTGCTCATATTTAAAAAAAATGTTAGCATGATTAGTTGTCTTTGGCGCCCCTAGCTTATTTGACGCCCTGGCGCATCGACCCACTTCGCCACCCCCTAAAACCGGCACTGGTCCGTGTCTTGTCCCAAGACAACTTTACACCCAAAGGTCCATCTGGGGACATGTCTTTCCCGACAATCTTCAAAGCAGAACTTTTAATACAATAATGTAATATCCAAAGAAAATATTGAGTGATTTTGTTAATCATTTACTTTTTAATTTTCGTATGGTTAGCTTGGTATTTTTTTGACCTGAACCATTTAGTTGAGACAGTTGCATCCGCCTGCTCATCATAACCAACGACACGCGATAAACAACAATCGGTAGCCCATCCAAGTTGAATACACTTTGTTGATTGTATCTCTTGTTCAGTACTCGCGGTGGGATTTGATCGGTTGGCAGGCACCGGCACAAAATAGCGCCAGTTCATCGCCCCGACCTTGCCTGGCTCGGATCTCGCTGGTCGTGGGCAAGTCGTTGAGCCGCCGGTTGAGCGACCAGGGGGTCCTTGACTCTACTGGGACGGTCGATTAGCCCAAACATGGGCAGACATACATCGGCGATCTCACCTGGATACAGGAGAATACCGACAGATGGTGATAATTATTCTGAAGTCTCATCTGTGGAATTCTATGACAATTGCCATAGTGCATATGGCTATGCACCGCATGTGGAGTGTTGATCGGTCAACGTCATAGACTACAGCCCGACATTCACGCATCATCCTTATT
This sequence comes from Glossosoma conforme, assembly GCA_022606575.1. NCBI lineage: Eukaryota > Metazoa > Arthropoda > Insecta > Trichoptera > Glossosomatidae > Glossosoma > Glossosoma conforme. Next base: position 1,366,670 of record JAGTXR010000074.1, read on the forward strand.
ATTACAGGAATTTTACTATGAATGGGTGGTCTTCACGGGACGACTTTCGTTTACCACCGATTTTAATTAATAGGCTATGACTGGCATTTTACCGGAGAGGGATTAAATTCACACCAACCAGGGGGTATTTTGAACTCAGAAATCGATTGAAAAGTATTTTTTTTAATCTCCGTCGGGGATCGAACCCACGACCTTTGGCTGACAAAGCAAACGCTTTGACCATTGAACTATACCCGCCGGCATGTGCCGAATGGTGTTAAGGAGCATAGCATATACCACATTACCTGATCATAACATCATCACAATTAGCACATCCGCTCCACTAATTGAAGCATATGGCATTCACGAATTGCCGCCACAAAGCTGCATCCCATGTCAGCTCCGCCTCTCGCATCTTCGCCGAGTACATTCTATTTATAGTTTCCGACGGCCTTCCAGGACTTCTGGGGGCCTAAAGCAAAGGCATCTGTGGTTTATGCTCCCCTGCAGCATTCTTAATACACGTCCACCTTCTCCACTTGACCGACTATAGTAAGAATGTCTGGCTTGTCCGCTTTCTCACCTCGGCATTCCTCAAAAAGTCAACACATCGTACCCCCAATACTATACGCAGATATCTGTTATCAAACCCCATTGAGCGGCTGCATTGGCTTTAGGTGAGATGCCAAGATTCACCGTCGTAAAGAAGAATAGGGACGATACAGGCGCTGTATGAACGCTGAACCCAAAAATGAATTTAAGAATCCCAACCAAACATTCTTTTGGAGCTGTATTGTAAACGGTGTACAGGTTAAGAGTTTTTTTTATGTAAACACATACAGTAGAATACCGACAGATAATGATAGTAATTCTGAAGTCTCATTTGTGGAATTCTATGATGCTCACCACGGTATATATGGCTAAACGCTGCATGTGGAGTGTTGATCCGCCAACTTCATAGACTACAGCCCGAGATTCACGCATCATTCTTTATTATTACAGGAATTTACTATGAATGGGTGGTCTTTACGGGACGACTTTCGTCTCCCACCAATCATAATTAATAGGCTATGACTGTCATTTTACGGGTGATGGATCGAATTCACACCAACCGGAGGGGTATTTTTAGAGCTCATAAATCGATTAAAAATACTTTTTTTTTAATATCCGTCGGAGATCGCACCCACGACCATTGGCTTGCAAAGCAAACGCATTGACCATTGAGCTATGACCGCCGGCATTTTGCATACTCGTATAATGCAACTTTGTGGTGTGTCATATCTGAAGAATAAAACAAGTAAAACTCTGTTTGAAAAACCACTAAGTTTTAGTAAATAATCACTTTACCGATTTCAGTGCCACCGCACCTTCCTCAGAAGCTACTTAACAAAGACTAGGTTTCATTTTAACCTATCAAACTTGCTGCATTCACACCAAATTCGAAAGAATTTGCAGCGAAGACAAAGCAACGTTGGAATAAATGTTTACCGTTAACACCAAACAAATTCGAAAAAGATTTTAGTTTAAGTGCATCATTAACCCTTTTGGCTTGGTTTGAATACAAATTATACTTTCAATTATAAAACTAGTATTTGACGCATAAATGTACTTATCTGGTCTATTTTCATATATCACATTGTTTCTTGTATCATTTAGCTATCAGGTGAATATAAGTCATAAAAAACTATTCTAAGAAAGTAGCAAAACGATATATCAAGTCAACCGATGTCAACGGTCGGGGAATCTTATGACGGCATATGCCGACAACCGATGCGAAAGGGTTAAGTAAACATTTCAAAGTACCAAACGTCAGTTAGCAATATAATCAAGCAGCCGTATGAGAAAATCGTGTTTGATATCATTTATTGACATATAATACACCGGCGTCATAAACATCAGTAGGAAGTCATGAGTTCATTATGACAAAACCAGTTATTACCGTCCGGGTCACCTGAGAGCGCATCTAACGGCAGTTCTCCAGCAAAACAGCTGATTCTGTCGACAGTCCAAGCAGACCAGTCAATTAGGTTATGTCCCTTCGAACCTCCACGCAGACCTGTTAGTTAGGTTATATCCCTTCGAGCCTCTCCGCAGACCAACTAGTTAGGTGCCTCCAAGCCTCCGTAGACCTGTAAATTAGGTTAGGTACCTTCGTGTACAAATCCCGGATGCAATCGCATCTTCATCAGCTGCTGTTCTCGAACCATACAGAGATAGCAATATTTTATCTACAGCGAAATTATCATCTTTTATTCCGGGCAGTTATGATATAAAGCAATTATCATTGCAATCAAGGAAATGAATAAGTTATTTTACAGGAGCACATAACAAACCGTTTAATGAGTTCTTCGTATCATAGTTTATATAGACATGATCATTATTCCATATCCGCTCCATAAACTATCATTATAATGGTACTTGTATTACAATTATGTTAAAAAAAACTGCAATAATATTGCATTATTCAATACTGTCACAAACTTCTTTCAGCCGACATGGTACTTGCCTTATCCCATATCAGCTAGGGAATCTCTGGTGGAGAATATGAACATGTCTCTTGAAAGGGTTTCACGATGGGGCGACCTCAACCTCATCAGTTTCAACATTTCCAAGACCCAATCATGCACTTTCTCCACAAAGAAGACTGCTATGGATCCTGCATCTTTTAACGCTTGTCCTCTTCCAAAAGCAAGCTCCATCAACATCCTCGGAGTATCAATCTCAAATAATGAAAAATATTACGAGTCAATAAGGTATAAAGACGGTCTCGCTTCCAAAAATTAGGTGTATTATATATATAGATCACGTCAGTATTTCAACGATAAACAACCTCTTATTTTATATAAAGGACAAATCCGACATCATTGAGTTCTTAAGTCTAGGCTTAAATTATGTCTCCTGCCGCAAGGTATGTTGTGATCGATCACCGCAAGGTGTTGGTCTGCCCAAGATATATTCGAATAAATAATATCCTTGTATATGGGGTTCTGGTGAATGATTCCCAATCAAATATGAGGATGATAGAATACAGGAATAATTATTTAATAACTAACCAAAAAAAAAAATGTGTTTACTGTTTTATTTATGGAATGTCAGGATTCTATGTACGGTATACGTTATGTGAGGCTCGTGATAAGAAAATAGCATATAAATGATTGTACAAATGAGAGTTTAGATAATTTACAAGTCATATTCGTGGAATATTAACCATCAATTTAAGCTCTGGTTATAAATGGTTGTTTGGGGAATTCACGAAACTTCAAGAAGCAGCGAAGACGTGTATAATATAATCTATAGAATAGACTGAATCCGCAAACGTCCTCTTTAAAGGATGATATACTCGTGTTTCAAGGACTTAAGTATATAACTCAGACATTAGAGCAATATCGAAAGACATAACGCCCTTAGTAGAAAGTGAAACGCGAAATATATAAATTCATTCAAATATTAGGTAAACTGTAATTGCAAGAAGTTGTGCAAAATTCCGCGTCCGCCGTCACTTTTGCTCAAATTAATTGGTGAAAGATGTCAAAAATGTCATATAAAATGGCGTCTGATTTACATTAGATGATTATCAAATTTCCCAGCTTATTAACGCAAAATTAAACAATGATAACTAGGTCACAGTGTGTTCTTTTGTAAAAAAAAAAGGAAAATCGTTACACTCCTCTTTACGGATTTTTTCATGGCTTTAAAGAGACAAAAGACATGGCTCTAAAGAGACAAAATTCATATATATGTATATATATATATATATAAAAGAGCGCGAATCTTTAAAATGAATCTACTCGTTTTCGCCGTTACCAGGGGTTCAGGCTTCCTTCCCTGGGGAAGCCTGGCCGAACGACCGCGCAGTGTTGACCTATATCCGGGGAAAGTAGGCCGTGGGGCCGCGAAAATGGAACCTCGGCCGAAACAGAAGAAAGGCTATGAAAGATCATCGCTGATCAAGATGTCTTTGTCTAATACATTTTGAATATACGTTTTAAATTACCTGCAAAATATAACAATATATTGCAAAAAAACATTATTATTATTGTGATACGATAGAAGATCGATGTAAGATTTAATTCAGATCGCGGCGCCTTTTTAGCGAATTTGTTTGATTTTTATGCAATTAATATAGAATATAATACTAGTACATAGAGGTGCATCCGCATTAGAATGTATACGCGTAACAAAATTTTGAACAAACGTGGACGAAAAACCTTTGGATGGATTAGAATTAAATTCTGTACAAAAATACCCGAAGATGTATTTTTGAACAAAATTTGAAACAGATCGATACAGTAGTTTCTCATCCACACTTGTTCAAAATATAATGCTGATAAAATTTGCTTCAAATGTTTCTCGCAAGAGGTTATTACGAGGAAAGCATTACACGACTGAAATGCAGGGTGTGGGACAACGATGTTACAATACTATGCATTTGGAAGAAGTTTGTATGTTTTGATATCCTCCTCTCTAAATTGGATATCGAATTACTGGGTGACAGGATGCAGGAGCAGGATAACAATACAAAGAACTTGTTTTCGAAGCACGATTCTCGTTTATTTTATTACAGACTTGCTTTATTGTTCGACCGATATGGCATTCGCCATACCGGTCAAAAAGTCAACTGACAACTGGCGGAGCACTCTGACACTAGCGCCCCAAGACAGTCGCGGTAAAACAGGCAAATAAAATATGACAGTTGCGCCAACATGAAATGGAGCAACTGTCATAACAAATAAAATGCAAACGCCATGCACCATTTTACAATTAAAACTAACAGATCGTTTTTCGAGGCTTTACGGCATCAGCCTAAAGGAGATATATCAAGCTGATATCAGTTTATATTGTAGATGGCCCAGTTTCTATAAGGAAGACAAAGGCGATGCTAGGTTCCGCCTAACGACGGGCTCGACTCAGTCGATGATAGGTAAAACGCAAAACGGCTGATAACAACCGCTGATAACGACGCTTTGTTCCGATATTTAGAGACGCAGTAGTGCGCCAACACACATGCTACCATTATCGGTCGCCTACAAAACTTTACTGAAATACTGTGAGTTATATTATGATCACATATCAAGTCCACGAGATCGCGCCGTTCTGGTAGGCCGTCAGAAGTATGCGTTGAACATACTCGGCGGAAGGCAGAGCGGATGAGGCAAGAAACATAGCGGCTAACAGAGCTTTGTGGCGGCAGTTTGAAGTCCATATGTTCCAGTTAGGAGAGCGGATTTGGTAATGATAATGTTATAATTGGAAAAGAGTTTTTATACCTTGGAAGTACGATCACCTGGGATGGCAGACCAAAAAGAGAAGTCAACGGACGCATATATCAAGCAAGGCTAGCGTTCAATAAAAAAAAACAAAAAATCTTGAGTCAAAAAATATTAATTTAAAGCTCCGCAAGCAACTTGCCAAAACATTTGATTGGAACATCTTGATGTACGGCTGTGAGACATGGTGCTTATCTGAAAGTGATAAAAAAGACTAGAGGCCTTTGAGATGTGGTCATACAGAAGAATTCTTGGAATTTCCTGGAGACCACGTCACGAACAATGAGGTTCTCAGCATAAACAAGGAGGATAGGCACCTAATAAGAACCATCTCAGAGAGGCGAGCCCGATGGATCGGTCACATCATGCGGCACGATGGTCTTCTTCACGACATTGTGAAAGGGATGGTTGAGGGTAGAAACTGTAGAGGGCGCCCTAGAAGAGAGTATTTGCAGCAAGTGTTCGAGGACATGAGCTGTAGCTCTTATGCTGAGCTGAAGAGGACTGCAGAGGATCGAGAGGAATGGGGATCAAGATGCAAGATTTTGTTGCTTTAAACCAATCCACCGGAATGATACTACGAAGAAGAAGAATGTTATAATCGACACAGCAATTGAGAAGCTGGATATCTTTAGTCCTGAACCACGTCAATGATTGAACAAACTTACAAGACTCAGACGCAATAAAGAGCTATAACACATCTAAAAAGAAGGCAAAGTGAATTTTTTTACTGTCCATATCTGGCGCATATGGTCAACACAATTTCCGCTACTCAGTTCTGCCAGTTACTATTCTCTTATCTGCATCAGAAAACTCACCTGAAAACGTATGGTTTCTTACTACCTTTAACGTAGAAGCCCGTGATCTTGAGTAATATCCGAGGCATATTTTAAGTGATTTTGTAAATAATACATTTTAATATCGGGTAAATAGCCCGAAGGTCCCGATGCCTAAAACATTTAGTCCTAAGAGGCGACTTAATACAACCAAAGTCGTTCAGTAAACAACAGACGGTATGTCCATGCATGTTATGGTTCACATGCAATGTTGCTTAACTTCTGTAATTTAAATTGAGCCGCTCTTACAATGTGTTAACCCTTTCGCATCGGTTGTCGTCATATGCCGTCATAAGTTTAGCCTCGTTGATAGTCCAGACTGCCCATGCGGCAGCCCCTTGCAGGACGCTGAACACGTTCTGTGGCATTGTCCAATATTAGATTTAGGGAGGCAAAGGCTCCTTAGCGTAATCCAACAGAAGTCTGGACCGGTTGGATATATCGATCTCATATCTACGGAGCCCAACTACCATGCATTTTTTGTAATCGCGGCGACCTTCGGCGAAGAAGTCTAAAAGTCCAAATTTTAACGTCTGAACTACTAACTTTTACACCCATGTGTGGTGTTGCTCACCAAAACCCGTTACTTGTATAACGAGAATGTACTCTGAAAACAATGCCTTGGTAAGTGCTCCCAAGGAGCGCAGGTACAAGGCGACCGGCACGGGGGCCTAAGGCCCCAAAAAAAAAAAAAATGCCGTCATAAGATTCCCCGACCGTTGACATCGATTGACGTGATACATCGTTTTGCTACATTCTTAGAAAATGTTTTTTTGCATCATCTGATTGCTAAAAGATACAAGAACCAATGTGATATATGAAAATAGACCAGATACGTACATTTATGTCAGTATAATTTGTATTCAAACCGAGCAGTAATGAAAGGGTTTATGTGGTCTCTCTGTATACGTCAGAATAAAATGGCTTACAGAATATGTGCAGAAAATGACATTATTGCAGGTACTAGAAAGAGTATTGGATGGGCAGCCTGGAGGATGAATAAAAGGCTCGATATGGGCTGATATTTCATTGAAAAAAAAAGTTACCATCGAAAAAGTAACCCTAAATATAGATCTACTAACTAAAGAGATCTAGATGACATCCAAGAACGCCATATTTAGCATTGATGGAAAAAAATGAGAAATTCGATTGAAATATTTGAAAATAAATTTATTTTCATTGTATTTTTTTTTACGTTTTTTTTTTCTTTTCCCTGGCCCTACCCATTTACTTGGGGGTCGGCTCTCCTAATAACATTTTTCTAAGATGCTCGATCGAAGATAAGCTCGCTGTCGACTCCAAGACGTTCCATGTCCTTCTTGACTGTCTTGAGCCATGTTGCAGGAGGCCGACCCGGTCCCAGCCTTCCCGTCTCCAGCTGCAGGACTGCGTTCACAATGTGTGTGCTATCCCGCCTACACACATGTCCATACCAGCGCAGGCGGGTTTCTGACACTTTGTCCACAATGGGGGCTACCTTGAGGCTCCCTCTGATGTGCGTTTTTCACTTTGTCAAGCATAGTCACCCCTCTGGCCCACCTCAACATCCTTATTTCTGCTACGTGCAGCTTCTGCTCCATATCCATAGAGCATTGCTGGCCTCACGGCTATTCTGTACACCTTCCCTTTGACTTTTACTGGTACCTTGTTGTCACACAGTATTTCGAAGAGGGTACGCTATTTCAGGCATCCGGTGTTTATTATATGCTCTATATCGGCTTCAGTCTTGCAGTCTGTATATTTATAATATAATTATCACGTTTATGCTTAAAATAGCCTGTTTTGTTTGCTTAAACTAAAAGCCACGTTTTAGTTTGATATAATTCAAATAGGTTTTGTACAATATTATTCCACTAATAAAGCCACGTGCTGAATAATATTAATGCTGATGTGCTTAGAGACAGCCTCCGCTAAAAGGGTAGCAGGGGGTAATATTGTATTAAAAAATATGCCACGTTTCCCACAAAGTTTAGAAAAGTCGTGCGAATCGTTAAAACCGTTCTTTTGGTCGCAACGTGATATTTCTTACAATAAAATAAATGTTTTCACTTTTCTTTTGAGTTTTCAAAGAAGGGCGTGCGTTTGATGTATTTTTTTATAAGATGTTTAAAGAATTGAAGAAACCCACGTACTGATTACGTAAGGCAACGGATAAATGTAATTCACATAACAATTTCATAAATTAATGAAATATGTTATTAAATTAATTTATAAATTTTTATTAGAATATTTTTCAATACTCTAATCTTATTTTATATATCATTGACTATATTTCAATATTATTAGTAATTATATACACACATACAATTATACATCAAATTTTTTAGACGCTTCAATTCATTCAAAAAATATCGGCAGACGCGGAATTCGAACCAAGAGCCTTGCAGACCTTCGCTCTGCTCTCTTTCTACACGCCGCGCTATACACACGACAATTCTCCTCCATCTTGTCATCCAGTAAATCGATATCAAACTTTGCGAGGATATCACTGTCTTTGGTAAAAAGTAATCTTTAAAAAAAACAGTTCTAGCTCGCAAGTATCTCTAGCCGGGAATCTTTTGCTATGTTTTACTTGATTTCATTGTTTGATGAACTTTTAACAGTCGATAATTCTTCTCAGAGACGCAAAACAGAGCAAGCCCAATTGGATCAACAATCTCGAACAAGAATCTTAGCGAAACGATAGCGACTGACCCTGTTCCGGAAAGATGGCATTTGTAACAAACAATACCATTGTAGAGACTAGATTTTACTTTTGAAGCGCGTTACACGCGAACTGTATGCGGAAAACGAATCTCCGACTAGGAAGTGAAAAATTATTTCCTCGTTGTATGTGTAATCTTTATGGGATACTTGTGCGAAGATTTATTTGTTCAGAGCAGAAGTGACAAACTCAACGCCAAAAAAATCGACACCAATTTATTTTATTTATTATTATTTTGCCGGCGGGTGGTCAAAGCGTTTGCTTTGCAAGTCATCATCAATTTTTTTATCGCTTTCGAGTGATCAGTTGTGCTTTAGTAGTCAAAATTTAACAACGTGTTTTGTGTTGTTTCCTTGACTACATACACCTGAAATGAATTGGGACTTTTATATAAAAAATACAACCCTATATACAAAGGAGATATATGCTCTAAATATATTAGCGGGCGGGTATAGTTCAATGGTTTAAGTGTTTGCTTTGCAAGCCAAAGGTCGTGGGTTCGGTCCCCGACGGAGATTGAAAAAAAAGGATTTTTTAATTTCTGAGCTCTAATGCACCGGTTGGTGTGAATTTAATACCTCACCCGTAAAATGCCATTTATAGCCTGTTAATTAAAATTGGTGATAGACGAAAATCGTCCAGAGAAAACCACCCATTCATAGTAAATTGCTGTAATAATTAGGATCAACACGCCACATGCAGCGCTTAGCCATATGTAAGCGTCATAGAATTCCACAGATGAGACTTCCTAATTACTATCGCCATCTGTCGGTATTCTCCTGTATGTGTTTACATGAAAAAAAGCTCAACGCTTTCCAGGCCTCAACTATTAATCGGTTCACTACCACTGTTATATTTAAAAAGATGTAACTGCGACGACTGTCGTTTACTATCCTCGGTACTGTTCTCTGCGTTATAAGTTTATTTATATTTGACCTAAAATCTTCGGCTATTCTCGACATTGCCGTTTCACACTCCATCCCGGTGTTTTCATTTCATTTCCTTATTCCACGTTCAGAAAACAAACTTTTACAAGGCGTTAGTTTTTTAGAGACACCATCAGCGCCATTAACCTATTGAGTAAATCTCACAACAAGAAGTGGCATTTGGTAGACTTGGGGTTACGCATAGCTGTTTAAAATGTCACAGGTTTCAATGTCTCATATAATACTGACGAGTTTCTCGTAGGCAACAATGTTCTAGTATGATGTTTGTGATGGAAAAAACGAGTTTAAATTTATGTTGCCTTTCAATCAATTAAATAATATACGTTTATTTTTATTTTTTTATTTATTGTTAATACAATATTTTTTATCTTAAAAAATGTAGAAAAAATATATAGATGCGTGTTGTATGCAAGTTACACACAACGTTAGATTATACGTCTGACCAATAGTTGAAGAACGTAGGAGCCTATTCCATGTCAGCCTCGTTAACCGTGCGCGTGTAGCCCCGACGATTTCCTTGATGAAGTTTAACAGCAAGGGACCGTTAGAACTAAGCAGCACTTCAGGAAAATCCTCCCAAGAAATGGTGGAGACTCCCAGGCGACATCACAGAATGCGTCTCCTATTCTCATGGATGATGCACTCCATGAGAGAATGTCTGACTGTCTGATGTATACCTGGATCACATGGACATGCGTTGCAAGAAGAGAGGCCAAATCTTTTTAGGAATTCTCTGAAAATTCCGTGTCCGGTAAAAGCTTGCGTGAGATGTTGCATCCAGAGGAATTTTATATATTAAATTACATACATTGAGTAAATTTCCATGGCGGCATACGATTACGATTTAGAAGACGAGATATTCAAATTAAAGACCATAAATTCAATCGATTCAAAATAATTATAATTCATTCCATTGTCTATAACATGTAGAAAAAAATATTGGCTCCTGGATCATTCCTTTTGTTGACTTTGTCTAGATTTGAGATCACTTACCGCATACCTACGTACCGTATGTTGAAATTCATCGATTGCTTACCTGCGAACAAAATAAATAAATTTGTTAATACTCGGAAGATATATTTATTCAGTAAAACTTTTAACATCCCGTTTACTAATGGAAAACTGGACTTCACGTCGCCGGGATAGTTACCAGATCGCGTGGTGGCGGAAGCACAATCCGCAATTATTTTCAATATGAGACTTTGTTTTCCCCGCCCAACCGTAACATGATGTGTCGTGGGCCTCGGTCGGGCGGGAACTGTCGACAAGGGCCGACAGACGGGCACTGTAATATGTAAAGTCACAAACTAAAGTTGACAGTTGAACCAACATGAAATGGAGCAACTGCCAAAACAAATGGCGTATGCAAACGCCGTGTATTTTTATATAAAATGAAGACGAACATTATTAGATGTGTGTCAGCGCACAAAAAATAAGAGACAAAAGATTGTTTTTCGGGGATTTTTGGCAACAGCTTAAAAAAAGAGCTATATCAAGCTGGAATGATTGTCTTGAGCTCCGTTTCTCTAGGTGGAATTTTCATCTAGAGAAACAGAGCTCACGTATAGATTTCAATTATTTGTAATCCAAGGTGACATTTCCATATAATAGAGATCGTCTGGAGAGAACACGTCACGAACAATGAGGTTCTCAGGATAATCAAGGAAGATAGGCACCTAATAAGAACCATATCAGAGAGGCGAACCCGATGGATCGGTCACATCATGCGCCACGATGGTCTTCTTCACGACATTATGGAGGGGATTAGTTGAGGGTGGAAACTGTAGAGGGCGCCCTAGATGGAAATATTTGCAGCAAGTGTTCGAGGACACGACTTGTAGCTCTTATGCTGAGCTGAAGAGGGTTGCGGAAAACCAATCCACAAGATTGAATACTCTAAAGAAGAGATCGTCGTGGTAAATATCATTAGTTAATGTTCGGGAGCAGCGCGTACGCAGTCCCGACTACCAAAAATTACGCGCCCGAGTTATCCGCATTAGGGATAATCGCAAGGGTCAGCCCAACCGTAGTGCAATGGAAGAGCCTCGCCCTGGAGGAACCGCCTTGATGATCACGGTATCCTCTACGCCAGGTAAGTATGCCGAGAAACGATTTCAGCCTGCCTTTATACTCCATGCAGCGGCGTTGCAAGTGCGAGTTGCGCGTACGGTGGCGCCATCTAGCGGCAAAATTTTGAAACACTTCGAGGTATTCATAGGACTTAGTATGACAGACTGAAACATTGTTTTTTTTTCATACAAACAAATTCAGGCAAAGCGGTATTTTATTTTAGCAATTATATAATCTGAATTTTGTAAAAATATTGTAAAAAGTCAATTCGTTTTATATTTAAGCAACTGATATAAATTATTTTCTTTCTTCGTGGTATCAATCCTGTGGATCGGTTTGCAGCAACATAAACTTGCATCTCGATCTCCACTCCTCTCGATCCTCTGCAGTCCTCTTTAGCTCAGCATAAGAGCTACAACTCATGTCCTCGAACGCTTGCTGCAAATACTCCCGTCTAGGGCGCGCTCTACAGTTTCTTCCCTCAACCATCCCTTCCACAATGTCGTGAAGAAGACCATCGTGGCGCATGATGTGACTCTCTGGAAGCTTGTAAAGTTTTAACGTAAATATATGTCAATGTGCTTCTGAAAAAGTCTGTGTTATCAATCTGCTCCTAATCCTGCCATCACGCGACTGAATAACAACCTCTTGAGAGAGAGGAGGATTTTATAGCCATTTAACATAAGCAAATTCATGCGATGAAGTTTTCAAATTACAAACGCTCACTTCTTAACTAAAATAACGAAGTATTTTTCGTTAAACAGCGTGTGATATATTACAGTGCCGGATTTAGGAGATGGCGAAGTGGGTCGGTGGCCCAGGGCGTCGAATAAGCTAGGAGCGCCAAGTGCAACTAATCTTGTTGAGTTTTTTTTTAATGTACACAATATGCGGCGCCAGAAAAAAAAATGCTCTAGGGCGCCGCAGGGTCTAATGTCGGTACTGAATATATATACACGGTACTTAGTGTGTATGTCATAAGCGTAGCTCGTGTCGGAAATACTCGTCATGTAGGTGAAGTACTTTGCGCGGCAAGGTTTTTGCATGATTTTCTCGGCCACGACCCAACAGCTGGACACAAACGCGCTCTTGACATTCGCGAATCGCATTTGTCATTGTGACAGAGCAGCGAGCCAGCGATAATCAACATCTGTTTAAAGCTGCAATGTAGCAAAGAAGGACAATGCTCGCACTTACTATGTATTATAACAAAACAAGCTTAAATCTACTACAGAGCTGTATACGTAAACGGTTTAACGAATATAACAAAACAACAAAAAACGCTTACATCTATATAATATTTCAAAGAAATCTTTGGTTCTAGTACATTGGCGAAATATAGATGCACTGCATTCCAGTCAGCTTTTGTGAAGCTATATCTTCTACGGAATAGCGCATCTTTTGACCTGATTGCTGCCATAACGTGAAGAATGAGAGGTCTGTGTTGGGATTGTGGAATTGTCGTGCCTATTATTTTGGTGCATTGTCGGCTAATTTGGCTGCTGGTAAAGATGAGATCCGGGTTGTAGCCCCTCTTCCATCTGCCGCTGTTAAAAGATGCCGGTTGTTTAGCATCATGCACCGAAGATAATCAATCGTTTAGCCTCAAACCACTCTTCCAGGACTTCACCATTGGGGTCTGTGCTGTTGTATCTCCAGAGAATGTTGTGGCTGTTGAAGTCGCCCAGGATAAGTAAAAATAGATGTACTGATATATATTTTGACATGTAAAGAGTATACATTTATACTAGGGACAGACGCCAAATATTTCTGATCGATGTCAATGTAAACTAGGCAGTATTATTTTCAATGGCGTCATTTTCCATACATTTGTGTATATATGTGCAATATAAAGTAGACCTTCAGGTGCAGATATGTCAAAGAACGCGGAATCGAGAACTGACAGAACTAAGTGGCGGCAATTTTTGGTGATTAAATATTTCAGATATGCAACGGATGTAGGGAAGAATACAGTATTATGTATGTACATACAAAGGTATACAATACTTTGTTAAATCATATCACACTATAATTGATTTCATAACTCTTCATCTAACATCTTCATCTAACATCATGCGCCACGGTGGTCTTCTTCACGATATTGTGGAGGGGATGGTTGAGGGTAGAAACTGTAGAGGGCGCCCTAGACGGGAGTATTTACAGCAAGTATTCGAGGACATGAATTGTAGTGCTTATGCTGAGCTGAAAAGGGTTGCGGAGGACCGAGAGGAATGGAGATCGAGATGCAAGATTCTGTTGCTGCAAACCAATCCACCGGATTGATACTACGAAGAAGAACTCTTCATACGAAAGCGTCGTGGGTTATTGAGAAGACACATTATTTTACACGTTTTTCAAATTTATGTCTATACAGAAACACGGACCCCCAAGCTAGTGCAACACAAATTGAGGAACATAAACAATTTTAAATCAGTTATTGGAGAAGATTTTTACGATACCGTGGATCGCGAATCGTGTCAATTTTTGAAGTGAAGATCCAAAAACAACCTAACCACAATATTTCAATTTTGAGTCCATTGAACTTTTTGGACACAATACGCTGAAAAGAAGGCATGTATGTCGCACTTCTCACCTGAATAATTATAAATATATATATATATGAAGAACGTTACAATAATCTACACTTTTAATCATTTACTTTAGTAAATTTCAGTTTTGAATTATTGCGTAATACATTAGTCATTATAATACAGTAATCTTACAACGGGTTTGCCTATTAACCATTTCGTTACGGTTCCGTGGAATACAAATTATACTGTCAATACAGCGTTAATTTTTTAAACCATTTTATTTGCTTAAAACTCGTATTTGAAACATGAATGTACTTATCTGACTAATTTTCATATATCACATTGATTCTTCTATCCTTTAGCTATCAGATGATGCATAAAAAACTATAATATATAACAAACGTTCATTATGTAACTCCATACATGTGGTGGTATTGACACATGTGGTTTACAGAAAAATCACTCCTGTGACGAAACCTAACGATATTTATTTACATGCTTTACAGATTCCTGTAAATAATACATATAGGTTGATAAAGGGAATGACTGCACTTCCAATTTCCTACCGTAGATGTCACAATGAGTACTGAAAGTAGCAAAACGATATATCACGTCAACGGATGTCAACGGTCAGGGAATCTTTGACGGCATATGCCGACAACCGATGCGAAATTATATATGTTACAGCAAGCATTTAAGTGTGAATTTGAGTCATGTTTACGAAATATATTATTTGCAAGAATAAAGTAAAAAATATATTCAAATATAACGTCCTAGTTTGTCAGTATTATCGGATTTTTCAAATTAAATATTTCTTTAATTTTCTGCCGCCTGGTAACACAAACACAAGAATGACACATCTAACACAATTCAAGTGGCCACAAGCGATGCTGCTAACAATGAATGGCGTGTCAATTTAAGTTTTTAAAATCAAAGTGTGTTTAAAACACAACACTAGCAAACAGTAGAAAATTATTTGGCAACAAAACCCGCGTTCAAACAATAAACTTCACGCCTTCCGAGTGTTTCTTTCATCGTTGCTTTCATCACAATGTATCATGGCAGAACATTACACCTACCAAAAGCAATCTCCATCAACATTCTTGGATTATCAATCTCGAATAATGTCAAATATTACGAGTCAATTAAGTGTAAAGCCGGTCTCGCTTCCAAAAAACTAGGTGTATTATATGGATCACGTCGGTATTTCAACGATAAACAACTTCTTCTTCTAAATAATGGACAAATCCGACCTATCCTTGAATACGGCAGTCACTTATGTGTTGAGAAACAAAATACCTTCTTTACTTAATTGACTCAGTTCAAAGAAGAGTAATTCGTTTGATAAACAATAACACTCTTACGTCTAACCTGCAATCAATATAACACCGGCGTAAGATTGGTTCTCTTAGTCTTTTTTACCGTTATTACCACGGTCGCTTCTCTTCGAAACTTTAAGAACTAATTCCTCCTGCACCCGCCCACAACCGACAAACTCGTCTTACACTTTCCGAACATCCATACACGGTTAATATATGTCGACCAAGAACTGGCAGTTTTCAAAGCTCCTTCCTTAATGCCACCGGTAAGCTATAGAATGCTCTTCCAGCATCTGTGTTCCCTCCTTCCTATAATCTGGATCTCTTCAAGAAACATATAAATAAACACTTGCAATCTCCCCAACCTACACATAAACACGAACATAACATATGTTTCCCGCATGCAGCGTTCAGCCTCTCTGGATGAGCGTCATGGAGTGCACTGATCTTGACCGGGTGTGCTCTCCTGCATGCGTTTACATAATTAAAAATGCTGTTTGTTTAGCTGGAAACATCAGCAGATGGATAATGTTGCTAGTTTCACGACCACGGCTGGCGCAGCATTTCCGTCACAAACGATCTCAACAACTTTCATTTTGCACCTTCTTGGGTCGGCACTCGAAACCAAGAACCGGCATCTCTCCAGCTTCCTTTGTTCGCGAGGCCATCGCTCTTGGATGGAAGCCAAGACCATGAACATGAAAACATTCATATGATTTAGATGAGCGAGATCCATTTGGGAATTTTTGAATCAACTAAAAAGCACTTGTGTATACTGCAAACTTCAGTTTATCCAAATCCATATTTTATGTGTCCGCCTCGTGAAACATTGAACTGTTTCACGAGTTTAATTTTTTGCCTTAAATTAAGTTTGCCATCAAATCATTTATACACAGAAGATATACAATAAATACGGTACCATTTAATTAATTTTTCTTCGTAGTATCAATCCGTCGAACGCTTGCTGCAAGCACTCCCGTCTAGGGCGCCCTCTGCAGTTTCTACTGTCAACCAATCCTTCCACAATGTTGTGAAAAAGACCATCGTGGCGCATGATGTGACCGATCCATCGGGCTCGCCTCTCTGAGATGGTTCTTACTAGGCGCCTGTCTTCCTTGATTATGCTGATAACCTCATTGTTCGTGACGTGGTATCTTTCTTCTACATGACCACATCTCAAAGGCCTCTAGTCTTTTTTTATCACTTTCAAATAAGCACCATGTCTCACAGCTGTACATCAAGATGCTCCAAACAAATGTTTTGGCAAGTTGCTTGCGGAGCTTTAAATTAATATTTTTTTAGTCAAGAATTTCGGTTTTTTTATTGAACGCTTGATGTATACGTCTTTAATTGCTACTTTTATTTTAAATTGATAATCAGAGTAAAAGGAAACTACAGCAGATGTGAAATGCGAAATTGTTCATAAGCGACCGATGCTTGAAATTCTGCTGTTATCATTACTTACAGTGCCTATGTCAATTTAAGTATTGTACTGTACTATTTATGTATCAGTGAGTAATAATATAACTGATGAATTCCAATTTAATATTATTAACTAATTAATTAATTGATCTGGTTTAGAAAAGATCTGACGGTTCGATTACTTGAGATTACTTTTTGCCGCTCCGCGTACAAGCGAAATGGCAAAAAGTATGTTTGAAAGATAAGATATGCACGTACATAAATAAAAAATAATGAAACACTTATCATTTTGAAAAGCAGCGTTTTTTAACGGCATATAAAACTTACAAGATGCTAAAAAATCACGCGTTAACTTTTATTTCATATTTTTTTATATATTTTGCAAATGAGCCAATCTTCATAGCCAGTATCTCAAGAAGCCATGAAGGATACAACCAATTCCATTCTCGAGCTTCTCTCCTTTTGTGGGTCTTCTGTCTAGAGGGGACCATTTTTAAAACACCGTGTCGACGAACGACATTATTCCAGATATAAAGTTTGAGAATGGGAGATTTAACGTATTTCCTTTTTTATAACACCGTGTCACCTTTGTTCACTTTCCATTTTATTTCACACTTTGATGTTGTATTATTTTTTCATTAAATAAAGAAGTTTTCTATGGCATTTTTTAAAACTGAAGTAAATTTGTAATGTTATTTTCTATATATATATATAGATATAACAATAAATATTTTCTCAACTTTCGAATTCTGATAAGGTAATAAATAAATTATCTATGCATTATTATATATTTATTCACTGAGTGGCATAACACTTGACGAGCAATAAATTTCGGAGCCTTTTCAATAAATTCAAATATTGTTTTTTGCCCTAAGACTCGAATGGAAAAATGTATTTTGGCATTTAAAACAGAGAAGTTAATTTTTAATTTTTTTTATTTTTTATTTGTTTATTTTTTATTTAACAGAACCGCAGTTCCAAGGTACATAGAATAATAAATTATAAATAATAAGAAACATAGAGTATACATAAACATACAATAAATGAAAAAGAGAAAAAAAAAACATAAAAGAAGAAGAAGATGACACGTGTCAAAGATCACAGAGATCTAGGAGAACAATACCATCGGCAAAACAGGAAAAGGATGTAAAAAAGGATAGAGGTGTGCTGGTAGGTCATTTAGGAGCGCCATTGCCGTTGTACTAAAATGAGTGCTCAAAGCTCCACAAGTATCGACTGGGATCAAAAACAATGAATGGCTACGAGCACGGGTGTACTTATCTGGAACGTAGAAGTTAAAACATTCAAGAATCCCATGGTTGTGAATTGCACCGTTATTACTTAGAAACGGTTCACTACGTTTTGGCAAATAAATTCAATCCGCTCTTTAACCCATCAACGTCCAAATAGAAACTACAAGTGTAAAATATTTTTTAAGGTTATTTAACATAAGACATTGAGCAAAGAAACATATTTCAAAAGATTTTTTTTTAAATATGCAAAACTTCGAAAATACAGGGGTCAGATGCCTTTGCGTACTAATTTGTATCTTGCGAAAATCCGGATCTTCTAAGTACAAAGGGAGCTCGCACACTAAGCAGGAGTTAATTGCAATAATAATGTTTACGTACGTAAAATAACGTACAATAACGTATCCAATGTATTTCTGACCAAAGTCTTTAAAGAATCGTTTGTTTCTTCAATCTCTGGCATTAACTTGTGGATCTTAATAAAAAATACACGTTTTTTTTTCAAATGCTACTTAGAACACGAAGAACATGGAAATTAATTGTATCTCTCCAAACGAAATAATTACACGCATTGTTATGTTCCTTACATTTCCATGAAACTTTACTATCCGAGATAAACCGATTCCAATTTGAGTTAGACAACTAACGGTAAACTTGAAACACTCGAGGCAAAACCTACCAACTTAATTTTCTAAATTGCTCACAGATATTTTTATTCCAATAATTATTTACAGTCAAACAAAGATTAAACCGCATACACAGCTAAACGCAAAAGCCACAATATCAAATCTGGCCGTGAAACCCTAAGAAGTTATTTATATATGATTCTAATTTACAATTCAATTGTGTCATCAAATATTTACGGGAGATTAAGCTGAGTTAGCATTGTCTTGTCGGACATGTCACGTATTTCGTGACCAAGCGAAAGAAATGCCGACATGATAATTTTTCAACAGTAATATTTGTGTTTAATGGACGAAGATGGATAACCATCGATGTGCCTCACTTCTCATGGATCGTACTTTTAGTTGATCGTGCAGTCAATATTCTTAACACATACTTGTCGAGAAAAAACAAATAGTAACCATTCTATTTTCAATGTTTTGAGCATTCACTTTGAGATCCATAATAAATTATAAATATTTATTTACCTTGTTTTCACATGGATCACGTAACAAAAGTTCTCTATTAGGAGACTGCAGTTTCGACTAACTCGTAGTCTTTCTCAATCCTTCTCTAGTTAAGAGATAACATTATCACAAGTTATAACATATTAACACAAGTTATCTCTTAACTAGAGAAGGATTGAGAAAGACTACGAGTTAGTCGAAACTGCAGCCTCCTAATAGAGAACTTTTGTTACGTGATCCATGTGAAAACAAGGTAAATAAATAAATAAATAAATATTCATAAGTAACCATTCGTTGGTAAAAATATTTCCATTGAAATCTTTTTAAAAATTGCAGCCTTTCCTATATAAATAGAGAAATAAATAAAAATTGCATGAATTGCTAGGCCTTCTTTATACGCAGATTAAAGTCAAATATTACGAGTCAATTAAGTATAAAACTAGATGTATTATATATAGATCACGTCGGTATTTCAACGATAAACATGTTCTTCTATATAAATGACGAATCCGGCCTATCCTTGAATACGGCAGTCACCTTTGGATTGAAGCCCCAAAATACCTTTTTTAACTAAATTGACTCAGTTCAAAGAGCAATTCGTTTGATAAACAATTACACTCTTACGTCTAACCTGCAATCAATTGAACACAGGCGAAAGATTGGTTCACTTAGTCTTTTCTACCGTTATTACCACGGTCGCTGCTCTTCGGAACTTAAATAACTAATTCCTCCTGCACCCGACAAACTCGTCCTACACTTGCCGAATATCCATACACACTTAATGTATGTCGACCAAGAACTGGCAGTTTCTTTAATGGCACCGGTAAGCTTTGGCATGCTCTTTTAGCGTGTGTTTCCTCCTTCCTACAATCTGGATCTCTTCAAGAAACAGATATACATATATAAACTTGTAATCTTCCCAACCCACACACAAACACGAACACAACGTTTCCTGCATGCAGCGTCCAGCCTCCCTGGCTGGGCGTCATAGAGTGCACTGGTCTTGACCGGCTGTGCTCTCCTGCATGCGATTACATATAAAAAAGATAATGTACATAATGTGCATTTACTAGGAAAAATACATTTAGCCATCTGATCTATACAAATTCTTTAATTTCTACAAAATACTCTCCCCCTGCATCAATGCACTTGCGGAGATTTGTCTGCCATGCCTGGTACGCTGAAAGTCATCAACGGGAATGTCTCTCAGAAGCTTTCCTCTCAGCTATATAAAAAAAGCTCATCGAAGAAATGCCACAGCGAAAGCCAAATTGTGTGAAGTTATTTTGTATAGTTAACACCGTTGAATGTATAGTTAGTTACTCCGGTGAAAGCCAATTGAATCCATCTCCATATCTCGATATGTAATCCTTAACAACCGGGTAACGTATTACTTGATGAGGTTTAAAATTGAATCTCTTCAAGAAACGGATTCAAATGACACTTTCTCCGCATTTTCTTCAAAGCAAACTCTCGTCTACCTTTCCACTTTCAACTGTTCTATTTAAATGAATGGTTTTTTTTAGAACTGTGGCTTTAAAAAACTGAACAAGAGCTGCCAAAACAAAACCCAAAAGTATACCGCGATGCTTCGAAACTTAATCGATAGCGTTCGTAGCTGTAAAACAACAACACTGTAACCGAAAAACTCGCATTAAAAAATGGCTTGCTTTAAAAAAGTAACTTGGGATCTAACTTGAAGACAGCGAATATCCGATTTGAATGAAGTTATCTTCTTCTTCTACTTCTTCTTCTTCGTGTCAGCGACGTGCAATTATTTTTGTCCAGTATCTGGCAACATCGTTAGCCCGTGTGTTGCCCAGCATTAGGTCTTGAGATGTGCAGTTTGTTGGGCATATGGAGCAGGATCTTAGGTGTGAGGCGGTCTGCAGGTCACCACAGCCGCACAATAGTGACTTTCCCTGCCGAATCATTCCCCACCGATCGAGGTTGTCCTTTGTTCTACCAACTCCGGTTCTTCTTGCTCACAAATTCGAACTATCGTCCCCCAGTATTCTACGCAGTCATCTTCTACAGAAGCCCATTATACGACTGCATTGGCTTTTGATAAAATGATAAGATTCACAGCCGTATGTATAAATATCTAGAAATAAGAATCCATTTTTAGGAATTGTGGCTCCCATTGATGAGAAGAATAATACGAGTATATAAATGAATAGAATAACATGGGATACGTCATTTCTGGATAATCACATTCAATCCTCGGCGATCCGGCCCTAAAAAGATAAATCTTTGATTTTTTGTGTAGCTTTTAATTGTGATACCGTTTAGTCTGTAATCTATTTTAATTCGCATTTCAAAGTTCTCGTGATCCATAAATTTCGTTTTCAAACATGCGAGTCCAAAAAACGCGCCGCGATGAGCAAAATTTTGGCCACTTTCCAACGGCGCCATCTTCAAGAACAAAGGCGGCCGCACCAATACTATCTTTGTGGGAAAGTTTCGCAGAAAATTCAAGATAAATCGGGAATCTCGCAAAACGGACCCGAAAGGTTACCACTTGAAATACTCAATGTCTCGGAAAGCAATTCGCAGACTTTTAATGGACAAAGCAACCTCGTTTTATAATATACTCGCATGTGCACTGTGTGTGGACTTTGAATGGAATTCTCATAAGTACCATTTATTTGCTTAGTCTGTTAGTTTCGCAGTGCAGTTAATTTCTAAACAACGCAAACATCAAACGTCTCGTGACTCTTTAAAGAATATGTCATTTAAGTTGCTGTGAGAGTTTTTATTTAACCCTTTCGTTACGGCTCGGTGGAATACAAATTATACTGTCAATACGGCGTGAATTTTTCAAACCATTTTTTTCGGAATTAATTTTGAAATACATCTTTCGAATATTATGGCGATCGTCTACGTAGGGCGCATTACGGCGATCATCGGGTTAAAAACGTCAAAATCTCGGATACTGAACAAAGCACTTGAAAATGAGCATGTATAAGTGAAACGATCGTTGTTTTCTATTAAATATTGTATTCAAATGTATGAAAAACAAAAACGTAAATGACAGAAAGATCATAATTTTGTTTTACAGCACTGTTGCATATAACAAATGATTTTATGTGAATATTTTCGTAATATTATTAATTAATTTAATGCAAATAATATTACATGTCATTTTCGACATCAAATACAGAAAATTACCTAAATACAAACAACCAATTAGTTTAATGAAACGAAAAAAATAAGTATTGCCATTCTTTAAAAACAAAGTATTGTGTGCTCGACATGGGGGCCCGTCCTGGGAGGCGCACACGTGGTCGGCCCCAAGCAAAATATGCTCGACAAAACCATTTCTTTTTTAATTTTCTATTTTTATGCACGTTAATAAACACGTTCAGCTCAACGAGGAATCGCAATGACAACACCCATTAATAAAACACAGAATTATTAACAGAAAGACGTCAAAGTAATAATAAAGTAATCGTTTTTAGTAATTTACGATAGTGTTAAACATAGATATTCATTTGAGCTTGGCTGATGTGTCAAGGGAACGATGAGACAATGGAACAATAATTACTATTAATTAGTTATACCATCTTCATATAAAATGTATAATACATTATTTCTAAGTTCAGCAATATGTTACAGTACTTAACCCTTTTGTTACGGCTCGGTGGAATACAAATTATACTGTCAATACGGCGTGAATTTTTCAAACCATTTGTTTTGCTTAAAACTAGTATTTGAAGCATAAATGTACTTATCTGACCTATTTTCATATATCACATTGGTTCTTCTATCCTTAAGCTATCAGATGATGCATAAAAAACTATTATATTTAACAAACGTTCATTATGTAACTCCATACATTTGGTGGCATTGACACACGTTGTTTACAGAAAAATCGCTCCTGTAACGAAACCTAACGATATTTATTTACATGCTTTACAGATTCTTGTAAAGAATACATGTAGGTTGATAAAGGGAATGACTGCACTTCCAATTTCCCACAGTACATGTCACAATAAGTACTGAAAGTAGCAAAACGATATATCACGTCAACCGATGTCAACTGTCGGGGAATCTTTAACGGCATATGCCGACAACCGAAAGGGTTAATCATTGAGATGAATTTTCAGAACATATTACGTATTAAATCGAATTACTACATTAGTAGTAACATCTCTTGGATCATTCCTTTTGTTGACTTTCTCTAGTTTGTGAGATCACTTACCGCATACCTACGTACCATATGTTAAAATTCATCGGTTGCTTACCTGCGAACAAAAGAAATACATTTATTAATACTAGAAGATTTATTTACTCACTAAAACTTTTTAACATCCCCTTTACTAACGGAAAAGACGACTTCACGTTGCTGGGATAGTTATCGGATCACAGTGGTGGCGGAATGAGGAGCATATAAAAAACACCGAAGCCTTTTTCAGAAGAACAATCCGCATTTTTTTTCAATATACAGGTAAGACTTCGGTTTCCCCGCCCGACCGTAACATGATAACGTAATGTGTCGTAGGCCTCGGTCGGACGGGAACTGTCAACACGGGCCGACAGACAGGCACTGTAACAGGTAAAGTCATAAACTAAATAAATAAAGTTGACAGTTGAACCAACATGAAATGGAGCAACTGTCAAAACAAATAAAATGGCGTACCCAAGCGCCGTGTACTTTTATATAAAATAAAGACTAACATTATTAGATGTGCCTGTCAGGCGAGCGAACAAAAATAAGTGGCAAAAGATCGTTTATCGAGGCTTTTCGGCATCACCTTAAAAGAGTTATATCAAGGCGATATCAGTATATAAATCTGTGTATACATGAGTAATTTAACCATTTAATAAAGTATACTGTGTCATAAGTATATCATGATGAAACTTTATTTGTAATATATGGATATATATAACATAATATTACACGGCGTTTGCATACGCCATTTTATTTGCTATGACAGTTTGCTCCATTTCATGTTGGTGCAGTTGTCATCTTTGATTTGCTTTTCTGCCGCGATCATTGGCGGCGCTGCATGTCATAGTGTTCCGCCAGTCGACAGTTAACTCTCGTCTGGCCGGCGAAATGCCATACCAGTCATACGAGGAAATCAAGTCTTTATTCAAAATATATGCGAATTGTGTTTCAAAAACAAGTTCTTTGTGTTGTTAATCTGCTCCTGCTTTCTTCCTCCACGTGGCCACGTGACGAACCCGCGACTTGTCGTTCTTTTTACAGACGATTATTTTCAAAATAAAAAAATATATTTTCATTCAAAATAGGCGGACCCGTTGTATGCCCTCTTTTAGATGAAACCATCCATATTTCCTTACAACTTTATTCCATTCATCCAGCTCTTAATGCTTATTCGACGGAAATATATGATATAAAATATGTAGAATATAAAATAAGACTAGAAGAAAAATATCTTAGTTTGTCGAGAGATTGTAATTCATTTTGTTTGTTGAAGAGAGTATTATATGAAGCCATACATATATTATTCGAAACCATGAATATATAATGATATATTATTTTAGCTCTGTGGTTTAACTTTAACCTCTGCTGGATATGCTGAATCCAGTGTTTGGCAGACCTTTTTAAAGACTAATCTTTTGAAAAACACAATTTCTCTAACATTTAAAGAGGCACAGACCCAAAAAAACCTTCCAATGAAGATGGTGTACGATTAGTATAACACCGTCGACTACACATTATATTTGAAAGAACTTCGAGATTCTAAACTAATTATCTGCAGGGCAAAGTTCTGTGTTGTGATTAATCAGTGTATCATTCTCTATTGGGACTGATGGTGAATGCAGACATCTTTAGTCCACAACACATCAAGATCATGTCCCGTGTTAGATGCTCAACTTAGAACATCATGATGGGCAATCGATATTATAGAAATCTGTTTTACGTTTCCTGCATCGTCCGCATTCTTCTTTACGGCTGTGAATCTTGGCATCTCACCAAAAGCCAATGCAGCCTTATAATGAATTTCGAAAACAGATGTCAGCGTATAATACTGTGAGTACGATGATTTGTATTTATGAGTAATAGCTAAGTGAAATAGCGGAAAGCTTTCCATACCAGTCGGTCAAGAGATGAAGGTAGTAGACCTGGCTGGGACACGTTAACTAAAGCTGCATTTTATTCAAGCCTCCTAGCTCTTGCTGTCAAGAAAGGCAATCGGAAACGATATATATTTAGATTGTACACGAATGGGAGGGAGAACTGACATAGAACAAAGCGAAGAATATAGAAGCTAACAGATCTTTGACATGTTTGAGAAATGAATGAAAATTAAATAACGTTAAATAGGATCATTTTTTATCATAGGAGTCGATACGGTAGTTGGTTGTTAAAATTGAATGGCGTTGACATCCCCTTGTTGGTTGTTGTTCCCCATCTGTGTGGAGCTGGCTGCAGGTTGAATGACCCGTTAGCCATGGGCCCCTGCGTCATAGAGTCACTACGGCTCGTGGGGGACCTTCAGAAGTATCGATCCCGCACCCTTCGCTACGACCGACCCCTAAATATGCTCGACAGCTTTTTCTCCCTTGCTGCAGCTCGGTGACGTCACCGAGGCAGATTGTCGGCTCATACAGTGCTTTCGCTAGCTCTCTGTACGAGCAATGCAACTGTAAACGTATACATTGTGCTATAGTCTCAGATGCTTTCGTAGAAACGTGCGGAAATCTGGTTTTCGACACGAAAGTTAGCACCTCAATACGCTATAATGTAAAGTCTGCTGATGAAAGATATGCTTTAGTAAAACACCACATTTAATATAATGCCATTCTAGATTTATTGGTTTACTGGCAAAATATAACATTATTTTAATTGTTATTTAGTTTTAATGAAATTTGAAAAAGTATTGTATAATATATCTGAGGTGTTTACGTAAAACAAAACATATTTAATCGATTAAGATTACAATTATAATAATGCAGTTTCACAGATAATTTTCAGGTATAGAACTAAACATTAAAAGTAAAAATATACGATCGATTTTACAGAAATTCTCGGTAAGAGCACAGTCAATAAAAATATATTTTATACCAGATTTTAAATATTTATAAAATTTATAAAACTCAAGAAAATTAGCATGATCATTGAGTGTTTAATAAATTAAATTATATTTATTACAATTCTGGCTTATATAAAAAATAATATACCCAAATTCACTAAAAATAGTTGCAAGCTATTAGTTATTTGGGTGGAAACTGTGGAGGGCGCCCTAGACGGGAGTATTTGCAGCAAGTGTTCGAGGACATGAGTTGTAGCTCTTATGCTGAGCTGAAGAGGACTGTAGAGGATCGACAGGACTGGAGATCGAGATGCAAGATTTTGTTGCCGCAAACTAATCCACCGGATCGATACTACGAAGAAGTTATTTGGGGCAAACGTGGGAAACACCAAATATTCTAACAAATAACAATTATTTAAGCACTCAGATCACGTTGTATTTTCTTCAGTATGACATACATTTAATTTATTTTAAGACACTCAATTATTTAAAAACGCATTCTGACAATATTTCACAAGTGTAAAGCTCCTAGTTTTTTTTGTACCACGCATTGCGTGTGCACTCAGGATCCGTCCTCCGTTTAAAGGGCACGCGGTATCAGGAGTGCATAAAACCACAGAAGTATCGTAAGGACCAAGTCTCTCGGCTCGGTTAGCGACCAGGCGAGGGGAAGTGGAGGGACGAGCCGCGGGGCGCAGGGAGAGGACCCTCAAGGGTACGGCCATTCGATAAAGTAGGCATCGCAAAGTAAACGGCACGGTGTTGATCCGACGGTAATGCTCTGCGCACACAGCGATTACTCGCATTAAACATTTAAGCACTCAACAAAGGTTCTGCAGTTTTTGAGCGCGTGTGCGCAGAGCATTTCTTGTAATTTTTATTGGAAATTTCGCGATTCAAAAGCGAGGCAATTCATGCCGCCCTGGTAGCGATGGCTTTCTCAGGTAGGAAGATAAACTTTTGTACAGACAAGACCTGAATGTATTAAATTAAACAAAAAACGTTGAATTTTCACATATTTTCGAATAGCTGTAGACGCGAAAATTTAAAGCAAACGTTGCAAATTTAATTAAAAATTTAGTAGTATATTTATATTAACAATTAAGTATAGAATCAACAATTTCTGACTCTTCTATGGTTTCTTATAAGTGTTAGTGTTTAAACCTCTCAAACTTTATAAAAATAGCAACAAATAAATTAATAGATAACGTTAGAATATTGATTCGTTTATTACCAATACACCCTAATAAATTAATGATTTTTGTTATAGTGTAGTACAAATTACGACTCTTAGTTACATTATACGTATTTATGTTTTTGTAGTTTCGTTTTGTGGTAGTGTGTGTGCCTTGCGGTAGGGAAAAATAAAGCGTTTGAAAGCAACGCGCCTCTTTACGTTTTTACTCGTCGTCCTTTTTCATACCTCCTCGACTCGCCTGGTATCCTAATACACGAGCCTACCGTATCCCTTCCATATATGGCCCACGATAAATTAAAAGGATACAAAAGGATCGCGTTAAGGATAATATAGACGTTTTGTTATAAAGTTTTCAAAATATAAAAAATATTAATAAGGTAAGGTTCGCAATATAATACAATGCATTTTAATATAAAACTATTTAATATGAAACAAAACGTTCAAAAAATCGTATTAAATTATAAAAATTAAACTTTTAAAAATAAAAACTACAAAAATATTACAGTAACAAAAATATAAATATCATAGAAAGGTAGGAATTAAAAAAGGCTTACATTTTAAGTATCTCTTAGTATGCTAATTGTATTGAAAACTTAAGAAGATTAAAGAAATTAACTAAAAACCAAGCAAAAAAAATAAAACTACAAAAAATTATTACGACTATAAAAACAATAAGAAATAAATGCATAAATTCAAAAATCCGAACATTGATTATAAATATTTCTGTCTGAATTTTGAAAAAAATTAAAAAAACATTGTAAAAAATAAAAGTGTATTTTTGTGTAGAACGTTGTGCAGTCAGAAAGAAATATGATTGATGAATGACATTCCTGCGTCAAGGAGCGTGGGAGGATGCTGCATTAAAAATTAGTAATACATATTAGTATCAGGCGAACATAAGAAGGCAGCGGATAGATAGATAGTTTGAAACGAGCTCGGAGTCGCTCAAAAAGGACGAAGAGTCCCCGCGGTCGCCTGATCCCTTTTTATCCTTGATCCTGAACCGGGAGAAGGGATGCAGCAATGGGCACACGTATCAGGAGCGCAGGCAGTCGCAGGAGGTAGAATAATACATCTCAGATGCAGTTTATACCGTAGGCATTTAGGCAAGGGACGTGCGAGAGGAGTGCGGTGAGCGGGGCGAGTGCTGGACCCCCCGCTCTCGCAGCCAGGCCGAGAGAAACAATCGATATAGCGCGTGGTGTGCGTAAGGGAGGGAATGCGATTAAAAGAGACCCAGTCTGCTTTCTGTGCTCCTGGTTGCAGTAAGTTTCGGTTCGAGAGCTTTGGAAGAACCATGCATGGAAAGCTTCAAAGTTTCTTTGACGAAACTGAGCTTTTTTCTTCCATACAAGCTCTACCATACAAGTTAACTTCAATACTTTCGAAATAATTATACATATATTTTAAGTATTTTTAGACAACTGTTTTCTTAGGAAATTAATAAAATAATTAATATATAAGTAGTTAATCTAACATAAAATATTCACTGACAATATATTTTACGTTAGATATTAATTAACCAGATGACATTTATTTTCAAAAAAAAAATCTAAGTATTTCACGCAGTTATATAGAACCACAAAATTAATTATTCTTAATAAAATATAGCAAGATTATTAAGGATTCATATATTTTAGTAAGTAATTGATACTCGTATTTATTAGATTATTTAATATTTATACGTTTGCCCCAAATACCTTGTGAATTTTGATCATTTTAACTGTGTAAGCTCGTTTAGTAAATACAATTTATTTAGTTAATTATTCTGGATTAAAAATATTTATTATTTTCTAACAAATTATGAAACTCCGCCATGAATTTTAGTAAAGAAATAAACAAATTTCAAAGAAACAAAGTTTGTTTGACGGTTCACAAAATCCAACAACTAATTTGGAATAAAAAAAAAATATCGAATTAATACAAGTTCAATGAATACTTTTCAAAGTAAAAAAATGAGTGCTCAATTACTAAATTAGCTTATATTTTTTGCTGCGTGAATTTCAAGGGTAGTATACGAAAAAATCAATACATGGCAACATTGAACCGATAGTTTTGGTATTCATGTTTTACTATAAATTCTCATTTTACTCTATCTACCTAATGATGTACAATATCCTTGTAGCTCATTTAAAACCGGTTTAGACAAAGACTTCCTGAATAACGGTGATAGTAACTATATTATTATATATACATACACCGGTTGGGTACAGTCTAAGGAACCTAGTTTCTCTTGCATTGATAGCATATTATCGGTGTAAAAGATTTATATACAGTCGATTCCGCTTAATTAGGACACATCGGGACTTGGGCATTTTGTCCCAATTAAACGGCTGTCCCAATTAAGCGAATTTCACATTTTTTTAAATTCATTTATTTGGTTTTGGCAACGCAGGCCATTAACCAGGAATACGCACATAAAATTAAACAATGCATTTTTTTTCAATAATTTTATTTTATATTGGAAACTGTAAATTACATATAGGTAATATAAATTATCATATAAATTACAAATATGTAATATAAACTTTTAAGAAAAAAAAATCCTAATTAAAATAATAAATGGGTAGGTATATACAATTAAATTCAATGCAAAAATGATTCAAGTGTATAATCTGTCTTTGGTTTTTGTAACATTTCACTTCTACAAAATCAGTACAGATATTCAGTGCGGATGTAGGGCTCCCTTCATTTCCTTCCTGCATAAAATAACACTACAATTGAATACTCAAAGTCTTCATTATCATCGTAACATGGTAAATTGTTATATATTCTTGAAAATTCTTCATAGTTAATAATAGGAACTTGCAACATATCCTGACTTTCTTCATTGCTTTAAATTTCCTGCCCTAAATATGCGAAATGTTGTCCCAATTAAACATATAAATTTACTATTGGTTTCTTGGTTTGGGTTCTGTTCTTTGAGATTTGTCCCAAATAAGCGGCTGTCCCAATTAAACGGTGTGCCAGTTAAGCGGAATCGACTGTATTTTAATATATTTAGATTAAGATAAACACATAATTATAGAAAATATTTTTTAGCGTTTTTTTTTATACTTTGACATTTAATGCGTTTTCATTTCAAAAATTTTGACCCACTTGAATTTATTCGTATTCTTCGCTTTCGTTTTAAAATGCGTAATGTTTGTATTGTATTAAATCTACAGTCACTTAAATCCATTGTCGTCATTTATACGATTTCCAACTTTCTTTTCGATTGTTCCATTCATTCAAAATTTCTAATTATCAAAACAAAAAAACATCGGATCTTAACGATTAAAAAATGTAGTCGATTTATAAAAAGGTGGCAGTATACTTTCTCGAGCATAAAAATATATAACGAGTACTATGAGAATCAAACAATATCGATATTTGATAAAATAGTAACTCTGCTTCATTAATTAAACCATATTCTTGTAATTTGTGATGTTTTCCTATAATAATTATTATCCCTCAATAAATGTATTCATATAAAAATTCATGTTTAAAAAAGTATACTAAAATGCTTTGGTTCCCATAGTTCCTTCCATTTCTTGCTTCATTTAACCACTTGACTAGAAGACTTTTCAAAAGATAATTAGCTTTCTACAAATGACTTAAAAACTCTCTCCTTGAAAGTTTAGGATATTTCGCCACCAATTTGGAACCACTTCTACGAGTATATTATATAATGGTATGTTTAAGATACTAAAGATTTTTAGATACTAAAGATTTTTAGATACTAAAAAAGCTTTCATTGAGCATTACGTACATTATTTTACTGACCACTTAAGTCCAACGTGACGACAATAAACTTCGAATAGAGTTCCGAATTAATGTGTGAAGCTATCAAACTAACTTTGCTGGTAATACGTTAACAACTTAATGAAGATAAAAATACATTGATGTTCTTTTTAAAAATCGGTGAATAGAAAGTACGAAATAAGTAGCAAAAAGTTAGGACAGTACCAAATATTATGACCGCGTAAAGATGGCGAAGTTTGGTTTTGATTTTTAGAAAGTAAACGAAGATGACTTTGAGAATGATGAAGTGCCACCGTGACATGCAGAAGGGAACTTCAATTTCTACGACACTGCGTGATGTGCAAACGTAGAAAACGAATGTTTCATAAAGAGTGAACGTGATGTCTCATTTATTATGTTAGATGCAATAATCATCATTGTCATTGTGTTGATTTCTCGAGAGATTGATGCTCTTAATTTTTGGGCGATATGTTTTTTGTATGTTAGCCTTATAAATACAAGATTTAGCATGATATCTGACTATTTACCTGAATAAATTATATGATATAGAATCTGGGCACTCGTATATGGAAATTATAATATTTAAATAATATTTTTAATGAAAGTAGGTACAAGCTATTAATTATTAACACTATCCAGACCGATTACACAATACGTGTGTAATCGCCAGGCCGAACGTTAAAAGCCACACAACTTGTGTGTGATCGTTCCGCCAACGCTTAGTGGCCGGCTATACACAGCTTGTGTTACGTTTTTTCAAACGTTAGAGGCCGATCACATAACATATGTGTTGTTTTCTCGTTCGACCATAATTCAAAGATCTCAAACCTTTTCAGTGAGGGTTTAATTTAATTTGAACACATGACGATAAAAAAATTAAAAGAGCATTTTTGTAAAAAAAAAAAAACAGTGAGATTAGACTTTGTCTCGCTTGTTATAAATATTATTTTTAAATTGGGAAAACGGTTATCGTTTTTCTCGATCAATATTTCGATTGTATGCATTTAAATTTTATATGTTTGTTAGCAAAATAAGTATTTCCCAAAATATAAACTGTTTTTTAAATTTTATATTCCATTGCAATATATTTTTGGTTACAATTAGTTGACGATATACACTGATGCTTTGTCCGATATTCCCGATGACGCCGAGGAAATCGAAGACAGCGACGATGATGGGGGATGGATATATATATATAAACAAATAAATATATGCGAATTTTTTTGTAAGCGATTCTTCAAAAAAACAGTCGGCCTCCAGCGGTAAGTTTAATCGCGTACCGCGTGGACTGGATAGTGTTAAGGGAAAACGAGTGAACACTCAAAATTCTAATAAATATCAATTATTTAAGCATACTCAGGGATCTTGCTCTATTTGTTCGCCAGTTCAAGTATACTTGTATACTCATATTTGTCTGATAAATATGTTGTACCATATTTTTTACATAAAATTTCATCGCTTCCAGAACGACATACTTGAATATATATAAAAATAATCAAAAATGTCATACACCTTTAATTTGATTAATGAAAGTAAAATAAAATATTTAAATTATAAACTTTTAATTTCTAAATCAATCAAGAATGACAATCACATTAATTATAAGATTTTTTCACAGTAAATAGAACTTCAAGGTTTTGACAAATATAATTTGCAAATTGATATATTATATTGCAAGCAAACAAAAACACCTGATTTATGAAATGTAAGACCATTAATTATGTTTAATTGTAAGTCTTAATTATACGGCGAATTCCGTATGTTGATCTAGATTTGAATTTTACGACCAATAAAATTCAACAGTTAAGATAACAACTATATTAATTTTGTTATTGTAGCCACTTGCTTCATACCAAACCAAGTACCAGTTTAATATCGAGAAATTTTGTTATAAATAATGTTATTTGGATAATTATGTTGGTGTACTGAATGAACATGGTTGTTCCAAGTATCGAGTTCAACGTCAAACCTGGTGAAAGCTTGTGTTTCAAAATTAAACCTGTCGGCCATAATGATTGGTCTAATGCTGACCAAAGTACGATAATATGTGAAGATACAAGTATTCTCATATACACCATGGTGGTAAATACGTTTTCACTGAGATGCTAATTTGTCACAGATAGTTAGACATTACTCTAGATCAGGCAATTATTAATGTGTTCAAATGTTCCTGTGGGTAGAAAAGCCATAGCAACTTTCTCAAGTGCAGTTTAAATACAATTATGTACTAGCATTAAAATAATCAATATGTTTTATTATATTTAAAGTTCCTTGGCAATTATTTGTAAAGTTATTTTTTATAAATAATCAAGTTTAACATTCATTCAACAACGTGTGGATTAACCAAGGCCATTTTACTAAAAAATAATAAGTAAAAAATAAATTAAAGCGTTTGATTAGAATTCTGTGCTCACATTTTTTTTAAACTTTATTTTAATTTATTGTTTTTTATTGTACACTGTAAAAAGTATACCCAAATCTTTTGAACCCTCACGAGACTGAAATAGTAATATTATTAAAGCCAGACGCTTTATTTGACATGTGATGACCCCAGTGCGGCATAGAAAGCACACAAAAACGAAAATATATAGACGAACACGTGAGCTTTACAAAAAGCTTTAACCAAAGCTCCTCCGCTCGAAGATCCCTGCGTGGACAAAAAAAGGCTTTAACAAAATGGTAATTTTGTATCGGGTGGGGGCCGATAACGCACTGTTAAGTATCAGGATACCATGAGAGGCTAGCCGGTTATATGGTTGATCTCCGCGAGCGAGCTGACCGGTCCGCCCGGTCGAGATCGGACCCAAGGGCTTTTTCTTGTAACAGGTAAAATGGTAAGGCGGCGTCAGGTTTTTACACCTCCTCGCACCACATGGCAGCCTGGTAGCGAAGGGCAGATAACTGGAGTATCCGGGAGGCAATAAATAACAAATTGCCAGTTTGTCCTGGATCCGGGATAGGTTTACGGAATACGGACATACAAAGGATCGCACAGGTAGGTCGGAGAAAAGTTCCCCCTAGCTATGAGTATTTGCATTGTGTTTAATAATACGCGGTACAACGCAGGTGCATTAAACGTGTTTTTATATTATATGTTAAACATGCCAGGAACTATAAGAATAATTAACTATTAACATATTATATTTTATATGGCTTTGCGATGCCGTAAAAATAATTATTGTAGCAGTTACATTATTTATTTTATAGAACTTGTAGGAATGGCAATTTATGTAAAATTATCATCTACATATAATTTTTATATTAATTTAGTAAAAGTGTAAGCTCAATGCTCAGGTATAATGCGTGCAATATATCATAGTTATATACTCTCTCAATAATAAAATAACCCAATTATCGGCAATGGGTTTCATTTTATAACCGCTCTATACTAGTTAAAATGTTATTTTTATATATTAAATTAATAATAACACACACTAGAATAATTATTATAAGTAAGTCTGCGTTTATGCTGTCGATAGTAAAATAAACAGTAAATATGCTTTCAGCTCAGTGTACAGAGTAAATATAAACTCTGAACACAGTGTATCAACAATGTATGAGATTCAAAGAAAGTCATTGACTCATTGTGATGTCTGAATGCGTTGGTTACTTTAATCATGTGGGACATCGCATCAACACAGTTGCAATAATAACCAACACAATAAACGCATTAATGATTGCATATTACAATGTAGGGGACTGCAAAAACACGTGAGCATAATTACAAAATATTATATGCATGGAGAAACTCGAGAAATACACAGCATCTATGAAACATTCCTTATTAAAACTTAAACGCGCATCTGACTACTGAGCAATAATTTTTAGCATTTTATAAAGATATATTTCATAAACTTAAAGATATTATTGTGTAAAATATAATATTTTAATAAGATGACTAATTGAACATAGTAATTGTATATTTTTGCTCAAATTAGCCCATATTCTAATTTATCAGGCAAAACCCTGTTTCCCGGGACGGCTATTTCATTTATAAAATATTTCAATATAATAAACACATAATATTATAGTTGTACAATGTGCTTTGGTCCTATTTGCATGGTATCATAAAAACAATTGTTTTTTATATATTTAATTGAGTAAATGCATTTTTGCAAACATAAAATGTTGAAGAATTTTACTTCAATACGTACTTAAATACCTAAGGTAAGTTATTTTTTTAGGAGTATCTAAGGTGGTTTATGTATTAATATATTATATAGATCAGCAAGTATTCAAAATGTATATTTTTGTATTTAAAGAAATGTTAAAATTAAGTCACTGAACTTACGACATAGCAGCTGAGCAAACTTTTGTACGTAAAATATTAATATTATTTTAGAATTAAATATGTAAACTTAAACGAATTGTGATGATAATATAAATTTTAAGGCTGCTCTTTTTTGTTTTGTATAAATTCACTGTTTTGGTGAACGATAAGGGTAAATATACCCACATCACAAAAGGAATAATGTGGGATTAATGTGGCCGTTGTCATGAATTTAGTTCTCAGTTATTCAACACCACAATGTTCATATCCAACAAATTAATTTATAGGGGTTCGGTGTGTTCTGTTTTCAAAAATACACAGAAAAAACATCAATATAAAGTATATAAAACAAATTTATAAAAATAGTTCGATGATTAATACCAAGCTGTTCTTATAAATTATAATATATGAATACTTAGTATGTAGTAATATTGATTTCCATAATACATTATAATCGCAAATAAAGGAGAGCAAAACATCAAACAAAACGCCTTCAAGGATTCTCATTATTTTATTATTATATCGCAAGTTCCTTTAAGTTCTTTTGCTAAATATTACTACATCCTTGGATAGGAATAATTATTATTTTACATACACCATTCAAGATAAAAAATAAATACATGTCATGTCCTAAAGCGACATCGCGGCCTCCTTCTTCATAAGCTTCGTAAGCCGAGTTTACCCGAACGATTCCTAAGTTAGTCGAGCTCTTCCGACAGGATACGAGATGTTACGCATCCCGTGCTATGTATCAGGGCAGCAGAAAATCAAGAAGATATTTTACACTAGCAAGGATATTCGTTATTTTATTATTATATCGCAGGATCCCTTCAGAAGCAGTCCCTTCACAATATCCCTGCATCCTTTGCTAGGGATGCTGGGAGCGTGGGCGTATTTAAACCATCTATCCTGTACCAAATACCAGGCCGGCATAAAAGCGAGGAGGTGATTTTCATCTCGATTTTCGTACCAGGATCCCTTCGCGTTGAACAGATGCAGTCCTGTACGTAGTGGTTTATTATTGGTGAGGATTTGTGAGGAGCGAAAGGGTTGCGAAGGAGCGATGGCCCCGTTCCGAGCGTAACATTTTGTATCAGGGTGGCAGAGCATCGAGGAGGTAGATAACCGAGTGCTTTTGTAGCAGGCGACCGTCGCGTTGTGCGAGAGCCGAGCTGTCTGGTGCAAGGCGCGGGTGCGTGACCTGGCCGGCTGTCGGTGCATCGACACTCTCCTCGCGATTCTGCTGCGCTGGGATAATTTCATTTTTTATGGGGATATTTCAACGCACGGAGAATAAAAAGAATATGTCTCGCATTGTCTCGTCTGCCACAAAGAAGATGTTTTCTCTTACACATTTTATTTAATTGTTCGTTGACACGTCATATATTTGAAATATAAATAATCAGTGCAACAACGTCGTATAATGAAATTAGTGAAAGAAAAATCAAAGTTACACTTAATTACGATTAAAATTAAATAAGCAAGTAATTAAGGAATTTTGGTTCGCCGAAGTAATTCAACGAGTTAGTTTAAAATTACAAAAAAAACAATGTAAGACTTTTTAAAAGGTTATAATAGGTTTTTTGTGTTTTGATTGCTATTTTTCGTTCTCTTGAGTCAAAACTTGGCTACGAATTTATATATAGTACTCGCGGCACATAGCTATACGTCTATAACGGGAAGTTCTTCGTTTTTCGTCACATCCAAGCCATTTTTGTCTTAAAATAAGTTAAGAAATAATATAATCAACTTAAAAATATTTAGTCGGCCTCTCCAAATAATTAATTACTATGAAAATTAATAGCATATCAAAGATATGTGTAGTTTTATGCATGAAAAGTGATATTTGCGCACTTTTCGTATAAATAAAGGGTTAATCAAGGAAGATAGGCACCTAATAAGAACCATCTCAGAGAGGCGAGCCCGATGGACCGGTCATATCATGCGCCACGAATGTCTTCTTCACGACATTGTGGAGGGGATGGTGGAGGGTAGAAACTGTAGAGGGCGCCTTAGACGGGAGTATTTGCAGCAAGTATTCGAGGACATGAATTGTAGCGCTTATGCTGAGCTGAAAAGGGTTGCGGAGGACCGGGAGGAATGGAGATCGAGATGCAAGATTCTGTTGCTGCAAACCAATCCACCGGATTGATACTACGAAGAAGAAGTGTTAAGAAGTCAGGTTTTTAAGTCCACTCTATGACGGCGATGATCAGGAGCACATAAATAACGCAGATACAAAATAAAATAAATAAAAATGGCATGCACCATGAAACGTAAACTTAATTACAGTTGTTCTCGGAACACTGCCAGCGTGGCAACTCCCGAGAGACCGTTAGGGCACGACTTCCAACACCAGTCGGTCGGAAACCATCCTCGTCGCTCCGAATCGAATCATCCGAAGATAATTATTATTAGAAAACGAACCCGGGCGAGGCGAATTATGCCGGCCACGTTTCCCATCAAGACGAGCAAAACTTAAGAACCGATACTTTTACAACGACATCACTGACACTTCCTGCGTATCTGTGCTTATTCATAATAGTGACGTCGTATATCCCAATCGGCGATGAAGCTTCATATAATATAATAAAGCTAGGGATGCACTTTGATAACAGCCAACGATATAAACGATAGTTTCTTTCTGATACTAAGTTAATCGATAAAGAAAGATAATGATGCGATAGCATCGCATTATCGAAAAAATATATAAATTTGGTTGACATATACGTAATTTACTAAGAACTATTTCTATATTTTTAAACATATTCTTAGTATTATAATCTATTGTGTCGTTATGTATTATAAAGTTATATAAATACTATACTAATGACGTCGGTAAAACTCAAAAACAGCATTAAATATTCTTTCCTTAGAATACTAATAAAATGATAAAAATACTTAATTTTTTTATTGAAATTTCCAATTAAAGCGAAAATGATATGTAACTGGATGTAATGTAAATTCTAATCAATAATAGAGTTGCGAAAAAAATATATATATATATATATATGATTACTTCCAATACATTATTTGCAAAAAATGTCCTTACAAGAATTTTTACTGCTATTAAAAAATAACAATATGATCAAAATTGCATACAGAAAACCACTGATAATGTAGTGTTACATACACGGTTAATGTAAGTCGACCAAGAACTGGCAGCTTCCAAAGTTCCTTCCTTAATGCCACCGGTAAGCTATGGAATGCTCGTCCAGCGTCTGTTTTTCCTCCTTTCTACAATCTGGATCTCTTCAAGAAACAGATAAATGTACACTTGCAATCTCCCCAACCCACACACAAACACGAACACAACACACGTTTCCCGCATACAGCGTCCAGCCTCCTTGGCTGAGCGCCATAGAGTGCACTGGTCTTGACCGGGTGTGCTATCCTGCATGCGTTTACATAAAAAAAAGTGTTATCCGTATTAAAAAAAGAATTCAAACGTGGTAACCATGTTTGACATTGAAGATTAGAAAGAAATGCATTCTAAAGAGTAATGAATTATTAAAAATCTAAATTCGATATGATCTTAATGTCTTAGCCACAATGAGCGATCTTTCATGAAAAATAACGATTTTTATTGTAATTGATTGCGAGTTGGAGTTTTGGACCCCGCTGAAACGTGACTTGGATAGGATTCATGTGGCAGAGATGAAGATGCTGAGGTGGGCGGGCGGTGTGACCAGAGTGGACAGAATTCGAAATAAGTATATTCGCGGCTCATTTCGGGTGGCCCCCATACCTGAAAAGATAAGGGAAAACCGCCTAAGATGGAATGGGCACGTGACACGGAGAGATGAGGACCACATGGTGAAGAGAGCCCTCAACATACCCACGCTGAGAAGAAGACCTGAAAGACCACAGGCAACCTGGACTGCAACTGTAAACAAGGATCTGTAAACTCTGGGTTTGACCGAGAATGCAACGCAGGACAGACAGACATGGCGAATGTGCACAAGGAGAGCCGACCTAAGATGATGGGAAATGGCGAGCTAAAGAAGATTGTAGTTGATTGCAACATTGGCTGTAATTGACTACCTGCTCTCTGGCAATATGTTGCAACAACCACAATAAAGATCGCTGCCTGCCGCGATTGCGTTCGTATACCAAGGCTCTAATATTGGGGTACGCGTTTAATTCATATGATGCGTTACAAAGGTTGATATCTGTCGGGCAGGCAATCACATACATTAAACTAACTTTAGTATACCAGAAGAGCTTTTTTACGTACCGATACTTTGTATCGATGGCACATCCCTATCGCGGTTCCTCGTTGGTTTCTTGCTGGTGTTGTGTCGGTTAGATCGCGGCAAGTAACGGTTGTATACGCCTCGCATCCACTACCTCCTCCTCCTTCTGCTGTACGTGCAGCGGTAACAATACTCGAACGTGACCCCGCGGGTGCAGAGCTATCTGGGTTACCCGGAGGCTCACTGAGAACCAGATTTTTACAACACTATTTATTGTATACCTTTCGAATCATATAATAATTCAATTATTCAAATGATTCTAATATATATTTATGTTTCAAAGTACAAGATCGTGATCATTATAAGCACAAGCAATTGATGCGTAGGATTAAATTTGTATCTAGAGTAGTTGCCGTTATCGACACCAGTTCTTCTTCTTCCATATCCTACTTAGAAATATATGGTCTGCAAATTTTTTTGCCAACATATTTGTAATTAGCTATACCTCGTCAAAGGTGATATATTCACCTGTAGTAGCGTTATCGTATGCATATGAATCATTATATACATTTTTGCGAATGGCATCTAGGATGAAAGCTCAAGACCTTGAAAAAAGGCAGATGTAGTATCCGAGACAACTATATAAAAATCTTTTAGTCACTTCTTCTTCTCTTGCTTCCTCTACAACTGTCCCGTTATTACTCGGACACTTGTTTCTGCGACACGGATATTTAGCTGTTGAGTAATTAACATATTTCATAAAATGAAATCGCATGATTAGCCGACGATCTGGGACAATTAGGTCCTAACGGGAGGCTCAACTCAATTAACGACACGCGTTGTTCCCACGCGGTATTCAGACAAGAACCAGCGTGGCACTTCAAAATATAATAGTCGTTAGCCCCTGTTAGATCCTGAAGTTCTAAAACGTAAGATATTCGCAAAATGCTACTACTCTTTGATGTCACCTATGCTTATACTGACATCAGCATGATGTAGCCCTTGCTGACTGGTACCGAAAAGCACGATTTATATTCTTTCGTCTCTTATTTCTGTTCGCTTGTCATACATTTATGTGTCGCGATATTGGCATCTTGGACAAGTCCGCTCACTTGTGTGTTAGTTATATACATCGCCACTTACGGCGCTGGTGACCAACCACGGGCCACACGAGTCAGTGGTGTGCTGACGGCCGAGAAGGTCGCAGTACGGCCGGCCGGCATGTCATTCCGCCTAGGCCGGAAGCTAGTCAAGTTTATCATAAATATACGTCAATGTGCTTCTGAAAAAGTCTGTGTTATCAACCTGCTCCCAATCCTGCCATCACGCGACGGAATAACAACCTTTTTGAGAGAGAAGAGGATATTAATACTTACAAATACGTCATTTTTATTGCTCTGTAATAACTACAATACAATGTAATTTTAAGATTCAGAGCTGAAAAGCTAGTAAGATCTTTTTAAAAGCGGATATTTGAATACAGAAAAAATACTTTAAATTAAGTAAGGATATCAAAACATTCCACTTTCAAGTCTTGATCACATTTTATCTTTTCAAAATCATCGAACTGTTGAGCAGAAATAGAAACCCGGCCACGAAGCCGTCATCAGATAGTGATGGCGTTCACTGCATCCGCGAAAGTGCAATAAAATGCATAGAGGAAAGCAGTTAGACATGAGTGCAGTTCTACATTTAGATCATACACTTAAATATTGAACGAAATTGCAGGTATTTCAGTAAAATATGCGTTATATGAGAATGTTGAGTGCAGCAGACGAATGTGATATATCATGTCGAATACAATAAAAAAAATGTAGTCAAGACTTGATAGATAAAACATAAGGGAATATCATTAAACCCAGATGGTTACCATTGCAATACTGGTCGAAATATTGCAGAACAAAAAACAATTCGGTGCATACTGCTCACCTCAAAAGTAATGCAAAAAAATATTTTACAAAAGCATACGAAAATAAATAAAGCAATATCAGTTAGAGCAAATCGATATTTTTATGTAGGAGAGTAAAGAGTCTCCTCTATCAGAGGATTCTATGATGTTCAATGAAAGAAGCATGCAAAATGTTTGTGTTAAGGGTTAGGGGAACAACTTCTCCAGCTTCTACAACACCACAGGATTACTTAAGAATGCTCTCCCAGCGTCCGTATTCACTCTCTTTTAATAAATAATTAAAATCCTCTCAATATCTACACTCACAATCACTACACATTTAACCCTTACGCAGCGTCTGGCCAATCAGGATAGAAAGTCACAGAGTTCGTGGAGGACATAAACCCTTTCGTGGTCTACTAATAATATAGTACGAAGGCTTACAAATCAAGCTCCTTTCTACACTACATAAGCACTACTGGCAGGTATAGCTCAATGGTGAGTATTTGCTTGACAAGCCAAATGTCGTAGGTTCGATCCCCGACGGAAAAAATAATAATAAATTTCTTAGCTCCAAAATATTAGATTGGTGTGAATTTGATCCCTCACCCGTAAAAATTCCAGCCGTAGCCTTATTAATTAAAATTGGTGGTAAACGAAAGTCGTTCCGTGAAGACCACCCATTCATAGTAAATTACTGTAATAATAAAGATGATGCGTAAATGTCGGGTTCTAGTCTATGACGTTGGCGGTCCAATACTCCATATGCAGCGCTTAACCATATGTAACATGGTAAGCGTCATAGAATCCACAGATGAGACTTCAGCATCAGTATCACCATCTGTCGGTATTCTCCTGTATGTGTTTACATAAAAAAAATGTTACCTACTGGATAATATCTATATGTAAGACACATATTATAGATAGCCATGCAATTAATTATATATTTTTAAAAGGAAGCTGCATGATCAATTCGACTGTCCACGAAATAGAAACTTAGCTTAGAAACTGCCATTAGATTTTAGAAGGTAAGAAGTTTGTGCATCCGAAAGCGACAAAATGCACCGATGCAAGTCGCGTAAAATATGCAAGCATGTGAGTCTATAATTAGATGCACCACTCAAGACTATGCTCGGTGGAAAGTCAAGCAGCAGCTGCGAGGCCCAAGAATAGCTCTGGAGACTGTCGCCAGCTGCGATGAGGATCCACCGCTCTCCAACCACACCCACAGACTCTGCAGCATGCATAGCAACCGAATCGGGTTAATCATTAGGATTCTTAAAAAAATACACGTCGAGAAAAAAGAAGCAACTAAAACCATGAACCTCAGTCAGACGTGATGATTACATTACATACATTTAGAACATGGAAATAAAACATAAACAAGAAACTTAATTTGATGTAAGCGATTTTGTTTTAGCTGTAAAACCTGCGGTATTTTCAACAAATTTGTAATAAATAACTTCTCAGGTTTTCATGGCCATATTTGATATTGTGGCTTTTGGGTTTAGCCGTGTGTGGCGAATTTCTTTTAAACAATATTTTCCCTAACATGAGCGGATTTTAACACGTACTCTAAATTTTAGGACAATATGCCATAGATCAGCGGTCGGGGAACTGGGGTAAATTACCCCAAATGGGGTAAAAATGTGTTTATTGGGGTAATACGGAAATTTTTCTAGTTTGCTATTTCATAAAACTTATTATTTTCTGTAACTTTTTTGTTATTTTCAGTGTAATTTAATTTAAAAAATATTTTTTATTTAAATATGCATTGATTGTCTTCTTTTCAAAATGGGGGTAAGGGGTAATATCGACAAAATATTTTGGGTAATATCGACTTACGTAAAAATATTTTGGGGTAATAGTTAAAAAAGTTCCCC
Source organism: Glossosoma conforme (assembly GCA_022606575.1). Classification (NCBI taxonomy): domain Eukaryota; kingdom Metazoa; phylum Arthropoda; class Insecta; order Trichoptera; family Glossosomatidae; genus Glossosoma; species Glossosoma conforme. The sequence goes on from JAGTXR010000074.1 coordinate 1,410,311, forward strand.
GACCGCTGCCATAGATATATGCTACAACTAACGGGGAAGTCGGGGAACTGGGGCAAATTACCCCAAATGGGGTAAAAATGTTTTATTTGGGGTAATAAGGAAATTTTTCTAGGTCGCTATTTCGTGTTATTTTTACAAACTTAATCAATTTAGGTGTGTCCGTGAGAAGTAAGAGACGCGCGTTGTGTGTTCGTGCTTTGTTTTCCGTGTAAATTAATTCAATAAATAATGTTTCTTTAAATATGCATTGATTGTTTTTTTTTTTTCAAAATGGGGGGAAGGGGTAATATCGACTTACGCAAAAATATTTTGGGGTAATGGTTAAAAAAGTTCCCCGACCGCTGGTATACGGTATATACTGTATGTATGGTACATACTATGGCATTAATTTCTGTAAATACGACATTAATTAATGTACAACTTTCTACGTTTTATTTAATATGAAGAAACACGTTTAGAATGACATTATATGAATACAATATTAGTGTAATTATATATGACCTAGTATATATATATATACTTGTAATATAAATAAATACTAGTTTAACTGGATTACTTGCAAACGAAGATAATACTTTCCATGCATTTTGAATGTATAATTTTACTTTTTAAGTACAATTTGAATACTAAAATACTCTTACTTAAATATACATATACTATACATAAAATTCTTTTTTCAACGCGTCAATCCAAGCACAAAAATAACGGCAGAAGCGGGATGCGAACCGCGGACCTTGGAAACCAACTATGCCCAGGTATTCATACCGCTCGGCAAACTGCGCCATTGAATTTCTATAAAAAGTAACAAGTTAAGGAAAATTTTAACTGTATAATCAGACGATCTACAAAAATATACATATTATATTACGTATTCTCGAGTACTACTAACATACAAATAATACAGTGACCGGCAAAAAGGTCTGACGATTTTAAATCAAAACAACGACGAAAACCGTCAATCTTTTTGCCGTTTCTACTAGTTTAATTTTTTCCGCAACCTTGCTCGTATTTCAAATTACTCGTATCTCAAAGTGTCATTAAATAGCTGCGATGCACGACCAGTTGCGACTTTTTCTGGGCGTTTCTTGCTAAGCCGATTGCTCGTATCTAAAATTTTGCTCGTATTTCAAAGCTAAAAATCGCTCGCTTTACGGATCGTATCTAAAAAAAAAAACTCGTATGTTGGGGCACTCGTATGTCATGTTACCACTGTGTATGTATATAAAATAATAGACATTATTACAATATATAAAATACATAAATTATGAGTTCGGTTATCGATAAGCCATTAAAATAATATATCGTTCTAAAAAGGTACTTAATGAAAGCGACCAAACCAGTGATGCCAAAAGTTAGAAGCCATTCACGGTGGACCCAATTAAAAGCCATTCGTAATAATAAAAAAAATTACCTTCGTCTATAAATAAACGTTACTTTCGCAATAATGGCCGAGGAAATCGATATCGGTCTACGGAAATAAATCGCTTTAATGTCTTGTTTTATGGACAAAATCGATTTAATTGTTTATTTTATTATTATTTTACTAAGCAATGAAATAAATATATTTATTAATATAATGTAAATTTAATGAGCGCTTTTTAAAACTAGATTTATCATGCTCGATATTCGTGTTTGAAAATATCGTGGATCGAATGAAATATGTATGTGAATAACGGAATTAGGTTTACTAGAAGGTACCATAGAAATATAGTATATACAAGTATTTCTTAATCTATGAGTAAAACATGTACATATAAGCAGATACACTCTCAGCGAAAATGAGATAAATAACCGCGTATAAATAAGACGGTCGTGTTGAACCGCTCTTTAGAATCAAAAGGTACATAGGAGCATCGAGGATAATCATCGGCTTACCGATATACATGAAAACTTCGATTAACAATCACCTAATATATGCTGCACTATAACTGCTAGCACACACAGTGAGTGCCGTTCATCAAATCCCTGGGAACCAAATATGTTCCCAGGTGGTTCTTGGGGTGTAGATGTCATGAAACAAGACCTCAGTTTAGTCAGTTGCCATAACTGACTAAACTGAATGGCGATAATTGTGATTATATGTTCAAGATGTAGGACGTATATGTGAACATGTATCAGGCAAACATGATCGTACAACGGTACTTAAGATTTTTCATTATGTCTTGGACTCAATCACGGATTATGTTTGTTGTTTTTATCAGTTTTTTATCCATTTTCGGATCTCTCTAGTACTTTACAATGTCAATCTTCAAAAATGGATTAGGCTAGCATGAGCACACAATGGTGGCAGAGATTTCTCGTGTTTTGTTTTGCAATTCCCACATGGCTTGTATGCGCATGCGTTGTCGTACAAACGGGACCTGGTAACACAAAGCGAAAGTTAGTATATGTTGCGAGAGATTGCGTTACTCAGTTACTGTGAATTCATTATTTTTCACACTCAACAACCGTAATCATTAAAAAAAACGGAGGCGCCCATTGCAAGATTGTCGATTACGATTCCGACGAAAATTTATAATTCATTTCTAACTGGAAACTCAATTTAGCATTAATTTATTTTTAATTCAAGGTGAACACTCTACCATTCTATTTTTTATATACGCTAGGAAGTAAATATCTTGCGGTATGTTAATGTGTGAATATATTTATTTTTACAATATTGACAAAAATTTAGGTGCGAAAGGGAACATATACGGATTCTGACAAACTTCAGAGTAGGAGCCCGGGGACTTAAAATTTTGATTAACATCGCTGATCTAACAAGAACCGTACTTAAAAAGTGCTATTATAGTTGGTCAGGACCAGGGCGAGTACCGATTCTTTAATTACTTAATATAATATATAATGAAGGTATTTAAAGGTCTGTAAAGGTATATAAATGAAACGTATATAAATATTATATTATCAGGAATAAATACATTACTTTTTATATGTAATAAAGATTAGACCTAATGAATTTAATACTTTGAGATTATATTTACAATTTTAATTTAGTAAAAACTATCATTTCTTTCAACTAACCATCAGTCATTTAACATTTCGCTTGGGGAAACTCCTTTCTGTCCCGTCCTGTTTTTGGAGACCCAGATGGGGACCCGTTACCAGGCGCACGCAAAAAGCAACTTATTAGAGAGTGGCTGAAGGCCTTCCCGTGATTTTTAACGTTTATATAAGATCGATTGATAAGCGAGAGCCAGGACCATTTACTCCTAAATGGCGGTTTAATCCAAAATCGCAAAATTGCCGCAAACGCTATAGGATTAATCTCTGCTTCAAATGAAGAAAATGTGTTGATGTTGTTTCCGTACCAGAAGTAACGCCATCGACGTCGCCCACTTCTGGGCAGACAGGATCTGACCCTGTTGTTTCCGACACGATTATATATATATGAAGAAAATTACTTAAGAAAAGTACTAAATATTAACAGTAAGGATTTACAGGTAATGTTTTGAAGAAATGTGTATCAAATGGTTTTGTTATAAAATCTAATAGTATCAGGATCACAGAAGACCGCGCCGGTGACAACTTCACTTTGAGCTTCGTTTGGAATCATTGCCACAGCTATAGTTCGCAACCATTGTTGTTTTCACTGCTAAAAAGTAACATTATAATACTATAAAAGGGTTAGAAAATACCAATGGTTTGTTATAAAATAGAAAAGTATCAGGATCACAGCAATCCGCGCCGGTAACAACTTCGTATTGAGCTGCGTTTGGTGCCATTGCCACTGCCAGCCGCAACTCTTGTTCTCACTGCTAGAAAGTAACTCGTGATTATAGTATCTAGCTCGGCCACGGTCCGCAATTGCTTTGCCACGTGAGGTTTGCTTCGTATTTGTACTTGGGTGAACGCAAAACGTCGCTTTCGATCCGATTCGCTTCGCAGACCTCCACAGGCCATTATACCCAGATGCTACACAACTCTACAGTGGGAAATTTCATTTTTCACATTTCACTCTCTCAGAGCGTCGAAAGCGATTGCCGCTTCCTCAATTTCCTATCGAAATAACTCCGCAAAGATCCGACAAGAGATAGCGCAGAAATGTATCTAATATTTTATACGAAAGTTTGCCTTTTGTGAATATTTTTATAGATCTATTTCAACCACTCAAATTCTATAGAATAGGTTTATGTTTAGGCGTTTTAGTAATAATAATACGTAAATTCTCGTCAATGGCTACCCGACGAAGCCAAAACATGTCATCCTTCAATAAAAAACTGTGAAATAATTTCTAAATAATCTTTCATTTCACATTATGGAATTCTAACATGATTTATCGATCGAAATAAACATAAATTTTCGTGATAAGCTGTTTTCTATGTGTATTATATAAAACCACTGAAGTCCTTCTTTTTATATACGTTCAGCATCAAAAACATAAATTACCTATCTTACCATATTTGGAACATATGATCACCACAACTTTGCCGCCACAAAGTAATATCAATTGCCTCTATCCGTATCTTTACCCAAGGCATATCTGCATCCGGGTGTCTACTTTGGAACATACATATTGATATCAGCTCGATATAGCCATAGCATGCTGGTGCCGAAAACCTTGGACATGCATGCGTCGCCATTTTGGTTGTTTTGACAGAAGATAATTCGTCGAAGGGCCAACAGGTGATAGGAGGGCGCTGCGGTGTTTCGTAGCGTTCCGGCTCAGTTCGGCTCGGCTCTCAACGGAGGTAGGTCGTTGATTGTCCGCGGCCTGAGCCGAACACCAAAGTTTATCAATTTTTAACTTGAATATATCTCAATGTGCTTGTAAAAAAGTCTGTGTGTTGTTCATCTGCTCCCCATACGTCCATCAAGTCTCCTAATAACGATTTCGGCGACATGAAGTCGTTCTTCCTTAAGTAAAGGGGATGTTACTATGTATGATTCCCGATTTCTAAAGCAACGGCTTAAATACTTGAAAAACATAGCATATTTTAATGTATAGTGACTAAACAGCACCGGAATTTTTATAGTATGTACTAACATCCTCTTCTCTTTCAAAAATGTGTTACGTCGTCGCGTGATGGCAGGATTACGAGCAGATTGATAACACAGACTTTTTCAGAAGCACATTGACATATATTTACGTTAAAACTTTACAAGCTTCCAGAGAGGCGGAATGACATGCCGCCGGCCGAAACGCAACCTTCTCGGCCGTCAGGACCCAACCGACTCGCCCGTCGGCGCTTAGACTGTCGCCCGTGAGCGGACAAGCGAACAGAAAATAAGAGACGAAAAATTGTACAACGAGGTTTTCGGTGCCAGTCGGCAAGGGCTACATCGTGCTGATGTCAGTACATTTCTTCTTCGTAGTATCAATCCGGTGGATTGGTTTGCAGCAACAAAATCTTGCATCTCGATCTCCATTCCTCTCGGTCCTCCGTAACCTTTTTCAGCTCAGCATAAGCGCTACAGTTAAGGAATATTTAAACAAGGTTTAGATGAAACGAACGAATTTATTATATGCTTTAAGCCGGACTGTTTGTTACTCTTGGGTGCAACAACCTTTCCCGCTCCATATAGTTCTCTTTGTGAGGTCTATCAACTGTGCATCCGCCCGTATGCATCATCCAGTAATGCGATGCACCTTGCCGGGCGCTTTATTATCATTTCGGTATCCTGGTGCATCCAATTGACCTTCAGCGGTGCGAGAACGAGGATTCAAGCAACAATAATTAACAACAATAATGAAATATTTATGCCTTTCAATGCATTAACTATTTAAAGAAAAAAACAATACGAAATGGGTCATATAATAATCTTTTTAACACGAATGCCTTCGAATTTTTTAGTGGACTGAGAATATATTTCAATATATATCAAAATAATGTTTTGATATCAGATTGATATTGCTCCTCTAAAGGAGGAGCCTAAGCTGATGCCGTAAAGCCTCGAAAAACGATATTTTGTCTCTTATTTTTGTTCGCTCGCCTGACATGCACATCTAATGTTACTTTTAATTGTATAATAATACACGGTGTTTGCATACGTCATTTTATTTGTTATGACAGTTGGCTCATTTCCTGTTGGTACCACTGTTACATGCGTGCGCCACAACGGTCTTTTTGTTGCAAGTGTTAATAAACGCGAATTGTCAAACGAAAACAAGTTCTTTGTATTGTGAACCTGATCCTGCATCCTGTCATCCAGTAAATCGATATCAAACTTTGAGAGGAGGATATCAGTTTATTAGTTTCATTTTCAATATATATTTGCTTTTACACAAGCGTTTGCATACCAAATCGAAAGTTGTGGGTTCTATCCCCGACGGATTTTTTTTTTTTTTTTTTTTATCCATATCTAAGCTCTAAAATACCACATGTTGGTATGAATTTAATCACTCAACCGTAAAATGACATATTTAGCCTATTAATTAAAATATGTGGTAGACGAAAGTCGTCCCGTGAAGAACACCCATTCATAGTAAATTCCTGTAATAATAAGGATGATGAGTGAATCTCGGGCTGTAGTCTACGACGTTGGAGGATCAACTCTCCTTATACAGCACTTGCCATACTTAACATGGTAAGCATAGTATAGACACACATTTCTGCATCACTGTCGGTATAATTTATGTGTTTACATACGCACTTTCATTTGATACAGTAAGGTCATAAAGACACAAAAAAATATAATTCAACTGTTCGATGGTATACCATCGGTGCTCTATGTCACTAAGTCATCGAGCCTGAAGAAGATCCCTAAACCCAAAAGCCACAATATTAAATCTGGCCGTGAAAACTTTTAAAAAAGTTCATTATTCATTCGTAATGTGTATGAAAACATTGTCAGCTGAGTTTGAGTAGATCTGAACATCCACGACTCCGTCACGAAGGTATATGGAGCGGGACAAGGAGAGTAGGAGACCTGCAGAGGTTGATGCACCCGATGATGCTGGTGTTTCTAAAACTGCACTCACACGCACGATCACCATCTGGAGAACCGGCCACGTGCTCGACACGACAGCAGTGCACAACTTGTAGCGACAGAGGCCGGCAGATGGGATAGATGTTAAAACTACGCTAAATATTTCGTCGGTGGGTATAGCTTATATATGTAGTGTAATATTGCTTCAGATTCAGTGCTGGTGTTGACAGATACGAAATGTTGGACGTTTGATTTTGTGACAATAATGCCGTGTTATTTGTGTGTCTACGTCATGATATACTTATGACATGTTTTTTGTTGTTACAAGTTCAACTATTTGCATCGAGTATCCCGATACTAGTTCTGAGTGTGAGGTCATTGACACTAAATGTGTCAATACATTTTACAACGCCACACTTATATGTTAGTACTTCAATAATGAATTAAAATGTAAAATATTTTGTAATGTTATTGAAGGAAAAAAAATAAAGAATTGAATTGAAAGCGTTTGCTTTGCAAGCCAAAGGTCGTGGGTTCGATCCCCGATGGAGATTAATTTTTTTTAAGATTTTTAATCGATTTCTGAGCTCTAAAATAGGTTGATGTGAATTTGATCCTTCACCCGTAAAATGCCAGTTATAGCATATTTATTAAAAATTGGTGGTAGATGAAAGTCGTCCCGTGAATACTACACCCATTTAAAGTAAATTCCTGTAAAAATAAGGAAGATGCGCGAATCTTGAGCTGTAGTTATGACGTTGGCGGATCAACACTCCACATGCAGCGCTTAGCCATATGCACCATGGTAAGCGACATAGAATTCCACAAATGAGACTTCAGAATTACTATCATCATCTGTCGGTATTTTCCTGTATGTGTTAACATAAAAATAAATACTAAGATGAAGGAAACACATAATCACTTAAAAATAAATGTGAAATCAAAACTAAATATAGTAATTTTTTAAATTAAAATTAATATAAAATTATAAAACAAAGGAAATTAAATGGTTTTTGCGACCTTATTTTTAGTAATTAAATATACACATTAAATATACATCAAATTTTATACGCATCAGTTCATTCAGATTCGAACCACGAGCCTTGCAACCTTTGCTCAGTTCTACACACCACGCAGTCCACTCGACTATTTCTCTGCCCGAATAGATACGCGAAAGACGATATATTTAAACCATTGTTACCGTCGTATAACGATAGATGTCTCTATAGTATATATTCAGAGTATGTATATATATTTTTTTTATTATTCAATCAGTCAACATTTATTCAAAAGCTTTTTTTAATATTACCTTATTTTTTGCTGTAGGTCTTTATTCGGATGGTTAGGATTTGGTCGACTACTTCTGCATCTAAGCCGTTCAAGGGCGTAACGGTCCGCGAGCGTGCCAGAACCGCGCCGCTCTAAGCGTATAAATAAAACAAATCTAGGTGCGCAACACAAAGAAAACCAAAACGCAAAGTGAAGGATTTCCGCCAAACGGCTAAACAACAAAGAATTCATTTATAATCGGATAACCTTCGCAGACCAGCAAAGTAGTAATAAATAAAAATAATATAATAATTTAACAGTTAAAGCTTATTGCCCCTGTGGCGCCCCCTTCCAGACCTCAGAGCTCACTCTCTGGGACTGTCAGTTCCTCTTGTTAGAATGAAGAGTCCTTTTCGATGCAGTTCGAGGTAATCGCCTCGGGCATGCAGACTTTGTGGCCACTAAAAAAATTTCCACGCATTTACAATTTTTGCTCGTATTTTCGGTGAGAGAATCTATCTTCCATCTCTTTACAACCCGTGAATGCGATTGTAATCTTTTTCACGGGTTCTTTCTTTAAGCACTTCTGTGCAGTGGCCACAATTGATCAGAGGGGACACCCACTGGACTTATCAGTTGCTAACTGATCATAATCTGAATGAGCGCGTCATCAAGGAGACTTAACTGTCCTCCGGTGTGATGCGGGTGTGAGGCGGGTAAAGTCCGGTTAAAGCTTATTTATCCATCGAGTTATCTGTATAATCATAGCATATAAAGACGATATATCGCTTAGCAAATGCACGGATTTCTGAGCTATAAAATACCCCCAGTTGGTGTGAATTTGATCCCTCGCCCGTAAAATGCCAGTCATAGCCTATTAATTAAAATAGGTGGCAGACGAAATTCGTCCCGTGAAGACCACCCATTAATAATAAATTCCTGTAATAATAAGGATTATGCGGGAATATCTGGCTGTAGTCTATGACGTTGGCGGAACAACACTCCACATGCAGCGCTTAGCCATGTGCACCATGGTAAGCGTCATAGAATTCCACAGATGAGACTTCAGAATTACTATCACAATCTGTTGGTATTATCCTGTAGGTGTTCACATAAAAAAAAGATGTAGAACGGATACAAAAATAAAAAAATGCATAAACAAAATGTTTGTATTTTAATGAAAAACGTAATGTAGTGAAAAGAAAATATACAAAAAACTAATGTAGCAATTTTTTGTGACTATATGCTCCGTATTATATATTTGGATCGAATATGAAAGAAAAAATACACAAAACAAAAAGTTTGTATATGAATGAAAACATATTACGCACTAGACGGGTATGATTTTGGCAAACAGAAATGTAATAAATGAAAAAAAAAAAACAGAAAACATGTCGTCATAAGAGTTCTAGTTTTAGCTCACCTATACGAATGGGTAAACATTTAGATTAGAGAAATAAATGTAGCGGTCATGTTTACAACGAGGAACATAATAATGGAGGTCGATGGGACGGCTCAACGGACTGCATTTTACCGGGCGACGATCTCCACGAACACCCGACAAAGAGATGCTGAAATTGCGCAAAAACGGTCGACCCACTCAGTCATGTGCAAGTGATTAAATTATTTCGTTGAACGTCTTTGAGTGCACTATGAGCAAACGAATATTCGCAAAATGTATCCAAAATTCTTCACATTACATACCTTGATGTCAAGTAAACGTTAAATACATACAATAAAGTATTTAAACGCTGCTCTATATAACGTAGATGCATTTTTTTACGAAACTTGTGCAAAAGCAGCAGGCTTAAAGGTTTGAAACAATACTCGTAGTTACATTCAATGAATAAATGAACAATATTCTTCATGTCTTATTTCTATATTCGTTTGGTTTCAATTCAGTTGCTGAAAATCAAATAAGACTGCATTTCATCGCTTCTTCGTAGTAGTACCAATCCGGTGGATAGTGGATTGGTTTGCAGCAACAAAATCTTGCATCTCGATCTCCACTCTTTATAATCCTGTGCAACCCTCTTTAGCTCAGCATTAGAGCTACAACTCATGTCCTCGGAACACTTTCTGCAAATACTCCAACCCTACTGCAATGTCGAGAAGAAAACCATCGTGATGTTTTATTGCTAATGTTTTTCAATACTAAGAGCGCCGACGAACCTAAAATATCAACTCTAAAAAATTACTTATATTATTAGGCTGATTAACTGAAAAATATGGAATTATAATTTTACCATGAACAATAAACACAATAAAATACTGAAAATAATTTATGAATTGAATTAATTTATATTTTTTTTAGTCAAACATTTTTAATAGTATTTTTTTATATCAAAATGCCATCATGTCAAACTATGAAAACATGTCTAGATGTCGTTGGTTTTAAAAATAATTATTTACATCACGTGTCAAAGTCTGTTCTTTATTATTGTTTGTGATTAGATCGCGTAGCTTCTTCATAGTTTCATTCTCTAAATCTATAATCTATATCAAACTGTTTTTGCTGATTCGTTGCTGAATTATTTATTTAGCTATATAGTATACATAATACTTTATGCCCCCTCAAAGTACTGGAGGACTCGAAATGCTTTATGGTCACAGGTTCGGTGAAAGGAAAATCCTGACCTATTTGGTGGTGGGGGGTGAGCGACATCAGTCGGCCAATATAGACAGGGACCGAATGTTGGCCGGAATAAGCTAACACCCAGCTAACCTCATCAGGGCAAGCTGGATAGGGCACTCTATTGTCCTGGAGGTAGTAAATGCTCTCCTAAGGCGGATGAACCTATATGGTCAACGGCATTAGGATGTGGAAATAAAGGGGAAAATACCACATTAAAGGTCTAAAGACATCCCATGTATCAGCAAAAAAAATGATTGCATCTCAAGTAAAATTTTCCGGAGATAAAATAGTCCCCCAATCGGATCTTCGGGTGGGGACTACTCAAGACAAAACAACCAATATTTTATTATTTTATTTTAAGTACGTATAAATTATAAAATTAACCGGCATTTGACATTTTTTGGACAGATTCCAGTAGGGGTAGCAAGACACTAAGCAGACGCAAGCAAAAAAAAACGTCGACAAAGTGTCACATCCGGCCCACCTACATGACACAAAGTCTACGCTCTGCCTTGCCAAAAACCGTTCTTTACATTGGGTTATTACTCTTATGACCGCGGACCGAGCGATGCACTTCATCAGACGAGGGTCGCACGTGATCCCTGACAAAGAATGGCCAGCCGATGATCCCCGGGTTAAGGAACAGGACGAATAATAGTGACAGAAATGTCACACCTAATACACGGCGACACAGCACGACAACATTACATACTATACGTTCATTTTTATCGTACATTGTACCTATAATCTAATATGCGCTCCTGATACATGCGAATGCAAACATTGTATAGAAGACTGCTTTCAAACATTACGGAAGAATGTTGTAATATACAGTTTAACCTCGATATAACGGACTAATTTTAGGAAGGGGGTCTCTGTTGAAGCCGGAATTCAAATATATAAAAATAATTAAAAATAAATCAAGTACATACAGGGAGTTTCTGTAATTTCAAGTAATCTAACCTTCAGATCTTTTTGCAGCTCCCTATATATAGTATAATTAAAAAAGATGATACCTGGGAACAGGAAAATAATGAGAGAACCACAGAAACCAAGAAGACATATCGATAGCGGTCAGACTTGCAGTCTCTAATACTCGTACTTAATGCACGATGATAACGCACGAACATTACATACGTTCATTAATATCACACATTGTACCTAGAATATGGGCCGAAGAAATGCGCAAGGCAATCAACCAACCGTCCCACCGCTTGTATAATCAGATAACCCCCAACACCCAGACTGAAGTCGCGAAGCAGCTTTCTGAGATACACACAACCTCTCACATCCGGCCCTGAAAATGAGAGACTGCGGCTCTGGCAACAAGTCGCATCAGAGGATTTCATTACTCCAAAGGAAGGCATCCCAACCAACAACCTCGAGCGGTGGGGAATGCTTCGGCAGGGAGAGTTACTATTGTGCGACTGTGGAGACCTGCAGACCGCCTCACACCAAAGATACTGCTCGATGTGTCCAACAAGCTGCACATCTCAGGACATAATGCTGGGCAACACACGGGCTATCGATGTTGCCAGATACTGGGCAGAAATAATTTGAAGCCGCTGACACAAAGAAGAAGATTACATACGTTCATTTATATGAAACATTGTACCTAGAATATTATATGCGTCCCTGATACATGCGAATACAAATATTCTAGAGAAGACTGTCTTCAAACATTGCGGAACAATTTTGCAATACATATACAGGTATTCCTGTATACTTTATAATATTTTATAACGCTTTCACTTATAAAAAAGTAAACATTACAAAATTAAAATGTGCAAATAGTGTATTCGTGAAACGAAATGTCAGAATGACATCTACATCAAATTACTTCACTTCATCGTAATTTCACTTTTGTCAAGTTATAATAATTATATTGATACCTCACAAGTACAGCATGTGGGTATTAAGAAATCGTATTATATAAAAAGTGAACATACCACACTCAAAACACTTTTCTTTTCTAAAGAAAGCATATTAGTATTAGTGCATAATAGTTTTACAGAAAATATTTTAATTGATCAAAAGAAAGTTAAACAAAACCGCGTCAGTACAGAAATTTCTCAGAGGAAAGAATTCAGTTATTTTTGGAGCATACGACACACATACGAATAAGTCAACAAATGAGAATTCCCTGAAGATTTTTTTTCGTATGTTTTGTTTATTTATTCTTATTTTTAAAATACCAAACAGAAAACTCACAATGACTAGAATGCTATATAATAATTTCGAAAGAATTTTTTATTTGTCATGGCATTATACTGGTGGGAGCGGAAAAAAAATCTGACGGTTATAAATCAAACCAACAACGAAAACCGTCAGCTTTTTTGCCGATCCCTGTACTTTCGTTTATAATGTTCACTTCTTCGGTATTATTTTGAATGTAATTGGAAATATGACGAAATTTATAGTGAAAACATATTATAATTTTTGCCGGCGGTCATAGCTCAATGGTCAGAGCGTTTGCTTTGCAAGCCAAAGGTCGTGGGTTCGATCATCAACGGAGATTAAAAAAAAAGGATTTTTAATCGATTGATGAGCCCCCGGTTGGTGTGAATTTGATCCATCACCCGTAAAATGCCAGTCATAGCCTATTAATTAAAAAATTGGTGGTAGGCGAAAGTCGCCCCGTGAAGACCACATATTCATAGTAAATTCTTGTAATAATAAAGGATGATGCTTGAATCTCGGGCTGAAGTCTATGACGTTGGCGGATCAACACTCCACATGCAGAGTTTAGCCATATACACCATGGTAAGCGTCATAGAATTCCACAGATGAGACTTCAGAATTACTATCACCGTCTCTCGGTATTCTCCTGTATGTTTACATTTTAAAAAAACATGCTATTTGGGCCCATGTAAGGTACAAATATTAATTAAATGTTGAAAATGGATCTCCATTTGAATACTAAATACGAGTATTCCGAGGCCTGAAGCATTATATGTTAAGATGCGGTTCAATTCAAAATAATAACACAGAAAGTGACCGTATTATGAAAAATCGCCGCAAATACTATAGCGAAAAATTCCGCGACAAATAAAAAATGGGTGCATTATAGGAGGGTTAATTGTATTATATTTAGATTTTTTTTTACGGAAAAAGACGAATTTCGCGAACAAAGTACTTTATTATACAAATGGGCTAAAATAAAACCACAAACGTAAAGATTCGGATAATAAATTGCGCAAATTATGTCCGCCATACAAAATGCATGAGAGAAATTCGACAAGCACGAGACAAGATATTTTTTTGTAGTATAAATCAAAATAAATTATTCTAATTACATTAAACATTATGGCGAATGAATGTAAACATGACTTTTTCCAACTGCGTCGACATTTTTTTTACTTACAATAGAAACGATCAATTGAAATAACGTCTTAATATCCTCCTCTCTTTCAAAATGGTGTTATTACGTCGCGTGAGGCAGGATGAGGAGCAGCTCAGCAAATAAAGACTTTTCAGAAGCACATTGACATATATTTACGTTAAAACTTAACAAGCTTCCGGCCAGGCGGAATGACATGCCGCCGGCCGTTACGCGACCTCCTCGGCCGTCAGGACCCAACTGATCTCCGCACTCGGTATGGGCTCTAGCCCGCGCCACGAGCGGCGGTATCTCCAACTAACACACCTGTCCAAAATGACAACATGGCGTCACATAAATGCACGACAAGCGACCAGAAATAAGAGACGAAAGATAGTATATCGAGGTTTTCGGTACCAGCCAGCAAGGGCTACATCATGCTGATGACAGTCTGATAACATTTACAAATTGGGGTACGGTGTATTTAATATATTTTTAAATAAAATAAATAATAATTCTTACCTCATATACATTAGGATGCCAGACTTTGGTTAAAAATCTGATTGATGGTGGTGAGTATGGGTAATCCGATGGGAATTTCATATGTGCCTGAAACAAATAATGTTTTTAATTAATAAAAATGATCTTAAAATAATAGACAAATAAATATAATTAAATTTTCCATCAAAACATAAGGATGATATACTTATTAACTATTTGCCATTTTAATAAAGCAAAAGGTAATTCCGTATACTGGGAGACGAAACTTAGTTCATTCCCAAAAATAACCGTTCCGCATTTCGTCCCCAGACAATACGTTCTACGACTCATCGGTAACGACGTAGGTGTGGTGCACAGGACATTTGGTGCACTGGATGTTTTGCTAACCTAACCTAAGTGATTTCGTTAACAAGACCAATGGATCTCTGTACTCTACGATCACTGGACAAATCCTTAGGTTAGGTTAGCGAAACAACCAGTGCACCAGACGCCCAGTGCGCCCCATGTCGTTACCGATGAGTCGTAGAACGAATTGTCTGATTGTCTAGAGACGATAGGTCTTGACACCAAAAATAATGCATTTTTCACCTACTGTGGTGTATGGAAAACATCTAAGCCAGCACTTACACGTGCCACATCTAAAGCAGTGTTTTTCAACCTTTTAGTATCCAGAGACCAGTGAGAATATGAAAAAAAAAATGTTATCTAATACAGGGAGCAGCAAACAGATCTGAAGGTTTTCTGTAATCTCGAGTAATCAAACCGTCAGATATTTTTCCCGCTGCCTGTATATGATATTGTTTACAGAAGAAAAAAACTATTTTTCGTCTTTATGATACATTTTTCCTTATAAATGATAATTGGTATTATTGTCAGGTTTTTCCTGTATATAATAAGCTGCTCACATAAACGATTTAATAATTACTTATGTATTTATAGGTATATATTAAAATTGTTCATAAACCATTTTTTTATATTAGTCAATGATATTATTTCCTATAATTCAATGTAATATTTCCCCCTTTTTTGATTTTTTTTTATTTATTATTAATTCCTAAGAAGCACTGTGATAATAATTTAATTTTATTATCAAAGATATCGAAACATGTCTTAACTACATAAATATCTGAGTCAAAGAACTAAATATTTACATAATCAGTATTTTGTTTAGTCCTCTGAAGACGCGCTAAGAGATAAATTACTTTAAATCACATAAACATTGCTTGACTTGCTATTTAAAAATATTGAAATACATAAAAATAATACTGGGCACTATCTCGCTCATGTTAGGTGGAGTGACACTATCAGAGGAGTATCCGAAGGAGGCTATTACGTGGAAGGCTGAGGATCGGGAGGGATGGAAATTCGTGCGGGGGGCCTTCGTTCAAAGTTGATATTTCATGGCGGTATCGACTTACACGATTACATCATATCTAAGACTTTTCCAAACAAAACCTTGGTTGAGATATAGAGCCTACTGGAAGATTCCGACCGGTTGTGCTTTCCTGCATGCGTTTACAAACAAACTTCTCATCGAGTCTTATAATATCACTTTTCAAATAATTTTTCGTCTCACTTGGAACCATCAGAATTCTGCATCGTGTCACCAATGATTTTGAACGAGTATACGAGTATTCAAGACCAAATTTCTATGCAATGGCGTCTGTAGAGTTGCAAATCGGGCATTTACCAGCAATGTTCAGTCTTTTGAGAGTTCAGATATCTCGGCGTACAGATCATTGAGAGCGTTAGCCTACAGACAGAGGTCACTTGTCGCCTTGGTAACCCTGAGAAATCTTTCAACTCCATGCACAATTGATGGTCCTTTGTTTGTTGTTTTTTGGGTTGAATCGCCTCTTGGGACGTAATGGTTCAGGTCTCAAAACCACCGGGCTAATCATCCAATCTGATGAAAACGTTATAGGAGGGTTAAATGTGCTCGGTCAAAACGTAGTGACCCAAAGCATAATTTTACTATATGTACCCTTGTATTAAGGCCTAACTTTTTAAAATTGCATTTTATTTACGTAACTGTAACTCCATACATGTGGTGGCATTGACACATGTGGTTTACAGAAAAATCGCTCCTGTGACGAAACCTAACGATATTTATTTACATGCTTTCCAGATTCCTGTAAAGAATACACGTAGGTTGATAAAGGGAATGACTGCACTTCCAATTTCCTACCGTAGATGTCACAATAAGTACTGAAAGTAGCAAAAGGATATATCACGTCAACCGATGTCAACGTCCTGGGAATCTTTGACGGCGTATGTCGACAGCCGATGCGAAAGGGTTAAGCTTTTGCAATTGTTGAATTAATTATACATTGACAATGTTGCAAATCGTCAATTGCAGTGCAATGTTTTTATGAATGCAACTGCAATTTTGCAACGCCTGGCAAATGCGAATTTTGGATTGTTTCATTTTGAGATGCATTGTTTGAAAGGCGCACAAACCAATGCAGCCGCGTATTAGTTGTAAGCGAGGGCGCGGCTCCACGTATCGATTCCTATTGAGACGAGGTCGGATGCATTCGTTTGTATACAGCTGCAGCCGCATTGTCACGATGTTTAGTGTTCAATGGCCGATGGCACACATTTGAATGTTTGACCTTAAAACACACTTACAACGTTGTTTATTCAAATAAGTAAATGCATACAAGTTATTAAAGCTCCTATGCATCATTGTGTAACTGCTTCCTAACTGCAGCATATGTCCGTCACAAATTGCAGCCATTATTCGTCTCCTCGTAAGTCAGTTCTGCTTCCCGGAGCTGCACCGATTAACAAGATTATTTTGTATACGAAAGACCGAGGGACGCTGAATAAAATGCAACTGTAGTTTATGCTCAACTGCGGCATCTTGAAATTATTTCCCATCCAGGTATACCTGTATCTATTGAGCAGTCTGTGAGATGGAATGTTGCCGTTTTCGTTGCCTCAATTCGTCATTCCTCACAAAGTCAAACCATCGCACCCCCAATATTTCACGCAAGTACATGTTCTCAAAACATATTGTATTATAAAGGTTTATTGACTTTTTGTATGATGCCAGTATTAGCGGTCGTATATAAGAATAGGAATAATACAGGCAAAACTTATTTTGAGTCGCCCCTAAGTACAATGTGGTCCAGGCGTCAAAATCGTCGGGCTTATCATCCATTTCCTTAAAAAATCTGATTAACAAACCCCTAAAAATATGCCTCGGATACTTCATCTATCCCCTCTTCAAGCACTCGTCCTTATTTTACTGTTTTGGAGGTTGTCAGGATCCATATATATGTTCCCAAGTGGACCATCAGGTGCAGATATGTCATAGGACAATGGACAATGGCAGCAGACAGAACTAAGTGGCCGGCAGGTATAGCTCAATGGTCAAAGCGTTTGCTTTGAAAGCCAAAGGTCCTGGGTTCGATCCCCGACGGAGATTAAAAAAAAAGGATTTTTAATCGATTTCTGAGCTCTAACATTACCCCCGATTGGTGTGAATTTGATCTCTTGCCCGTAAAATGACAGTCATAGCCTATTAATCAAAATTGGTGGTAGACGATCATTGATGCGTGAATCTCGGGCTGTAATCTATGACGTTGGCGGATCAACACTCCACATGCAGCGCTTAGTCATATGCACCATGGTAAGCGTCATAGAATTCCACAGATGAGACTTCAGAATTACTACTACCATCTATCGGTATTCTTCTGTATGTGTTTACATAAAAAAAATGTAGTGGAAAAAACAATCATTAGGTAAATAATATGAAAATTGATTTCAAACTAAATGAATTACTAAATTATAAATATATTTTTTATACTTGTTTTCATTTAAAACGCACGCTGCGAAGTATAGAAAGAAACTAATATTTATGGATTCACACACTGCCAATTTTCGCAAAAAAAACAAACAAAAAACGTGGCGCCGTTTTCGAGCGAAAAATGCTTTGAACCGCAATTGCTTAGTACAGACATGAAGGTTAGTCAGCCATATATAAATATATATGGGCAGGCAAATTCGGCTTAGTATATGGGATGAGACTACACTTTACGCCCACGATATCTCAGAACAAGATGCTTGTCTATGGAAAGACGAACGGTCGCCATTGAGACAAAAGCACCCTTGGTTCGCAGAAAAATTAGAAAATATAAAATTTCAATTTTGAATCCCAAATTAAATTATTAACAACAGATTGACAGTACTTATACTGCATAGTTAGATGATTGCTTTGTAAATAATACTACAATAAATAATGTCAACCAAGTGGCTAAATGCTGTTTCTTTTAACCCTTTCGCATCGGTTGTCGGCATATGTCGTTATAAGATTCCCCGACCGTTGACATCGGTTGAAGCGATATATCGTTTTGCTACTTTTTTAGAATTGTTTTTAATGCATCATCTGATTGCTTAAGGATACAAGAACCAATGTGATATATGAAAATAGACGAGATAAGTACATTTATGCTTTAAATACTAGTTTTATAATTGACAATATAATTTGAATACTGTATAATTTGAAAACCGAGCCCTAATGAAAGGGTTAAGTAAACACACATACAGGAGAATAACGACATTACATGTCGAAGAAATTAAATCTGTGGATTCTATGACTATTGACATTTTAACGTAAGGTAAGCGCTGCATATTAGGTGTTGATCCGCCAACATCATCATAGACTATAGCCCGACATTTGCGTATTATCCATTTTTACAGGGATTTACCACGAAAAAAGCTGTGTTTATAAGTCGACTTTCGTCTACAACCAATTTTGATAACTAAGCTATGACTGGCATTCCTATCGTCATATATTCTTGTACTGAATTTCATCGGGTATCCCGCAAAAAAAACACAAAAATTAACAACAACAAAAAAACTATGTTGAATACGTTTTGACATCTGCATGATGTAGCCCTTGCTGACTGGTACCGAAAACCTCGATATACAATATTTCGTCTCTTATTTCTGTTCGCTTGTCATACATTTATGTGTCTGCCATATTAGGACTAGTTATATCAATTGCCGCTGTGGCGCCGGTGCGACAGCCTATCACGCCAATCGTGTCCCGCCCGTCAGCGAAAGCATATTGTATTGTGGCTCGGCCTAATGCTGAGACTAAGTTAAGCCCTACATTTGTAAAGTTTTATCGTAAATATACGTCAATGTGCTTCTGAAAAAGTCTGTGTTATCAATATGATCCTAACCTGCCATCACGCGACGGAATAACAACCTTTTGAGAGAGAGGGGGATGTTAGTTTAAAAACGAGTTTTTAATTTTTTTTACAATAAATGAGAATACTTATAAACCGACTAATTGTATTCGGTTGAAGACGTTCAACAAAATATTATTTAATATATAAATGTTCTGATTCGTGAAATCTAAAATGTTAAAGATCGCTGTTGAATTTTACGGAGCGCGATTTCGCCAAGGCGGGCAGCGATATTTATCGCGATTTGCTGCAAAAGATTGACCTCTAATGGGGGGGCCAATCACAGCCGATGACTAAGCCAATAAAAAAAATCGCTGCCAGATGCGACGGGATCGCTTTGAGCGTTCAAGAACCTAAAAAACGATTTTCTTTTATAAATCATTCATGTAAGTACATAGTAAGTTGGCTTCTCGACACGCGAGTAATCCTAAGATATAAGTACAGTAAGGCCCCGCTTAACGAGGGGGATACGTTCCATCAAAGTAGAGCGTAATGCGAAACAGCGCTAAACGATACTATCTTAACATGTAAATAATGGGGTTAGGTATTAAATTTAATAATTATGTTTTTTTAATAAAAATAAAACCAAACATTTATTTCTAACAAAAATAAAAACAATATAAACGACAAATAATTTTGTTTCCTATTTTGCCTTTTTTTCAAGAATGTAGTTTGCGTTTACCTTTTGCGTTCTGTTAGAAGTTGTTGATAAGTGGTAAAGCATCTATAACACCCTGTCTTGCTTTTGAACTCCTGTCAAAATTTGGATCATTTACAACAAATTGGTCCATAGTTTGAGTTATAGTGGTCAAACTCTTCTTTACAAACGCCATCGAAAGTTCTTTTTGCTCTTCTTCGAAATCAGTTATATCAATGTTTTCTTCTTGCTCAGTTAATTCCTTGAGCACTTCATTAGAAAGACTAGCTGCTGTTTCTTGAACTATTTCTTCGACGTCTTCCACATTTACCTCATCTAAACCGGTTTGTTTCGCTAATTCCACTATTTTTTCCACTATTTATGCACAATTTCAGGAAATAACTTCGGGATGAAATAAAAGAGCGCTAAGCCGAAACAACGCTAAACGAGACAACGTTAAGCGGGGCCTCACTGTATTCTCTCTATTATGGTTTGTGTGACGCACGTCGTGTGACTCACGGAATTATGGAAGTTAATTTTTCTGATTAAATCGCTTCGCCGTGCG
Organism: Glossosoma conforme; assembly: GCA_022606575.1. Lineage (NCBI taxonomy): Eukaryota > Metazoa > Arthropoda > Insecta > Trichoptera > Glossosomatidae > Glossosoma > Glossosoma conforme. Next base: position 1,431,305 of record JAGTXR010000074.1, read on the forward strand.
GACGAGGCTTTAGTCATTTTTAGAAAATTGTTTCATTCAAAAGAGAGTATGTACGCGGAAACCATACAAATGCGTATACAATGCGAAACGTACCGGGCCTACGCTCGTGATGAAAACAAATACAATGCGTTGATGGACCTATGCTGAACGCAAGACGAATTGAATATCACGAATGTCATTTTGAAGTATTTGTTTGATTACAGAGCAGAAAACTGTCGTGGGAGTGATGACACTGATTTAGTAAACTCAAGAAAATTTAGCACGAACCTAGAGTATGTAACTAAATAAATTATATTTACTAGAATCCGTGCTTATATATATATATATACACACAAGTTAACATGCGAGGGTTATCCGAAATATAAGATTTTTTGGAGGAATAAATTAACAATTTTCGTTTTTTTCTATCAATAGTGTACAATATTATCCAGAAACTGGCACCTATAACTCAATTCGATAATACATATTACAATCGTATTGGGAATGTATTGGGATATGTACGGTAACTATCCATTCAATTCAATCAACTCCGTACATTACCCAACACTTTTTCTTCTAGAGATGCTTTCTTTCCATTCGTTAGAGTCGCGGAGGAAAATTCCTGCTCTCAAACATTCACTCCTTCTTCGCGGTGCAATTCACAACCCTAGGGTTCTTGATTGTTTTAACTCCTACGTTCCACATAAGTACACCCGTGCTCGTAGCCATCCATTGTTTTTGATCCCAGTTGATACTTGTGGAGCTTCGAGCACTCAATTTAGCACAACGACAATGGCGCTCTTGAATGGCCTACCATCACACCTCGATCCTTTTCTTACATCATTTTTCTCTTTTGTCGATGGTATTGTTCTCCTAGATCTCTGTGATCTTTGACACGTGTCATCTTCTTCTTCTTTTATGTTTTTTTTGTATGTATTGTATGTTTATGTATACTCTATAGTTTCTTATTCTTTAATATTCTATGTATGTACCATGGAACTGCGATTCTGTTAAATAAATAAATTACATTCGAAACGGCAACGAGTCAAAGTCCCTATTTACGCATATAAATTTAAAATGTAATAAAAAAATCAGTTGCGCATAAAACGTGGCTCATAATATATGTATGCATAAAAAATACTCCAGCTTTTTTTACTTGAGTCGTAATCACTTGACCAAACACAATAGGACCCGGTGTATGAATAAAGTGACAAAACATTGATTCGTTAACGATTGCTTGGCTCGTTTTACCTTGCGGCCGTTACCTTCCTGGTGGTCGGGACCTTGGATGGTCAACACCGGTCGTCTGGTTTCCTTTTCAAGCCGACCTTACTTCGCGCCAATGGAGACTCGAAACCGGAAGGAAGTCGACCGGCGAACTTATACGGAGACCGCAACCAAAGTGTGGTGTTTTGATTCGTTTCAATCAACGTCAACCGCTTAACTGTTTACATGTCCATTTCTGGATAAAAACAAGCTTCGTACTAACATCCTCCTCTCTCTCAAAAAGCTCCGTCGCGTGAGGGCATGATGAGGAGCATGTCAGCAAAACAAAGACTTTTTCAGAAGCACATTGACATATATATTTACATTAAAACTTTACAAGCTTCCGGCCAGGCCGAATGACATGCCGCCGGCTGTAATGCGACCTTCGCGGCCGTCAGCACATAACTGACCCGTGCGGCCCGTGGTCGGTCACCAGCGCCGTAAGCGGCGGTCTACATAACTAGTCCCAATATGGCGGACATATAAATGTATTGCAAGCGAAAAACAGACAAGAGACAAAATATTGTATATCGAGGTTTTCGATACCAGTCAGCAAGGGCTACATCATGCCGATGTCAGTACATTCGCATTGCCTTTTCTTTAATATTTTTATAAGCAGCAGAAAGATACTCTTTTGACATGATCTATCAGAAACTTACATTAAGTTTAGATTTTATTATATTTTTAATATTGTGACATCATCATGATGTAGTCCTTGCTGATTGGAACGAAAACCTCGATATACAATCATTCGTCTCTTATTTCTGTTCGCTTGTCGTACTCACGACCTTTGAGTTGCAAAGCAAGCGCTTTGAATATTGAGCTATACCCGCCGCCGGTTGAAATATCAACATAAAGACTAACCTAATCTGACCTCCCGTCATGCCAATGATGACCAATCCGGAAGGAAGTAATCTTGGAGACGTAAATGGAATAATTGTATTGTTGAAATATTAAAGCTTCAAGATTCTATTAAAAGATGGACAGAGCTAATAAATAAGGAGCGTACTTTTTTTAAAGCGCGACGATCGACATGACCAACGACCGTGAGAGATGGAGATATAATAACGTAAGATACCGAGACATAAGAACCACGGTTCTCATTGGTGAGCTCAACGACGACGACGAAGAACAAGAAATCATCTCAAAACTGTATCTACTTATTTTGTCTTATTCACTGAGGACAGTTATTGGTAAAGATTTAGTACAAAGCACTTTTTTGTATCTTTATATAGTAGTGGATGATTCATCAAAATGGAGGACCATATGCAACCTGGACTGCAACTGTAGACAAGGATCTGAAAACTCTGGGCTTGACCGAGAATGCAACGCAGAACAGACAGACATGGCGAATGTGCACAGGGAGAGCAGACCCATCTTTTCTTCGTAGTGTCAATCCGGTGGATTGGTTTGCAGCAACAAGAGCCGACCCCAGATGATGGGAAATGGCGAGGCTAAGGAAGAAGTGGATGATTCATCAAAGTTCATGAATTTGTTCTGTTGAAAATGTGCTATTTAAAAGCAACGCTTGACTTGTCAACTCTTCTTCTATGTATAATAGAAATCAAATATATTCAGCTCAATATCTGGCAACATCGATGGCATGTCTGTCATAAGATGTTGGAAGGAACAGAACACATCACCTTATAATATTATGTGATGTGTTCTGAAATTAGTCACACAGCAGTAACTTTTATTGTTATTTCGCGTTCTACGGAGCCGGATCCTCAATTTTTCAATGATTTCCATGTTCGCCAGTAGAGGTTTTTCCCAGGCTCTATTTTTTTGCAAATGAAATCTGTCAAAATATTTCCGAATCTGGTGTCCCTCAGTCTTTTGGTTGGAAATGAGATATAGGGTAAATATTCATCAGAGATTGCCATCCCGTCAACTGCCATCGTGTCAAACGTCAACTGACATCATTAAGCATTTATTTGACAGCCATTGAAAGCTGACAACCTGCGTCATTTTTTGTGAAAATGAAAAACAAGTTAATAAACGGCGAGAAATCGCACGCATTACTAGCAATCGAATTGCCCCCTTTTCGTCATATTCTCCGCATTTGCCGGCGGTCATAGCTCAATGGTAAAGCGTTTCGGGGTTAGAAATGTGTAACTAAAGAAGGCAATTCGGCTGATCCCCGATGGAGATTAAAAAATGGATTTTAATCGATTTTTGACTTAAAATACTCAGTTCGAAGTGCAATTCGTTTGATAAACAATGACACCCTTACATCTACAATCAATGGAACACAGACGTAAAATTGGTTCTCTTAGTCTTTTCTACCGTTATTACCACATTCGCTGCTCTTCGGAACTTAAAGAACTAATTCCTCCTGTACCCATGACGTTGGCGGATCAACACTCCACATGCAGCGTTTGCCGAACATCCATACACGGTCAATATATGTCGACAGATGAGACTTCAAAAGTTCCTTCCTATGCCACCATCTGTCGAATATTCTTCCTGTCTGTGTTTACCTAAAAAAAAAAATTGGATCTCTTAATAAATATTTTATTCAACCCACACACAAATACGAACACAACACACGTTTCCCGCATGCAGCGTATTTCGGGGTTGGCTGAGCGTCAAAGAAGGCACTGGTCTTGACCGGTTGTAGTATACTACATGCGTTTACAGCCAAAAAATAAAAAGACTTTTCTATTTGACATTTAACTGATGCACCTAGAATCACGGGATGGCTTTCAGCCACTCTCTTAAAGTCTGACAAATAGCTTTTTGCGTGCGTCCAGTAACAGGTACCCATCTGGGTCTCTAAAAACAGGACCAAACAGGCAGGGTTTTCAACAAGCGATTCCTTATTAAATAATAAAGCTCGTATTTCGAACGCATCAAAAAGTTACGAACTAAATGATCTACCCCGTAATAAAATATTTGCCCCAAATGACGAAATTGGATCAATATCAGCATGCAGCGTTTAGAAACGACATGGGCACCACTGTCTTGTACGCTCTAGTTGTTTTTATAGACGCAATCATACAACGTAATGCAATTGTCTATTGTTTATACACGTTATTAAAATTTTATTTTTCGATTGGTAAACATGAAATAATGCATCGATTATGTTTTTTTTAACGTCAGCAAACTGCTTTGGCCCAATAAGCTGACTATCTTGCTTTAAGCGCATGGTTTGCGAAAGCAGCCCACACCCCACGTGAGTATTACAGAAAACAACGCACGATTCGGAGTTTTTTTCGTCTTCGAATAATGGGCTCCGATCCAAAAATATTGCGATACTCATTATCTTAAGTAGTGGATATCTGCATACAAGACATACAAACTCATGTGCCCACGTTATTTGATTATATCAGGACTGTGAAATTGTACTCAAGAGTCGAGAAGTCTTGTTTTTGCTCCAAGTAAAATATCAAACGAATCGAATATTTTTTCCCATTTTTTTGAGTTAGTCTAAATGTTTTATTTATATTTTAATTTAATATCGAAATGTGTTTCTTTATATAATTTACACGAGGACTGAGTAGAAAATACTCAGAGAATTGTTTTTTTTATCTTTTCTGGCCATAGAGGACTTGTGGTTATAAAATCAGATGGCGGAGCACCAAAACCACAATGGTTAAAATTAATTTTTAGTGAAAACTACAAAATACGTCGCAGGCCATATTTTTAAAAATTATTTTAAATATTAGATACCGTTCCTGTTCTGTGAAGTCTATCTAATAACTTCCGAAATTAGAAATTTATGATGTATTATATAGTAATAGGAAATAAACGGCGAAACCGCATCAGAATCACATGTAAAAAACAGCCATCAATGGTAAAAGGGTAAACAGAAATGAGTGGCATTGCAGCGCATTAACACTATCCAGTCTTACGCTAGAGACCGACTGTTTTTTTAAAGAATTGCTAAATCTATCGTCATGTGTTCAAATAAAATTAAATATGACCCTCACTGAAAAGGGTTTGAGATCTTTCAATTATGGTCGAAAGTAAAAACAAAACACATGTTGTGTGATCGGCCACTAACGTTTGAAAAAACATCACAAGCTGTGTATGGTCGGCTACTAAGCGTAGGCGAAACGATCACACACATGTTGTGTGGCCCGCCCTTAACGTTCGGCCTGGTGATTACACACATATTGTGTAATCGGACTGGATAGTGTTAAAGTATGCAAATGCGCTTTAATAAACGCATGTCTGGATTCATCTAATGTTATATTAATATAAAAAGTATTAAAATTTTGAGACTCTTTGGGTGGTAAAAATTGCAGGAATTATTGAAAAGAGAGAGTGACTTATAAGTTTTGCCATTTCATTACACCAAAGGAAAGCCTCCCAACTGGCAAGAACCATGACTGTCGGACCTGGAAATCCCTGAACAGACTAAAAACCGGAGTTGGTAGAACAAAGGACAACCTCGAGCAGTGTGAAATGCTTCGGCGTGGAGAGTCACTGTTGTGCGACTGTGGAGACCTGCAGACCGCCTCACACCTAAGATCATGCCCCGATGAGATGTGCCCAACTAGCTGCAAATCCAAAGACCTAATGCTTGGCAGCATACGGGCCATCGATGTCGCCAGATATTGGGCGGAAACAATATGACGTCGCTGACACGAAGAAGAAGAGTCTTTGCCAAACCTTAAAGTATATGTATCATTGGCAGATTCAAGATCAGATGGATAAACGAAGTGTAGTATGATTCGAATATGACTGGACTCTTATGGTGACGACTACTGGATGAATTGAAAGTCCACAATGTGCTATTGTGCTAATGATAATGAAGTATGGAGTGGATTCGTTTTATCAACAGATTTCACAGCCCTGATTAACATTATGTATACATGTACAATACACACAGATAGCGCGTTCGCATAAATCTCACTTAGATGTTTGCCAATTACTTAGACAAAATTCAATGAACAACCAATACATATTATATTTATAAATATATTATAACTTGTTATATGAATAAAATTAATACCGGCCAAATATGCTTGAAAAGCGTTCGTTGTCGCCTCACGTGTAGATTTGAATATTGGAACATCACCAAAAAAACTAAAATAAATTAAAATAAATACAGTATACATATGCAGAATTAAATTACTTTCCATACAACCTAATATTAGAAGTTCTTATGAAACATTATGACAGCAATCAGTTACTGTGAGGGTTACATACTTTATTATGTCAATACATATATGTACTTGATTATATCTTATCATTCCATACACGTTTCATATAAGGAACATATGGTCACTACAAATTGCCGCCACTTAGTTCTGTCAACATCCACTGTTCATTTCTCGTTGTAGGACATATCTGCACCTGAAGGTCCATATATGGAACATATATGGTTCAGACAACCTCCAGAGCAAAAATCTGAGTACTTGAAGAAAGGGTTAAATCGCCCCATAGAACAAAAAAGTCCAGGCCTCGGGAACTTTGGTCTAATCACCCGATTTCCATAAAAAAAACTGATTAACGAATCACCCATAAATATGTTTGTAATAAGTTTGTCGAGTTTATCTAGAATATTTGTGCTTCTGAAAAAGTGTGTTGTTCATCTGCTCCTCAATCCGTCTCCACGCAATTCGACAACTATCCCGGCGACGTGAAGTCGCTCTTTCCTTAAGTAAAGGCGATGTTAGTATGTACATCATAATCTTGTATTGTTACCATTCACGTTCTTAACCCTCGCCTTACTATGTTAAAAACTTCCGCGCGTTCCGATGGTGTGTACTCGTTACACATTCTGATTTAAAGTGAATAAAATGAGTAGAAATTCGAAAAAATGAAAATATTCAAAGATATCGCTTAATTTTATAATAGTTGATGTCAATAAGCAGTATTAATTGACATTTAATAGCTAAAAACATGAAAAACATCAGACGAAGACCTCAAACGGCCAGACGCACCTTGGCGCGTGAACTTCCGAGACCTACTAACACTATTTAGCCTGTCGACATATCGTGAGCCGACGCGCATTGATATCATTTCGAACTAGGCGACCAACTGAGGTTTCCCGTCTCGCTCACTCATATTAGTACGTCAGCGAGAGTGAGGAGTATAGATGACGACGCATCTGGGTATTTTTTAATTTTATTTTTGCACACGCTTCCGACAGGTCGAATGAATTCATGACAGTTGACGCGTCTTGATTGTAGTGGTGAATTTATTCCGGATTTTAGAAAAATATTTCCTGCTCCCGATGAGTGCCTATTATTATAAATATTTTTTTTTTCAATACGTAAATGTATTAAGGAGGAATACCTAAAATCTGAAACCTGTGTTGTATTATATTTACAGAGATATTTAAGTTATTACAAGCAATGTGTAGTCGATAGACATCACCGGGGAGGAGAGGTTAAGTAATTCATGGCGTAAAAAAACTAAAATAAATAAATGCCCGACATATGAAGGCCACAGTAATGCCGCTACGTATTATTCAAATACTGGAGCATTATAGAATGTAAGATATATAAAAATAAAAATAATTATTTTGACACAAAAAAATGCGCGACATCTAGTTCAATGGCAGTCTTGTCAACAACACCCCCAGGAGAAAATATATATTTATTTTACAGGACAATAATAAATTGAATTTAATCGTGTTGTTTACAAATACAAGTCGATTCCGCTTAATTGGGACACCGCTTAATTGGGACAAATCTCAAAGAACAGAAACCAAACCAAGAAACCAATAGTAAATATATATGTTTGATTGGGACAACATTCCGCTTAATTGGGACAGTAATTTAAGATCACAGCACATATTCTCAATTAGACGAAGATGACGATAACGCAGCGGCACGACTAGTCTACAACGCGCCCAAATTCTGTCACATTACTCCAATACTACACCGACTGCACTGGTTGAGAGTTTCGGCTAGAATCCAGTATAAATTATGCCTCTTAGCTTACAAGGCACTCAACGGAACTGCACCGGGCTATCTGACAGAACTTATCAAGCCTTCAGACACTCAGATCGGCTAGAGCAAATAGAAGCACCCTGCAGCTGACGGGAGGTAGTCCTAGCACGGTCTTTGGCAATCGGGCTTTCAGCTACGCTGCACCAATGGCCTGGAACTCACAACCGGAAAGCATAAGAGAGCTTAAAGCGGAGGCATCCTTCAGAAGCAGACTCAAGACCCACCTTTTTACTCAGAGAGGCAAAGAAGCGCTTTTGGAATGATCATTCGGTCATAAAAGAGCGCTATACAAATACTATAATAATAATAATAATAACGATGATGAGTCACCTGTGCCTGTAACTAACCAGGAGGCAAAAAAATGTATGGCCGTGTTACAGCGTTATTTTATGCAGGAAGGAAATGAAGTGAAATGTTACAAAAACAAAAGACAGACTACACTTGACTCATTTTTGCATTGAATTAAATTGTATGTACCTACCCATTTATTATATTAATTAGTTTTTTTTTTTCTTCTTAAAATTTTATATTACATATTTGTAATTTATATGATAATTTATATTACCTATACGTAATTTACAGTTTCCAAGAGTTTATGAAATAAAATTATTGAAAAAAATATGCATTGTTAAATTTTATGTGTGTATTACTGGTTAATGGCCTTAGTTGCCAAAACCAAATGAACTAATTTAAAAAATATGTGAAATTCGCTTTATTGGGACAGCCCTTTAATTGGGACAAAATGCCCAAGTCCCGATGTGTCCCAATTAAGCGGAATCGACTTTATACATTAAAAACATGTTTAAAAAAACAGGGCGACATTTTATTTCCATTATGAGTCAATTTACGTAAATCAAAATGCTTATTCTCATTTTACTATTATTTTATTTACGTAAATACATACAGGAGAATACCGAGAGATAGGGATGCTAAGGTAGAAATGATATCTGTGGATTCTGGACTGGACTTTACCCGCCTCACACCGGAGGACAGATAAGTCTCCTTGATGATGCGCTCATTCAGATTATGACCAGTTAGCAACTGATAAGTCTAGTGGGAGTCCCATCTGAACAATTGTGGATTCTATGACACTTACCATATCTAAATATCCACGGCTAACTCGACATTCACGCATGATCCTTTTATTACAAGAATACATAATATGTAAATGGGTGGTGTTTACAGGAGGGTTATAAAAGAGAGATTTATAAATTTTAATTCTTATCGTGGATCGAAGCCACCACCAGTATGGTAAGCAAACACTTTACTACTAAACCATACCCGCCGTAAAATGTACAAAAAGAGAATAAAACTTTTTATGTGCGTAATAGTAAGTGGAGTCAAGGAACTGGCAAACGGAGAGTTGGCCGACCCCCTGCAAGATGGACTGACGACATCAGAAGAATAGTGGGGGTATAGCCTGAGCGGAGGGCAGAGGATCGAGAATGATGGAAACTCATGCGAGAGGCATACATTCAACAGTGAACTGACACAGGCTAATGATGATAAATAGTAAGCAAACCTATAATAAAATATAATTTATTTTAGCCTTTTTGGGTTGGGCCGTGTGCCGCAAACTGTTCGATCTCCGATATAACTGACAATGACTGATATGTCTAGTGATAAGCTGACTTATCGTAACGCAATAACGTGGGCGGATACACAAGCACAAAGATGAACACCACTCTAGATATTGATTTTCCTATATAACATGTACATATTGTTATTTGTAATAAGGGAAGACTGATTAGAAATAGTAAATATCAATTTGGTAGCCGTAGTGTTGCCAGTATTAAAAATAAATATTGATCGTCATGATGCAGGAAAAAAATATAGTGGAACCTCGACATACGAGTTTAATTCGTTCCGCAACCTTGCTCGTATTTAAAATGACTCGTACCTCAAAGCAAAATGTACAAAAGTAACAAAACGCGAGCACAATTTATATAATTGATAACTGATTCTCTGACCGTGGGATTCACGCGGGAAAACGTGACGCGCGGTTCGTGTGCAACCGGCCGACCCGCTAAGCCGATTGATCGTATCTCAAATTTTGCTCGTATTTCAAAGCTAAAAATCGCTCGCCCGACGGCTCGTATCTCAAAAATTTGGCATGATGGGTCACTCGTATGTCAAAGTACCAATGTACTTTTTTATATATATTCACACTTAAATACCTACGAGTATATAGCAGAATATATATTATTTAGGATTAAGAAATGACGAAACCGTCATGAGCATAGCGTATATCAATGAAAGATACATAATAACATTAATAAACCTAATAAAGTTCGTTAAATAGATGCTATTAAAAGATACAAAAAAGGAGTTAATTTTGAACTTAATCTCAGGAGCATTTTCATAGTTTATTTATAACAAAATGTTAGATTTATTTTAAATAATTTATACATTTAAGACTTGACAGCTAATCTTATTTGTTTATCAAACCGAATTAGGCGTAATCATAATTATGTACATAATTGGCAATGAATATTGTAAATATTTTCCAAGAATTGTAATTTTGGTAATATCGCGATACAACCTTAGTAGAAAATATTATCAAAACATCTCCGATAATTAATTACAACATTATATACACAGTATTATATATTACATAATAATATTTTTATGGGTTGCTGTTAGATTCCACGTCTTTGCGCCGTAAGTTAATACAGGGAGGATGCATTTGTTAAGGGCGCCTTAGTTTTAAGACATTGCGGAATTTCGCTTTAAAAATGTACTTTAGTTTTCCAAATGCTGCCCATCCCAGTTGTATACGCTTGTCGTTTCATTTTGAGAAGTAATTTCGTCCTAGTTGTTTTACTTGTCCCATATAGGTATAGTCAACCTCTCACAGGTCAAAGGTCACCATGGAAAGATCCATGCTCGGAATGTCGCTTAAAAAGATAGAATCCTAAACGAGGATATCCGCAGAAAAACTCAAGTGGTGGCGGCTACCCAACGAATAGGCACACTCAAGTGGCAATGGACAGAACATATCTGCCGAAGAGACGACGGTCGATGGAGGAAGAAAAGTATTGGAGTGGCGCCCGAGAACTGGCAAACGAAGCATTGGACGACCCCCTCCAAAATTGACTAACGACATTATACATCAATACACTCTCAAAAAAATAATGAACTTATTATTGTGAATTTATGACGCTTGCCATTTTAAAATAGTTAAATGTTCCATCAAAATATTATACCTATTTATGATGATGAGTTGAATTTGATGGAACTGATGATGGTTTCTGAGATGACTTTTTACCACAAGAATGGATAAAATAGATCAGGGTCACATTCAAAGCTTCCATTTTTATAATTATTTTAATTTAGAATATAAACATAGATGCATTACTGGCAAATGATGTAAAAAAAGTTAAATTAGAACTAATAACTAGATGCATTACTGTTTTATATTAATTTTTTCTCATATACGTTCTAAGTCTAGACAATGTGGTCAACACGAATTGCTGCTACACTGATATCTGCCATAACTTGTCCAAATACATCATCACTTAGGAACATATATGTTTCCCAACAACCTCTTTGATATCTGTCTCTGATTTGTGTACATGTTAATCGGCATTCAAAAGGATTTCGATTGATAAGCTCGATGCAATCGAAACATTGTCCATTTGGTGTCAATAGGCGGCTAAATTGAAACAACAATGATAAGCAACAGAACAGTGACTCAATCCATGTTTCGGTCTGCATTTTGCATCATACTATTGTCATTGGTTATTCATTACTAAACTATAAAGATAATTTCCCTATCAAAATAATTAAGACAAGGAAAGCCTCGGACTGATTCTCTCGTGATAATCAATGATAAAGCAGACTGCAAGGAGCATATGGTTTCCACTAACTGTTGCCACAAAGCTCTGTCGACCAGCATGGTCTTCATCTTATCCCATGTCACCTCTGAATTAATGTAGGCTGCTAAAAATCATGCGATCCATAACATATATAATCATCATTCGATTCACGAAGATTCAATTGGATTTTAAGGCCATTCCGCTGTTCCACAATTAGATACAACATATGTACTGAACGAGCCGATATTATAAATTGATGCAAGCAACTCACGGATGGATTGCACAACTTAGGTACATGCCACCAAGCCTCCATGCAACATTTCGACACTACAATAGTATATCATGTACTTATACTCTTGCTAGATTTTCTCAGTAATGCAAATGACGCTGTGAAATAACGAATACGAAGATTTGATTAACCCTTTCGTTACGGCTCGGTGGAATACAACTTATGCTGTCGTGAATTTTTCAAAGCATTTTTTTGCTTAAAACTAGTATTTGAAGCAAAAATGTACTTATCTGACCTATTTTCATATATCATGTTGGTTTTTCTATCATTTAGCTATCAGATGATGCATAAAAAACTAATATATTTAATAAACGTTCATTATGTAACTCCATACATTTGGTGGCATTGACACACGTGGTTTACAGAAAAATCGCTCCTGTGACGAAAACTAATGATGTTTATTTACATGCTTTACAGATTCCTGTAAAGAATACATGAAGGTTGATAAAGGGAATGACTGCACTTCCAATTTTTTACCGTAGATGTCACAATCAGTATTGAAAGTAGCAAAACGATATGTCACGTAAACCGATGTCAACGGTCGGGGAATCTTTGACGGCATATGCCGACAACCGATGCGAAAGGGTTAATATTTCATCTTGTGAATTCCATACTTACTGAAATACCATCCCTAGTTAAAGTTTTATAAATGATAGATAAATTAAAGTTTTACGGAATATATTCACAATAAAATAATAATAAAATTTTAAAAAAATCATAAGAAGATTTGAACATACATATAGTTAAATAAGAAACAGAATGCTACAAAATGTTACTCATTTCAAATTAATTCAATCAAATTTAGTGTACATTTTACTAATTTGTACGAACCAGTATCAGGGTAGCAGGTTTTCTAATGGCGACACATAAACTGATAACAATATTTAAATGGGTTAAAACGCACTTATAAGTATTCAGACACGTTTCTTAATAGCTGAGAAAAACGACAATAACGTAACAAAGACAGTTATTCTCACTTATCACATTATGTTATCAGGATAATAGAATTCGTATATAATTAAGATATATGACGACTATAACATAATCACATTAAATTTTACTTAAGTATAAAATATACATATGTCATGAGATCTAAATTAGGAGCATACTGTCAACAAAACTGGCAGCAAATCTAAATGAGAGGTTTCGCTTTCTTTTTTTCGTGCCATATAAGCTCACCATTCTATTGTTCCGTCAAAAACGATGTTTGTAATCAAACTCAACGAACTGTATTCTATTATAATGAAAGAAAGAATCTCAAAACAGTTATTTTTTATGTTCTCCTGAGTCAATCGTTGCCTAGTAACAGGCATGTATTTACGGTATCAGATAGACGTTGCTGTGGTATGTAAATAATTGGTAAATTCGCAGAAAAATGCCTAAAACTGTTTGAAGTTTATGCTAACATGCGAGTCTACACGAAAATTATTCGTTATAAAACGGTTTTTTTTTTCTAAATAATGTATATATTTAAAAGGAACTAAGAGACAGTTAATAACATGATGAGGTTGTTTTGATTTTGGTATCAGGATAACATAATTTAAAATGGGTTATGCTTCATACAAAGCGCTGTCAAACGTGGTTAGTTCAGTGACGTATGTACAAAAAATTCTACCTGTGATCAGCGGCAATAACAAAAACAGTGAGTTGGAGATACATACCTTGAAATAACCCCCCTGGTACAGCGTGTCAGGAGGTCCAAAGATTGCGACCTCCCATTCGAAAAGATTTTCTTCCCCTACAAGTTTAACCCTGAAACCCTCCACGGGCTCCTCCTGGAGACTCTTGTACTCCAGAGCGAGGGCACGGAGGGCCGAGCTGGACGGGGCCACAGACATGTTAAATGAAGTCGAAATTCCTTCAAAACAACACTTAAATATTCACCAATTCACGCACGACAAAGTTTTCATACAAAGAAACACTGTGGGATGACTCACAAATATAGAAATTACGATTCGAAAAATGCGATCAAAAAAACACTGTGCATTCTAAGCAATCACTTTTATATTTAAATTTAGACCAGTCGAAATCACATGTATGTAATATTGTGTGTGCGATGACAAAAATATATTTTTTTATCACTCGAAACGCCAATACTGCGGGGATATCGTATAGCAATATGCGAATTGAAATGTTCACGATTTTCGTGGCAGTAATCTGCGTTCGTCTCGCGATCTGGACTGGCCCGAGCGATGGCGAATTGTTAAATAAACAGTGCGGCTGGCGCGGCGGACGAGAGCACAAGACTTCAAGGAAAACAGCTGTTGTTTCCGCGGCGCGCTGCGCGAACCACACTGCGCATGTTTATGTGCGCTTTGTCTTTCGACAGAGACATCTAGCGGATGCACTTGAGAATACTTTATTCATTTGCTTAGAACGTCTTAAAAAGCTACGAGCAAATCACACTAGATGTCGCAAAAAATAAAAAGTGATTTAATTAATTTTTTGTCAACAGATGACTCTAAAAAGTAAGGAAAATAACCCGTATTAAATTATTATAAATGATTTTTAATATTAAAAAAAACAATAAAATGTTGTACAATATTGAAATGCTGTAAAATTATTGCACCATGATAGTTAAAAAGTCTTTTTATTTTGTTTCATTGTCAGACTCGTTACAGTCACTATAATTCACTTATTGAGATAGATATCTAGCGCAGATGCAGTTTGGTGCATTTTCTGGTGACAAGTCTTTAATATTTTAATTGCAATGAACGCACAATGCAATAACAGTGTCTTTTTACAATACGTATTCAACAACAGCTACTGTATTCCATCATTGTGATATTATTCTAATACATAATGAATACTGAATTATATATATATTTAGCCAATGAAACCCATTTTGTAAATATAAATAATGTGAAATAAATTAATTTTCAAGTATACATGATGTGATGTTAATATTATAGGAAATATTTTGTATAAATGTGCATTGTATCGTGTTTGTTTTTATGATCGTTTTTTTTTTTTGTATCATATAAGTATTCATTATAGGATATTATCATTAAATGTGTAATTTTATAAATTAAAATAAATATGTAAGTTTATAAATATTTTTTAATCATATTGTAACTACATCGCTTCTAATTGTAAATTGATTTTACGATCAATTTACAATAAAAACTTTTTTTGACAGCTGAATAAACTGATTTTCACTTATATACAATTCTACTCGCTCAGCCTACACGAGGTCCTGTGGCGCAACGGATAACGCGTCTGACTACGGATCAGAAGATTCCAGGTTCGAATCCTGGCAGGATCGAATTTTTTTACAATTCCGAATCCTGTCAGGATCGAATTTTTTTACAATTCATATTCCATTATACTTTACGTTGTACACTTTTTAAATAGGACAAAAACGTTATAAATTATTTCTAATACAATTTAATACTAAAAAATCGAAATTACTTTTTTCATTGACGCTTTAATGTTAATTACTTGATCCATTATTTACGTTTAATCCATTATGTTGAGTAATCCGTAATGACGAAGTAACTACCAGAGCTTCCCAAATGGAAAATTCGATAATAGCAGCTGAGCCTTTTGTTGTTGTCTATTGACATTTACATGAAAAAAAAAATTCAAAGAAAACTATAAATAAATATTGTTTCAGTGTTTTTTTTTTAAATATTACGAAAAATCTACATATATTATTACAATTTCGTTGCAACCAATATATTTATTATCCTTAAGTACCTTTATTTAAAGAAAATAATGGCAGAGAGTCCTTACGTATGAACAATATTCATTGTAATGATAAAAAGCAATTCACCCAATAATCTATGCAAACACCTGCTTACAAATTTTTCCATCATGCGGCTACATTGGCTTTTGTTGAAACTGCCAGGATTCGAAGCCGTTTAGAAAGATGAAGCAATACAGGCGCTTTATAGGCATGCATAATTATGTATGTATATTTTAACAGTCTATTTTAAGAAGACTATCAGACTCAGATCATCAAAATACTGTCCATCGGCAGCTACGACCTTCTCCCATCTTTCAGGTAGCATGCGGATTCCACGCTGGAAAAAGTCTTGTTCTTCTGAGGCAATCCAGCCATCGACCCATTTTTTGGTATCGTCATAAGAAGAAAATCGCTGCTCAACCAGGCCATGTGTCATAATATTCCTTATACATACTCGTAGACCGCAGTAACTTTGTGGTTTGTCATATTTAAAGAATAAAACAAGTAAAACTTCATATAAAACCACTGAGAAACTCCTTAAGACAACCAATTCTGAAATCGTCAAAAAAACTCTATAATACAAAAATATACTCCATAACAACATACTGACATCAATCAGCATGATAAAGCCCTTGCTGACTGGTACCGAAAACCTCGATATACAATCTTTCGTCTCTTATTTCTGTTCGCCTGTCACACATGAATGTGTCCGCCATAATGGCATTTTTGGACTAGTTATAGAGACCGCCGCTTGTGGCGCCGGTGCGACAGCCCATCACGGGCGCGCCAGTCGTGTGCCGCCCGTCGGCGAGAGCATATTGTATTGTGGCTCGGCCTAATGTTGTGACTAGGTCGGGCCATAAGTTTGTAAAGTTTATCGTAAATATATGTCATTGGCCTTTAGAAAAAGTCTGTGTTATTAATCTGCTCCTAATCCTGCCACCACGCGACGGAATAACACCCTTTTGAGAGAGAGGAAGATATTAATACAAACCACTGATAGTTGATTACGATGTTTTACTTATTTTATTCTTCTTTAGATAAAAATACAATATACGAGTAGATTAAACAATTTTTTAATGTTCAATTCAAGTCATGCACAAGTACCTGTATGTAATGATTTTTCGATAAATTCGAAACTTGTCGTCGGAGAGTTGTGGAACTTTTTTTTCTTCTTTATTTTACTGCATTCAAATTATTGAATTTCACCATTACTTATCGGTCAAATGTAACATACATACATGCGAGTTTTATACTCAAGAAAATATACTATAATGTTTGAATATTTATCTATTTAACTAATATTTCTTCCTCTTCGTAGTATCAATCCGGTGGATTGGTTTGCAGCAACAAAATCTTGCATTTCAATCTCTATTCTTCTCGATCTTTCATTTTTGCTGATACATGGGATGTCGTTTGGACCTTTAATGTGGTGTTTTTCCCTTTATTTCCACATCCTAATGCCGTTGACCATAAATGTTCATCCGGCTTTAGAGAGCATTTACTACCTCCACGACAATAGAGTACCCTAACCAGCTTGACCTGATGAGGTTAGCTAGGTGCTTATTTCGGACAAAATTCAGTCCCTGTCTATATTGGCCGACTGATGTTGTCACTCACCCCCCACCACGAGAAGAAGATAGATCAGGATTTTCCTTTCATCGAACCTATGACCATAAGGCATTTTGCAGAGTCCTCCAGTACTTTAAGGGGACTCTGATATTTATAAGCATGTAAATACATGTTTTTCACACATTTGCCCCAAATTATATTTTGTTCTTAATTTTATTGATTTTAAGCATATTTACTTTTATTTAAGCCCTGAAACTAACAAAGTTAATTTATTCAGTTACACAATCAGGGATGATGCCGTTTTTTGCTTATAAAGTGATATATAACTGTAAATTTTATGTACATTTATTTCATCCAGAAAGAATGATGTCGTCATAATAATAATTACGTATTTCCGTTCGTTTTTATTGTCACCATGCAAAGCGATCGAGCCGGGGTGGTTATGAATTATTGACAATCGCAGTAAACAATGGCCTGACAGGTCACAATGTAAAAATAATTTATTTTCAGTCCGATGCCTACAGCCCTTGATGGCAGGCTTCCATTGTGATACCTCCGGAATTTTTTCAAAATTTAAAAAAATATCAATCGAGACGTGTTTTTAAACGAACAGATGCGTATAAAGTGATAAGTTTAGGAGAGTATCATTAAGATGATACAACACATGATTATTTTATAATTATTTGTAAGTTTTTTACTTGTTATTATATGTTTTAAATGGTGATTTAATTGCACTTTACACTTACATTTTTCAGGCGAGATTTGAAATAGTGTTTCGGCTAATTTATATCACATTCTAATATTTTAAATGCATACTTTACAAATCAGGGGTTAATAATTTATTATCAAAATTGAATACGAAATCGATTTTTTGTTACTGTGTCTGATTTATTTTGACACTTCAAATATAACCTATCATAACATTTTTTATTTGAAGCATTACTGTTTGTATTTTTTGTTTAATTGTTTATTTTCACATTCCAAATATTAAATTTTAATTTTAACTGAAAATTCGAACCACTCTCAAAATTTTATTTGTTTCTTTACACTTCAATTAACAGTTATTTTATTTTAATTGCCAGTATGTTGTCACGTTATTACTTTAATGGTTACTCAAATTCATAAGAGCGATATGAATTGCATATTTGCTCCACGTTTAAGAGAGACATAGCCATATAAATATATCTTCTTTATTTGTAGCTCGTTTTCTACATATCAAAGTATTTTCCTTTAGAAAAACACTTTTATGTTATTATTATCTTTCGAAACGGCTTATGGCCAGAGTTATTTTATTCTTTAACCCTTTCGCACGGCTCGGTGGAATACAAATTATACTGTCAACACTTTTATAATAATTTTATAATAATTTTATAATAAATTTAATAATAATAATTATACGGTTAATAATTAATTTATAGGCTTTGAAAATGATTACATGTCATTGTCATGTACAAGTCATGACTGATGAACTTCCGTTTTTTTATAGCTAATGAATAAAACGGTATTTTTGTATTCTTTAATGAATAAAACGATATCTTTTAAAACATAATACATTTTTCATACTCCCGTAAGTTTTTCCGATTCCCTCTAGTGTCACGTCATTCTATAATATACTTTTTAAAGCATCATTATCATTCCCTATCCGTTCTCCAGCTGGAATATATGGTCGTTATATACTTCCTCCGCAAAGTTCTGTCAGCCACCATGTTTCACGCCTTATCTCAGTTCAGTCTCCCGGAGCTCCGTCGAGTACGTTATATGTGTAGTTTCAAACGACCTACCTGTACGGCGACGTGATAAAAATACTGCTGTATTTTGTACTCTTCTTCGGCATCTGATAAAACGAATCCGCCGCATTTCGTTCTCAGACAATTCGTTCAACGACTCATCGGTAACGACGTCGGGCGCAATGGACGTCTGGTGCACGGGACAATAAGGTGCACGGAACAACTGGTGCAATGGAGGTCTCGCTATCCTAACCTAAGTTATTTCGTTAACGAGACCTATGTATCCCTGGATTCTACGATAACTGGACAAATCCTTAGGTTAGGTTAGGTTAGCGAGACATCCAGTGCACCAAATATCCCGTCCATCGGATTTCCAGTACGCCCCACGTCGTTACCGATGGGTCCGTGAACGAATTATCTGGAAACGATAGGTCGTCAGACACCCTGAAAAACAAGTGTATGTCAACTGCAAGCACGTTTTTCCAAATTAAATGATGGAAAACTGTCGTGTCTGTTTGTTTAATTTTGCATGCTTAACCTTTTACGTGCGATGTGCGGACATATCCGCACCAACTTGCACTGCTCTTAAGTGCGAGGTGCGGATTTATCCCACGCCCTGAAAAAAACACGTCGCTTCAGTGCGAGATGCGGATTTATCCGAATACTATATTGAATGTAATTTTGTTTCGTATTACGACATTCCTTCGTCAATTTTTTTTTCTACGATATGTATTGAGTTGTGGGTCATTCTACACATGTTTCGAATTTGCCCTTTTTTTAAATAATAATGGATTTATTTAATTTAATTCTGAAGGTGAATATAAATGCAGCACTGACAAATCAAAACACATTAAAAACATCGTCCTTAAATATTCAATTTTATTTTTCATTGACTAATTGACTTATTTCGTGACTTTTTATGAAATCTGATTTCGCACGTAAAGGGTTAAGTCTTACCATCGTCACTAGAATATTTTAAAATAACGATAAGCGTATAAACCCATGTGTAATTAGAGGAAAATAATGATTTATAAGATGGTTTAATCACATTGCAAATATTCCTCATATCTGCATTGCGTAGGATGAAAATGTCAGCAAATGACAAAAATCGCATGCACTTCACGACATACGACATGTTTACATGACATGTTTACATGTTTACATTTCGACATGACGAACTATAATTAGTCGTTTCACATCCATTCAGTCTATAGTTTGGTTCGAGACCCGAGTGGTACTTACTAAAATAAATAGACTGCCGGAAAGTAATAATATTAAGCTTGTGAATAAAATGAAGACTGATAGAATAATAATAAAAAATATACATACTTTGAATATATACTAAGGCGACATCTGTCGTACGATGCTAACAATGCTATAAATACTAGTTTCACCGCAGTCAGTCTGGGCACAGTAATGGCGTGATTCGCCGAGCGGTATGAATACCTGGGCATATGGTGGATTCCAAGGTCCGCGGTTCGCATCCCGCTTCTGCCGTTATTTTTGTGCTTGGATTGACGCGTTGAAAAAAGAATTTTATGTATAGTGTATGTATATTTAAGTAACGACATGTTTACTGGAATTACATCAAATATTTTAATTTGATGACGCTAATGAATATTTTTAAACATGATTAATACGGGTTAATCGTATTTAATTGAAGCACTTCTTCCCGTTGTGCAATAATTTAATTTTTCGTATACAATAAATAACGTGACTTGTGATTTGATGAAATGCAAATTAACGCCGGCGGTCATAGCTCAATGGTCAAAGCGTTTGCTTTGCAAGCCAGAGGTCGTGGGTTCGATCCCCGTTGGAGATTAACAAAAATAAAGAGTTGTAATCGATTTCTGAGCCTTAAAATACCCAAGGTTGGTGTGAATTTGATCCCTTACGCGTAAAATGCCAGCCAATGCCTATTAATTACAAATGGCGGTAGAAAAAAGTCGTCATGTGAACACCACCCATTCATAGTGAATTCCCGTAATAAATGGATGATGCGTGAAGGACAAGCTGCAGTCTATGTCGATAAACACCACATGAGTGCTTAACCAAATATAATATGGTATAAGCGTCGCAAAATCCACAGATGAGATTTCTGCATTACTATCACCATCTGTCGATATTTTTCTGAATGTGTTTTCGTTAAAAGAAAACATCGTAATTACACGTTCTTGAACTCTCTGCATCATTTGCGCACGTGTTGTGCGCTTACACTTGTCTCCATAGATTTCGCATAGCTGGAAATAGATTTCTACCGGCGCAATGTACTTTGCAGACAGGAAACGCCTGGTGCGCGAAGCGAGAGGGAGATTCATCACGCACGGCTGCCAAGCCAAGACTGAGCTTCGCAGGCAGCTCGCTAGAGAAGGGATTTGGAGTGGGGAACCAAGGTACACTACAGAATCGCGGGATCAACCGTAACAGAGCTTTTCAGGACTGTAGCGCCATAGGAACCTTATTTTACGGATAACCCTCGTAGTAAAGCAGTGGTTGTTAAAGCGCAATGAATATTAAATATAATTATATGTACATAACGAACGTTCAATAAAGATGTACATTATTATATGTGTCAATATAAGTTGTATATATATATATGTTTTAATGGAAAATATAGTCACTGTATGTGGGCAGATGTTAATTTCCGATACAATGCACGCGGTAGATTCATGTCATGACAAAGAGAACAATATTGCATACAAAATGCAAGCCTCTGCATAAAAATGCACACTCAATGAAATGTTTCATTTCATCGAACATTGTAATGATAACATTGCTTTTTTTAAATCAGCACATTCTTTCGGCAACATTACATTTGTTATAATCATCATCATCATGATCATCATGTCCGCTGCCCTAAATGGAGCATATGAACGTCACGAACTACCACCGCAAAGCTCTGCCGCAATGGTCATCGCCTCGTCCCATGCCCGCTGCTCAATTGAAATTTTATGTATAGTTCTCGACAGTCTTCGCAAGCCCGGGGGTTTGAAAGAAAAGGCTGCTGTAGTTAATCTTCTCCTGCGGCAACCGATGTGCATGTCAAGTCTGCCTTCGTCTCTTGACAGACTGTAATATATATAGAAGGCTGTTTTGTCTGCTCCTTCGCCTCGTCATTTCTCACAAAGTCAAACCATAGCACCCCAAAATTCTACGCATTTCAAAATACATTATACGGCTGCATTGGTTTTGCTTTCGAAACCAATTGTATTCTGGAGATCATCGGGAGCCATATGTGTGCCCATGATTATAAAAGTGGTGTTAGTCGGTTTCGCCGCATTTCGATCAGACAATTCGTTCAACGACTCATCGGTAACGACGTGGAGCGCACTTGACGTCTGGTGCAATGGATGTCTCGCTAACCTAACCTAAGTTATTTCGTTAACGATACCTATGGATGTCTGGACTCTACGATCACTGGACAAATCCATAGGTTAGGTAAGGTTAGCGAGACATCCAGTGCACCAGTTGTACCGTGCATCAAATGTCCCATGCACCATACCTCCAGTGCGCCCCACATCGTTATCGATGAGTCATTGAACGAATTGCTTGGGAAGGATAGTTCGTGACACCACTCGTATGTTCCCATTTGGATCTTAGGGTGTAAATCTTTTGGGACGAGGCATGGACAGTGGCAACTAGAAGAACTTATGGTGATAATTTGTGGTGACTATATCTTCCAGACATGGAACGGATATGGAAAGAATTAAAAAAGATAGAGAAATCAAGGTGCTACATTCCTTCTTACATTCGTCTCATAGATCATCAATTTTCGCATCTTCTTCGTAGTAACAGAATCTTTCATCACGATCTCTCCTCTCGGTCCTCCGCAACCCTATTCAGCTCAGCATAAGAGTTACAACTCATGTGCTCGAACACTTGCTACAAATACTCCCGTCTAGGGCGCCCTCTACAGTTTCTACCCCCAACCATCCCCTCCACAATGTCGTGAAGAAGACCATCGTGGCGCATGATGTGACCGATCCATCGGGCTCGCCTCTCTGAGATGGTTCTTACTAGGTGCCTATCTTCCTTAATTATCCTGAGAACCTCATTGTTCGTGACGTGGTGTCTCCAGGAAATTCCGAGAATTTTCTGTATAACCACATCTCAAAGGCCTTTAGTCTTTTTTTATCACTTTCAGATAAGCACCGAGTCTCAGCGGTACATCAAGATGCTCCAAACAAATGTTTTGGCAAGTTGCTTACGGAGCTTTAAATTAATATTTTTTGACTCAAGTATTTTTGTTCTTTTATTGAACGTTAGCCTTGCTTTATGTATGCGACTGTTGACTTCTCTTTTTGTTCTGCCATCCAATTTTCTCATATTTAATATAAATTCACTTTATATATTATTTATCGAATGATCATGAATTACTTGTAAAAACTTGTCATCCCACGTTGCTTTGAACTCTTATTGAAAATACAAAAAAAAATGCATCGGCCATTTGCTGTATAAGGCAATGCAGGTTTTGCAATGAATTACGAAACCTAGAAGCAAACTGCACTAAGCGTCGTGTATTTTCTATACGTGTAAATGCGGTTTTGGTATTGGGTGTATTTGCATTGTGTGCTGTTTTCAGGCATCTCTTCGGCCATGGCACAGTTCTGCTGAAGGCATGGAGGAGGTTTCAAGGGCAGAATGGCGAGATGCTGGGCTTTTGAAAAGAGGTCATACTGACGACAACATCAAATTGAATATTCCTTACTCACATTGCCTTGGTGCACAAGCTCATACAGTATTGGACTTCGTAAAAACAATTCTTATATTATACTTCAAAAATTAAAGTTTCATATATATGACAGTTTTAAATTCCCACATCCGTTCCATATTTGGAACATACGCTCACCAAAAAATGTTAACCAGTTATGTCAGCTTTCATTGTCTATTTCTTGTCTCAAGACATCTCTGAACACATATTTATCAGCGCGTATGGCTGAATTTTAAAGCATTTTTACTCAGCATACTAAAAGTCGTAGGTTCGATACCCGATGAAGATTAAATAAAAATCATTTTAAATTGATTTCTATCACCAATTGATATGAATTTGATCCCTCACTCGTAAATTGCCAGTCACATAAAATTAATTAAAATTTGTGGTAGACAAAAGTCATCCCGAAAACGCTTTAAAAATCCCTGTAAAAATCAATAATGCATGATTTCTATGCTGCAGTCTGTAAATGGCAAGCGTCGTAGAATCCAAAGATGAGATTTCTACATTACCGTCTGTCGGTATTCTCCTGTATGTTATTTTCTATATGTAAGTATATTCGTGAGAAACGTCATATAAGATGCGTCACTATGAATTTGTATGTGTATCAGTTGTTGAATATTGTTGACATCAGAATGATGTAGCCCTTGCTGACTGGTACCGAAAACCTCGATTTACAATCTTTCGTCTCTTATTTCTGTTCGATTGTCATACATTTATGTGTCCGCCATTTTTGGGACTACTTATATACACCGCCACTCCTGGCGCGGGCGAGAGCCCATCCCGAGCGCGGAGCCTAGTTTAGTACCCCCCGTCGGCTAGAGCATATTGTATTGTGGCTCGGCCTACTGCTGTAGGTCCGGACCACAAGCTTGTAAAGTTTATCATAAATATATGTCAATGTGCTTCTGAAAAAGTCTTTGTTTTGCTGAGCTGCTCTTCATCATACCCTCACGCGACTGTATAACACCGTTTTGAGAGAGAGGAGGATGTTATTGGGTATAAATTTTCAGTGGTTTATGAAGCATTGGAATATTGAAATGTATTTTAAAACACACCAATAACTCTGCTGTATATGTTTACAAAAAAATCTAGTATTTATGGAACAAGGCATAACAAGACAGAACTGAGGTATGTAATTTTGTGGTAAAAAGAAATGGAACGGACATAGAGAGATGACTTTCTTTCTACAGCGTGTTTTTCTACAGTGCGGTTCCTATGAGACTCGATAAGAGAGTTGACCGTTTTATAGAATACATTAATAGTGTTTTATGTTTTTATGAGTTTTGTAAATTATTTATGAAAGCTAGTTCCTCATTAAAATTCTCAGTTATATTTCCACTGAGTCAGCCCTTTTAGTAATATTTTTATTTTACGGATTTACTTGACGTAAATCGTTGTACACATGCACCTTGACATGAATTTATTCGTCCTGGTTAAATGCGGTCAGGAATTCGTATTAAGGTCCTTTTCTGCGAACTGTGCTGAATACTATTACACTATAAAACAACGAAAGCAACTAAAATATACAGTGATGAAGAATACCGACAGATGGTGGTAGTGATGCTGAAGTCTCATCGGTGGATTCTTAGATGCTTACCACGTTACATATGTTTAAAGCGCCGCATATGGAGCGTTGATCCGCCAACGTCATATATTACAGCCCGACATTTACGCATCATTCTTATTCTTACAGGAATTTACTATGAATGGGTGGTCCATAACGGGACGACTTTCGTCTACCACCTATTTTGATTACTAGGGCTATGACTGTCATTTTACGGTTGACGGATCAAATTCACGCCAACCGTATTTTAGAGCTCAGAAATCGATTAAAAATCTTTTTTTTTAAATCTTCGTTGGGGATCGAACCCACGACATTTGGCTTGCAAAGCAAACGCTTTGACCATTGAGCTATACCCGCCGGCACCATAATCGTATTGTGAGAATAATAATCTTGCATGTTAATGTTGACATGTAATTATAAACCGATTTGTTTTTTTTGCATCAGCCTCAAATCGTATCAATGTCGTCTATTGTATAACGATTTGTTTACATTTATCCACTGTGGTGGAATGATTAGTCAGACGACTTATTTCAATGATTTTTTCTAATGAAACCTAAGACCGATCAATCAATTTAATTTTTACCATATATACGTATGTAAAAACTTCATGCAATGACTAAAACATTATTATATTATATTAAAACGAATGTGATGTTACTTTTTAATTTATTTAATTTTTACGCATTTGTGACTAGAGTCGACAGAGTTCGAAATGAGCATATCTGGGGTTCATTTCGGGTAGCCCCTATACCTGAAAATATAAGGGTATGGGCATGTGACACGGAGAGATGAGGACCACATGGTGAAGAGAGCCCTCAACATACCCACGCTGAGAAGAAGACCTGGAAGACTAGAGGCAACCTGAACTGCAACTGTAAACAAGGATCTGAAAACCCTGGGTTTTACCGAGAATGCAACGCAGGACAGACAGACATGGCACGAACGTGCACAAGGCGAGCCGACCCCAGATTATGAGAAATGGCTAGGATAAAGAAGAGTATTTTTACGCATTTATCGATCGTCATTTCATTGTAATTTCTAAGCGTATAGTATTGCAAAGGATAAGAAGTAGTTTTAAATAATAAAAGAAGGGAAACTTTGTTTGAAACCACTGTGTCTTAATAAATATTAACTTTACCGGTTTTGGTGTCACCACACATTCCTCAGAAAACACTTACGAGACATCCAGTGCTCCAGTAGTCCCGTACACCAAACGTCCAGTGCGCCCCCACGTCGTTACCAATGAGTGGTTGAAAGAATTGTCTGGGAATGAAATGCGGCGGAACCGTTTATAACAATTTGACTTTAGTGTTGTTCAGTATGTAGTAGGAGTAATAACGAATATTGATTATTATTAATGTGTCTATGAATTGTTTGAGATGGCGTAGGATGGATGTTTCTAGCCTTGAACATATTTATTATTAATATTGGAAATACATGATTTTAGTAGATAATGTCTAGAATTACTAACATAGACATACATGTAATAATGGATGATTGGCGTGTCTGTACTTTTGTTGTGACAGAATAGAATAATGTCATTGTGTGATGGAATGAAAAAACGATTTGTAATAACCAAAACAATGTAAGAAAGTACACACATCATAATAGGTGTACCGGAAAAGAATGTCGAGAGAGCGAGTTTTTGCTTTGAAATCCGAGTAAA
Organism: Glossosoma conforme; assembly: GCA_022606575.1. Lineage (NCBI taxonomy): Eukaryota > Metazoa > Arthropoda > Insecta > Trichoptera > Glossosomatidae > Glossosoma > Glossosoma conforme. Next base: position 1,458,496 of record JAGTXR010000074.1, read on the forward strand.
ATTTAAGATACGAGCATGAGATCTTAAAAGAAATGTGTAGAGGAAACCTGAAGGCACGGAGTCACCAGACAGTTCTTTGTGGAGTGGGTAAAGCTGGTTTTTGGCCCTTCTGTTAAGAAATATCTACAGGAAAACAACTTGGGGAAAATTGCTTTGTGATACGAGTAATTTGAAATACGATCAAGGTTGCGGAACGAATTAAACTCGTATGTTGAGGTACCACTGTATACATTTATTTGAAAGGTCTTCTTCTTCATGTCAGCGACATCAAATTATTTCTGCCCAGTATCTGGCAATATCGATAGTGTGTTGCATAGCATTAGGTCTTGAGGTGTGCAGCTTGTTGGACACATGGAGCAGGATCTTAGGTGTGAGGTGGTCTGCAGGTCTCCACAGTCGCACAATAGTGACTCTCCCTGCCGAAGCATTCCCCACCGCTTGAGGTTGTCCTTTGTTCTACCAACTCCGGTTCTTTATCTTTTCAGGATTTTCAGGCCCGCCAGTCAAGGTTCTTGCCAGTCGGGAGGCCTTTCTTTAGAGTAATGAAATCCTCTGATGCGAGTTGTTGCCAGAGCTGGAGTCCCTCATTTTCAGGGCCGGATGTGAGAGGTTGTGTGGATCTCAGATAGCTGCTTCGCGACTTCAGTCTGGGTGTTGGGGGTATCTGAGTATACAAGCAGTGGGTTGGTTGGTTGATTGCATAACGCTTTCTTTGGGGCATATGACTTATATATAATATGATAAAATATGATATTTGATGTAGATTTGTATGTGTTCAAAACGTTATTTTGAACATAACTGTGTTGCATTAAACATCCTAATGTCTTTAAAGTAGCAAGTATCGAGGAATTTGCGATGTACAAAATTTTATGTATTAGTAATATTAATATTAATAATGAATGCTTACGCATCGATACGGAGCATGGACCATCCCAATAATCTGCCACTCTATGTGGATTGATGGGATCAAGGCTCAAAAACGGTATCGAGGAAAGTGCGGTGTATGACATTCAATGTATCAATATTAATTTTATAACTGCTTACTCATGCTTTAAATTAGGGTATAAAAAGGGGTCTCGTATTAAATAAATTAGTAACAACTCAACTCCGGTCTTTGGACTTATCCTCAGCGCCGAAACCTTGGTATTACGGCATCACCATTTAGCTGATGCTGTAATTTCAGGACTGCGACCTCGGTTCCGGAACAGTTATGTGTGTATCAATTTATTTACCTAAAGAAAAGTTTGATCATAGTTACAATTAGAAATTCCTTCAAAACCATAATATTTATATTATTCTACTTATGCTTAGTGCATCGTTTGGGTATGTATAAAATAAGTAGATCGTTGATGATAATTTCAAGGACAATTGATACTTCTAGAAGAAATTCTAGTTGCGTATCAATTAGTTGATATCTGCAAACCGGCGGCCTGAAAAATGAATAATATTTATGCAAGTGAAGTCATTTCTAAATGTTTACAATCTGCAGCAGAACGTTTGCCACTGTTATAAACAATGACATCATATACTTAACCCGCAAGTCACAAGAGAGCGAGATAACCAGGTGATTCGCATTCCTTTTGCATTATTTTGTTAGATTTTGAAATTACTTTTTCTCTGATGCGCAACAGAATCCCGTAAAGTTTTTTTTTATCGTGCCGTGATTAAAATGCTTCTCGTTTACTTGAACAAACTAATCGCATTATGAAAATAGTTCTCGACACTTATTTCATTATTAATTTAAACATTATTTGTGTGGCCCCATAATTGTTTTTTTTTAATTGTCATATGACAGATATTTTGAAGTAGTTTTTTATTGCATTTTATTTGGAACGTGGAACTGGTTGGGACATATACTTGTTCTTCAGTTGCCGTAGGAAATCATTAACTACAGCTGCTTTTTCTTCAAGCTCAAGAACTCATTCTGGAAGACCGTCGGAAACAATACCTAGAACGTACTCGGATTAGCTTTCATGGGATGAGACGAGGATAAAATTAGATTAATGAATGCCAAGTTGTAGTTTATATTTTTAATCGATTTCTAAGCTTTATAAAAACCACGTTTTGTGTGAACTGGATCTGTCCACTTACAATGCTAGTCATAGCCTATTAATTTAAATTAGCGGTAGGCGAAAATCGTCCAGTGAACACCACCCATTCATAGCGATTTACTGTAATAAATATATGATGCCTGAATAGCAGGCTGTAGTCTAAGACGTTCCATTCTAACGTATTTCGTGGTTAGCAACGTGTTAACAAAGAAGGCAATTCGAGACTCGCTGTAGTATACTAACATCGTAGCCTTAGACTGAGGTATATTTGACATCTAACTGATGCAACTAGAATCACGGGAAGGCCTTCAGCCACTCTCTAACGCAAGGGTCGTCAACCTGGTCCATACCGCCCACAAGTAGGCGATACGGGCTTCCGTGGTGGGCGGTAGGCGAGTTTTATAGATTTGAAAATCTCCTACATTCCTTCTAGATTTTTTTTCACCCATATACTGAATTGAAATATAGCATGGTTGGTGGGTGGTAGGGAAATTTTACCATGAAAAATAAGCAAAAGTGGGCGCTAGGCATAAAAAGGTTGACGACCCCTGCTCTAACGAGTAGCTTTTTGCGTGCGGCCAGTAACGGGTCCCCATCTGGGTCTCCAAAAACAGGACGGGACAGGAAGCGTTTTCACCAAGCGAGTCTATGAGCTTTTCAGATCATCATTCTTTATGCAGCGTCTAGCCATATACAAAATGTTAAGCATTATAGAATTCATAAATGAGAATTTTTCTACCATCATCTATTGGTATTCTCCTGCATGTGTTTACATTACTTGGATGCGGAGGTTTAAAGAAAATAGAGACTCGTGCGAGAGGCCTTCGTTCAATAGTGGACACAGCATGATGATGATAATGTGTTTACGTAAAATATCATTAAAATATTTTTCGTTTACGCATTTCCATTGGTAAAAATGTTTTGTTTTGATAGCAATTAGTCAGACTATCGGAAGCCTTATTGTCCTCACGTTTGAACAGGTGATAAAGAGGCTCGATAAGGAACCATCTGGAGAGGCAATCAGAATATTACCTGTTTAAGGATACAACGTTTGTCAGCTAACAGAGGCGACTCACTGAGTCAGCCGCCCACGTGAATGCCGCCTACGACAGCTTTCTAAAGCCGCCCAGTACACCCACGCACATCTCCTTGAAGGAAGTAACTTATGGACGATCGAACGAGAACTGACGATTGAAATGTTTATAAGTTTCTTACAGTTTGAACAACTTTTAACCCTTTCAACAAAACGGGCTATTTTAAGCATAAACGTGATAATTATATTATTAAATTACAATGAAAATAAATTTATTTTCAAATTTTGAAATTCAATTTCTTCTTTATTCCATCAATGCTAAATATGGTGTTCTTGGATATCATCTACATCCCTTTAGTTACTAGATCTGTATTTAGGGGTCGGAGAATCTTATGACGGCATATGCCGACAACCGATACAGAAGGGTTACAAACTGTATAAATACTGATCATTTAAACATTTTGTGGAGTGATTGGAGTGTGGAGAAGACATGTTAAATATAGGCGTTTTACGACTTTCAATAGTTTCGGACTATGTAATGAGAGCTCCTTATATAACTACATTATTTATTTATTTACGTAAAAAATAAACAAAATGACTATCATTTATCATACCATGTTCGCTCCCCAAACTGGAGTAAGTTTATTTTTATTTTTTATGTAAACGCATACAGGAGAATACCGACAGATGGTGATAGTAATTCTGAAGTCTCAAATGTGGAATTCTATGACTCATACGATGGTGCATATGGCTAAGCGCTGCATGTGGAGTGTTGATCCGCCAACGTCATAGACTACAGCCCGAGATTCACGCATCATCCTTATTATCACAGGAATTTACTATGAATGGGTGGTCATCACGGGACAACTTTCGTCTACCACCAATTTTAATTAATAGGCTATGACTGGCATTTTACGGGTGATGGATCAAATTCACACGAAACGTATTTAAGAGCTCAGAAATCGATTAAAAATCATTTTTTTTAATCTCTGTCGGGGATCGAACCCCGACCTTTGGCTTGCAAAGCAAACGCTTTGACCGTTGAGCTATGACCGCCGGCTAAGCTACGCCGAAAACATTATTTGAATTATAAAATATTGATTATTTAAATTTTAGGGTTTCCTCTATTTGATTATTTGCTCGGTGACCAATCCAAATTGCAGCAATAACAAGATTGCTGCCTTATTTTTTATTCTCATTATGACCTTAATTGCACCGCTGACGAATCCAATGGCCCACGGCATCCTCATCAAGTAGTGGATTTTGCAAAGCAATTAAAAATCTTTCATTAACCGATGTAAATATTGTGATTCCACTTATAAATGCCCTGGTGGCTTTTAACTCAACTAAGTCATAACATTCTTACAAGTCTTGATTATTTTTTTAAGAACAATAACATTTTTAATGTTTATTGTCTTAAAATTTCTGTATTATTTCATTTATTTATTATGTGTCTTTTTGTAAGCGGATGCAAATTTCCCAGACTTCTAATAAATAAATAAATTCGTAGACAGAGATTGTTATAGTAATATACACAATAAAATATTTCCCCGCGACAATGGTATTAGAAAAACTAGGACGCGAACCAAAACATGAATGGGTTACCGTTTGTTGCTAACTGCGTGTTGCTAGTCGGGCTAAGCCTCTTCTTGGGACCAAATGGTCAATAAAGCTTCTTTAATAAATCCGATTAACAAATCACTCAAAATATGCTTCGATGACTACAGCAGCCGCCTCTTCAAACCTTTTTGTCGGCGGGTATATGCTCAATGGTCAAAGCATTTGCTTTGCAAGCCAAGCAAGGTCGTGGGTTCGATCCCCGATGGATATTTAAAAAATAAAGGATTTTAAATCGATGTCTGAGCTCTAAAATACCCCGGTTGGTGTGAATTGATCCCTCACCCGTAAAATGCTAGTCATAGCCTATTAATGAAAATTGGTGGTAGACGAAAGTCGTCCCACGAAGACCACCCATTCATAGTAAATTCCTGTAATAATAAGGATGATGCGTGATTCTTGGGCTGTTGTCTATAACGTTGGAGGATCAACATTCCACATGCCGCGCTTAGCCATATGCACTATGGTAAGCGTCATAGAATTCCACAGATGAGACATCAGAATTACTATCAACTTCTGTCGGTATTCTCCTGTATGTTTTAACATAAAAAAAAACAGGCATGGGAGACACGTCATAGCAAGTGTATTCATCAGTGATGCAGGGAAAGAGTATTTTATTTAGACGCATAAATATAGGTCCTATGAATATTATTTTTTTCCCAGAAAATGAACATCACTTCACAATGAACCATTTATAAGTATATATTTCCTTTTTTGACATTTCGTGTGCTCCCAAGGGACAGTTTAACAAGGCTACTTATTTTTTCATCTAAAAATACTCATGACGTTAGAGTAAGCAATACCTTCAGTCGTATGTTGTTCTCGGTATATGTTTCAGACCTGCGGCTTGCGAGCATTCAGCCCACCTTCTGCCAAACCGGTACACCTTCGATTCCTTACTTAGCAGCAAGTGTCGCAAGTCGTCTGCCAAATCCAATGATAGTTCCACGAACCATTCAAGAGTGAGATTGACTCCATTTGTATGTATATGGAATAAAAATACGAGAAATCACTCTTGATACGCCGAACCTGCTATTTTGCGATGCTAAGCATGTGAAGAATATATACTCGTATAAAAAACTTAAATCAATTTAAATTCATAACGAGATGACTTTACAATTAACACACGATTTTGCTACTGTTTTATCTATTAATGATGAGCTAAAAAGAACTCATCAATATGCCATGAATCAACACACTATAGGTACATAATGTACTTTACAAAAAAGCACGTTTAAAGCATGTGGATATCTGACAAATCTCTCATTAAAAGGTAAGCCATTATCTTCTATAATACCTGTATATGTGATTACACAGTGCTCTATGTAATGTATATTAAAACAAGATATGAAGTATTTAGGTTTACACTGACTGTTCTGTTAAGGGACCTCCATATATTCCACCCCTGGTCGTGTCCAGGGGCTAGGTCCTCTTTCAAGGCAATTCAAATATTTTAGAATTTTTTATACAGAGTGAAATTTAAAAAAAGTTTTCGATTTTTATATTTAAAATGAAAATCACTATCATGTAATATCACTATCCTGTTAATAATTTTCATGATTTAGAAAAACACCAATTGGGCATAATTTATTTGCTGAATTTTTGAATTTTTCACTTCAGTACTAATTAAATTATGAGATTACTTTCAAATTATGATATTACTTCTAAGACTTTTGTAATATTTTATCAAAATACATTAAACCTACGATTGATATCTATCCATTATTTAATTTATGGTAAAAGCGAAACTGTTAATGGATTATTTCAAGCAGGGAAATACTTTTCTTGCATTTAAAAGGTATTTTCTTCTCGTATCCGTTACATATCTGGAATATATCTTTATTACAAATTGCCACCACTAAATTCTGTCAGTTGCCATTGTCTATTTCCTGTCCTAAAACATATCTGCAGCCAAAACTCCACCTGGGAGCATTTTTTATCTTTTAGCGACTCTCCAAGCATGGATCTCTCCATAGTTAGACTTGCTGTTAGATTCCACATCTCTGCGCCATAAGTTAATACAGGGAGGATACATTCGTTAAACGCCTTAGTTTTAAGACATTGCGAAATATTTGATTTAAAAATGTACTTAAGGTTTCCAAATGCTGCCCATCCCAGTTGTATAAGCCTGTCGATTTATTTTGAGAAGTTACTTCGTCCTAATTTTATTACTTGTCACAGATAGGTATAGTCGTTTACTAGAATACATTGATTCAAATATTTTTCAAAAGTATTTTAATGTATTTTAGAATGCACTCCTGAAATTCATACAACCCTATGTATAAAAAGATATTTGTACGAATCTTTGTTAAAATAATGCTTTCAAATTTTATATTGTTAAAGAATAGACATTAGGTTATTTGTAAAAAAATAACCTAAATAATAAGACGCACTCAATAAAGCATTGAAGTGCTGTTTAAATACCGGGTGGTTTCCCAAAATTGATTGCATTACGAGACGTTAATGTTCAACAGCAGTCGTAAATAGCCGCTAAACCACTTCTGGTGATGAATCGTCGTCCTCTGAGGCTGCTGCAGCTCGCTGATGCCGATCTGGTCTCTCCTTATAAGGCCGGTCTGCCGATCGAGTGGGCACTGGGCCATTCGCACACCACCTCACCATACCTTCATAATAACAACACACCCAATGCTGCTCCTTTAATATAGCTGTTGTTGCTTTAAAACCGAAAAAAACTATATATACATTTTAGACAGTTTTCTTAAATTTAATAAATTGTATACAGCAGTGGATCTGGCTGGAACATGTATTGCGAATGCCGTAGGAGAGCATAAACTATAGCTGCATTTTCTTGAGCCCCTGGGGCACGCGCCGTCCTGGAAGGCCGTCGGGAATTATACATTAACATTCTCCTCTCTTTCTTTCTTCGTAGTATCAATCCGGTGGATTGGTTTGCAGCTACAGAATCTTGCATCTCGATCTCCATTCCTCTCGGTCCTCCGCAACCCTTTTAGCTCAGCATAAGCGCTACAATTCATGTCCTCGAATACTTGCTGCAAATACTCCCGTCTAGGGCGCCCTCTACAGTTTCTACCCTCAACTCTCTTTAAAAGGGTGTTATTCAGTCGCGCGGTGGCAAAATTAGGAGCAGATTGATAATACACACACTTTTTCTGAAGCACATTGACATATATATTTCGATAAACTTTACAAACTTGTCTATGCCTTGTCCCAGAACACCTGTATATGTAAGCTCAGATTGTCTATGCCTTGTCCCATAATATTTGTATAATGAAAAAATTATTTGAATTATTTTCGGAATCACAATTAAGTGTTATCTGATTCTATCAAATTTAATTTAAAAAGTATTCGAGTCCCATATAATGCATTACCTAACGTCTTAACCCTTTCATTACGGCTCCGGTTTGAATACGAATTTTATTGTCAATTATAAAACTAGTATTTGAAGCATAAATGTACTTATCTGGTCTATTTTCATAATAATACATTTATCACATTGGTTCTTGTATCCTTTAGCTATGAGATGATGCATTAGAAACTATTCTCAGAAAGTAGCAAAACGATATATCACGGCTACCGATGTCAACGGTCGGGAATCTTATGACGGCAAATGCCGACAACCGATGCGAAAGGGTTAAAGATATGCAATTTTATATATTTTAAATTTAATTTTATGAGTAATAAAATATAAAAAAATATTTAAACAAGTCTTGCGAATAATATTTATTATTCATAAAAACCTAATTGTTTTTGTTATACTTTGTTTTCAGTGTTTTCTCTCTCCCGGTTCGTGTTTCATTTGTGTAAATATTTGCAAATTTAATAACATTAGCCGGTCATGAGTTTGTTTGTTTTGGAAATTTCACAATAATTTGAATCGTTGGAATTTTCTTTTTCTGCGAAAGAATTCATTGCATCATTTCACGTTTATTATGTGTGATTATAATGATCCAATTTATTATAAATGCAGTAATATATATATATACTGTTTGCCACCAGCAATACTTATTTTTTATTGTAATGCATATTTACATCATTTTTAAATATTTTATTGATTGATTATACACACATTTGAAAAAAAAAGTACTCGCAAAAACAAAAGAATACTCTGTTTGTTCCAAATTTGAATTTAAAATTTTGAAAATGTATTTACGTATTAATTCTCTTGTCTCTTACGAGAGTTCCACTTCGTATTTAAGGAGTACGATGGCTCGACTTTATGAGGAATGGCGAGGTGAGAAAGCAGACATGGTAGCCTTTCATATTACAGTCGGTTAAGAGTCGATGCAGTCGTATAATGGATTTAAAAAACAAACGTCTGCGTAGAATACTAGGAGTACAATGGTTTGACTATATGAGAAATGACGAGGTAAGTGAGTGGACAAGTCAGCCTTTCATATTACAGTCGCAACAAAGGTGAACTACTTGGCACATGTATGTATGTACTAAAGATGCCGCAGGATTGCATATACTACTGCTGCTTTTTATTTGAGTCCCTTATATGATGGAGATGGTTATTATTTTTAAAATGATATCAACTCAATATAGCCCTAGCAGGCTGGTACCGAAAAGCCTTGATATGATCACTTTCTGCCCGGGCACTGTCATATACACAACATAGTTTGTGTCCCGGGCAGAAGACCGAAATTTGTCAATCTTCTTGTATTTACCTAAAATAAATGTCAATGTGCTTCCTTTTAACGAGTTCTTTGCTTTGGCGACCTGCTTCTCATCTATCCAACACGCATCCCGAAGTCGATCCCGGCGTATTGAAGTCGCCTTTTATTAGACGGGGGATGTCATGTATTTAACTTATATATTTAAGTCTGGTATCAATACCCACTTGAAAGTACTCATTACTTGTGTTGAGTTCAATTGGCATTCCATCTGCTTCTATCTCAGAAGTTATTGGACTTCTTAAGAGGCATTCAGAACTTGAGTAATCCAGATGTTTCGAAGCATATGCACGCACGTGAGCATTCTTAAATTCTGTTGAACTCTTTGCTTTATTTCCGTGTTGATGTGATGTGAAGTGAGATGCGGAGGAGTCACGGAAATAGTCACCGATCCGTGCCAAGTCATTGCGAATCTGAAACATGTGTCTTTAATTAGTTCAATTCTAGACGTTTTGAGAATAATATTATTATCCTTGCTCCTAATTCCGAATCGGTGACACACTTTGTTTTCATGCGAACGAGTATTATTTTACACAGAAAATCCATTTTTTTTGCCAATTCCAATTTTATTTATTTCTTTCAGAAGCTTAACAAAATTTATTTAATACGATCCTGAAATAATATAATACACAAAATAACAATATATAAATAAAGGTATATAAGCTTAAGTACTAAATAATAACAAAGAAATAAAGACAAGCAACAGAAAGTCTCGATGCTCATCAAACAGTCAACTCCAACAAATGACTCTTCCAAACAAATTAATGTAGTTCGTGTTTCGTGTTTGAAGTGGGCTTCCCTTGTGTGTACCATATCAAAATTCGAGGCCGTATGGTTGAATAGTCTCATCTTTCTCTCAAGAGGCATAGTCTCTGACAGATAAGTGTTACTCTTTGGGAGAACGAACAATCTGTGCCTCCTTATCCTAAGATGATAAATATGAGATGAAAGTCAAACTGAAGATTAGTGTCGTAGAAAAAGACTTCAAGTAATAATAGGAAGCATTCTTAGAGAAAGCAGAAGAAGAATAAAATCATTTTCTTATCATCATCCTTGCCACCATGTCCGCCTCCTTGACTGGAGCATATGGTCGTCACGAACTGCCGCTATAATGTTATATCGACCACCGTGATCTTCTTCCATTCCATGTTAGCTCTGCTTCCCGCAGCTTTGCCAAGAACATCATATTTATAGTTTCCGAAAGCCTTCCAGGCCGTGAAAAAAGGTGTAAGCCCTATGAATTTAACTATTGTAAGGAAAGATCGGTTTTATGACCTGGTTCTCACCTGTCGCTAAATTAAAAATAAGCAGCTAAGTGGTGTGCAAACAAACATACACCGGCTCGACTATTTCTTATAGTTTGAAATAATTTCATAAACCCAAAAAAACCCGGGAACCCGTCAAAAAAAACCTGGTTTTCGGTTCCATTAAAAACATACCGGCTCAGTCGTGCCCGGTCCGAAAGCCTTAAGAAAGGAATGATCCTATATATTGCTATTTGTTGAGTATTGTGCACATTTGAACAAATTGTTATTACAGCTTCTTCGCAACGCATGTCTTTTTCTAGCCATAGCTTTTGATTGGTAAAAAATAACCTTTGTAAATTGCACACAGCATATGGTAACATTAATGAGAGTGCATCATCAAGGTGACTCCATTGTGTGTTAATAAAGTGAGTGACGTGAGTGACGTGTGTAAGCTCCTCTCAACTGTCACGCGGGGAGATGATAACAAGATGCATATATGATATATTACCTAATATAATATGTTGACTGTCGGCATCTATGTCTACTACATTTTTATTTATCTAAGCATCTACAATAGAATACCGCCATATGGTGATGAAGAGATTTCGTATATAAATTCTATGAAGTTTATCATTTTGAGGAGTGGTAAATGCTGTTCGTAGAAAAATGATCCACAAACGTTATTAGATTACATCTAGAGATGCACGCGACGATTGTTTTACGGGAACTCAGTGCATACGGGTGGTGTTTATGGAATTCCACTAAGATTAATAGGCTATGACATGCTTCTGATAGGCTTTGAATTTTATGGATGACAAATTAGTCTCACACCAACTGTGGTATATTTTATGTATTTCTTTCTACTTTGCAATATCCGCAAATTATTCAATAGTAAATTTGTGTCATTTTTCACTTGAACTATATACTTTTAAATGTGTTATGGCGCATTTCAATATGCATACCTTACGTTTTCTTTGTTCATATGGACATCACGAGCCGCCGCTAGAAAGCTCTGTCAGCCGCCTTAGCCCTTGGCTACGTCCCGTGTCAGCTCCGCCTCCCGCAGTTCCGCCGAGTACACTATATCTACCTTACATATACATAACTTTATTCATAATATATATCAACCTTCTAGCCTTACGAGAAATAAACTCGGTTCATAAAAATAATTTCGTCACATAAAATAACTTCATATCCGTGGATCACACACATAAGATTGGTTCACTTGGTATTTTCTACCGTTATTACCATGGACGCTGCTCCTCTGAACTCAAAGAATTAATTTATTAAACCGGCAGACTCGTCTTAAACATTCTGAACATCCATGCTCTGTTAATGTATGTCGATCAAGAAACAGACCAATATATTGCAATCTCCCCAACCCACACACAACCGAAACACAACACATATTCCCCGTATGCAGCGTCCAGTCGTCAAGGCTGAACTTCAAAGAGTCCACTGGTTTCAACTCTTCTGCATTCGATTGTGTAAAAAATAACGGTATTTATATACACTTTATATTGAGACTGTGAGACATGGTGCTTATCTGAAAGTGATAAAAAGAGACTAGAGTCCTTTGAGATGTGGTCATACAGAAGAATTCTCGGAATTTCCTGGAGAGACCACGTCACGAACTATGAGGTTCTCAGCATAATCAAGGAAGATAAGCACCTAGTACGAAACATCTCAGAGAGGCGAGCCGATGGATCAGTCACACCATGCGCCACGATGGTCTTCTTCACGACATTGTGGAACGGATGGTTGAGGGTAGAAACTGTAGAGGACGTCCTAGAGTATTTTGCAGTAAGTGTTCGAGACATTTTTTTTACAATATCCGCTACATATTTGCAGCACATGGACATCACGAATTACTGTTTGATAATTATGTAAGCTCAGGTTGTATATGTCTTGTCCCAAAACACCTATATCACGAAGGACCACATGGGAACATATAAGGTTTCCGGGAGCCTCCAGGGTAAGAAACCGCGAGCTTGCATTGACTGCGGCTGTAGTACCAGAAAAAAAATAGTCTTCAATAATCAGCGTTTTTAAGGAGATCGGATTATTACCCCAACGCTCCCCGAAGCCTGGACAGTTTTGTCCTTAAGGGGTGGTTCAGCCTTAAATTTTTATGATTAAGGCGTTTAATAACTGCTTCATTATTACTTAGTTTATGCAAAATATGTAAAATTATGTTTTATGACAAATATAGAGTTTATAAATTGATTTTTTTTATATTGATCTTTACGGGAGATCAAATCCGCGAACTACCATACTATTGAGATAAATCTTGGCCATAAACTTCAGCTAAATTATATGTATCCTTAGTCGGTAGCCATGTACGAGAAACGTCTGACTTTACCTTGATGTTTAGTTATTGTCTATGGGCATGAACTGTGATCAAATAACGTTCCAAGAGAGAGTGGGAAAGGTCTCGTCACCATCTGGCACTTCTCCAGGTGCAAGATGACTGCTTAGTCAACCAATTGTATTGAATGACCGCTGTGTGCAAGACTATCAGAGACTCACCACTGTGTGTTCATATAAATACGAATATATCGCAGTGACTCACAATAAGAAACCACACGTTCAACGTATCTCTGAATACAATCTGAGAATGAAAATAAATATACAAATCACAAGACGAGACCGCCTTTTTAATTAGCGATGTGAAAGTATGATAAATGTACGATTTCAGTGTTAAAAAATATGTTTTATACGCTTTAACATCCACTTTACTTAAGGAAAGACGACTTTATGTCGCCGGAATCGTTATTAGGACAAGTGGAGGACAGGAGTTGAGGAGCAGATGAGCAACACATTACTCATACCTCTAATACTATATGCTGGAGCTCGTTCTCAAAATCAATCACTATGTCTCTTGTAAAATGTCAAGATTCGACGCTTTACAAAATAATATGGGTAATGCAAATAATGTTAATTTATTTATTACTGTTTTCAAAAGACATTCGATCTTGGAATATTCCACGAAATATTTTGTATAGCCGTTCCACTTGTTGACTGTTCCACACTATTGACAGCCGTCTGAGAATTCCAACAATTTGTTATTTCAAAGTTCACTTGCTTACGAAGAAAGCTAAAAATAAAATATCAATAACTTCACGTGCACCATTGTTCTGCAGCCGAGAATTTACAACCCTACTAAGCAAGGAACTATACTACTACTATTAATTCTTGGAAAGAGCCAACATGCCGGAGGGTATAGCAGCTATATGGTCAAGCCGTTTGATTTTCAAGCCAAAGGTCGTGGGTTCGATCCTCGACAGAAATTTAAAAAAAAATTGAATCGATTTCTGAGCTCTAAAAAGTTTGGTGTGTTAGACGAAAGTTGTCCCGTAAAGACCACAGTAAATTACTGTAATAATAAGGATGAAGCGTGAATCTCGGGCTGTAGTCTATGACGTTTGCGGATCAACACTCCACATGCAGCGCTTAACCATATGTAACATGGTAAGCGTCATAGAATTCACAGATGAGACTTCAGACTCACTATCGCCATCTGTCGGTATTCTTCTGTATGCGTTTACATAAAAAATAAATTTAAAAAACTTTCGATTCCAGAATTTTCCTTTAAGGATACAATCAATCTCACCACGTTGATAGGCGTAATATCGTTCCTGAGTAGTCTATCTATCCAATTATGTTACACACATTTCCCGATACAAACGGGTTCTGTTTTAATTACTAGTTAGGTTAACCTGTTAATTGCATTGTCATTAAAACTCAAGGGCACCCTGTTTCAAGTAATGTTGTTATGATCATTTAAACAAACTTTTTGTTCCATATTAGTTCCCTAGTTGAACTTGATTTTACCCGCCTCAGACTTGCATCATATCGAAGACAATGAAGTCGCCTTGATGATACGCTCAGTTAGATTATGATAAGTTAGCAACTGATAAAATCTTTGTGAGTCCCCTCCGAATAGTTATGGCCACTGCACATAAGTGCTGATGAAAAATTGTGAAAGAGATTAGAATCGCAGGTAAGGGCGATAAGGAGATGGAAGATAGATTCTCTCGCCGACTTACCGAGCATAATTGGTAAATGCGCGGATTTTTTTTTTGCCACAAGGTCTGCATGTCCGACAGGGCCGGTGCACTTATTTGAATTGCATCGAAAAGACACCTCTTTCTTATAAAAGGTACTCACACTCTCAGATAATGTTTTTCTCGATGATATGAGTAAATTAATGATTGTAAATTGATTATTGTACTAGTCATCATCATCATCATCAGCCTGTGTCCGTCCACTGTTGAACGTAGGCCTCCCGCATGAGTCTCCATTGTACTAGTATGATATACATATTAACATCCTCCTCTCTCAAAAAGGGGGTGTTATTCCGTCGCGCGAGGGCAGGATGAGGAGCAGGTCAGCAAACAAACACTTTCTTTTATAAGCACATTGATTATATTTACTTAAAACGTTACACGCTTTCGGCCAAGCGGAAAAATACCGCTGGCTGTAACGCAAACTTGTCTCGCTAAAGGGTGGGGACCGATTGACGATCTCCACGCGCGGTCTCGGCTTTCGCTCGCGCCACGAGCGGTGGTTTTTATAACTAACACACCCGTTAGCGAACTGTCCAAAATGACAACACGGCGCACCTAAATGCGCGACAAGCGACCAATAAGAGAGGAAAGTTTGTATATCGAGGTTTTCGGTACCAGTCAGCAAGGACTACATCATGCTGATATAAATATGTTGTGTATGTCCATAAAACAATTTTTCTTTAGTTGTCTTTTATTGAAAGGGCGCACATTTAAGCGGAAAAGTTCACTTAATAAGTACTCGTAACTTAATCGAACATAATAATGACATATCATAATTATTCATTTTGCGGTGTCGTCGCCTCATAAATCACAATGAACGCGCGAGAAAATACGAGAAAGCTTACAAATTTAACCAAGATGGTGACATATTAATGTTAATTTCGCTTCGCGAGTCATGGCTAAGTTAGCAATAAATAGCGTATGAATCAAGTGGCCGAGAATTGTCGGAATATTGCATTGAAAATAACGATGCATTTTGTGCATAATTCAAGGCAGCTATTTTCAGTTTACTGCAGGTCGCTGCGCGTCATGCTTTTGAGTTATGGTCAATGTTCGTCACTGCACAGCTATGGAAAAGCAAAAGTTCAAATACTTGTGTGATTTCAAAGATATATTCAAAACATGGTTTATTATTGAAATAACTATATGCATACTATCTACATTTTTTAAGTAAACGCAAGCAGAAGAGTACAACCGATTGAAACCATTGAGTTCTATGAATTTCACAAAGAAGAGAAATTCCTTTGATAAACAATAACACTTTTATATACCTGCAATTATTGGAACACAGGCGTATGATTGGTTCTCTTCCAAAAGCAAGCTCTATCAACATACGAGTAACAATCTCAAATAATATCAAATATTACGAGTCAATTAAGTATAAAGCTGGTCTCGCTTCTTAAAAACTAGATGTATTATATAGATCACGTCGGTATTTTAACGATAAACAACTTCTTCTTCTATGTAAAGGGCAAATCCGAACTATTCTTGAATACGGCAGTCACATTTGAATTGGAGCCCCAAAATACCTTCTAAACTTAATTGACTCAGTTCAAAGAAGGGCAATTCGTTTGATAAACAATGACACTCTAACCTGCAATCAATGGAACACATACGTAAGGTTGGTTCACATAGTCTTTTCTACCGTTATTACCACGGTCGCTGCTCTTTGGAACTTGAAGAAGTTATTCCTCCTGCACCCACCCACAACCGACAAACTCGTCATACACTTGTCGAAAATCCATACACGATTAATGTGTGTCGACCAAGAACTGACAGCTTCCAAAGTTCTTTCCTTAATGCCAACGGTAAGCTTTGGAATGCTCTTCCGGCGTCTGTGTTTCCTCCTTCCTACAATCTGGATCTCTTCAAGAAGCAGATAAATATACACTTGCAATCTCCCCAACTCACACACAGTCTTGACAAAGACTTGAAATGGCCACCCAACCTGGCTGAAACATGTCGTCAAAAAAAAATAAATGTGGAATAAATTCTAAAAAATATTTTATTTATATCTGACAGCAATAATAGCATATTAAGTACGAATGAAGTTATTGTTATTAGAGCTTCTGGATTCGACCGTGGAGCGATGGTCAATGGTAGATGACTATCATATCCTGGGAATTCTAGATGTCAGGTTCAAGCCCTGCGTGGGAATCCTTTGTATTATTCTAAGAAGTTATTTTATAATTGTTTTATATATTTGATATTGATGAGAGTAAGACGGTATTAATGTTTGTTGCCGTCACTTTTGTCGGCTGCCACTGTCTATTTCTCATTCCAGAACACACCTGGGAACCATATATGTTACATGGTTCCCAATAATCTCCAGAGCAGAAGTCCGAGTACTTGAAGAAAGAAGTAGTATCCGAGGCATTTTATTTTGGGATGATTTGGTAATCGGGCTTTTTAAGGCAATTGGTTCATCAGCTCGACGGTCCCGAGGCCTGGACTATTTTTTATCTTAAGGCCCGGCTCAACTCAGTGACCCCGTACGCTGAGATAATATAGAAATAAAGTCAATGTCACTTTTCTTCGTAGTAGTATCAATCCGGTGGATTGGTTTGCAGCAACAGAATCTTGCATCTCGATCTCCACTCCTCTCGATCCTCTGCAATCCTGTTTAGCTCAGCATAAGAGCTACAACTCATGTCGTCGAATACTTGCTGAAAATACTCCCGTCTAGGGCGCTCTCTACAGTTTCTACTCTCAATCATCCCCTCTAAAATGTCGTGAAGAAGACCATCGTGGCGCATGATGTGACCGATCCATCGATTTCGCCTCTCTGAGATGGTTCTTACTAGTGCCTATCTTCCTTGATTATCCTGAGAACCTCATTGTTCGTGACGTGGTCTCTCCAGCAAATTCCGAAAATTCTTCTGTATGTCCACATCTCAAAGGCCTCTAGTTTTTTTTTATCACTTTTAGATAAGCACCATGTCTCACAGCCTCAATGTCACTAAAATGCGCTATTGTAATGCAGGTCACACACTATCCGATCGGTTTATCGTACAATCGCGTTGCAACATGTCATTTTCATGTCAAATTCTGCCACAAGCATGTTCGACAATGTCAAATGGCGTCGGTGGCTCCCGACATGGACATCACGTACACCGAGGACCAGTGCATCTTTGAATACAAACAAAACGTCAACAATGCAGACGCCGCCAACCGTGAAAAACTCATCTTTCATCAACGCTTGACACTTTGACTTATATTATTGTCTTACAAGTATAAATGACTGGACTTTACCCGCCTCACACCCGCATCACACCGGAGGACAGTTAAGTCTCCTTGATGACGCGCTCATTCAGATTATGAGCAAGAACTGGCAGTTTCCAAGGCTGCTTCTTTAATGCCACCGGTAAGCTTTGGAATGCTCTTTCTGCGACTGTGTTTCCTCCTTCCTACAATCTGGATCTCTTCAAGAAACAGATAAATATACACTTGCAATCTCCCCAAAACACACACAAACACGAACACAAAACACGTTTCCCGCATGTAGCGTCCAGCCTCCCTGGCTGAGCGTCATAGAGTGTACTGGTCTCGACCAGCTGTGCTCTCCTGCATGCGTTTACATAAAAAAATAATCTGTTCACAGTGGCTACTCTTGTTATCACTGTGTCATGGATAGTTTGAATAGAAAATTGCATCAACAAGTCAGTCAAGTGCGGTCTAGTAGAAAACCGAGTAGTGGTCAGGCATGGCATTAAGTACCGAGTATCAAGTACCCGCCTACGACTAGGTATCCATTACGCTAATACGAATGTTGAATAGTAGTCGGAGCGTAAATGGGCCGACCGTGGATCATTATGGAAAGTGAAACTACTGAATTGATGAGCAGAAATGCAAACCACGTCATTAACATCATAACTGTGTTTAATTATGTTACTTAATTTATAAGTGATTTGGTTTTAGATAAGCGTTGTTTGTTTTAATAAATTAAGTTTTTAAGGAGCTTGTTTTTCGCCTTGGAAACGCTACAGCGTCTTTTAGGGTTCCGCCACATTTCTTTCACAGACAATTCGTTCAACGACTTATTGGTAACGACGTGGGGCGCACTGGACGTCTGGTGCATATGACGTTTGGCGCGCGGGTTAACTGGTGCACTGGATATCTCGCTAAACTAACCTAACCAAAGTTATTTCATTAACAAGACATGGATCTCTCAACTCTAGGATCACTGCATAAATCCTAAGGTTAGGTTAGCGATACAGCCAGTGCACTAGTTGTCTAGTACACAAAATGTCCGGTGCACCAGACTTTCAGTACGCTCCACGTTGTAATCGATGAGTCGTTGAACGAATTGTCTGGCAACGATAGGTCGTGACACCGTCTTTTAGTTTCATGCGTAATATCTGAATTTTGCAGGTTTACTTGATCAAAACAAAGTTCCGCCTATACTGGGTCTGTATCGTCTTCTTTACATGAATCTTTGTAACTCACTTAAAGCCAATACTACCGTTTAGTGAAAATGAATCCAAGAATATTGGGTACGATGGTTCGACTTTGTGAGGAATGAGGAGTTGAGGGAACATACAACGTAGCCTTCCATGCTGCATTCGGTCAAGCGATGAATGTGAACATAGTTGGGACTTGCACTACGAATGCAGCAGGAGAACATAAACTACGTCCCCGAGTTCATGTCATCCTGGAAGATCGTTAGGAAATACGAGTATACATATAATGTATTTGGCAGAGTACGTAATCGTAGCAGCTGACATAACTTTATGGTGGCAATTTGTGAAAATACTATTCTCTTAATGTATGGACAATGTCAATGGACAGTGTCCATGAGAGTATAATTTTCCATAAACCTCCGAAAGATTTGGAACTATCTGCTGCTAGGGAATCTCTGGTGGAGAAGTTGAACATGTCTCTTGAAAGGGTTTCACGGTGGGGTGACCTTAACCACGTCAGTTTCTACATTTCCAAAACATGTACTTTCACCACAAAGAAGACTGCAATGGATCCTGTATCTTTCAATGGTTGTTCTCTTCCAAAAGCAAGGCAACAAAAGCAATCTCGAATAATGTCAAATATTACGTGTCAATTTAGTATAAAGCCGGTCTCGCTTCCAAAAAACTAGGTGTATTTTATAGATCACGTCGGTATTATAGTATATAACAACTTCTTCTTCTATATAAAGGACAAATCCGACCTATCCTTGGCAGTCACCTTTGGATTGGAGCCCCAAAATACCATCTAAACTTAATTAACTCAGCTCAAAGAAGAGCAATTCGTTTGATAAACAATGACACTCTTACGTCTAATCTGCAATCAATGGAACACAGACGCATTTTTTGACGTTCTTTTAAAAATACAGTAATATTATAGAGTAATATCCGAAATAAATATTTTTCTGTATTCGTTTCTAGACCTTTCGTAGGATTGAAGGCTGTAGAATCCTCTCCCTCACTTCATCATTTCTCAGAAATTCACGAAGATATCTGTTGTCGAAACTCATTACACAGCTGCATTGTCTTTTTGTAAGATACCAGACTTCGAGAGTGGACGACGTCGATGGCGTTACTCTCAGCCATCATCAGGTCTTCGCGGGTGCGGCTACTCGGACACAGCGCACACTCCAGAAGGTGTGACAGGGTCTGCTCCACGCCGCAGTCACATTCAGTCGGTCCGCTGTAAAACTGCCAGGCTTTCATTTGTGTTTTCGTCTTGCATACTCTTTTAAGGGACCTTCATATATTCCACCCATGATTGTGTCCTGGGGCTAGGTCCTCTTTCGGGGCAATCCAAGCATTCCCATCAGTTGCGCCTCTCCACATGCTCAGCCGCTGGGTGGCCTCAGGTATCACCAGTTCCGTTGTCGACTGTAGGAAACTTCTTCTTGATTTGAGCCGTGTGGTTAGGTTTGTAGTTACAAAAATATATATATAATACGACAATTCACATAAAATCCCGCCGTTTTTAATCGCAAATAATGCGAAAAAATATTGTGTCTACTGTTTAAGAACTTACATAAGCAGACTGTGATAACAATAAATAGGCATTACAATATGCCTTATTGCGGTGTGTATTAGTGTGTGTATAATATATTATGTACTGTGCTGTGTCGGTATGTAATATGTGTTTGACACATATACTGATACTGACACCTTCATGTACGGTGACTAACACAAGTGCCATAAAAGGAGCGTATTCAGTAATTTTATTTATTTATTTTCTCTTCAAAGTAACGAAGATCCGTCAAGGATTTCTTGCATAATTTATTGTCATTTTCGTAATGAATAATTGAAGATATTTTAAATTAACATAATAAAAAAATGGAGTTTAAAATGAACATTTCCTTCCATATCCATTCCGTACATGGAGAGTATGATCTCCACAAATCGCCGCTACTATAAATATCTTCTTAGGATTTCACGACCAGATTTGGTATTGTGACTTTTGGGTTATCGTGGAGGTATACTCGTAATCGATCAGTTCGTAGAGCGGCACGTAACACAGTGGTTTCCCTGGCGGGCGGCTTGATGATCAGGCTACGGAGGCGTCGAAAGTGATAAGAGAAGAGATCTGGTCCGTATGGTCATCTGCTTATATAGAGCCTGCTCAACTCCCACCTTGATAGGTGCAATAGTACTTGAAGCGACCTCTGGTGACAGCGATCCTACCGACATCTATGGGACATAACAAGGCAAACATTAATAATCAAAGCATTAATACCGAATTTTGTACAATTTATAAAACAGAAGTCCGCCACACATATTCAAAATGTATGTTAAATATAATATTTACGATGTTTTTATTTATTTTAAAAATAGCAACAAAAATAATCACAATATACTTTTAGATACGTCTTTTGTCTCGTGTGTCAATGATATTGTTTTTTTAAACGTTAGCAATCCCAAATAAATAAAAAACATATATGTTGTGAGTGTGAGTCGGTGTTGTATTTCTGCCCTGGTATGCAAATACCAACCTGCCCCAATACCGACTATGGTACAGAGTGAACCTTCGAGAGTCGATCAAAAACACTGCACGTTATTATTGGCACACTTTCCCGGCATCGATATTTTATATTTTAATTAATATAATACATGTAGATTTGTAAGAACTATTTAATAAGTAAATTAAATTGTGGAGAGCTTATACCAAAACAAAATAAAAATAAAATAATATTTTGAATTGTTACACAGTTTTTTCGACGTTGAATAGCCATTAGGAAGTTTAAAAAGTATGGAATAAATTCGAAATATTCTTACATTTTTATTTGAATTCTGGAATTCTACAAAGAAGTATCGATCGAAATTTTTAAAACAAATATATATCTTCATTTACAACGCCAGATATAATTTGTTTTCTTTTTATAAAAACAAAGTAATGTTTTTTATTGTAAAATGCAATAACAAAGAAAACAATGCGGTTCGAAATAACTTTTTTTTTTAAATTGGATACTATAGAATAAATAATCATTATTTACGAGTATTTTAAAATGCGCTTATATTGTTCTTCATTGAATGAATGCTTACTTTTCATCACGTTTTCAAATAACAATATGATTCATGTATTTCCAGCAATAACATGTTTATGATAATTAATGTATATATGTTTATATCATCATAATTATCGATTAGATTTTGCGTATTTTCGTTTTGAATTCTGGAATGATTTTCTGTTATTGATTCCGTTGAGAACCGAGAATAGATGAAACTCATGTCTGCCGAGTGTGCCAAGTCGCGTTGTCATGATACTATAAGACCGGTCCACGCGGGATGATGCTATGTCTTACGTAGGCAGAAGAAGGAGGAGAGGTGGTTCATGCAGGCCGGTGATACAGAGGGAACCGACGACCAGCGCTCACTCTATAAGTGGGCCTCGCCCGCGACGCTCGCCTAGACATGCCCGCGCGCTCAGAGACACACCAACAAGGCGACTAAAAACTACGATCCGAAACACACCAAACGACTTTTTATACCTAGTGAATAAGTGTGCTAAATACGCAAAAAAAAAACAGTGATCAATTTTGTATTTTCTTAAAAAAAAACAAAACGTTGACGTGCAGCAGTGAATAAAAACAAAACATTTTATACAGTGAAAAAGTGATTTAAAAAAAGTGCCTTATTTTTGTATTCAATTTTTTTATAATAATATTTAACAATGACCATTAAAGATAAGAAAGAGTCTTCCAAGGAGGCCGCCCCAGGCACCTCCTCATCAACAGTGCAAAAAACAGAAAAGAGCGACGTTGCTAGCACGTCTTCTACCACCGTTCATAAGAGTTCCAGCTCCACATCTGTGTCGTCGTCGACGCAAAAAGTATTCAAGACCACTTCGGGCAAGTCCGTCAGATATATAGACGTCAAGGTGGAAGAAGACGACCCACTCTTGATTATAGACGTTACAGACAATCAGTCCGTGGGAAGCTCCTCGGCTATGTCCGACTTCCATCCTAATCACCCGAATTACATCATCACAGAAGCGCCGTCCATAATGGATCTCTCCGACAGCGCCAGTTCCATACATCCTGGCGGAGAAGTCGTATCAGACATGTCTAAAACCCACACCGGAGAGTTCATCTCTAAGAGTTCTCTCATGCAGCAAACATCGAGACAAGAGTCCGTCAACACCAGCTCTTCATTCGAACATTCCGATTCGAGAAACGTCTCATCCGGCAGCCGAGGACTCAACACGGGATTCATCGCGTCTCCAAACACGTCAAGAAATGTTTCGGCTACAGAATCGCTTCTGGATTCGGAGAGGAGCCACATAGCCAGCAACGTCAGTCAGACCGGTGATGTGCGTTCTTCCACAATGCATAACGTTTCGTCAACGAGTGACGTGTCACAGACGCAGTCTACGGATGTGAGACACGGAAAATCTGGACGAGACGGAAAATTTGTTTCCCAACAGCATCCACCCGAAGATGCCAGAAGAAGAGGACAACAACAGAATCAAACGAGTTCTGGAACGTTCTACGGTCAGGACGCTCCTGCCGACCGCGGCCAAACGAAAATGCCTTCAGATTTTGACAGAAGTGTTCAAAACATAGGATCGACAGTTGCTATCGGCGACAATGTCAAGAACTTTACTAGCTCCAGCCAGACGTCCCAAAAGAGCTCCAGCTCGGTACAAAAATCAACATCTTCCAGTCGAGTGATCGAGATCGTCGACGGAGTGGAGAGGATTGTTGACAGTCAAAACCGCGAGTGGGGCAGCAGCCAGGCGGACGGCTCTCACGAGGCTTCCGCCAGCATTTCAGTCACCGGAATAACTCCTCAGCAGGAATTCGTTAAGAAAACATTTGAGGGCAAAGCTATGTTTGACTCCGGCAAACCGGGACAGAAACCCATCTCCGATCAGTACTCGACCGACTCGACTCAGAGGATTTCGACGGTCGACGGAAAGATAACGTCATCGACGAAAGACATCAGTCACGACAACCAAGGAAAATGGGATGAAAGATTTCTCACTGACAAGAGCGTCAGCGATGACATCACCAAATCCAACACGACGAGACATAAGCAAAATATTTCCGATTTATCGCGGGATGTCGCCTCCAGGAATGTATCCAGTAATATATCTGATTTATCGCGGGATGTCGCCTCCAGGAATGTATCCAGTAATATATCTGATTTAGCTATCGACGATCGCCACATTTCACAAACATCGACGAGTAAATCGCAGACTGTCAGTGGGTCCAGTAAGAGTTACGTTGAAAGTTACGCTACCGAAACCGTTGATGGGAAAACTCGCATCGTGGATGATCAGAAACGTGAATTTGGAAGCTCCCACGCGGCAGGAACCAGCGAACACTCAGCCAGCATCTCGGGAACCGGGATCGCTCCTCAAAGTGAATACTCGAGAAAAGATTTCGACGACAAACTGACATACGATACGGGCAAACCGGGTGATAAGCCAATCATCCAGGGGCAGTCGAGTGAGACAGTGAGTCATCGTAAAAATGACCAGGACATGATTTCCAAAACGAACAAGGTGGCTTACGATTCCAGAGGAAACGTCATTACTGATACCACCACTGAAAAAAGTAAACAGATAACAGATGAATCTGATAGATATAAACAACAACAACTTTCTAGCTCGATCACAGATAAAACTCAACGCAGCAGCGCAACTGAAAAGTCAACAAAAGAAAGTAGCGTGACTCGTGATGAGTACTCTCACGCTAAAGACTTCATCCAACGAGAACAGCACAGCACAGCCGACCAAATCATATCAGACAGGTTGGTTAAGGATTCTGTTCCGCGAGACGGTTCAAGACGTCCGGGAGATGAAACCGATGTCATTTACTCAAACGAGCGTAATTTTGGTAAAACCGGATGGGACGGCAAATTCACATACGAGAAAACCGACGAAAGAGGCACGTCTCGCAAAAGTGGTGATAGAAGCACAATAATCCAGCAATCTGACAGCTCAGATACTCGTCAATCTTCAGATCTTTATACCACTACTGTGACGTATGTCATCGAGAATGGAATAAAAACTAAAATTGAGACCAAAAACAAAGTCACTCCTTCAACGTCAAAGACGAGTGACGTATCAGATTCCACACGTAAAAGTATTTCTGAAAAATATTTCACTGGAAACACGAATAATCTTAAAGACGTCAAGAACATTGGCGGAGACAGGATCTTAGTTGGAGAAACTGTGACTTACGTCGTCGAAAATGGCATCAGAACGAGGATCGATAAGGCAGATATATCGAAGACGTCGAAAACTGCTAAAGATGTAAAAGTGACTTCGGTCAAATCGGGAGATACCAAGCTGTCTAAAGATGTCAAAAGAGGCGAGAAAGTCATGGATGATACAGTAAGATATGTCATCGAGAACGGAGTCAAAACCAGAATCGATTCTACGAACAAGAAAGGATCAAAAGATACAAAGACAACGCGAACAAGTGATTCTAAAGATAAGACGGTTTCCGGTGATAAAGTGTATGAAGAAGAAACCGTTTACTATATCATTGAAAACGGCGTCAAAACAAGAGTCGATTCAAAAAATGTTCATGTATCATCTTTATCTCAGCAAGGTGATAACATAACTAGTATGTCGACGACAGGTGTGACTGAAAGATACACGTCAAGCGATATGAAAAACAAAGATACTAAAGATGAACGAAGAGACAGTTCAGTTACAGAAGACACTGTGACGTACGTGATTGAAAATGGGATTAGAACAAGAATTGATCCCAAGCAAAAATCTCCAAAAGATGTCAAATCTCTTACTCAATCGGTCGATAGAAAAGATCGGTCGGATTCTAGGAAATCGACAACTGAAACATTTGAAGGCCAAACGGTTTATTACATCTTAGAAAACGGTGTAAAAAGACGAGTTGACGCAACGGATGAAATGTTGCTATCTTTGATGAAATCAGACGATGTAACAGATGTGAGTCGTAAACATATTGATGAAAAGTATACATTGAAAGATCGTAAAGATATCAGGTCCACTGCCGGACTTTTCGAAGAAGAAATCACTTATTATATTATCGAAAATGGTGTAAAAGTAAAAGTGAATTCTAATGATAAGAGATTGACACCGCAGATGAAGAAAGATGCCTTGAAGAACATAACTCGCAAAGATGTTGATGAAACCTACACATCTGTAGATGTGCGAGACACCAAGGATGTCAGGAAAACAACATCCGGTACATATGAAGAAGATATCACTTATTACATCATCGAAAATGGAAGAAGAATTAAAGTCGATGCGACAGATAAAAGAGTCACTCCGCAGATGAAGAAAGACGCTTTGAAAAATCTTGAAGACGCTCCTAAAGACTCGCGTTATAAACAACCTGATGATGATGAAGGTGTGACGTACGTCATGGAGAATGGAATCAGGACAAGAATAGAACCCGTCAGAAAGACACAACACGATACAAGAAAATCAACATCAAAAGAGGTGGATGAAAAATATTCTTCTGTTGATAGAAAAGATACGAAGCAAACTACTTCTAACATCTTTGAGGAAGAAATTACTTATTACATTATCGAAAATGGAAGAAGAATTAAAGTCGATGCTAAAGATAAAAGGGTAACTCCGCAAATGAAGAGAGATGCTTTGAAAAATCTTAAGGAAGCTCCGAAGTATTCGAAAAAACCTAATGATGATGATGATGAAGGAGTTACTTATGTAATGGAGAATGGAATCAGAACCAGAATAGAGCCGGTAAGAAAGACCACACAAGATACTAAGAAACATTCAACAAAGGAAGTTGATGAGACATATACCTCTGTCGATGTGAGGGATAGTAAGGATGTCAGAAAATCAACAACTGGTATTTACGAAGAACAGATAACTTACTACATCATAGAAAACGGAAAGAGAATTCAAGTCGATGCCTCAGATAAACGAGTTACTCCTCAGATGAAAAAAGATGCTTTGAAAAATCTTAAGGAAGCTCCTAAAGATTACAAAAAACCTGAAGATCTTGATGATCAAGGTGTTACATACGTCATGGAGAATGGAATTAGAACCAGAATTGAACCAGTTAGAAAGACTCCACAAGATTCAAAGAAATCACCTACAAAAGATGTTGATGAAAAATATACATCTGTCGACAAAAAAGATGCAAGGAAAACTACTTCTAATTTCTTTGAAGAAGAAATCACTTATTACATCATTGAGAATGGAAAGAGAATTCCTGTCGATGCTAACGATAAAAGAGTTACTCCACAGATGAAGAAAGATGCCTTGAAAAATCTCAAAGAAGCTCCTAAAGATTCGAGAAAACCTAAAGATGATGATGATGATGGAGTTACGTATGTCATGGAGAATGGTATCAGAACAAGGATTGAACCTGTTAGAAAAACTCAGAAAGATACTAAGTCCACGAAGGAGGTCGATGAACAATACACTTCTGATGTTAGAAAAACTACTTCCGATTTGTTTCACGAAGACATTACCTATTATATAATCGAAAATGGAAGAAGAATTAAAGTCGACGCATCAGATAAAAGAGTAACTCCTCAAATGAAGAAAGATGCTTTGAAAAACCTTAAGGAAGCTCCCAAGGATTCGAAAAAACCTACTGACACTGATGACGAAGGCATGACGTACGTCATGGAGAATGGCATCAGGACCAGAATAGAACCAACAAGAAAGACCCAGAAAGATACTAAAAGATCATCTACCACTGAAATTGATGAGACGTATACTACCTCCGATACAGTGGATCGCAAGGATGTCAGAAAATCAACCACTGGATTGTATGAGGAAGAAATTACTTACTACATCATAGAAAACGGAGTGAGAGTGAAAGTGGACTCGACAGATAAAAGAGTGACACCCCAGATGAGAAAAGATGCTCTGAAAGACATCACTCGTAAAAGCCCTTCAAAAGATTCCAGAGATAAGAAACCTGAAGACACTGAAGATGAAGGAGTAACTTATGTCACGGAGAATGGAGTCAGGACAAGAATTGAACCAACAAGAAAAACATCTAATGATACTAAGCAAACGTCGACTAAAGAAATCGATGAAAAATATACTTCCGTTGATAGAAAAGATACGAAGCAGACTACTTCTAACATTTTCGAGGAAGAAATTACTTATTACATTATCGAAAATGGAAGAAGAATTAAAGTTGATGCTACAGATAAAAGGGTAACTCCACAGATGAAGAAAGATGCTTTAAAAAATCTTAAGGAAGCTCCGAAAGATTCGAAAAAACCTAAAGATGATGATGATGAAGGAGTTACTTACGTTATGGAGAATGGAATTAGAACCAGGATAGAACCAACTAGAAAATCTCCACAAGATTCAAAGAAATCACCTACAAAAGAAATTGATGAAAAATATACATCTGTCGACAAAAAAGATACAAGAAAAACTACTTCTAATATCTTTGAAGAAGAAATCACTTATTACATCATTGAGAATGGAAAGAGAATTCCTGTTGATGCTTCAGATAAACGAGTGACTCCTCAAATGAAAAAAGATGCCTTGAAAAATCTTAAGGAAGCTCCCAAGGATTCGAAAAAACCTAAAGATGATGATGATGATGAAGGCGTTACTTATGTCACGGAGAATGGTATTAGAACCAGAATAGAAGCAGTTAGAAAGACTCTTCAAGATACTAAAAAAACATCTACAAAGGAAGTTGACGAAAAACATACTTCTGTTGATAAAAAAGACACGAAGAAAACTAGTTCAAATATTTTTGAAGAAGAAATTACTTATTACATCATTGAAAATGGAAAGAGAATTCCAGTCGATGCTTCCGATAAAAGAGTAACTCCGCAAATGAAGAAAGACGCTTTAAGAAATCTTAAAGACGCTCCGAAAGATTCCAAAAAGCCTAAAGACGAAGATGACGAAGGGGTTACTTATGTCACGGAGAATGGCATAAAAACAAGAATCGAACCGAAAGGAAAATCACCAAAAGATGTTAAATCTACAACAGAAGAATTTGATGAGACATATAGCTCTGTTGATGTGAGGGACAGCAAAGATGTGAGAAAAACAACAACCGGTATTTACGAAGAGCAGATAACTTACTACATCATTGAAAATGGAAAGAGAATTCCAGTTGATGCTACAGATAAAAGAGTTACTCCTCAAATGAAGAAAGACGCCTTGAAAAATCTTAAGGAAGCTCCGAAAGATTCGAAAAAAACTAAAGATGATGATGATGAAGGAGTTACTTACGTCATGGAAAATGGAATTAGAACCAGGATAGAACCAGCAAGAAAAGCCCCACAAGATACAAAGAAATCACCTACAAAGGAAATTGATGAAAAATATACATCTGTCGACAAAAAAGACACAAGAAAAACTACTTCTAATATCTTTGAAGAAGAAATCACTTACTACATCATTGAGAATGGAAAGAGAATCCAAGTCGATTCTACAGATAAACGAGTGACTCCTCAAATGAAAAAAGATGCCTTGAAAAATCTTAAGGAAGCTCCCAAGGATTCGAAAAAACCTAAGGATGATGATGATGAAGGAGTTACGTATGTAATAGAGAACGGCATCAGAACCAGAATAGAACCAGTTAGAAAGACTCCACAAGACACCAAAAAATCACCAACAAAAGAAGTTGATGAAAAATATACATCTGTCGACAAGAAAGATACAAAGAAGACTACTTCTAACATATTTGAAGAAGAAATTACTTATTACATCATTGAAAATGGGAAAAGAATTCCGGTCGATGCTAACGATAAAAGAGTTACTCCACAGATGAAGAAAGACGCATTGAAAAATCTAAAAGAAGCTCCGAAAGATTCCAAAAAACCTAAAGATGAAGATGATGATGGTGTGAAATACGTTACGGAAAATGGTATAAGAACAAGAATAGAACCAGTATCAAAGACACCGAAAGATACTAAAAAACCAACAACAAAAGATATTAGGAAAACAACAACCGATTTGTTCGATGAAGAAACGACATATTACATAATCGAAGATGGTGTCAGGATTCAAGTTGACAAGAACGATAAGAGGTTAACTTCATTGATGAAGACAGATGACTTAAAAGATGTCAGCAGTAAAGAAATTGATGAGAAGTTCACGTCACATGTTACAAAAGATTTCAAGGATACTAAGAAAATTACAGACAAGTTTTTGGAGGAGGAAAGCGTTATTTACGTAACGGAAAATGGAGTTAAAACTAGACTTGAACCAAAAGAAAAGTCACCTAAAGATACAAAAAAGCCTACCACAAAGGATGATCGTAAAGAACCTAAGAAGTCTGTAGTAGATACCAAATTTGATGAAGAAACCACATTTTACATAATCGAAAATGGTGTCAAAACCAAAGTGAACTCAACTGATAAAAGATTAACTTCGTTGTTGAAAAAGGGTGATCTTAAGGATGTAACACGTAAATATGTAGATGAAAAGTTCACATCACATGTCACAAGAGACTTTAAAGATACTAAAAATTTCACTGAAACGTTCTCAGAAGAAAGCACGGTGACTTTGATAATGGAAAATGGAGTCGTGACTAAAATCGACACTACGCCGAAGAAGGATGACAAACCTAAAGATAACGAGAAAAAACCTAAGGAACCAACAACTCCTAAAGGAGTGAAAGACACGAAGAAAGAACCCGAGGACACAGAGGATACTGTAACTTATGTCGTGGAAAATGGCATTAGAACTCGTATCGATAAACCTTCCAAGAAACCTAAAGATGATTCAAGAGATAGTCCTCTTCGCGGTGTTGTTGAGATAACCGACGTAACTGATGTCATAGAGAAATCTAAAACTGACAAAAAATACACCAGCGATACCAAAAAAGTGGTTGAAGACGTCAAGGAAGAAACCGTAACTTATGTCATGGAAAACGGAATCAGAACACGTATTGACAAAACGGTTCGAAAATCACCTGAAAAGGATGATAAGAAAAAGCCAGATACCCAGAAAAAGCCAGGATCACCGGACAAAGATGACAAGAAAGAAGCTCCGCGTCCTGGAGATAAAAAACCAAGTTTAACAGATCAAAAGAAACCTGACGATAAGAAACAAGCTCCTGATGATGAAGACACTTATGTGACGGAAAATGGCATCAGAACACTTATTGATAAAACACCCAAAAAACCAACAAAGGATGACAAAAAGAAAGAACCACTTCGCGAGCCCGGTAAGAAACCTGAAGACACTGATAAAGCTCCAGTTGAAAAATATTCCCCTGATGATCGCACCGATAAACCAAAAACACCCGGTCAAAGGGAAACAACCGAAGAAACTGTAACTTATGTTGTTGAAAACGGTGTTAGAACGAGGATTGATAAAGTTACATCATCAGTAACGAAAGACGATAAGACCGAGGTCTACCGTCAAGATGTTACAGAGAAATTCCTTACGACAACAGATTTTAAAGACACCAAGGATTTCAAAGACACAAAGAAGATTACAGATAAGTTCTTACAAGAAGAATCCGTTACGTATGTAATAGAGAATGGAGTTCGCACTCTGATCGATAAAACAGGCAAAAAGGAAACTCCAAAAAAGAAGGAGGATGAGCCGAAAGAAACTCCTAAAAAATTAGACGAGAAGCCTACCAAAGATGGCAAAGAACCTAAAGATACTAAAAAGTCTCCTGGTGAAAAAAGTCCTGAGGATGAACCAAAGTACGTCATCGAAAATGGAGTCAAAACATGGCTTGAACCGAAGGGTAAGAAAGAAACACCCAAAAAGGATGACAAAAAACCTGATGAAAAATCTGGAAAATATCCCAAGCCCGATGATACCAAGAAGGCTCCCGAGGAAAAACCAAAACCAGAAGTTAACTATGTCATAGAAAATGGAGTTAAAACATGGCTTGAACCGAAGGATAAAAAAGACACTCCCAAGAAGGGTGATAAAAAACCCGAAGATGACAAACCTGGAAAATATCCCAAGCCTGATGATACCAAGAAGGCTCCCGAGGAAAAACCAAAACCGGAAGTCAACTATGTCATCGAAAATGGAGTGAAAACATATTTGGAACCGAAGACTCCAAAGAAAGATGACAAAAAGCCAAGTTCGACGGATGTACGCAAACTACCTAAGGATGGAAAGGATATTACGAGAATCACCGACGACCGACTTTCTATAGACGAGCACACGTCCGTGACCAGCAAGTTTACAGACGTCAAAGACTTCAGGAGCACTAGCAAAACGGTATTCGATGAAACTGTCAACCAGTCGTTCATCATTGACGAGACGTACGTAGATGGAAAGAAGGTGCCTAAGCCACTGACCGATAAGCCGGTGAGCAAAAAGCCAGGAAAGGATGAGCCCAAGGAAGACGAGCCCAACAAACAGATCTCTCGCATCACCGATGATAGAAAGGTAATCGACACTGTGAAGGATGGACGAACTGACGTTTATTCCTCGACGCAGCAGTTCAGCTCAAACACGACGGAGGTGACCAAGAAAGCGTTCCAGGTCGAACAGACGTCAAGCAAGGTTGAGGTCATCAAGTATGTGATCGAAAACGGAGTCAAGACTAAAGTGGTTACATACGAAGACGCCAAGACGGACGAAAAAGTCAACAAACAGACTTTCGTCGATCGAAGCACAGTCTCGGATGTTAAAGAATTTGTAAGTATAAGACAATCAAACTAATTACGAAAAAACTTTATATTTCTTGCAAATTTCTTGTACCGCGACCAACTGCAACTTTGTTTTCTACATGCACAAATATAATGTTAGATTTCTATGCATTACCTTTTAGAAGTATAGTGTTCATCATTGTAATTGCCATATTTTTCTTTGTTCTCCAGAAGGACAGCCGTACTTCTCATATCACCCACGACGTAGTGGACAAGTCCATGACCCATCGCACTGATCGCATCACAGATGTCAGAGGACCGAGGCCGTCGTCTCCTGACAAGAAACATCCGGAGGGCAAGAAGCCTCTGGAGAAGACTCCGGATGGCAAGAAACCCAAGGAGGAGCCCAAGGACGACAGGAAACCCAAGGACAAGTCGCCAGAGAAGAAACCCGGAGAAGAGGATAAGAAAAAACCCAAGACACCTGGACATCACGATTCTCCAAAAGAGAAATGCGTCTGCGAAATTTGTACTTGCGGGTGAGTTTATTATTACATTACCTTGGTGGAGGAAAAATTGTTTATTGCCGTGCATCAAAGATTACCTAGTCAAAATATCATTGATCTATTGATGTTTTTGGGTTCATTAAAGTATTATGTGAAATGTTGTGTTCGACAGACAGAAGAGAATTCATTCGAATGAAATTGATGTATGTTTATAATTTAATAATTAAAGTGTGAATCTTGTAGGAAATCTACTATAAAATATACAATTATTAGTATTCTCTATTGTAATTTTATTAGTTTTAACAAGGTTATATTTAATATGGCAATTGCCAATCGAAATGACTTTGGTAAATAGGTTATAAATTTAATTCGCACTTTGGCAAATGTAAATAATATTGTGAAATCATTGATGGTAATGTTATATGATAATATTTAGTTTATTTTCGTAGTGTTATCAGTTTATCTATCAAGTCTACGTATTTCCTTATCAATGTCTTTCGGTTATCCATGATTTATCATTTACGAAAAAAAATATCCTAATAATTATTGCCGCTATTGACTCAGTCGATCAATTTTAGGCAGTATTAAAATGTGAACAAAATGGCTGAATTTATATGTATTTATAATTTTTTTGTACTATTGGAAGTAATATATATCATCGAAGATATCGACATACTTGTAGGTAGTAGATGCATATCATTAGAATATGGTTTTGTATTAAAAGACGATTTTTAAATCGTTCTTTAGACTGATAAAAACCAAATAGAAAACAGGAATGTTTACGAAATTACAATTTCAAAAATACTTACTATTTATTATCACTTAATTGTATTTATATTGTTTTAATGACAAAATATTTATATTATATACATTTTTTTATACTTTTCTATTTTTAAAGCATACTTTTTTAAATGAAAACATTTCTTATATTCTTTTCTTCCTTTACCCAACTTCATGACACCTCAACACAGTCATGTGACTAATGAGTGGTTTACGTTCTTTCGTTGGTTGTTTTTATTTGGTGTATGTGAAATATTATGTATTTATTTCATAATAAAAGTACTTATTTATTTTAATCTATTTATTTATTTGAATAATAATAAAAACTTACTAATTGAAACAGACTGTCTAATCCTGGACATAACCTCAATCTCTGCTGTCACGTGCAAACTATCTTTAAATTTATCTCATTGATCTATCCTTCAGGTGAGCACATCGTTGATCTCATAGTTCTTCTAAGCTTCATGATACATCTGATTTATTATATTTCTTTTACGATCTGGGTGATACTTTTGGCATGATGCCATTTTTTTTAAATATTCAACCACATCAATTACTTTATTTCTCCTTTCAAATTACTTAAATACTTATGATATCATTTAAGTACCTACATTTTAAATTTAGTATTTTATACTTATATACATTTATACTATATTCTACAAACATAGTACTATTCCAAATTTCAATATTATTCATTTCTTAATTATTTTTTCTTTCTTAATATATTCGTTAATAGATAAACCATCTTAGGCCAGATTTTATTGGCACCAAATGTAACTATAATTGTAAAAATATGTTGTTTTATTTCATAGTATTTTATTTTATGTCATTTTGAAAACATTTTTTGAAAAAGCCAGGTCCATTTTCAAAAATGCAAAAACAACATTTTCATTGTTGAAAATAAACTCGATTGCTTCGAAACATATACTATACAATCATGAATTAAACTGCAATAAATATTTTTAATTTGTTTATTTTAATTTCTAATTAAATTTATGCAGTTTCACCAAGAATTGTCAGTTCTTCAGTCAATATAATTTATTAAATTTAGTATCAATTTCCCAATTTCCCCATTAATAACACCCACGAATTAATAATTAAGACACATAAAACTATATAGAATTTCACCTGCCATTAAATAATCAAAAATTAATAGACCACGACGACTAATTTATTCGTATTTGTACTTCTCTAAATGTCCCAATTCGCCGATTCGGCAAAAGCATGGTTTGGAAATTTTTGAAAGGATTGCCCAACGGTCGTGTGTTCGAATAATCAAATTTCAAATCGATACTCTGCGTCGGCGAAACATTTTCCATTCATTCTTTGGTGTATTTACTACACCAGACTGTCAGCCTGGTCGACCCATTATCTAGCAAACAATGCCAAAGTTTTTGCTTTTCACTCGTCGACATAAAGCATGTGATAAAAGTTACGAAATACACTAGCATGCTACAAAATATTCACACCGGTTGAAATGACAGCACTTTTAAAACATGATTTAGTTTTTTTTTAATGTGAATACATACAGGAGAATACCGACAGATAGTAACTCTGAAGTCTCATCTGTGGAATTCTATGACGCTTACCATTGTGCATATGGCTTAGCTCTGCATGTGGAGTGTTGATCCGCCAACGTCATACACGACTACAGACCGAGATTCAGGCATCATAATTATTATTACAGGAATTTACTATGAATGGCTGGTCTTCACTTGACGACTTTCGTCTTCCACCAATTTTAATTAATAGGCTATGACTGGCATATTACGGGTGAGGGATCTAATTCACAACAACCGTGGTTAAAATACCACGGTTGCTCAGAAATTTATTTTTTTAATCTCCTTCGGGGATCGCACCTACGACCTTTGGCTCGCAAAGCAAACGCTTTAACCATTAAGCTATACCCGCCGACTTTTAAAACATGTTTTAGAACAATGCTTTACCTGTTATATAAAAAAATAAAATTGTATGTAATCACTAGCTATTGGAAAATACGTAAGTTGCAATTTTAAAATTAATGAAATTCTTGAAAGTGCTTAAAACCTATCAACGAGATTACTCGCATCATATCTTCGTTTAATTTTAATACATATTTTAATAAAAGTAAATATTCATACTAGTTTTTTATGGTTAATGCAGACTGTTATTTGGAAATTCCCGTAATTTGCCTTATATTATAATATATTATGACCACATGTGTCAAATGCGTCATTTCGGTGTCATTTACATAAAATTGTTACTTTTGTCAAGTATGTATTGTGATGTCACTTTTTGCGGTAGATTGTAAATTTAGTGGGAAAGTTATAGACAATTTCTTGACCATTATTATAATTATTAAATTAAAATATTTAGGATATTTTAACTAATTACGGCATCAAATCTATTATTTACTTTGCTTAACAATATACAGATTGGAAAATGATAATTTTATTCAATATATTCATGCAGATTGTATCAATAATCTACGTAATATGAAAATTATTACTTCAAATTATTATCAAAATTTAAAACAAACATTGTTTTTCACTTTTAAAACATAGAACATTAGTTAAATAAGTATTTAATACTCAAGACACCAGAATACACGTAGTAAACGAAAATCGGTAAGTAAATTTTTCCAAACTATTTATTATTTTATTTAAAAAAAACGCTAACTTGCTGACTGGTTTTTGATTTACTTACTTACCAAAACTATTTTCTTTACTGATTGTTGTTTTTTTTAATTTAAATACTCACACATTAATTAGTTGCAATGAGCATTACGCTGTATTCAAAAATTATACTCTGTGTGTGGAGTATTTTTTAGTACTTGTAATTTTTCACGCCTTGTACCATAAAAGTTCTGCGCTGTCTATGGGCGAAACAATTTATTTTTTATCCCAGTGGGTGTTTAAATACTGCTTCAATGTTCGAGTACGTGGGTCTATCTCTCAATTCTCAAGGAAACATCGTCCACTGGGCAGAGACTTCAATCTGCGAGCATTGCCGGAATTGAAGGCAATTGGGTCGGGTCACTTAACAGCCAATCAAAGACGTTTAGGTACCTAGCTTTAGATACCTAGACGACCACTGTATTTTTATCTATGAGATTATCCTTTTTTGTTTATGGATACCTAAACATTAAAAGTGTTACCACATCGCATAAAACTAAATTAGTTTTTTTAAACGCTTTCTTTCATCAATGCCTCTTTGATCTTTTAATGTATTTTTTTATATCATGTGTAGATTGTTAATCTTTGATGCACGATTGTAACATTTCATTGATTGTTTTGAAATAACATGCTTATTATATAATATCGTTTTAATCGATTTTATTATAAAATTTAGGTAATATCATTTGTAATTAGAATCATTCATATTACTTGAGAGTTTAGTACTATATTATAAACTAGCTGACCAGACAAACGTTGGCATAATTGAATCTTAAATAACTTCTTAGGTTTTCACGGCCAGATTTGATATTGTGGCTTTTGGGTTTAGCCGTGTGTGGCGAATTTCTTCTTTCCGATATTTCGACCGCATTTTGTTTTTCGACCGCATTTGAATTGAATCTTGATAAATTTACTATTATTTTCTGAATTTGTGAAACAATTGTAAAAATAAAAATTTTAGATTTAACGATTTTAACGGTCTATCCAGTTTTTTCGAGATAAATTGTAAATTTAAGCCATTCAAAAACTTATTCAAACACATACCAAAAAACTCGTCAAAATCGGTGTAGTTGTTTAAGAGGAGTTTAAAGACTTACACATGAACAGAATAATTACTTTTCTAAAGATACATAAAATTCAGTAAGATACGATTGAAAATATAAATCTTCTGTGATCGAAATTTATGTATAGCCTTATACTGGACAAAAACAAAAAAATTTAAGAAGTGAGTTATCATTGAACATTGTAATCTCAAAAATACAAATATTTACATATTTTAGAAAAGTCGTAGCGTTGTTCTAAATTCTTACTCCTCCAGTAATTGGCTATGTCAAACGAAAATAGACGAAACAAGGAAATAGCTAATAAAGATGTTTGATAATCACCTTGCAGGCTAATAACAGTTGCGAGTAGTTGAACAATGAGAATAGTGTATCAATAATAAATTTATTACCCATTTACCTCTTTGAGAAGTACTTAAAGTACGACAGCTTACCTTAGTGTGGCCGGTGCTTAATATGTATTTATGTTATACATCGAAAGCAATGATCGATTCAGGAAAAGAACGAGCATATTTCATATCTTTTTACTTTCAATTTTGCCTTGTTTTTTTTTCATGATCTCATAATTACAAAAGTTCTCTCGTCCGTGCAAACGTCAGGGTAACATAAGAGTGAATCACATTACAACAAAGGCATTTAATGTATTTTTAATTTGATTTACGCCATTGCTAAAGCAGAATCCACAAACCATGAAACAACACCAATTATTTTTATTACATCACAACACTCGTTTGAGTGCATTTCGTTTTTTGAACAATTCGTATGACCTCAGTATTTCCGCAAGTATTTTTTTGAACTGCGGTTTCTGTAGTAAAATCCTAGTAAATTACGTTATCATGATGATGACTATACAGTCATTATTGATGACATGGCTACTATACGAGTCAGTGTGTGACTTCCTCCTCTTTATAATATTTAACAACTCAAATTTAACAAGCCAAAATAACAATTCGGTTAAAACGTCTTAAATGTTCTAATTTTCAAAATTTGATATTTTTGTTATCCGGAAATAAAACAAAATACTTAAGAAAATATAATGAATGTAACCCTTTCGCATCGGTTGTCGGCATATGCCGTCAAAGGATTCCCCAACCGTAAACATCGGTTGACGTGATATATCGTTTTGCTACTTTCTTAGAATATTTTTTAATCATCTCATAGCTAGATACAAGAACCAATGTGATATATGAAAATAGATCAGATTAGTACATTTATGCTTCAATTACTAGTTTTATAATTGACAGTATAGTTTGTATTCAAACCGAGCCGTAATGAAAGGGTTAATAATTGCATTGCCCGTAAGTCTTCACCATTTCTTAATAGTACTTTTTGATTTAATAAAAAAATTAAAGCAAAACGATAGTACAAAAAACATTGATTCTGCATAATGAGAAATCAAAACTCTTATTTCTCTACATACTCGTATTTACTTGCAGATTCATTTATTTACTTGATATTTTTTAAGATAATACGGTAATTATTTGGAAAGAAAAGAGACATAAATATCATTATTTGTAAAAAATACAATTTCCTTATTGGGGTCATATTATGTAAAAGATTAATGTACTAATATGTACCATTAATACCAAAAATCTAACGTAATCGCATTATCAGCTAATTTGCGGTTAGGGAAAAGAAATTTAAATATTGTCTCTGGAATTTTGTTATGTTGGTAGCGATGGTAAGAATGCCATATTCAATATGGCATTGGTTTATCCCTGCATATTTTTTGTGGTAACCTACGTAACATTACTGAATATGTGAATCATTTTATTTTTTTAATTATGATTCAATTGTATTACGAATACCTTGTATGTTGTTATTGTTATCATATATTTTTGATTAATATGTCAGGTCACCTCGATTACATTGACGAAGCCACCTCAATTAGCGATAACCTAAGAAACTTTAATGGGATTAGTTTTCTGTTCATTACTTTGCTGGATAGTTTTATATTGGGATTACATTCTTTTGGCTTTCTTGTCCCATTTTTTCTTGCCATTCGCACTTATTTTTACATGTATTATGAGGTTCCACCGCATTTCGTCCCCAGACAATTCGTTCTAAGACTAATCGGTAACGACGTGGGGCACACTGGACGTCTGGTGCACGGAACGTTTGCTGCACGGGACAACTGGTGCACTGGATGTTTCGCTAATCTGACCTTACCTAACCTAACTTAAGTCATTTCGTTAACTATGGATCTCTGGAATCTACGATCACTAGACAAATCCGTAGGTTAGGTAAGCGAGACAGTCAGTGCACCAGTTGTTCCATGAGCCAAATGTCCCGTGCAGCAGACTTCCAGTGCGCCCCACGTCGTTACCGATGAGTCTTAGAACGAATTGTTTGAGGATGATAGGTCGTGACACCGTATTATGAATGTCAATATGGATCTTAACATATTTTACTTATTTACGCGTAAGACTGGTCAATATTTCACTAGTTGAACATAGTATATATATGGTATATTAATCCTTTTCCCGCGCCACCAAATTTAGCGAACATACCCTATACTGCTGCTTTTTCGGGGATTTTGCTGTCGCGTTTTCAACTGTAAATATAGGTTATAATATTTTTTTAACTAATCAAATATGTTAATTGGCACCCAAAGTAATTTCTCCGATGATAAAATACAATATATTTCTTGTATTTTTGGTTTAATTTAACAATAATCATTCTTCTTATCATTGCGGCGTGACGTCGACCGAGAACACCGCGCCACCACCATGCAATGCTTAAAATATTGAATTCTCGACACATTTTCAATTTAATAACAATAAAATAACAGAAAAATTGCTTGTGTCAAACAAAAAAAACATTTTTGGTCTAACATAGACATCAACAATATCTAAATATATACTAGTAGCATAAAATACTTTTACGTAATCACTTCACAAGCATTTTGAAATACTTCTTTTTGTCGAATCTGAAAAAACAATTTTATTCTGCGAAATAAAATGTCGATTCAATCGCTGCAGTTGTAAATAATGATTTCCTCTATTAAAATCCATTTGAAGTTCATTTTTTTGTCTTTTGTAACAAAGCATAGATTAATGGATATACTTTTAGAACTGGTTTCGTGCGGTTCTTGTTTTTGCCTAATATTCGCACGATGCTGTTATTTCGGCCGGCATTTTTAAATTGCCCAGACGGATGAGAAAAAAATATTAAAAGATCACAAGGAACGTTGCATTCTTTTAAACTACATTCTAGAATCAAAACAAATTAAGTAAGCTTTTTGAACATTGCAAAAAATGCATGAATATAACGATTAACGAGAAAGAAAACGTGTAATTTGTGCGTTTTGCACATTTGAATTTGGAACAATATTTGAATGTATCCGATTCGAAACAATCGTTAATAATAATGTAATTTAAAGTTTGAAACACAGATGGCAATAGATACGAATGGCGGCCACGGGGCTGTGGATAATTATTGTTTTTGATGAAGTAATAATTGCTGTGGCAGAACAAAAAGTTTCGGGTTGCGTATATTGTTAACCAACACGGAACTCGGCAATCTGGATCGCAAGATCGCCGCCAATTCGTAATTTGAAATGTAAATTCGCGTGTCATTAAATAGGACCTCGTTTGACTATGTAAACAAAACTGTTTGAAGGTTACACCTAAATTGGACAGCATTGATAATGACAGGTGTACATATAGTATGAATTGCAGGCTTTTTGAGGCGTACCTTTTAGCTATGTTTGAACAATATCGCATAATTAAAAGTGATTATATTTAGTAAGCTGTAATCGATATAATTGCTTGTATTATTCAACCAAGAATATGAACGTACTGTATTAATTATCAATACTAAAAAATACTGTATGTGTACTATTTAACGGTTTGAAAAATATTCGGTAGAACCACCAATATAAGTACGAGTACCTTTGACGACTTACTATTATATATTATTAAGTTTATTGTTTATTAAGTATGCTTGATAAGTAATTACACATTACCTGTAATAATCATTTATACCTACTAGTATTCTGAAAAGCGTTTAAAGATGCGTTCATACGTTTTCCATCGTTATCCTTTTTTTGCCTTGCATAATTCATGGCGTACATTTTTTTTATTCCAAGCCTTTTTGTAGCTAGCACCAAAATGACTATTATAACCGTCAAGCGACTATTAATAATGCATATATCTTACTTTTGAGAAGGTGTTTAATCTTTATGGCACCGTGAAACAACACTTTATGTATTAGGCGAATGATTACAATGACTGATGAGGTCAGCAAGATAAAAAAAAACTCCGATGCACCAAAAATTCAAAGAAAGTTCATAGCATAAACATAGTATTATACTCTAAAGTTTAAAAATTAAATAAAAATAACAGCATACTCCAAAAGCCAAATTTGTTTACTAGTTTATACAAAATGTCATTTTTTATACATGTTAAATTTAGTATATGTTATGTGTATTCATACATTTTTCGAATTTTCGTATCTGATATTTTAAACATATTTTATTACCTAACGTTAGCTACAAATAAGCGTTTTTTTAACAATTGCAGGTGTGAGTGTGAAAAACGATATAAACGATTAAAAAAAAACATTTTTTCAGAATAGATAATTGACATATTTACGATTTGCGAATTGAGAGTAAAAGTAGAACTACTAAAAATAAAAATAAAAATTAAATTATATGGAAATACCATTCATAAAGAAAAACATGAAATTATCAAATGGTTAGATAGTACTTAACCTAGTACCTAGATTAACCGGCCAAATGCATATTATAATTATTGTGTAAGATAAACAAACCATGTATCTAGTAATATATTTGCCAGCAGAGAAAAAAAAACATAATTTTGTTGGGCTATTAATAATTGTAATTTATGGAAAGCAATAAGTAGACATTATAGGTATCCTACGTTGGCGCTAACAGATGCCTAGAGTGGCCGAGTGGGAGTCGAACCCCACGTCCCCTGCAATAAAACGCCTCGACAAAGCCACATCATGGACCAAAACAGATCATTCTTGAAATCGAGCAAAAAATCCACACTGGAGGTGTAATCGCAGCTTGTTATTATTCTCTATGCGAGGGTGCAAGATGGAATAAAT
This sequence comes from Glossosoma conforme, assembly GCA_022606575.1. Classification (NCBI taxonomy): domain Eukaryota; kingdom Metazoa; phylum Arthropoda; class Insecta; order Trichoptera; family Glossosomatidae; genus Glossosoma; species Glossosoma conforme. The sequence continues at coordinate 1,501,212 of JAGTXR010000074.1, forward strand.
TGATGAAATTATTTGACGAGTGTGACATTTGGAATGATTTGAATAAACGTCAAAAATTTTGAATCGAATATTCTTTATTAAACTTTATGATTCAATTCACAGAGTAAAATATATTGTTATTTATCGCTGACATTCTGTTATTTTTTGAAATGTTATTTATTTTTATAGGTATATTTGGCGAACGCAAAATAAATACATGGAATTGGCTTTAAAATATTGGACTTGTATTTAAGTTATCAGGTTTGATTTATTGATTGAAACTGGTTCAGCTCAAATGACTATATATGAATTTTATGAGATGGTAACATTATTTTCTTAATAATAGGCTACAAAAAGCCAGTATCACAAAGAAATATAATCAAGGCATTAAAGCAATACATTTTAACATATTGCCCCAGCAATAAAAAGAAAATAAATTTGATGATTTCCTCTTATTATCAAAACCACCACAAAAGATATTAAGTAAACATTTAATGAATAATTTAAACAAAAACCTATCAGTATTTTATATATACGAGTACATCTCGTATTTAGTCACAGAGTTATAAGTAAAATTTAAATATAGTATTCTAATAATGAATGTATGTGAAAAAAGAACAAGGTTAATGTTGTTGTTTGGAAAAAATTTACTATTTCTTTAAACTATATTAAGAGTTTTAATTTTTATTTACTCAATTAATGATACCTCAGATTTTATGTGTAATGTATGTAGTATAGATATATATCTCCATGGCAAGATTATCCCTTTTTAATGATATTTCTCTCTGAAGCGGCCATTTTAAATTCAGTTTGTATATTTTGCACCGACGGTAATTCGTTCGAACCGAAATAGACGGAATATTCGTATCACCTGTGCAAATATTCTCGCAAATGAGCTGAGAAAATGTTCTTTCCTTATCTTGTAAATTGTTATTATGTTGAGTAATTCGTTTCGCTTCTCCAATGCCAAGTTTGCCGATAACACTTCCAGAATAATGTTATCATCTCACATTGCCTAAATATTTGAAGTATCAAGTATACCTATATATATATAAATAATATGATACTTCCGAAGCAGAAAACTGATTTTAAAATACCCTTAACTCTTCTAAAACGTGCAATGGTCGATACGTAATGTCAATTTTTAGTCTGATAGTGTAGTGCGACAAAAATAAGCCTTGATCGTTGTGATTACAGAAAAAAATGACAAAACCAATAAATTTATTGACAAAATGGTTGTAATTTTGTATTACATATTAATGAAATGTTTTATCGTGTACCTAAATACTTGGAATAATTAAAACTCGAATTCTCAACTTAAATTCACATTCATGAATATCTACCATATGAGATTTAATTTTTAGTAAATATCACTTGCAAACTCGTCGTGAACTTTGCGTATTGTAATTATTATTCTACATTTATTTTGTAATTATAGTATTATTACTTGTAGTACATACTTAACAAATGTTATTATATTATATTTTTGTAATTAGTGTAGCTATTTTAATTGTTTCTTGCGTATACAGCATGGCAGTAAATTTAATAAACAAGAAACGTGCATTTGCAGTGATGAGATTTGAATAGCCATAAAGAGTAATAAAAAACATATGTTTATACCTAACTTGTGATTATTTTGAAATTTAGAACAATAACGCAAAAAATGTTTCAAGGTTACACAACATAGGTAGTAAACTAATAGGTGTGCCGATATAATTATCCACAAGGATGGAGGTATTATTTTTTCCTAAAAATAACAAAGCCGCTCTCATTGTTTGCGATTTTTTTAGTTTACACTGCAATGCTGTGTTCTCTGCACAATGCTCGCCGCATATTTGCATTGAATTGAAAATTCCTTCATATAATTTTGTGTCGACGAGAAGATTCATTTGCGATTGCGTGATTCAATGCGTTTCAGCTATTTTTATTACACCATCGTCAATTATGAATCGTGGAATATATTTATTTATATATTCTTATCGTAAAAAGACAGTATTTTTATCGTACAATTGATTTGTTTGTTTTCGTAGATCTAATGTCATATTTTTGGTGGATATATGCTTTATCTTAGAGCAAATATAACATATAAATATGCTATAATTACGAGTATATTAAACGTCATTTAAATATATAACAAAGTGGTAAATCTGATATTCTTCTGAAAAAACTACCACCTTAAATATTTATTATAATATATCTTCTACAAATCGAATGCTATTATATAATATTTGATTTATTTCGCACTTAAAGTTGCCATCATAAAAATGCTTAGAAAAAATTATAATTTAAAGTATGAATATCTCATCGTACCTACTTGTAATAGGTAATTATAATTGTCGTAGTGTTGTACCATTCAGCTGTGCAATAGATCTACGAATTGTAATATCCATCTCATTAATTACAGTCTATCACCAGTCAGAGGTCTGCCACTCTGTTGATAATATAATAATGCATCGAATGTAGTAATTGTCTGCAGTTTCATTCGTTTTCGTACACCTTTCATCGCGCCGTCTCTTGAGCACACAATCCGTGTCGTAACAGTCTTCGACCGCCATGATGCTGCCTCCTCCGGTCTCGGCGATGATGTCACCATTCCAGCACACCAGTCTGCGAAGAACCGAGCTCTAGCTATGGTCATTTCATTAATACATACATTCATAGTATCATTCTCTTTCCCCGCCCACCTGTTATGCAGCACCTTACAAACCCGTTCTAGTGCCTCGCTCACATGCAGCGATTGTCGCAACATATCGAACTGCGCGCAGGTTACCTAGCGATCGTGATTTATTACGATCATAGAGCGTGTGGATGAGGCTTTATAATTCGTAGGCGATCAGGTTGGCTTTATTGCTTTATTATTTTTACTGCTCTAATATAACTCGACAAGAATACCAATCTGAGCGCGCTTCTCGTAAGATTACCATCGTTAAGGTACTCGTACATTAGAATCATAAAAGAAGTTACGTTGGTCGCTTGATTGTGTTGAGCTGCCCATAACAATCAAATGGTCTAGGCCTCATGAGCATTTAGTTAACACAATCTCGGATATGTTTCTCTTAATACAGCTCCTATTAGCTACATTCAAGTCTCCGGACTCTCATTTTAAAAGTCTTCGCGAATATGTTCCCATGTAGACTTTCAGACTACATATATATATATCTGAGGAGAACGTATTGACAATGACTAGTAACATAATTGTGTGGCGGTAATTTGTGGTGATAATTTGCTCAAAATATGGAAGGGAAATGGGGAAAATAAGCAATCAAACATAGTATTGAATACTCGTATTTTGACCGTCTAAATGAGTTACTGCGGTATTTCATCCATTAATGTATTAGATTCGGTCATGGAAGTACTAAATCATTTCATGGGTCTGCATTTTCACTGTACGTATTATTTTGAATTAATTAAATTCTTAAAGTGTACTCGTATAGTAAAAAAACTCTTGTAAATTGTGTATGTCATTGGTTTTATAACAATTTAGGTATCATATAATATATCTTTGTTCTCTTACTAAATTACAAATATAGAAAATTTTACTTATGTAGATATAATGCATAAAACTCTAAATATATTTCTTATCACTAACGATATCGATATTTAATCATATCTTCTAATTGTTACTTTAATCACTTTTTTTAAACTGATTATCTGATGTTTTGGAATATTTATGAAATGATAATTTTCCTTTGGGCGCCTGCGAGTTTATCTCAGATTTAAATCCATTAGATAAAGATTAACAACAAATATAATTACAAAAAACATTAAGAAAATTTAGTATATACTGTGGTTTGTGGTTAAATTAGGTTAGTTTAGATTATGCTATGTTATGTTAGGTCATGTTAGGTTACGTTTGGTTAAATAACTTACTTTCTTTATGGAAATTACTCCACAGTTATAATTTTAACATCTCCCATGAACTAATAATTTAGAATCTCATATTCAAGCAATTTTTTGGTGAATCATTATTTATAAATGGTTTATTGGGTGTTAAAATACTAGATTTCTTAAGATATGTAATACATATTATCACAAAATATATTTAAAATCATCATTTTAATTTATTATGACCTGTAATTGCTACACATGTATGTAAAGAATTGTAGTAAGAGACCTTTTAATAAATCTGAATTTTCCTTTTTGTCACGTTTCGCGTATATTCCGGAAATGTGATAAATTCCATAGACATGAGCTGAGGCCAGCAATATGGTATCCCTGAAAATAAAGTTTGCATCACGACAGGTCGTCAGATAACGTTTCAGGTCACATGCTCTAATATGTTAAGCTAGGGTCACAAGTAACAACGGTTATCTGTTACAAATTTCACACACAAATATATGTGCCAATGTAGTAGGTAAAATTTGCATTTATAAACATTATCGTGTAATTGAATAGTAAAATAATTGACATTTATTTTGATTATTTATCAGATATTTGATGTAAGACCTAGGCAGACAATCGTCAACTTGTTATTCGTCTGTTAATTAAGTGTTTTTTTGTAAAGTTAATTTAGAAAAAAACTGTTATTGGTCTCATTAACTTTTCTTAAATAATACATCCGTTTACATACTTCCGTTAATTATTAAGAACTCAAAGAAAGTAATAACGGAGTGCATATTATTTCAGTTACAAAATTATTTTTTGCTAATACATTAATTTTACGTATTAACTTTAACTTCCGATACATTTTCAGAAAATTAATGACATGATGATCACGAAGTTATTTTTTTAAATATCAGATTAACGAGACTAAATTTTAAATTACATTTGACCACCTCTGTTTAATAAGCACAGCGATAAAAATAAACTGAAATACTCAATGCATTGCAGCCTATAAATTATGTTAGGTAGGTACCTACTTATATATATTTTTTGTAATGGCAATAAAAATCGAACGTATTTTGAATTTCGAATGAAAATGTTTATACGTACACCTTTTCTGTAATTGGCATTTCTAATTGGTTCAATTAAATCTAAAAATATTACCAATACAAGAAATCACATTTATTTATTATAAAAAATATATTCATCACTGTCAGTCTCGTACTAGTAATTTCTTGTCAGTTTTTATCGAAAAAAATATGTGTGGAATTAAATCGAAGAAATCTAGGAAGCAATAGATCAAAAGTAGTAATATTTTCATAGAGAGTGCACATTAATGAAGGACCATATATATTTTACCATCTGCTACATTTTTTTTTTATGAAAAACGTATGTAGCACATGTTTATTATTAGTATCCACTCGTATGGTGTTGTCATTTGACTAGACGTTATAATTTATTGAGTTCCTCACGGTAATTCAATTCAAGCATGGAGACGGATGCTTACATCTCTATAAAGGCACGATGACATTTATTAACGTCAGCAGAAAAACTCATCTGTCACGCTGGAGAAAATACCGAGACATTGATTTCATGGATGTTTTAAAAGAGCTAAAAAAATAAAAGAGAAGATATATATGTATCGTCATTTAGCTATTTTTACGCTTTGTATATTTACATCTACAACTTAAGTCCATTTTAACAGCATATGTTAAAGGCGATATGAAATAAAAATTCTTCAAAGCTTTAAGCGTATTAAGATTTATCGTATTGTTAAAATGAATGCTATTCATTATATGACATTAAAAATCGACATTATATGTTTTCTCACTTACATAGGGTCACGAAACGTGTTATTTCATTATCTTATGTCGTAAATCAACTAAGAAAAACTCGGTTCAACTTAGAGTATTGGTATTTTCTTGGTCTAAGTTACATAACTACAAAAATATATATCTACTGTATTTTTAACGTAGTATTTATAGAATATTTTTTTACATATTAGTTGTTAATTAAATCTAGTTCGTTTTTCAATTATCTGAGCTTGACTTTTATGAATATACCTCACAAAAACTACGAGTATTATATTTACATATGTGTTCGGTATATTTTTCTATTCGCTTTCTGACATGTGTATTAAATAAAATATATAAATTAAGAAACATTTCGGCTTCTAAAATCCTTGCAACACTCACATTAATGATTTACAGCAAGATACTCGTATTATTAATTGCCTAAACATAAAATAGTAATTTGTTTCAGTTGTCTACCAGTATGTTGAGGGAATGTAACCTTGAACTTTCATATGGAATATTACTATTGTACTTGGATTTAAACAATAGACAATAACAAATATTAAAAGTAATAAATAATGATGTTCAACAGTCTTTATTAATAAAAGTACATGGATTATAATGATGTCTTCGCATACTTTGTATTTCCCTTCATCTTAAAATATAATTTCAAACGTATAACACATTTGTAAATCGGTATTATTTTGTGAAATTCCATAATTCAATCTCATTAATTCGAGTTCCTTTCGGTGTTGCTAGTGTAGATAAATACATATACATATTTAAAAACGCGAGGAGTAAGTACACATTCTTAATATTCAAAAAGCCTTTGGTAAGCCTTATAAGTGTGTCTTCCATTTAAATTTATTCGAACTGACACATTTTCTTTATTCGTTTATTTCAACGTAGGTACCTAATGATATGATGTTATGAATAGATTGTTATTTGACAAGTCATCGTTATTTGAATTCCCATTTTCGAATTATTTATGTATGGAATATTTCAGGGAAATAATAAAATTTCTCATGGATAATGCTAGTAACTAGTATGTATATGTTTTATGTGCGTATTAGAAACAAAATGGCAAACATTTTTAACGATCATTAGAAAGTTTAGAGCGGCAGTACTTTAAAATAACACTAGATTTTCATGAAACTTTCACATAGAGATTAAGTTATTCTAAGACTTCAAGATACAAGTATTTAGATAGATACCAGATGCATGCTTCGGGTGATTGTTTAATCGAAAATTTAAGGAGATTCGATAAGTAGTCCGACGCTTCCCAGCTATGGATCGTTAGGCCTTAACCCTTTCATAACGGCTCGGTTTGAATACTAATTATACTGTCAATTATAAAACTAGTATTTGAAGCATAAATGTACTTTATTACTACGGTCTATTTTCATATATCACATTGATTCTTGTATCCTTTAGCTATCAGACGATGCATAAAAAACTATTCTAAGAAAGTAGCAAAATGATACATCACGTCAAACGATGTCAACGGTCGGGGAATCTTATGACGGCATATGCCGACAACCGATGTGAAATGATTAAGAAGCTTCTTAACCCAACCAATAGGCGGCAGCCCATCCAAGTTTTGTTCTTGCGTTCAATGCTCCTTAACTTGTTGTTGGATATTTGAATTAAGTATGATAATTGCCGATGGTGACAAATTTATTCAATATTATATATTATTTGGAACAGCTTGTCAATAATGATTCGAATCGACGTTTAATTTAGAATTATTACCATAATTAGCGAGTGAATCAATCAATACAAATGGCGAAACTATATTATAGACTTGACGATTGCTTCCTTATATCAGCAGGCTTAGTTGGTCATATTATATTTTTATCAAACATTAAGATTTAAAAGTTAAGACACAATAATGATAAAAACTAATGATAAAACAACACGAAGAAAAAGTCCTCCCCACATTAAAATAAATACATAAATTATTTTTTATTTTTCATCTCCGTAAGCCGTAATTTCATATTCATAGCTCTATTAAAGCGGATCATCCGGTTTTTGAAAATCCTTTACGAACACACCGGGCAGAGAATATTTTGCTTTTTTTTGCAAAGCCAATAATATTATTATTGGGATCGGAGCCGCGATGGCCCAGACACCAACATACGCTGTAAACACACTCCGATAGACCGGTGAACTCCGCTGACACCATTTCGTAACATTTTTGTCGGCACGAATGTTGTCCATTAGCAAACTCCGCGCGAACAACGAGAGCCGTTTGAATTTGGAATGTCTGAAATCAAAATGGCGATCGTAAACAGATTTAATAATAATACATATTATGCTTTGTTGTTTTTTTTGCACTACACTTACAAGATGGCGCGGCTCGGCTTTCACGCTTGTTTTTCTATCCAGAAAACAATTAATAATGCAAAGAAAACGTTTCGCACACGGAATAAATGGCGCTTAATGTTTGTGAACCGGGAACTTTTGCATACTGGAACAATCTGATCACCAAGCAATGAAGCTTAATCCCTGTGTATGATTTATTCCAATATTTATTTTTTCACACGTTTGCGCCAAATAACTAAAAGTTTTTATATACCTTTAGTTATTTTAACCCTTTCATTACGGCTCGGTTTGAATTCAATTTATACTGTAAATTATAAAACTAGTATTTGAAGCATAAATGTACTTATCTGGTCTATTTTCATATATCACATTGGTTCTTTTATCCTTTAGCTATCAGATGATGCATAAAAAACTATTCTAAGAGAGTAGCAAAACGATATATCACGTCAACCAATGTCAACGGTCGGGGAATCTTATCACGGCATATGCCGACAACCGATGCGAAAGGGTTAAGTATTTGACTTATTTGTCATTTATTTAGTTATTCGGGGCAAACATGTGATGAATTTAAATTCTAATAAATATATTTTCTTAACTAAATACCAGGGATCATGTAATATTTTCTTGAGTGTCGTATGTAAATTATAAATACCTACCACAATAAAATTTTAGTTGTCGATTAAACGTGTCTATGGATTGGTCTTGAACCTGGGAAGATTTTAGTCTATTTTTTCTTTTTTCTCTTTTGTTCTTATATATTAAAACCACGTGACGCAGTTATGTTGGAAGATAATACGTATATTGCATATATTTATTATTAATTTATAATTTGTTATTCGTAATGCAAATAATTGCATTGTTCTTACTTTATGGCGCCGAAGGCAATTTAACTTTCACGAATGAACACGATTTATATCTGTATCTGTATATAATTAATATTGATAGTCCAGATTCGTTAACTATTTAATCGCGGAATCGACTAAATCTTAATTTTTCATAACAAGCATTAATTTGATGATTATAATGAACACTGCTGGTCGCATGCAAATAAATTCTACGAAATGATTCCCATAATTAGATGTACAATAGATAGCTCATCTGTATTCTCGTGGTTAGTCAGAATTTATTTAAAAGTTCAACGATTCATAGATAGGCGAATGAATTATACTAATATTCAAATCAGTACCGGCTTTAAACCCTGCGGCGCCCTAGGGCATATTTTTTCTGGCGCCCAATGTTGTAAACATTTTTTTAAATCTAAGCAAGATTGGTTCCACTCGGCGCCCCTAGCTTATTCAACGCCCTGGGGCACCGACCCACTTAACGGACGCCATCCCTTAAACCGGCACTTATTCAAATAATTTATAAAATAAAATAAAATAAATCGTTGAAGATTGAAACACGTCAGTTTTTCCACATATAAGCAATTTTTTTGAGTCGTTCGAATAAATAAATCCTCCCATACATGTGAGACAAAACTCATCTAAACTTATTAAAACAACAAAAATGGTAAATTTATTAATAGTCACGACAATTTTAATGCTAAACGTTTCAAGTTTAGCCTCATTGATAATCCAGACTGCCCATGTGGTAGCCTCCTCACAGAATGCTGAACACGTTCTGTGACATTGACAATATTTAAGAGTCAAGGAGAGAAAGGCTCTTTAGCGTAATCTAAATGAGGCCTGGACCTGTTGGATATGTCGACCTCATTTCTAAGGATCATCATCTAACTACCATACCTTTTCTATATACGCAGCGACTTTCGGCGAAGAAGTCAAAAATGTCTAACTTTTACGTTACGTATTACGTTTATACCTTTATATATATGTTTGGTTTTGCTCACCAAAGCTCATATTAAAAAACGTTCTCTGAAAATAATGCTTTTGTAAAAGTTCCTAAAAATATATATTGCATATATTTAAACACAAACAAGGGTTGCGGAGGACCGAAAGGAATGGAGATCGAGATGCAAGATTCTGTTGCTGCAAACCAATCCACCGGATTGATACTACGAAGAAGAAACACAAACGGTTGTATACTAGTATCTTCTTCTTCGTGTCAACATTTTAGACCAAAGCTGTTCATGTTTTATTTCCTATTACCGACATATTTAACCCTTTTGCATCGGTTGTCGGCATATGCCGTCAAAGATTTCCCGACCGTTGACATCGGTTGACGTGATATATCTTTTTGCAAGTGCAGTCATTCCCTTTATCAACCTATATGTATTATTTACAGGAATCTGTAAAGCATTTAAATAAATATCGTTAGGTTTCGTCACAGGAGCAATTTTTCTGTAAACCACATGTGTCGATGTCACCACATGTATGGTTTTACATAACGAACGTTTGTTAAATATAATAGTTTTTTATGCATCATCTGATAGCTAAAGGATAGAAGAACCAATGTGATATATGAAAATAGGTCAGATAAGTACATTTATGCTTCAAATACTAGTTTTAAGCAAAAAAAATGGAAAAATTCACGCCGTATTGACAGTATAATTTGTATTCTACCGAGCCATAACGAAAGTGTTAACTTTTTTACAATATTGTACGAGCTTGATTATCCCTGGCCCAGACAGACGTCTATAAACATAACCTCAAAGCTCACTGATTAACTGTTTATTTTCTTATTTTTACCTTCCGAATTAGGTGGTGTGTGGAAGGAAAGGTGTTGTGTAGGTACATGAAGGTCGCAAAACAAACCCGCTTTATTGTCGTGGACTCAATTCCAAGACCGCCGAAATAATTCCAACAATGAAATTGGTTGTTCACTTTGTGCTCGCATACAAATACATACCGCGAAGTACCGCCGGCCATACAATCTGATAAACCTAAATAACAGTTTAAGCATATACTTATTCGCTAAACGATGTTTGTATTGCTTTAATGCCTAAAATAATGGAGGGCCTATAAACACTGCAAGAGGTAAAATACCATACTTTTTAAGTTATAAATATTTTACACGTTAAGCCAAAATGTGTCATAATTTCAAATACACTTTGAAAAATCCAATATTGTTGTGATTAAATTTAAAAAGGAATTCCATTAATTTTAAAAATCAAAATATTTACTGTTATTTTTCATCACATTCGATATTATTTTCATTTGTTTATTTTAGCAATGTAAAATATATCAATGTCGTATATTAGTGGATACCACTTAGAATTTCGATGTTAAATTCAATTAATCAATAAATTTATAAGCCGTATTGTAATATCCTATGACACTTGTTATTTTCGTTAATATAGGTGAATATGCTGCTTAATATATTATTTATGATACTTCAAAGAACTTGCCTCGAATGAAAAAAACAATTTTTCCGAAATTTTTTGTTTTGGAATTATTTGAATATTTGAAATCTGTCATTTGAAATTTCTCCATCAATATATTAAACAAACGCGTTTGACCCGTTTAACATATTTCTGATAAGATTTGATATATGAAACGTTTTCCTACTCCATTTATCATTATCTCATCATTGACATCTGCTTAAATATTGCAATCTGCGCGTTCTTGCCTCTAACTGTATTTTGCACGCCATGTTGTCATTAGTAACAATTGCAACATTCCTTTTTTTAAATGATAAATTAATTGATTTGTTTACAAGTGTAATAACGCATTATTAATTTAGTCTTGTGCCTAAATTATGACGTTTAATTTCGAAGATAAAATATTAATGACATTCAGAAAGCGCATAAATAAAATAATTTCAAGATCCTTAAGGGCTGATTAAACCAATATTGAGCGACATATTTCACTGCTTTTATAAAAAAGTTGTAAATGTAATTATAATAACTTGAAGGTGTAAATCTTTCACTACACTTTTACTTCCCCATCAACACTAATTGCCTAGTGTTGCTACATATAAAAAAAAACACAAGAAAGGTGGTACTGAAAATTGAAATGATGAATTGATTAGAATTAAAATTTCATGAAAGATTCACCACAATATCATTTTGTTAAGTTGGCATAAGACAGTAGTTTTTGTGTCTTTTCTACACATAACAACCAGCGGCAATAGCATATCACTAGCGTGATTTTCGTTAAATCACCAAAGTAAAGCAACATGGGTCAGAGCCTGTTGTTAACCGCATGTCGCTGGCTTAGTTGAGCCCATCCTTAGGATTAAATGGCCCTGGTCTCAGGAGTGTCGGCCTAAGTATCCGAAATCATAAAAAATATGATTAAATCATGCAAAAATATGCCTAAGATACTATATCTGCCGTTTCTTTAAAGCGTTTGACCTGGAGGTCGTCGGAAACCATGTATAATATGTTCCCAGCTGGACCTTTAGGTGCAGATATATCCTAGAGCTATTGATAATGGCATCTGACATAATTAATTGGCGGCAATTGGTGGTGAACTTTTGTTTTAGATATAGAACAAATATCGGAAGAAAAAAAACACGTTCGTCTTGCATGACTCAAAGAATCAAGATATCATCATGACGTCTTGTTTTTTCAGTCTTCACTGTGTGCATCAAATTACAATCTGACACCTTCCTTGATCTATTTATAAGCGGCACAATAACACCCCGCATTGTATCCTGTATAATAAGTAATAGTCTCCGGTACAGCATCAGTCTTGACAGCATAATATAGCGATCTTGCGATAAACAAGATTTCGCTCTGTCTCGCGTTGATGGCGCTTGGACCAATGGGATTTCGCGTTCCCATAAATGGAATCTCGTGGGCCGTCGGGCTGCGGAGGTGGCTCCGGTGCTCCATGGCTGTCTCAGAGAAGAAGTTTCTCGAATCTTGCCATTTATATATGCAAAGCGGTGCATACACAACCAGACACACGCCATCAGAGAATCGAACCTTTTTTCTTCGTCCAATTACGAACCATAAACGACTTTCTAAATGGAAAAGTTTTCGACGTCCGACAGATTAATACGGCCGGCGTAATTATGCTTTACAATTCAATGAAGACTGTTCTATGAACATTTTATAGCAGCTGAAAATACAAAAGGATTGCCGATACGAAGTGTTTAATTGGCGCGTTGCAGAATTTGAATCAGCTATTTCATTGGAATATTACAAATTTGGCATAATACTTATTCAATACATTTTTTTAAAAAACACTGATTTACAAGAGAAATGACAACATAATAATAAGATACGTGAGCATTTTTGAGTGATGCTCAACTATTAAAAAACTTTACAGCTTTTCTGACATATCGATTTGTATAGTTCGGTTTCTTTTCAAAACATTTTTTTACCATATTTGGAGCATATGGACACCGCAAATCGCCATTTTTTTACAGTTCTGTAAGCTTAGATTGTCTACACCTTTCCTCAAGACACCTGTGTACCCGGAGGTCCATATAGGAACATAGATGGTTCCCGGGAGCCTCCAGGGCAAAACCCAGCGAACTTGCATAGACTGCGGCTGTAGTACCAGAGAAATATTTGGATGTTCAATGATCAGAGTTATTTTAAGGAGATCGGGTGATCACCCTACGTTCTTTTCAAACAAAATACTTAAATATTTAACAAATTTTGAGTAGTCCAAATCATTATCTTTCTATAGCCATGTCTTTCTTGCAATAGTTGAGTATCAGTACTTTTTTTTGTACCCGTTTTGACCCCTCTTTATAGCGTAAAAAACTTTGATAAAAAACATTTAATTACGTATGCACATACTTACAAAATTGGTTTATTTAACTGATTATTTTCTAAGAAATATAAAGTTTTTATAAATAGATTCTTATTCATTCAATTGAAATATCTTACTATAATAATAGTATCCTTCATAAACCATGATTCATAATTGAATTTTCCAAATAAGCTCATGTTAACCATTTAAAAGAAACACGTAATTATTTTCCATTTTCAAATCTCATATCCATCTACATAAATATTTAAAAATTTAGATAAAATTTAAACTATAATATAGTTTAATTTTCACATTGGTTCTTCTATCCTTTAGCTATCAGATGATGCATAAAAACTACTATATTTAACAAACGTTCATTATGTAACTCCATACATGTGGTGACATTGACACATGTGGGTTACAAAAAATCGCTCCTGTGACGAAACCTAACGATATTTATTTATATGCTTTACAGATTCCTGTAAAGAATACATGTAGGTTGATAAAGGGAATGGCTGCACTTCCAATTTCCTACCGTAGATTAATACTAAAAGTAGCAAAACGATATATCACGTAAACCGATTTCAACGGTCGGGGAATCTTGGATGGCATATGCTGACAGCCGATGCGAAAGGGTTAAAGAATAAAATTTAAATTGATTTATGAAAAAAAAACTGTTCTTTTTTTTTCGCTCAAACTCATGAGTCACGAAGCATAAAATAAAGTGTGTACTCAAATAAAGGAGATCGAATTTTCCTAACAAAGATTCTTGAAGACTTATGCGTAAGTGTTATGATCGGCCTTCTGTTAGTGTTTATGCTCAAAAATAATAAACGATTTAACTTGGCGGCGATTTATGGCGGCCGCTAAAATGGCCTAATGGCCATCGTGAGCAAAAAGTATCGCATCTCATACAATGAACATTTTAAAAATTACATGGACTTACTGTGTTATAAGTCTGAAATGCTAGGTATGATTCATCATCGGTGAGATGATATGTCAGATAATTCTAGTACCAGCTGGCTAATCTATACGTACGAGTATGAAGAGTGAATGGATTATTCCGGAAAAGCGTCAGTATTAAATGAAATCATCAAAAAAATATTACGAAATTACTTTTTTCTCTTGTATTCTTCTTCGTATTATCAATCCGGTGGATTGGTTTGCAGCAACAAAATCTAGCATCTCGATTTCCACTCTTTTCGATCCTCTGCAATCTATCTTTAGCTCAGCATAAGAGCTACAACTCATGTCCTTGAACACTTGCTGCAAATACTCCCGTCTAGGGCGCCCTCTGCAGTTTCTACCCTCAACCATCCCTTCCACAATGTCGCGAAGAAGACCATCGTGGCGCATGATGTGACTGTCAACTTCATATATAGCTCATACTTCTCAAGAGATTTTTCTTATAAGAGCTGCATCAGTTTTTCGTATAGTCCCTTCTATAGTGTACACTTTCGATTAAACCCCCTCGTCGTAACAAATGGTCAAAACCCAAGAGCTGATCATTAGATTTTATTAAAACGCTATAGGAAGGTTGAGTGTATGCATACTTAAATTATATTTGAGCCGCCCTTGATGACCAAAAGTGATTCCGGAGCGTCATTTACATATAAATAACTTGTGTTTAAAAAATTGACGTAAAGCTAAATAATATTTAGCATCAATTTAAGAGTCTACGAGTGTGTTATACAGAATTTCATCAAAATTGTTTTGTTGTCGATTGAAAGATCTTTGAATGGAAAACCGTGTTCCATCACCAAATAACACTTAAATGCGGAAAAGGGAGATTAAATCCTGTGAATAAGGTTTATTTCTCCGTTTCTATCACACGCAATGTTAATTTAAAACACCCACAAGTAGTCGGTTCATATAAAACATCGCTCTGAATAGAGTTCCTGAAAACAGCTCATTGAAGCCGCCATGATTTTATGATTACTCTTGGCAATTACAAACCTAATGGCCTCTAAATGTAGAATTCGTTCATGTGTTGAATGGAGATAGAATCTGCCTTAAATGGTATAAATAATCTAAAAATAAATGCGGAAATCCATTTTTATAGCCAGTGCAACACTATAAAAATGACATACAATAAATTAACTGATAATTTATGGAATAATATTCTTTCATTTATATATTTTAATAGCTCTTAACACATAATAAATATATGAAGATAATATATGTATGTATTGATTTCTATTACGTAAAAACTTACAGAAGAAAACCGACAGATGGTGGTAGAGAAATCTCATATGTGGATTTAATGAAGCTTACCATTTTATATATGGGAAAGCGCTGCATGTAGAATATTGATACCCCAACGTGATTTTTTAAACAGGAATTCACTATGTTGACTAATATGATATGATTGGAATTTTATGTGTGATGTATCAAATTTTCATCAATCGGAGGTATTTATAGAGCTTAAAAATTGATTTATAATACGTATTACTTTAATCTCCGTCGGAGATCGAACCCCCGACATTCTGTATGGTAAGAAAACGCTATACCACAAAACTATACCCGCCGGCTTATTTCCGAAGTGTAAAAAATGACAATTTTAAAATCAAATGTATAACGTTTTATGTATCAGTTTTATATCATTGTGGAATAAACAATAGAATAGCGTTTAATTCAAAAATATAATTCAAAATTTTAGGTATGTATCGGAAATGTATGTATGGAGAATTAATGTAGTTATTATATTTAATGCTTAATGAAATATTTATTAAATATTAGTAACAATCTAAAGGGTGTATTAATATATTTTTTAAATAATCCGTTGTAGAACGTTACAATGTATTGTTATGTTTATGGTGCATGTAAAACGTGTTATTGTTGGTTTGTGGCAGTTGAAGGCATTCATGGCCATGTTGTGCTCGCTCATCTGTTTGAATCACGGTAGGTACAGCACTCTCGCGGTCATGACATCACTTTTACATTGAAAAATTACCTATTTAGATATTCTGCAGTCTCCTTGTTGACTTCTAGCGCTGACTCTTAAACACTTTAAATAGAAACAGTCATATTATTATTTTATTACCAGTACACATTGTACTGTAACTTTAATATAAACTCTAATATTAATCATACATTCATACTCAATAATACTTATAAACCAATTGATTGAAATAATCGCAATAATCTCGATAGTCTATTTATTTAGACTACTGTAGATTTTAAATTAAATATATAAATACCTACTAAAATTATCTGCCTTTCCTTCCATTTAAACATAGATCACACTAAGATCTGCTTAGTGACTTTTTTGGAATACTGCGTTTTCGCCATTAATGAAAACATAAATTAGTTTCCAACGTAAATAAATATACTGATATGTATTTTTTAAGTATGCTAACCATTGGAAGATACTAAGTGAAGTAAGAGAGAGGGGATAGGTTAGGTTAGGTAGGGTAAGGTTAAGTTAGGTTAGAGAGTAAGTAAGGTAAGAGAGGGGTGATAGATGGAGGTTAAAGAAGTTAAGAAAGGGTTTTACGCCTGTGTAAGTTACCTAATTATGTTCTTATATATTTATTTAATACGTAGACCAATTAATACCTACTGTATCAAAAAGCTTAATCAGTTCGCAACGTGTATAAACTTACTGATGGATAAATAATTTACAAATATGCTAAATATTGTGAAGTTTGTATGGAAATAAAGAAGGGGAGATGGGTGGAGCTTAAAGGAATTAAAGAAGGAGCTTAGACCTGTGTTAGTTATCTAATTGCGTTGTTACATGTCTTGGTTGTTTTGTCTCGAGCAGTCCCCACCCGGAGATCCGATTGGGAAACTATTTTATCTCCGGAAAATTTTACTTGAGATGCAATCATTTTTTGCTAATACATGGGATGTCTTTTAGGCCTTTAATGTGGTATTTTCCCATTTATTCCCACATCCTAATGCCGTTGACCATAAATGTTCATCCGGCTTAAGAGAGCATTTACTATCTCCAGGACAATAGAGTGCCCTAACCAGCTTGACCTGATGAGGTTAGCTGGGTGTTAGCTTTTTCCAATACTTGTTACATTTTTTTAAAAGGTTAATTAAAACCCAATATACCCGTGGCTAAATAACATTTGATTTCATTTTGAATTAACATTTTATTGCAGTTGATGAATCAGTTTTTAAAGTAAACTAATTAATAAACGGTTTTTAATAATTTCCCATAATAGCATTTTTATAGCCGTAATGTTTTCATTTCTACAATACCGCGTGATATCATCTGCCATTTTTTTTCTGAAGATGTTTGTCTGAGAACAATCGTCCATTTTAACATTAATTAACGTAAAATGCGGCCACCACGTTCCCACACTATTTTTCTACCTATTTAGAGCAATTTACACGGAAGCTCGATAACAAAAGTAGTGTGTACCATACATTATGCGCTACTTCTAAGTAAATAAAACCTGCTGAACATAGTAACATCCACTAGAGAATATGCCACTCAATGCTGGTATGTAAAAACATTTTTTTGTAGTACGAGTATTTAACCCTTTCACATCGGTTGTCGGCATATGCCGTCATAAGATTCCCCGACCGTTGTCATTGGTTGACGTGATATATCGTTTTGCTACTTTCTTAGAATAGTTTTTTATGCATCATCTGATAGCTATATGATACAACAACCAATGTGATATATGAAAATAGACCAGATAAGTACATTTATGCTTCAAATACTAGTTTTATAATTGACAGTATAAATTGTATTCAAACCGAGCCGTTATTAAAGGGTTAACAGTATGTGATATTTACGCTGTTCAGCGACAATAGCACATCGTAAGCGTAAGATCACCGAAGTTGAGTAACATTGGGAGAAGACCAGAACCTTGATTGGTCACCGCTTGGTGCTAACCGCATGTCGGATGTAGTATTCAGCCGAAGAAATCACAAAAAATATGCTTCGGATACCACAGCTGTCTCTTTAAAACCTATTACTTCTGCCCTGGAGGTCGTTGGAAACCATATGTTCGTATGTTCCTAGGTTGACTTTAGCGTGCAGAGATGTTGTGGAACGAGTAGTGGTAATTTGTGGTGACTATATGATCCATGTTAATGGAAGACATATGGAAGGATATAGCGCCAATCTGACTTATGGTACAATTGTATTATTTAAAAATCAGAATAGCCTCAAAAGTAATTTATTTATTTAAATAGATCAGAGGTTATTTATCTTTATTTTTATGATTGTATTTGGAAAGATCTGGCCGCAAAATAGAAGAATGACACCCACTTTGTTTTATTTTATTTTGACGCAAAGCCAAGCTCTAATTCAAAAATAGAATAAAAAAACGCAGCGGCCATGATTTATTTAAGTGTTGCCATTGTGAGGCATAAAAATCCCCACTTTGTTATTCCGCGTCTCAAGGAACTTGGGTGGCGTGCAGACGAATTATTGGCGTATCTAAATCTCGGCGAAAAGGGGACCAAAGATATTTTTCAGTCTCATTGTTGTCGAATCGCAGTCCACGCGATTACATCTAACTCTTGGTCGGAGAGGTCAGGGATACCGGCGAGACTGACCGCCATTGAAAAACGACTAATTACTGTAAATACATAAATAGATGACTGATTAACATTTTATAAATAATTTTCCCGCAGTGAAGCTATTTGCTTCTACTTTATTGAGTTCATTCGGGATCATTCGGTTTCTTAATTTAATAATTTAAAAACGAATATTCTATTTTACTCCATTCATAACTGAAATCTTTAAATATTTTTATATTGATTTTTTTATTATTATTTTTCATAAACATATTATTGCTTTTTAATTTTATTAATTACATTATCTAATCTTAAGAAAATGTGGTATTATATCTGAGTAATTACGTAAATAAATGATATATTTTTTAATTTGAATGTTTTACGTGTTTACCCCAAATAACTAATAGTTTGTACGTTTATATTTTTAGAAATTTAAGATATTTTAACTTCTATATAAGTCCAGATTCTAGTAAATGAAATTTACTTATATGAACTAGTAAAGGTCAGAAGCTAAATTTTCTTGACTTTAATAAAGAATGTTAATTTACTTATTTTAACTTATTCTAGATTATTTGTTTGTTGTTTTATATAAGCATAACAAATTTATATAAAAAAACAAATTAATATTATGTATTCCTCAACCTAAAACTGCAATTTTTAAATAGTAAGTTGACCTAAAAACCGTTTTTAACCGTAAATTTGCGTCGAATAAAAACATTGTTTTATTGTGTTCTGTCATATTCTATAAATTCTACGAAAATAATATTTCAACAGTGGTTATTAAATGTAAGAAAGTACGTATTTGTTGTTCGCTTTGTAGCTCCGTTTTTTGTGCTCAAAATCGATCCTAAAACCAAATAATTTATCAAGTCCCTTTACCGGTAGACATTATTATTTAGACAGCGGATAATGGCCCCAAGACAGAACAAAAAGGCTTATATATTATTTACAAACTTTCCATTTCACATAGAGTGGATCGATGGTATTATTATGTGATATTACAGACCATAGAAAAACATTAGCGTTAATTTGTAATACGTATATACTAACATCCTCCTATCTCTAAAAAGGGGAGTTATTCCGTCGCGTGAGGGCAGGATGAGGAGAAGGTCAGCAGACAAAGACTTTCTTTTAGAAGCACATTGATTATATTTACGTTAAGACATTACAAGCTTCCGACCACGCGAGATGACATGCCACGCGGCCGCAATGCAACCTTGTCTCTCTAAAGGGCGGGGACCGACTGCCGTGATGGGCTTACCGGCGCTGCGACGCTCACCCAGCGCTCGAGTGGCCATCTCTAGAACTAACACACCCGTGAGCGGACCTGTCCAAAATGACAATATGGTGGACACATAAATGTATGACAAGCGATCAGAAATACGAGACGAAAGATTGTACATCGAGGTTTTCGGTACCAGTCAGCAAGGGCTATATCATGCTGATGTCAATACGTATTCTTGGCTGCGGATTTTGCGGAGTTTTCAAAATGCAATCAACTGCGGTATTGACAATATTATTTAATATAGCTGGCAAAACAAACGCCATTTTACCTGGCAATAAAAAATAATGACTGTAATGTTATTGCACAACGATTTTAATATTAAAAAATGTATAGTACGAGTATTTTTAACATTTGTTTCATTTAATACGTTTGATAAAGGTGTTGCCTTATAAAACAGACAATAAGCCTCTTGGTAGAAGAATCAGAAAGTTCATCCATATCCTTTCCAATGTTGATATATTTCATGCGAGGGAGGCCCAGTTCAGACACGAGCTCCACGAATTTATTTGGAAAAATAATCTGTTGTCGTCGCTTACAAAGCGAGTTTTAGGATTTTTTTATCCTTGTGTATGAATTTCTTTTTTTATTGTTTAAATATTTGAGTACTGTATATTAAGTACCCATTTGAATATATATTAAAAATGAAAAACATAATTTGCAATGTTTTTGGAATGAAAAATTGAAGCAGTTCGAAAACATTTTTATAAATTCAGTTATAATCGTAAATAAGAATAAAAAGAATTCTCTCATAATTGCTCAAATATACGTATTGAATATTAATCACTTTATGTCTCCCTAATATGAATTATTTAATTAATATTTAGGTAGGTATTATCATTGTTCTAAAATAGTACATTAATGAGACTTTATCGCTTGTGTATGTATATATTGTTGGCTTTTACTATAAAAGTATTTCTATATTGGAACCGGAGCTTAAGCAAGGCTGACACGGAAGGCAGGTAAATTTACGTTCCGCAAAAATCGATCCTGAAAGTGTTTCAGTCCATCCACCTGAAGTCTGGTGTTAGGCTCCGCACTCTTTACTGGGTTAGCGGCCGTTCGATACGGCAGTAACCTTTGCCAACTTTATACTATTCCGTTTTCTAATAATTGACGCCTGGGTAGAATGACCGGAGTGGCCATTTGAGGGTTACATTTAAGTGCGGCACTTAACATGATTATTTATGTAACTTTTAGCGTTGCTAGAATTTATTGTACAATAGAAATTATAGCTAAAAAATACTTTATTGTTTTAAGCTGAAGATTTTTTTTAAATTAACTAATCAATAATGTAAGATATTGCGTTATATAATCAATACTCTAATAACGCACGCTTTTTTGATGTCTCCTATAGTGTTTGCGGCGTTTTATTTATAAATGAGTCCTTTTTATGTTGTCGTTTTGTGAATTATATGGTCCAGGTTTCGAAAGCAACGGCTTAATCATTTTATCTTATGATTAGGAGGGTTGCCTATAAATGGTTTTAACCCTTTCATTACGGCTCGGTTTGAATACAAATTATACTGTCAATTATAAAACTAGTATTTGAAGCATAAATGTTCTTATCTGGTCTATTTTCATATATCACATTGGTTCTTGTATCCTTTAGCCATCAGATGATGCATAAAAAACTATTCTAAGAAAGTAGCAAAACGATATATCATGTCAAACGATGTCAACGGTCGAGGAATCTTATTACGGCATATGCCGACAACCGATGCGAAAGGTTTAAGAATATTATAACGCTAAATGAGATATTTCCCTTAACAATACTTTTACACAAAAAAATAATAAACAAACTTTTATATTTCAAAGAATAAAATTTTGTATGAAACCACTGAGGACAACTAAGTGGTTTTATATAAAGTTTTATTTGTTTTATTATTTAAATGTAACAAACCACAAAGATGCTGTGTTCTACGAATATTATTTATATTTTGAATCTTTTTGAACAACAGTGTAAATTCAAACGAGCACATTTCTTTTCAAACCCAATTTTGGACACGTTTGGAGCCTTGAACTCGACAATCGAGTTGTTTTCTGCGAACATGGACACAAGAATGTTACAGAAATACAAAATTACGTACATTATAACGTTTTTTTAGTAATATAAAAGAATGTGTTAGCTACTTGAACAATTTAACCTATTGTAAATTGATAAATATAAGGCATATCTGTTCATTATTAAAATCAATTCAAGAAGAGTTATTGGTTTAATAGTAACGAGAGTCGAAGAACTAAACAGATGTTGAGAAAATATCATTTTTTGAACTTATGATAGTGTTGACGTGTTTTAACCAAAAAACATAAGATTATGGAATGATTATGGAGAGTGACGACTATTTAATAATATAAATATAATGGAGGTTCCTTAACTGACTTCGGACTGGAGTATGCAAGATAAGGACCGACTGAATGTGACTGCGGCATGGAACAGACACTGTCACACCTTCTAGAGTGTGCGCTGTGTCCGAGTAGATGCACCCAGGAAGACCTGATGATGGCCGGAAGTAATGCAATCGACGTCGCCCACTTCTGGGTAGACAGGATCTGACCCTGTTGTTTCCGACACGATTATATATACAATGATATAAAAGGCGTCTATTTATTACTACATAACTAAATGTTATGTAAAACATTTTATTCGGTCGTGAATAATTGTTTATTATTGTCAGATTTTAGACATATTTGTTAACAGCACAATAAATTTAACTATTAGTCTTTACTGTAGTTTCGCGTGCAAAGTTTATATGATGAAATTTATTATAGCGGTATCTGGTTTCATACTAAAATCTCTCGTGACACGAATTGTAGGCCGCATCAGAGGATATGTTCTGCGCATGTGCAGGAAAATAGTGGACTTTCGTTTGTTCAGGATGTGAAACAGGCAGTTGGTCAGTAGACTTATTCAGACCAGCAACCCATTGGTCAAGCGATTAAAATCACTCCTTTATGGTGGCGAAAACGAAAGTAAAACGATGAAAAATTCGCGATTCTTTACTTTAATTTAACAGCTTAGAGTACCACTGTTATCACAAAAAACATTCAAAAATTAACAGAAAAATATTAAGGTTTAAAATCACAATTTAAGGTTATTTTTAAATGAACACGTGGAGATCAAATTTAAAGATTATGTGAGATTTTAAAGAATGAATGCATATCGAGTGATTTGTATTAGTTTTAAAATTCATGTATCGGGATGAAGAATAATGAAAACGGCCTTACATTTCTTATATTATAAATTTAATTAATTTACGTATATATTTATGTATTTTTCAATGCTTCAGTTATCACAATATGGATAATATAACATATAATTGAGCTCTAAACGTAAGCGGTCGAGTAAAAACTAAGCATATTGATAAAATAATCAATTATCTGGAACATTTTGTGTTATCTTTAGAATCACGCGAATTATTGGTGTTACCGATTTGTTTCTAGCAACGGTCAGCAGATAGGGAAATTAGAAACACATTTTTATGTAACGATTTTTTGTAATTTTTAAATTTCAATCAATCTTTTGAACCATCATTGGTGTTATGTTCTCGTAGTTAATTTTAGTAGTGCTATCAATTTTGTAACGATCTTCAATTTAGTGTGTTTTTTATTCCTATTCGTAGTTCAAAACATAATAAAAATAACTGTGAACAATTCTTCTACGAATAAATAAAACTTGAAATTATTTTAAGTGTGTTATATTTTGAAGAAATATTATATAAAAATGATTTTCGAAGCTCGTGATTTTACGAATAATAGTAGAGTTTTTGATCGCAGTGTCGAAATTTTGGTGTCAGTGATGGTTTTGGCCAGAGATGATGGCGTGTCAAGTATTTGAAGTTTGGGTCTCAGTGTATTGAGATGACTATGATAACATGACAGCGGTGTTGCGCCTCCCTCCCATCCCTGAGAGGCATGTCCTCCCTCAGGAACCAACGCCTTACATTTGGCACAGGAAGAGACGACGGTAAAATATGTTACACTCACAAATTACAATTAAGCGTTCTTGAACACATAAACGAAAAAACATGTCATCGCCCGGCATTCTCTCTTCCGCTTGTCGATTGATCGTGATTTGGAGAATCGTGCTTTAACAACCTCCTCTACCGGTCTGTGTAAATGTTGCGTCGACGGGAATGAAAAAGAGTTATCAATCACATTAATACATCCAGTGTTAAAGGATATATTTGTAGTTTACATGTAGAATAGAAAATACTTTGTGAATGTGTAATGATATCCTCCTCTCTTAGTTGGATATCGAATTACTGTGTGACAGGATGCAGGAGCAGATTCACAATGCAAAGAACTTGTTTTCGTTTCACAATTCGAGTTTATTTTTCAAGCACTTGCTTTTTTGTCCACCCGTTATGGCGAACGCCATTAGGCGTTCCCATAACTGAACAAATGAGGCAACTGTCATAACAAATAAAATGGCGTATGCAAACGCCTGCGTAATATTCTATAATTAAAACTAACATTATTAGATGTGCATGTCAGGTGAGCGAACAAAAATAAGAGACAAAAGATCGTTTTTCGAGGCTTCACGGCATCAGCCTAAAAGAGCTATATCAGTAATTAGTCCAATGTACTTAATATGCTGCTAAATAACTATTTGTTGTAGAATGGGTGGTTTAGATAAAATTTCTTTCGACAAAATTTCTGACAGCATTATATTTTTATTTTTGCAGACGCCATCGCTGCCCTCACGATGATGAACCGGAGCCACTCTTTGAACCACAGCAGCCGCAGCATCACACCACGGCTTACCGTCAGGAGTACGATGAGAAGCACGTGGAACGCTACCGGCCCAGCAAGCCGGAGGATCACCTCCATCCTGAAGGAGACTTCCACACGCCATCCAAGGAACCTTGGAGGCCAGCAGAGAAACCTGACGTCAAGAAACCTCAAGACAACTTGAGACCCGAAGGAGAGTTCGAAAGACCGCATCAACAGAAGTGGAGTCCGGGAGACAGGGAACCCATGAAGAAGCCAACCGACAATCTTAAACCGGAAGGAGAATTCACCAGGCGCGAGCCGGAGAAATGGAGGCCGGGAGAGAGGGCGGACGTCAAGAGGCCTCAGGATAATCTCAGACCCGAGGGAGACTTTGAAACCCCCGAAAAGGCAAAATGGAGGCCAGGAGAAAGGCCCGAAGCCAAAAAACCTTCCGATAACTTGAAACCCGAAGGAGAATTTGAAAGACCCGATAAACCTACATGGGGACCTGGCGATAGACATCAAGCAAAGAAGCCATCTGACAATTTGAGACCAGAGGGTGATTTCGAGAGACCAGAGAAACCTAAATGGGGACCGGCAGATAGGCCAGAAGCCAAAAAGCCTACAGATAACTTGAAACCTGAAGGAGAATTTGAAAGACCTGAAAAACCTCAATGGGGACCGGGTGATAGACATCAAGCAAAGAAGCCATCTGATAATTTAAAATCAGAGGGTGACTTTGAGAGGCCCGAGAAACCCAAATGGGGACCGGCTGATAGGCCCGAAGCTAAAAAGCCTTCTGATAACTTAAAACCTGAAGGCGATTTCGAAAGACCGGAAAAACCTAAATGGGGACCCAGCGAAAGACCTGAAGCGAAAAAACCGTCCGATAACTTAAGACCTGAGGGTGTCTTCGAGAGGCCAGAGCCACAAAAGTTCTCTCCCGCAGAGAAGGTGGTGGCTAAGAGGCCGGTGGATAACCTACACCCTGAAGGAGACTTCACAGGCACGCGGAAGGTCATGGAACAGCACAAAGTGGTGCGAGGAGATCGCGCGGAGATCATCAGGAGACAGGACAACATCATAACTGAAGGAGAGTTCTCAAGTGAGTATAACTGTTCACGCTCTTTTCTGTAATATCATAAGTAATTAAATATACACATACTATAACGCAACAAATTCTTTTTATACGCATCAATTCGTTCAGAAAAAATATCGGCAGAGGCGGGATGCGAACCAGCGAACTAGCGAACCTTGGAACCAACCATTTGTTCAAGTTCATTACCCTTGACCACACGCCCATCTACTGCCCGAACCGATGCGTCGAAAATCTTGATTAATAATCTACCATCGTATAACGATCGATGTCTCTATAGTATATATTCAGAGTGTGTATATTATTATTTTTTATTATTCAATCAGTCAGTATTTATTCAAGAGTTAAATATTATTACTTTCCGACAGTCTATTTATTTTAGTAAGTACCACTCGGGTCTCGAACCGAACTATAGATTGAATGGATGAAAACAACTTCTTGTATGTACGACGCGCACTTTACGATTAGTTATTTACCTGTTGTTATTTACCATTGTAATATCAATATCTGGAACAGAACTTGTTACCATATAATATAGCAGGAATTGCATAATATGTATTTATGCAATAATAAGAGTAAAATATCATCATACAATATTGGCTATATGGTATGCTACCCACATAATTGTGATTCATTTTTCAATGAATAATTAATTTTCCAAAATTATCATTTAAAAATCACATTTTTATGCACTTCCCACTCATAAAAGAAAAAAATACATTATAAATAGCATCCTTGCCTCGGATTTGAGGCATATGACTACCATGCGCTATTCTATGTGTATTGTTTTACTGCAGAGGTTTTATATTAATTATTAATCATTGCAGATGTAACCACTTCTATGACGGAGTACCGCGGTGACCAGATCGAGCGACCGCGACCCGTACGTAGGAACACCTGGACTAAGCTGGAGGGAGACATGCAAACTGACACCACCAGCCGCTCCGAGTACGTGGATCACACCCTCACCTCTGTTGTGGAAAAGACCACTTTGGTTAAGAGCAGAGAGGACAATCTTCGCACCGAGGGAACAACTAACTTCGTCACCTCCAACCAGGTCGATTTTACCGAAAAGGTATCTGAGATTGATCGACCGCAACGAAGAAGAACCTGGACCAAGGAAGACGTCGAGAAATTCTATTCCACGCACGATAAAACTACTTACACGACGACGCAAGATGTCTTCCAAGCGTTCGATCAAACCGACGTCCGTCAGACTCAGATTATCCACAAAGATAACCTCAGACCTGAAGGAGAGTTTGAGAGGCCGCAAAAACAGACATGGAGCCCAGCTGAGCGACAGCCCCAGAAAAAACCTAAAGATAATCTTTATCCGGAGGGCACATTTGAGAGTCCGAAGCCTAAAGAGTGGCAACCGTCAGAGAGACCTAAAGCTCACAAGCCGACGGATAATCTGTTCCCTGAAGGCGATTTTCAGCGTCCTGAAGCTCAGAAATACAAAAAAGGAGAACGACCCACTCCCAGTAAGCCTTCCGATAATCTCAAACCGGAAGGAGAGTTCGAGAGACCAGAAAAACAAGGGTGGAGCCCTGCTGAACGTCCCACGCAAAAAAAACCTAAGGATAATTTGTATCCCGAAGGTGAGTTTGAAAAACCCAAGCAGCACGAATGGTCGCCTAGTGAAAGACCTAAGCAAAAGAAACCCTCAGATAATCTGTACCCCGAGGGAGAGTTCGAGAGACCAAAACATCCCGAATACCAAAAGGCCGAGCGCCCGTCTCCATCGAAACCTTTTGATAACCTCAAGCCGGAAGGAGATTTTGAAAGGCCCGAGCGGCAAAAATATCGTCCGAGTGAGAGACCAGAAGCTAAAAAGCCGAGTGATAATCTCAAACCTGAAGGAGAGTTCGAGAGGCCAGAGAAGCAAGGATGGAGCCCGGCAGAGAGACCGGTTCAGAAGAAACCAAAAGACAATTTGTATCCCGAAGGAGAGTTTGAGAAACCTAAACAACAAGAATGGACCCCTAGTGAAAGGCCGAAGCAGAAGAAGCCTACAGATAATCTTTACCCGGAAGGAGAATTCGATCGTCCTAAACAACCCGAATACAAGAAAGGCGAACGACCTACTGCTACCAGACCTTCTGATAATTTGAAACCTGAAGGAGATTTCGAAAGACCCGAAAAAGAAAAGTATAGGCCTAGCGAAAGACCCGAAGCTAAGAAGCCGAGTGATAATCTGAAGCCCGAAGGAGAGTTCGAGAGGCCAGAAAAACAAGGGTGGAGCCCTGCTGAACGTCCCACGCAAAAAAAACCTAAGGATAATTTGTATCCCGAAGGTGAGTTTGAAAAACCCAAGCAGCACGAATGGTCGCCTAGTGAAAGACCTAAGCAAAAGAAACCCTCAGATAATCTGTACCCCGAGGGAGAGTTCGAGAGACCAAAACATCCCGAATACCAAAAAGCCGAGCGCCCGTCTCCATCGAAACCTTTTGATAACCTCAAGCCGGAAGGAGATTTTGAAAGGCCCGAGCGGCAAAAATATCGTCCGAGTGAGAGACCAGAAGCTAAAAAGCCGAGTGATAATCTCAAACCTGAAGGAGAGTTCGAGAGGCCAGAGAAGCAAGGATGGAGCCCGGCAGAGAGACCGGTTCAGAAGAAACCAAAAGACAATTTGTATCCCGAAGGAGAGTTTGAGAAACCTAAACAACAAGAATGGACCCCTAGTGAAAGGCCGAAGCAAAAGAAGCCTACGGATAATCTTTATCCTGAGGGAGATTTCGAGAGGCCGAAACATCCTGAATACCAAAAGGCTGAGCGCCCGTCTCCTTCGAAGCCTTTCGATAATCTGAAACCTGAGGGCGACTTTGAAAGACCTGAAAAGCAAAAGTACCGTCCCAGCGAAAGGCCCGAAGCCAAGAAGCCGAGTGATAATCTTAAGCCTGAAGGTGATTTTGAGCGCCCAGAGAAGCAAGGCTGGAGTCCTGCAGAGCGTCCACAGCAGAAAAAACCCAAGGATAATCTTTATCCCGAAGGAGAATTTGAGAAACCGAAGCAGCAGGAATGGTCACCCAGCGAAAGACCGAAACAAAAGAAGCCAATTGATAACCTTTACCCTGAGGGTGACTTCGAAAGGCCGAAACATCCCGAATACCAAAAGGCTGAGCGCCCCACGGCTTCTAAGCCGTTTGACAACCTCAAACCAGAAGGTGACTTTGAAAGGCCTGAAAGACAAAAATACCGGCCAAGTGAAAGACCTGAAGCCAAAAAGCCTAGTGACAATCTCAGACCTGAAGGAGAATTCGAAAGGCCAGAGAAGCAAGGATGGAGTCCAGCTGAAAGACCGAAACAAAAGAAACCGACGGATAATCTCCACCCTGAAGGAGAATTTGAACGTCCTAAGCAGCAAGAATATATAAAGGGTGAAAGACCATCTCCTTCCAAGCCTTTCGACAATTTGAAACCGGAAGGTGATTTCGAAAGACCTGAAAAAGAAAAGTACAGGCCAAGTGAAAGACCCGAAGCTAAGAAGCCAACCGATAATCTTAAGCCTGAAGGAGAATTTGAGAGGCCTGAAAAGCAAGGATGGAGTCCTGCTGAGAGGCCTAAACAGAAGAAACCTTCTGATAATCTCCACCCGGAAGGAGAGTTCGAACGACCAAAACAACCAGAATACAGGAAGGGCGAACGACCCTCTCCCTCCAAACCATCTGACAATTTGAAACCGGAAGGCGATTTCGAAAGGCCTGAGAAAGAAAAGTACAGGCCGAGTGAAAGACCAGAAGCCAAGAAACCTAGTGACAATTTGAGACCCGAAGGTGAATTTGAAAGGCCAGAAAAACAAGGATGGAGTCCAGCTGAAAGGCCTAAACAGAAAAAACCTGTGGATAATCTCCATCCGGAAGGAGAGTTCGAACGTCCCAAACACGCGGAATATAAGAAGGGTGAACGGCCGTCAGCCTCTAAGCCTTGCGATAACTTGAAACCGGAAGGAGATTTCGAGAGGCCAGAAAAAGAAAAGTACAGGCCTAGCGAACGGCCCGAAGCTAAGAGGCCAACCGATAATCTCAAGCCTGAAGGGGAATTCGAAAGACCGACACATAAAGAAGTTGGACCCGGCGAAAGAAGGCAGCCCATCAAGCAGCTCGACAATTTATTCCCCGAGGGTGACTTTGAGAAACCTAAATCTCAGGAATGGAAGCCGGCAGAGAGGCCAGAAATGAAGAAGCCGACAGACAATCTTAAGCCGGAAGGTGACTTTAACCGACCAGACAAACAAGCTTGGAGTCCAGCAGAAAGACCGACCCAGAAGAAACCGAAAGACAACTTATACCCCGAAGGCGAATTCGAAAAGCCTGAAGCACAAAAATGGTCGCCCAGTGAAAGGGTCCAACAAAAGAAACCGCAAGACAATTTGAAACCGGAAGGTGAATTTGAACGTCCGACACCTTCTCGTATCGGGCCTGGAGAAAAACGCACTCCCATCAAGCATTCTGATAACCTTTATCTGGAGGGTGAGTTCGAAAAACCGAAGCATGAAGAATGGAAACCGTCTGAAAGGCCAGTAGCTTCTAAGCCCCACGACAATTTGAAGCCGGAAGGCGAATTTGAACGTCCAGAGAAAGCCGGCTTTAGACCCGCCGAAAAACCTCAGCAGAAAAAACCGAAAGATAACCTACAACCTGAGGGAGAATTTGAAAGGCCAGAGAAACAAGGATGGAGTCCTGCCGAGAGGCCTAAACAGATAAAGCCGCAGGATAATCTACAACCGGAAGGGGAGTTTGAAAGGCCGACTGTCACTAAAGTAGGCGTAGCCGAGAAAAGAACTCTGATCAAGCACGAGGACAACTTAAGAACGGAGGGCGAAATTGAAACCTACAGGCGTTCGAGAGATGACTACTTACAGACCACCGTGGTCGATAAAGTGGAAATCACACGCAGAGAAGATAATCTGAGGATGGAGGGAGAGTTTGTGGAGATGAGAAGCCGAGATGATTATTCAGTGAAGCGCATCACAGATAGAGTGAAGCAAGTTCGACACGAAGACAACTTGAAACCGGAAGGCGAGTTCGATCGTCCCACAAAATCAGAAGTGGGACCGGGAGAAAAGCGTCAGCCTATCCGTCACGCGGACAATCTTAAGACAGAAGGAGATTTCGAAAGGCCAACCCATGAAAAGTACGGTCCGGGAGAAAGAAGAACTCCTATCAAACATTCTGATAACCTAAAAACCGAAGGTGACTTTGAGCGACCAGAAAAAGCTGGCTATCAACCAGCAGAAAGGCCTCAACAGAAGAAACCTAAAGATAACCTCACGACCGAAGGCGATTTCGAAAGACCAATCCATGAAAAGTACGGTCCGGGTGAAAGAAGAACTCCTATCAAACATTCTGATAACCTAAAAACCGAAGGTGACTTTGAGCGACCAGAAAAAGCTGGCTATCAACCAGCAGAAAGGCCTCAACAGAAGAAACCTAAAGATAACCTCACGACCGAAGGCGATTTCGAAAGACCAACTCATGAAAAGTACGGTCCAGGAGAAAGAAGAACTCCTATCAAACATTCTGATAACCTTAAAACCGAAGGTGACTTTGAGCGACCAGAAAAAGCTGGTTATCAACCAGCAGAAAGGCCTCAACAGAAGAAACCTAAAGATAACCTCACGACCGAAGGCGATTTCGAAAGACCAACTCATGAAAAGTACGGTCCAGGAGAAAGAAGAACTCCTATCAAACATTCTGATAACCTTAAAACCGAAGGTGACTTTGAGCGACCAGAAAAAGCTGGTTATCAACCAGCAGAAAGGCCTCAACAGAAGAAACCTAAAGATAACCTCACGACCGAAGGCGATTTCGAAAGACCAACTCATGAAAAGTACGGTCCAGGAGAAAGAAGAACTCCTATCAAACATTCTGATAACCTTAAAACCGAAGGTGACTTTGAGCGACCAGAAAAAGCTGGTTATCAACCAGCAGAAAGGCCTCAACAGAAGAAACCTAAAGATAACCTCACGACCGAAGGCGATTTCGAAAGACCAACTCATGAAAAGTACGGTCCAGGAGAAAGAAGAACTCCTATCAAACATTCTGATAACCTAAAAACCGAAGGAGACTTTGAGCGCCCAGAAAAAGCTGGCTATCAACCAGCAGAAAGGCCTCAGCAGAAGAAACCCGAAGACAATCTCAAGACCGAGGGCGTATTCGAGAGACCAACCCACGAAAAATACGGTCCGGGAGAGCGAAGAACCCCCATCAAGCATTCTGATAATCTTCATCCCGAAGGCGATTTCCAAAGGCCAACTCATGAGAAGTACGGTCCGGGTGAAAGAAGAACTCCTATTAAGCATTCGGATAACCTTCATCCCGAAGGCGATTTCGAAAGGCCAACCCACGAAAAATACGGTCCGGGAGAAAGAAGAACTCCTATCAAACATTCTGATAACCTAAAAACCGAAGGAGACTTTGAGCGCCCAGAAAAAGCTGGCTATCAACCAGCAGAAAGGCCTCAGCAGAAGAAACCCGAAGACAATCTCAAGACCGAGGGCGTATTCGAGAGACCGACCCACGAAAAATACGGTCCGGGAGAGCGAAGAACCCCCATCAAGCATTCTGATAATCTTCATCCCGAAGGCGATTTCCAAAGGCCAACTCATGAGAAGTACGGTCCGGGTGAAAGAAGAACTCCTATTAAGCATTCGGATAACCTTCATCCCGAAGGCGATTTCGAAAGGCCAACCCACGAAAAATACGGTCCGGGAGAAAGAAGAACTCCTATCAAACATTCTGATAACCTAAAAACCGAAGGAGACTTTGAGCGCCCAGAAAAAGCTGGCTATCAACCAGCAGAAAGGCCTCAGCAGAAGAAACCTGAAGACAACCTCAAGACCGAGGGCGTATTCGAGAGACCGACCCACGAAAAGTACGGTCCGGGTGAAAGAAGAACTCCTATTAAGCATTCGGATAACCTTCATCCCGAAGGCGATTTCGAAAGACCTCACCAACAGAAATACCAACCCGCCGAAAGGGTGGTTCAAAAGAAGCCGGAAGATAATTTGAAGCCCGAAGGAGAGTTCGTCGGACGTCCCAAGGAAGAAGATAAGCCTACCTACGGGGATCGATATGCCGTGATCAGACGCGAAGACCACCTCAAAATGGAAGGAGATCTCAATGTATCGAGATCGAGGGACGATTATAGTAACGTATCCGTTTCAGAAAAAGTAGTCATTAAAAAACACGAAGATAACATTAAAATAGAAGGAGAATTTACAGATCTACGTTCCAGAGACGATTATCGTGTGGTGAGGGGGGAGAGAGTAACGATTAAAAAACCGGAAGACAATCTCAAACCGGAAGGCGAGTTCGAAAGGCCAACGGAGGAACAGAGAGGTCCCGGGGAAAGAAGAACTCTCATTAGACACGAAGATAATCTCAGAACCGAAGGCGAGTTCATCGACCAACGCTCCAGAAATGATTACTCCTCCAAACGTGCAGAGCGAGTGGAAGTCGTCCGCCACGAAGATAACCTAAGGATGGAAGGCGAATTTACTAACACGAGGAGAAACGACTACTCTGTAGTCAGAGGTGAGCGAGCAGACATCGTCCGCCATACCGATAATTTGAAAATGGAAGGTGATTTTGTAGATACGAAATCATCCGATGAATATCGCGTTTCTAAGGGAGAGAGAGTTGACATAGTTAGGCGAGAGGATAATCTGAGAATGGAAGGAACATTCCACGACCACACCCGACGAGATGATTACAAGACTGTGAGAAGTGAAAAGGTCACCGTCGTGGTGCATCCTGATAACCTGAAACTAGAAGGAGACTTCACAAAACCGATACCTTCTAGTGTGACTCCGGGAGAGAGGCGCACGCCTATCAGGCATGCGGATAATCTCAAGACCGAAGGAGAATTCATCCGCCCGCAAACTGAAAAGTGGGGCCCGGGCGAGCGACCCGAGGCTAAGAAGCCGAAGGATAACTTGCATCCGGAAGGAGAATTCGAAAGGCCCTCACAAAGTCAATGGGGACCTGGAGACAGAGCTAAAGTTGTTAAACATCCTGATAATTTACATCTCGAAGGTGATTTCGAAAAACGAACTCCTACTAAGTGGACTCCCGGAGACAGAGCGGACGTCAGGAGACCTGAAGACAACCTGAAACCGGAAGGAGATTTTGAAAGAAGGAATACGGAAAAGGTTGGACCAGGAGAGCGACGAACTCCTATTAGACACCCTGATAATTTGCATCTCGAAGGAGATTTCGAAAAACGCCCATCGCAAAAGTGGGGCCCCGGTGACAGAGCCGACGTGAAACGACCTGAAGACAACCTCAGGCCTGAGGGAGAGTTCGAGAGAAGAAGTCCGGATAAGGTCGGGCTAGGGGAGCGGAGGACACCCATTCGCCACGCAGACAACCTGCACATGGAGGGTGACTTTGAAAAACGTCCGTCTCAAAAGTGGGGACCCGGAGAGAGAGTGGACGTTAAGAAACCTCAAGACAACTTGAGGCCGGAAGGCGATTTTGACAGAAAGAGTCCCGAAAAGTATGGTCCGGGAGAACGGAGGACACCGATCCGCCATTCCGATAATCTTCACATGGAAGGAGACTTCGAAAAGAGGCCCTCTCAAAAGTGGGGACCTGGAGAACGACCGGATATGAAGAAACCGAGGGATAACCTTAAACCGGAGGGTGACTTTGAAAGGCCTACTCCAGCTCAATACGGCCCGGGTGACAGAGCCAGTATTGTTAAACATCCGGACAATCTCAAACCGGAAGGCGATTTCGTTGGAATGAAGAAAGTGGTCTCAACAATTCACGGGGAGAGGGCGGAAATAAGAAAACACGAAGATACCCTCAGAGTTGGAACCGGATCCATGGAAATGACCACCGTAAACAAACAGACATTCCAGAACACCTCGAAGGACTCCCGGCCGGCTGCCGGTCAGACTGTAGTCAATAGGCGGCGGCACATGGAGTCCAGCATTTCTCTAGGAGAAGACACGAGCTCTATGAAGACCACGAATCAGTCCAACTATAATACCTATACTAAGCGCACTCTCAAAGAAAACCTTCAAAAATCAGCTCAAATCGAAGATCATCGTTCGACTCAGGACATCCAACGCTCCTCAAATACCTCTACAAAAACCTCAGACGATGGATCCGTAAGCACTACTACGAAGACCACCGTGACGACCACCGGCCAACGAGGAGTCGCGGGCCAGAATGTGAAGCAAGCGAGCTCTAACCTTATCACCGGCGAGATCCAGCAGAACGTGAGCAATAGTGAGATAAACAGAGTCAACAGGGGATCCGTCGTGCAGAACAGAGACACCAAGCACAGCACGGTTGTCAACAACCAGGTCATCAAGTCTTCCTCTCAGACCAACGTCCAGCAATCTCACGTCTCGCGACACGTCAAGGACGAGGTTGTCAACCGAGGCTCCCAATATAACGTGTCGAGGCAGCAGTACGGCTCCAGTCAAGTTGACTCCGCTGACCACCGCAATTCAGGTACATCTTCTTCCATCATCAAGGAAACCTCCCAGCAGAGTCACAACCACAGTCAGATGAAGAGTTCCTCGCAGACTCGCGTTGTGAGCAGCTCATCCTCAGAGTTCAGAAATATTATTTCGGGACAGACGGACGTCAATGTCCAGAAAACGATCGTCGACAATTCGAAAGCGGGGCATCACAGAAAAGCTTCGCAGCTGACATCGACGAGCGATGTCAATAACGCGGTTCTTCATCGTAAGGGAATGACGACGTCCACGGAAGCGTTGCACTCCATCAGCTCCACGGCTGCCGCTCAGAGAAGAAGCATTACTAATCTGACGGAGCAAGGTCAGTACATCAGCAACACTGAGCGCAAGAGTCTGAGCTCCATGCATCACTCGGCTCGTGAGAACGTCGGGCTGATCAGTCAGCAATGTGACGTGCACGGTTCCCAAGGTCACCGAAACTCGCGACGCGACGGCCAGTCCACCATCACCAGCTATCAGGTCATCGAGAGACCGCAGCGAATCATCCGCAAAGACAATCTCAGCATCGGCGGCCAATTTTACGGCAAATCAGAAGCGAATTCTTATGGAAACTTCACCAAGACCTCCCAGAACACTGTAAGCCGCGTGGAGCACGTGACGAGGCGCTCCAACACCTCCAACATCTCCTTGGGAGACAGCTCCGTGATGTCGGCGACCAGCTACAAGAAGGAGTACGCGCCGCGTGTCACGGGTCCCTGCCCCGCCACCTTGCTGGAGACTCCC
The DNA here is from genome assembly GCA_022606575.1 of Glossosoma conforme. Classification (NCBI taxonomy): domain Eukaryota; kingdom Metazoa; phylum Arthropoda; class Insecta; order Trichoptera; family Glossosomatidae; genus Glossosoma; species Glossosoma conforme. The sequence goes on from JAGTXR010000074.1 coordinate 1,537,537, forward strand.
AAGGCTCCCTTCAAGCACACCCGCGATTCCAAGGAGCACAAGTTCTACATGCCCAAGGTCACCAACTGAGTGACGCGCCTCTAATCTCAGAACGGCTCGATAGATTAGTTCAGTTTTAATTCCTTGTTAAATCATTCCAATTGAGTTTCCTACGACGTGTCAGATCGGCTGGAGAATGTTCAACATCTGTGATAGTAAAGGTACCGCCCACTAGAATTAGCGGAGAGATGTTTTTGTGCCGTGGAATTTGATTCAATCGACTAAATTAAATATTATTAATAGAAGATATTATACGTCCAGATGAAATCTGAAATAAAAGCATTTTTATGTTGAGCCATATTATATGAATGATATGTTGATATGATTATTACACTGATTACATAAATTCTATATTAAATATAATTTTATATTGTTAAACTTGGATAAATGATGTTTCATATGAAATGTGAGCAGAATTGCTTCAACTGCAGATATTATAATCAGAACATTTAGTTCGAATATTTCTGCTTTGTTTTGCCATTTTTTAAGTTAAAAATCACTAACTATTGTAACTTTTGTCAAATGTTTATTGTATTGTTTTATTTAATTTTTTACCTATTAACTATTTCATGTATTATTTTGTTTTTGTTGTTGCTTTATTTTTTGTAATAATAAAAGCACACTTTTCACTTATAATTTGTTATTTTATTTTATAATATACTTTTACATATATTATTTTTTATTATAATTTTAAAAAGACAATCATTCATTTTATTTGCATCATTATTTTATTAAAAACTATCACAAAAATTAGTAAACAAATATTTATTTAAATTATTTAGTTTAAAGTTGCCTTGGAATATTCCGTCCATAGAGTATAATTAATAAAAGGTTGTGATTTTTTTATAAATAATACAAAAACTGCCTTATTTATATATAATTGATAATTAATAAGATATTTGATTATTTATATATTTACATCATCTCTTTGGTGACATTTTTGTGCAAAAAATGTAGATATGAGTATTTCATAATAGCACATTCATGGAAATGAATGAATGTTTATTATTAGTAGACATAATTTTACAAAGGTTAACACTTGATATTAAATGAAAATTTAATGCCATTGTCGTCAACCATTCGAAATTTTGTATTTTTATGTCATGATTTGAAATTCACAACTACGTACATACACATTTTCAATGGTGTTCTTTGTTTTCAAAATGTTTATATCATATTAAGTAAGTATTGCATACTCCTATATAAATCCAGTCTGATATCATCTTAGGTTTTCACGGCTGGATTAGATATTGTGGATTTTGGGTTGTGTGGCGAATTATTTTCATCCAATATTTCGACTTCAGGGTTGATAACATTGTGATGAGTTGGTGTCTGGAGGTAGTTTAGCCGCTAGCCAAACGTACCGCCACGAGGTCATATCGGAGAGTCGTGTACGGTGGGTATGTTCCAAGAAGCGTACCTCCAGGAGCGCCATGATGAGTATGTTCAAAAGAGCATTCCTCCACGAACGTCACGTCGGACTGTGGTTGTTCTTGCTAGTCTGTGCAGGTTTTTGAGTATGTGCTAGATGTGGAAGCCATGCTGTTTTGAGAATCAAACCATCATCCCTGTTGATGTTTATGGTATGTCTTTTGATTTCAATACAACTCATCACAAAGTCATCAATCCTGAAGAAGACCCCTGCAATGCCGTTCGAAATATTGGAAGAAAATAATTCGCCACACACGGCTAAACCCAAAAGTCACAATACTAGTCTGGTAACTGATATGAAGATATGAAACATAGCTTCACTAAATGTTTCTAATTTCAATATGCACCGGTTACAGGAGCTATCATGAAATGATAATGAATTTCAATGTAAAACCATAGCTTAATACTTTGAAATCAATGTCATTGACGGAAAAACTCAATACAACTGGCTTTTATTATAACGTACTAGTTGGAAAGATTTAACAAAAAAATAATGTCTATTTTAAAATGTTATTGACAAATATTTACCTTTATAACAAAGTTTCTATAAAAAATATACATTATAACTTTTTAAACATGTCTTTATATTATAAAAAGCGTGTAATATTTGTTCTACTTGAAGAAATTACAAATATTTACCACACTAATGTAACGCCTACATAATTTCACAGGTTGATAGGTATACTCAGCATCATTATTTTTTTAAAGATTTGAATTTCTTAAATTAATTTATTTATGTAGGCAATTATTTTACCTACCACAGTCGGAAATCATTAATGAAGAATATTGAAAGGGAATATTTTTAAATATAGTAAGAACAAAGAACATAGATAAAATGATCAAAAACTGATGTGAAGTTAGGCACGTTTAATCAAAGACGAAAATTTCAGCAGCATGGTACACTAATCAAAAATCTTAATTACACATATATTTGTGTAATATATTTATTATAGTAATTATATTTTTATAGTAATAATATGCAGATCGTAGTGTAAGTTTTTTTACAGAAATATTTGACTTACTTGTTGTCGACATATCTTCCTATGTTAGTACTCCATCCTTCTGTGTGAAGTGACTTCTCTTCAATAAGGTTAAAGGAAGATTCAGTCCATGAATACATATTTACTGAATGGAAGGAGTTACCAGGGATAGCAGTTGCAGGTAAATTTCCTAGAAGTGTTGAAGATGGAGCATGTTGGGAAGATCACATGAAGTAGTTAAGATTGCCTGTAATTGCAAAGAGTAACACAATTATTTGGTATGCAATAAGTAGTGTTATGATATATATCAGTAAATAGTCATATTTCCCAGACGTTTGACCAGATTTCCATTGGAGGAACACAAATAGAGGTTGTAAATGACTATACCTATCTGAGACAAGTAATACAACTAGGACGAAATAACTTCTCAAAATAAATCGACAGGCGTATACAATTGGGAGGGACAGCATTTAAAAACAAAAGTACATTTTTAAAGCGAAAGTTCCGCAATGTCTTAAAACTAAGGCGTTTAACCAATGCTCCCTGTATTAACTTATGGCGCAGAGACGTAGAATCTGACAAGTCTTACCCATAAAATAAAAGTCACCCAGCGTGCTATAGAGTGATCCATGCTAGGAATGTCGCTAAAAGATAGAATCCGAAACGAGTATATATAATACGCAGAACTCAAGTAGTGGATGCTACCCAACGAATAGGCACACTCAATTGGCAATGGGCAGGACATATCTGTCGAAGAGATGACGGTCGATAGGGAAGAAAGATATTGAAGTGGCGCCAAAGAACTGGCAAACGAAGCATTGGCCGACTCCCTTCAAGATGAACTTATGACATAAGGAGCATAGCAGGAGTGACCTGGACCTGGAAGGCAGAAGATCGAAGATGATGGAGACTCATGCAGGAGGCTTATGTTCAACAGTGCACAGACGATACAGGCTGATGATTCTGAAGTAATGTTAAAATAAAAAACAGTTTAATATTTCTCAGTTTATTTAATGCACATTCAATTTTGATTGTTGAAACGGATTCATATAAAAGACTTCTCCGATATATAATAATTACTATGTATAGTAAAAACATTGGATTCGAAATGAAACATGCAATATATTTATAATGTTTAAAATTGACACTATGCAGTCAAACCATTGATTCTTTATTCGACTTTATATAATAATAGTATTATTAAATAGATATCCATACAATATGTAATAAATGTAAAAACGTTTTGTAGATTCAGTTTACATTACAAATATTTGATAGTACTCAAGTTTCACACTAACAGACTATTTATGTACAAATTATTTAACTAGAGACATAAAAATTAACATTATTTGAAATACGGCTAACGTCTTTTAAATATAATATAGTTACAAACAAGAAACACAGAATAAACTATATGCAGGATGAACAAGTCCCTCGGCAGACATGGCGCTCCCATGCCACCGCCGCCTAAAACAAACCTATGCGAGAAACTATCTTCTACGTGAAAGCGACGTCAACTAAAACAGTAATCACAAAATAGGTCTCGATACTCCTCTTCGTAATGTTGAGGTTAGGTTCAGACTAGAATCACTTGAATACTGGAAATCAAATAGAACAAAGAAAGAACTTCTTAGGCTTTCACGGCCAGATTAATATTATTAACACGTTTAACGCCCCACGTAATGTTTTTAATGCATTCAACTCAGAGGCGACATATAGGTCACATTCAATATTAAAATTCCATTGAAATGTAATCGCTGGCGTACAGGGACTAAAAAAAAAAACCTAGGTCGCCCTTTTCAACAAGAGCCTAGGTCCCCGGTGACCCACGTGGCGTGAAACATGTTAATATTATTACTAGATATTGGGATTTTTAAGTTTAGCCGTGTGTGGCGAATCACTCTTTTCCAATATTTCGACCACCATTGCAGGGGTCTTCTTCAGAGAAGCCATTGAAATCAAAAGACATCCCATCAACATCAACAGGGATGACGGTTTGATTCTCAAAACAGCATGGCTTCCACCTCTAGCACATACTAAAAAACCTGCACAGACAAACAAGGACAACCACAGTCCGACATGACGCTTGTGGAGGAATGCTCCTTAGAACATACTCATCATGACGCTCGTGGAGGTATGCTTCTTGGAACATACCCACCGTACACGATTCTCCGACATGACGCTCGTGGAGGTAAGTTAGGCTGATGACTAAACTACCTCCAGACACCAAAACATCACACGGTCATCAACCCTGAAGATGACCCCAGTAATGGCGGTCGAAATATTGGAAGAGTAATTCGCCACACACGGCTAAACCCAAAAGCCACAATACCAGAACAAAGAAGCATCGATATATTTGATATCCTTTAAACACATTGATACACAACAGTACTAATGATAAGATTGAAATACAAAGTAAGGTTAGGTTACGTTAATTATGTAATTTGATTCTATTGAATTTCCAGTTTACAGTTATTTACACTCGGCATTATACCAAACAAAATAATTATATTTTCAAAGATTTCAGTTTAATATTCCTTTGAAGCATAATTCGATGTAACGCATAATAATTACAAGTAATGCCCTTTTAAAATTTGAATAAAAATCACAATTAAGAGAATCTTAAAAAAAAGTGTCGATGAAATTTTAAAAACTATGTACAAGAAGTAAAAAATATTTGCAGAGCGGTGAGGCGCATCATCTATGGCACAGGTAAGAAGAACAATTATGACTAAACTCATACTTTTTTTATGAAAGGCTATTATTGAATATTTGATATAACATTTAGGCAGGAAAGATACAAAGAAAGAAGAAGTTTTAAAAAGTAAAAAAAAAAGAGAAAATTATATGTATAATCTATGCATCTGACAAGATGTAATAAATAAAACATCTTATCAATTTAAATGAAAATTAACCACTTCCCCGGCATTCACACGAATATGTGTAAAAAAAATGTTCCAATTTCGGCGCTCACACAAATAGGTGTGATACCCGAAACCGAAAAATCGACATTCGATTTTCGGCGTTCACGCAAATACGTGTTTCATATAATTGCACTATTTCTGACATTGAAATGAAAAAATCAGGGTTTCTAAACTGGAAGACACTTGTTATTCTTTTAGCCTTTTTGATGGGTACTTATGTTTTGTATTTATAAGTATTTTGTGTAATAGATTATGGAATATTGATAACATATTGTATATAAATTGTACTGAATAATATTCCTTTTCGCTTTTTAAGAAATCATTAAAAATTCAAAACCAGATGACACCCATAAACCATATTTTTGTGTCTTTTGTCGTTTTATTTTTGCATCACCTATTGTACCTATTTTTACTGTGCTTTTCGTCACAGATCATAACGAAAATAAAAATAGTTTTTTTTTTTTGGAACATTTTTGCCAAAATAATTTGCCAGAGAAGTAGTTCAGAATCTCTAAGTCCAGACATGAATGTGCTTTGGGGTTATCTTTAAGTTGTATACACTTTATCCAAGTAATGAAAGGAATGGAATGACCTGTCATACATTTCTTAAACAATCAGCTTTTAAAAATGAAAAAAAAAACTTTATAAAAAGAGCTTATTCCTAAAAGTCTACATTTAAAATTGGAGTTAATTTTCTTAAAAAAATGTTTTTTTATTCTCGAAAGTCTGTAATACAAAAGAAATGAGTTTAAAGATTAACATCTATGAATAATATGTAAGGAAAAATATTAATAAGATGTTATAAATCTTTAATGCTTATCCATAAAGAGTAGGAAAAACCACATTCATTGATTTATTTACACTATTGAATAATTATGAATTATCCAATTATAACAAAATTACATTGAATTAATAACACAATAACTTGTTTGTAAAACTGATAAAAAAAACAAATACACTATTTGTTAACGTTTTGACAATGCCTTTTTGTGATTTATTAATCGATTTTAAGACATTTAACCTCGATTCTCGTGCGAAAAAGCCGTCGAATATTCTCGGCTCATCTAAACACAAGTTGACAGTAATAAACATTTATTATTTACATCATATATGATCTCAAAGTCACAATTTGAGTTGGGATATTTTATTTTTTGATGTTTATATTTTTTTATTGGCAAATCTAATTATTTTTGATTAAATTTTTATTTGCTTAATCTGAAGTATGAACTGTTTGGAATGAACATTATTTTTTTTATTTTTACAATCTAGCGTAAAAAAGATAAAAATTATGTTAAATATTTAAAGTACTAAAAAATGCTCGAAAATCGCTTCTATTTTTTCGCAAGTTCGCAAAGAAAATTATTAGTAACCAAAGTATACAGTATAAACAAGTGAATGCTGAAAACATTGAAGAAAATAAAAGTAATTTAAATTGTTTAGTTTTACATGTGAAATAAAACATTACACATCAGATAAGTAAAATGTCATTCAACTATGATAATAATATCAAAAATGCAATTTCATAATTATTTTAGTTATGTGTTATTAACCCAAAGGTTTTGTATAAAAACAAAATGTTGAATGTAATGAATGTTATTTACTGATAAACAGATCAAATATTGTTTAGAGAGCTCTCAAAATACCATTAAACACTACACAAATAATTTGAAAGACATAACAGTGATAGTCAACATTATTTATAATCTTGTTTATGTATTTATTATCTATGTGTGCAATAAAAATTCATATCGATACAACAAATTAACAATCGATAAAACAGCAATTTATATTTTTAAAAAATACAAAAGTCAAAATAGGATTTTAAAAAAAAAAACAAATAAATTGTTCTAATGTAGTGTAATACACACTTAAATAACAGAGTTTGACTTTTTTATAATTTATTTGACAGGGTTGTTGAATTTAACATTTTTAAATTTAATATTTTATATTTAACCCTTTCACATCCGTTGTCGATATATGCCGTCCAAGATTCTCCTATCGTTGACATCTTATATCGTTTTGCTACTTTCAGTACTCATTGTGACACCTACGGTAGGAACTTGGAACTGCACTCATTTTTTGCCTTTATCAACCTACATGTATTCTTTACAGGAATCTGTACATCATGTAAATAAATATCGTAAGGTTTCGTCACAGCAGAGATTTTTCTGTAAGTCATGTGTGTCAATGCCACCACATGTATGGAGTTACATAAGGAACGTTTGTTAAATATAATATTTTTTTATGCATCATCTGATAGCTAAAGGATACAAGAACCAATGTGATATATGAAAATAGGTCAGATAAGTACATTTATGCTTCAAATACAAGTTTTAAACAAAAAAATGGTTTGAAAAATTCACGCCGTATTAAAGGTATAATTTGTATTCCACCGAGCCATAACGAAAGGGTTAATATCGATTAATTGAAAGTAAATTGCTGACTTATCAATTGATTAAATAAAATAACTTGATACAATGAATGAGTTAATATATTGTTTATTTCATAAAGTTTTGTGCGTATATCTCAAAGAAGGTACAAACATGGACACGTCCTTACCTAAAGCTATTCCATAGATAACGGCATTATATTCTATGAAGGGGACAATAGATATTAAAAATCACATTTAAAAAAAAAAAAAGTTTTGTTGATAAGAGAACGGTCTTAAAAGAGTTCTAAAATTGGTCATTTTTTTTAGCCCTTACACCGACTCAAATTCAAACCCGCCAAAAGAAAATAGACTTCAATGGGAGTCTATGATCACCACTTGATAACAAAAGAAACTCTCTGTCACAAATAAAACAACTTATTACCTTTTGTGCGTAATATTTACCCGGTGCGTAAACCATATAATTAGAAATTAAAATCAACAATGACAGAACTTTTTATACTTCCTGTCATTTTTCAATAGTATGGAAAACATTTTTAAAATTCCGACATAGATAAAACAATTTCATAACATCGATACTATAGAATTACCTATTTGTGTATTATCTATTGTAATGATCTGATACAGCTTGATATAACACTTACAGGCTGATGCCGTAAAGCCTCGAAAATGATCTTTTGTCTCTTATTTTTGTTCGCTCGCCTGACATGCACATCTAATAATGTTAGTTTTAGTTATATAATAATACACGGTGTTTGCATACGCCATTTTATTTGTTATGACAGTTGCTCCATTTCATGTTGGTGCAACTGTCATCTTTAATTCGCTTTTTTGCCGCAACTGTTTTGGCAGCGCTAGATGTCAGAGGCTCCGGCAGTTGGCAGCCCGCTCGCGACCGGTGTGGCAAACGCCATTAGGCGTTCGCCATACTGCGTGGTCGAAAAAGCAAGTATCTAATAAAATAAACGCGAGTTATGAACCAAAAACAAGTTCTTTGTATTGTCAATCTGCTCCTGCATCCTGCCGCTCAGTAATTCGATAACCAACTTAGAGAGGAGGATATCAGATCAATATAATAATGATGATTTTAAATATACATTCGTCATCTGAAAAATAAGCAAAATAATACACAAACTAATTTATTTCCACGACACAGAAACAATTGGTAAAACGGCATAAAGTGACTGTTTAGTAAACTATCGTCACAGAAACCAAAAATCAATATGTGACCGGATGTTAACACTAATACAGTATTTTTCTGATGAGATGTCGGTTCGCTTAAACTATTCATTGAATGATAATGCGTGATTATTTATTTTAATTCAGAATTGATAACTTTTTATCATTCGTGGGGTCGATTGAGTATATTTACAAAGGCTTTTAAAATCTCCGTTACGTACAAGTTCATTCTTTAATCGATTACGCTAAAATTATCATAATTATCTTCGCTAATATTGATCTCTTAACAATAATCAAATCTAATAAGTCCCGCAATGAACTAACCATAAGATCCTCATCGAAGAAAATTGACTTGAATTATTCTTCCTTTTTTCACAATTTTTTGGGTAACGATAATTTATACAATATATATTTATATATATATATATATTCGCATTTCTTTATCTACCACTATCTATAAAAACATTCATTTCCACCGATTGAAAAGACACGCAACAAAAACAATTGTAACTCCAAACTGATCACACATTACATAATCGATTTTTGAAGAATTTCAATGGTAGCTGAAATTATTGTAGAGGGAGCCGCAAAAAAAAACTGACAGTTTTAAATTATAGCAACGATGAAAACTGTCAGCTTTTTTTGGCGCTCCCTGTATTTTGGCTTATCGATTTTTTTGTAAAACGGTATTATCTTATATGCAAGGTGTACCATCCCCAGGTGGACAAGATCGTTATATAAATGCAAAATATATCTTAATAAATGCAAGTAATCGCCATTATTCAGTCAACTATTTTTCCATATGAAATGTAAATAAATTGATAGATAAAACATCCATGTCAGGGACTAACAAATACTCCTGTAAAAACATACTTTCAATAATAATTATAATGAAACTTTTATTTAAGAAGATACTTCAGTCATGTTGATTTCGTTGCCGCCCAGTAAATGTAATGATTCTAATAAACAAAAGTATCCAGAATGATCACCTGTATTCTTACGGAAAATTAAAAGAAAATTTCAAAATAAAATTTCAAATTAAACCTCAATTAAAAAAAAATGTTCTGTATGATTGAATTTAATTGTGCATAAACAAAATGGATAGGATTAATTTTATGTTTTTAATCAACTAAGCAAGTTATACTATTTATGTTGGTTAACCCTTTAGATGCGGCGTATCCATATATCCACATAACTCTTTATGTCGCTAGAGCTGTTTTTCAGTTACCTGGAAATTTAAATAATTTAAGAGTTCACCCTGGAGTTGTGAGGCGTCCTTGCATTAAACATTAAAATATATAAAACACTATCTGAAATGGTAACATTAATATTTCAGTCACAATTACTGTAATGTCCTAATGCACAAACGTCAATTGTCAGCAGAGTAATTAGACCGTTCAACTAATTTAAATAAAACTAAACCTAAAACTAAAGCAATCGTCGTTGTCGGGATAGATATTTGAAGATATTATAAACGATGCCACATTCAATGTCAAAGTGAAAAATGATATGAATCGACACAACACAGTAATTGATGGCAATGACATTTGGTACTTTTTCATAAAGTACAGAAAATTGTACTATCTAGTGATGACAGAATTAAATTTTTGCGAAATACAGTGAAACTTCGACATACGAGTTTAATTTGTTCCGCAACCTTGCTCGTATTTCAAATTACTCGTATCTCAAAGCAAATTTCCCAAAAGTCACAAAACGCGAGCACAATTTATCAAAGATGCTTTGACAGCGAGAGCACACTGATAACTGATTCTCTAACCGTGGCCTGGGGATTCACACGGGAAAGCGAGTGTAAAAAAGACGCGCGGTTCGTGTGCAACCGGCCAACCCGCTAAGCTGACAGCTCGTATCTCAAAAAACTCTTATGTTGGGGCACTTGTATGTCAAGGTAACACTGTAATAGATGGCTTTGATTGTAATTGTTTGACATTTTGGTAGACATCAATAAAATGTGCCTAATTTAAGTGTTTCTATATAAATGATTCGATTATAAAACAAATACGTTTTATATTTACAATGAAAGTATAATGTATATAACATCAATCAGCTCGATAATTACGACAATTGAATTTGTTTTTATGTAAGAGTATTTAATTTTGTTGCTCCCATAAATAATAAATCTGTTTTAAAACCTCAAAACGCCGCGCCTGAGACGTCAACGACTACCAATATTTTTGTATTCAGTCGATAATTATTAATTATTCCTAAAGATCAATTTACAAGAGAGGCAGTCACTTTGATACGTGGGATTATTTTACTAATGAGAATGACAGAGAAAATGCCTGAATTTCTTATCAAAGCAGAAACTTTTTGAATACACATTCACAAACTGATAATTGAAGACGTAATCGATGATGATGATAATATTTGTCAGAAGGAAGATTGCATTCCTCACTTACGAGGGTTATCCGTAAAATAAGGTTCCCATGGCGCTACAGTTCTGAAAAGCGCTGTAATGGTGGATCCCGCGATTCTGTAGTGTACCTTGGTTCCCCCGATTCTGTAGTGTACCTTGGATCCCCAGTCTAAATCCCTTCCCTAGCGAGCTGCCTGCGGAGCTCAGTCATGGCTTGGCAGCCGTACGTGATGGATCTCCCCCTCGCTTCGCCCGCCAGGCGCAAAAAACATTGCGTCGGTAGAAATACATTCCCAGCTATGCGAAATCTATGGAGACAAGTGAATGAGCGACCATGAAGAGAAACGTTCCGGGCAGCCATGGTTTCTGACGAAACAGTTGCAAAAGTGTAGGCAGCGATGCTCTCAGATCTAAGAGTGACGGTTCGTAAGCTCTCCGAAATGATTGATTGAAAATCTCTATTGACAAGATTTTGACAGAGCATCAAGGGTTTGCTAGGGTATGCTAGGGTACGCACACCGCTAACGCCACCAACGAGCTCATCGCAAAATTTGGATGGGGTATTGTCAAACACTCACTCTACAAACCCTGGACTTAGCCCCAAGTGACTACCATCTCTTCCCTGACATAAAGAAACACCTGGGTGGAACGCATTTAAGCGATAGAGAAGAGCTGGATGAGGCGGTTCTCAGGTATCTGCATAGATTGGCGGCAGATTTTTTGACTCAGAAATTTAAAAGCTCGTTTACCGCATGCAAAAATGCATTGACCTCAGTGGCGACTATGTAGAAAAATAGGTAAAAGTCTGAACTTTCCAAAAATGTACGCATTCATGGAATCAAACATGTTTTACGCTGTGAAAAATCACCGGGAACCTTATTTTACGGATAACCCTCGTACATTTTATTGTACATAATATTCACGGTAAGGATATACGTTAAAAAAATATATACACGCAATAAGTTTCATAAGTAAAAAAATAACAATGCTTAAACAATACGAAATCGATAAAACCAAACGTAACAATCTCAAGTTAACCTTTTGTGCTCTTCGGTTTTTACAAATATATTTCACATATATTTGTTGATAAAAAGCTACAAACAATTTGGCAGATATATTTTTTTTGGTAAAATTGAAACATAAAATAACTATTTTACGATCTATATAAAATATAGGCGGCTAAAAAATACATTTCTTTAGAAAAACTTAATTTTAAATTACCTTGTATAATTATTAGTGAGTAATTATTGAAAAAGGTAATCTACGTAAAAGGAATATATGAATATATGCCGAAAACAATATTAAATAATATTTAACAATCAATATTCATTCAGATGTACTCTACATTATTTCGGAAAATACAAAAAATGCATTTTGTATTGCAACAATTTAATAAAACTTTATTTTTGTAACTATAACAGTAAATATAAGCAGCTGATATGGTAACAAATGACAAAAATTGCAATGTCCCTTTTCTATATATTTGGTATACTACAAACTCACTCTGTCGATAATGACACGGAAAATGTAAACGCTCGTCAATTACTTCACAGATTGCTGGAAAATGGCTTGAACATCTCATCATATCTAAAAAGTCAGATGCGATGACATGTTTTTTTTCTTTACGTGTTAATTTTCCCGTAAACAGAATCGTAATAAAATTAAAATTAAAAAATCACACAACCTTACCTTAGCAAAATAAAATGCACTACTATGTGAATGCGCCACTATTATAATGTAATTATTAAATATGTAATTAAAGAGTCCACTTTAAAAAAGTTTTCTTGTAAGCGTGATGCAGCTTTTTATCAAAGAAACTAAACAAAAAGTTGTTTATTATTATTTAAACACAGTGATGTTCTTTTTTAAATTTAATTCCTAAGGAACTTGAAGTAGGTACCAACCAGAGATCCAAAGAAGCAGAGATTGAACAAGCATTCAGAGTGGACAACATTTGTATTCAATAAAACAGTTATTTTATTCATATGGTTACCGATTATTATTCATTATTAATGAAAATGTGCTAAATGAAATTCTATCATATTCCCAAGAATGATCTTTGGCTTATTTCGTATATATTTAAATCATTGATTTACTTTTTGCTCTATCGTGTCTTTAGAAATATCCATATAAGATTTTAAATAGAGAAAAACATTGTTCATCTGTATAATGCTCAATCTCGGTTATCCGTTAATCCCGAATTGAAAAACACGTTTACCAAAATTGTATTTGAATTCACGACGAGATATTTCTGCACACATTATAGATATTCACTAATTATTATATTATAAGTTGAGTGATTGATAAATGTACGTTTTTATTTTTGACCACAACACTTTGAATTGATCCACAAGAGGCAAATGCCGACGGCAACACTCCAACACTGACCGGTCACAATTTGATTAAACAGTAAATCACTGATCCATAGACAAGGAATGAAAGCTTTAGAAAATGAGAAATTAATACTTGCATATTAAACCATTAGAACGGAAATATTGAATAATTATAATATGTGTCCATAATTATGAAAGTGGCAAAGTCACGTTTCTTTCGTTTTGAGATATTTAATCTTTTGAACAATATTTGGCAATTAATATAGACTAATATATTTTAAAGTAATTATATATATATATCAATATTGCTTTAAGTTTTTAACACGTTCATTGCCATGTCGGCCACTGGTGGCCGACACTGATACTATATGAAGACTATATTAACGGTCTCCTGCAACATGGCTCAAGACAGTCAAGAAGGACATGGAACGTCTTGGAGTCGACAGTGAGCTTATCATCGATCGAGCATCTTGGAAAAATGTTATTAGCAGAGCCGACCCCAAGTAAATGGGATAGGGCCGGGAAAAAGAAGACGAAGAATGAAGACTATATTAATTTACAACAATTCAAACTGAAGTAAATGAAATACTACTCTTACTTTAAAAAATTTCGATTTACGCTACTTTCATAATTAAGGGGACCCATTATTGTATTCGAAGATCTCCACTTTTATAAGCAATTATATGTTAAAAAGACTGTTAACCGTATGGATGCCATGACCCTAAATAGATCTATGCAACGCCTCGTGGATTATCGAAGATTTGAACCCCTAAATGGTGTCCAATTTTAACCATTTTTTTTCTTGGGCAGACGATAGATGTCGCTATAGACCAGCGGTCGGGGAACTTTTTTAACCATTACCCCAAAATATTTTTGCGCAAGTCGATATTACCCCAAAATATTTTTGCGTAAGTAGATATTACCCCAAAATATTTTAGCGTAAGACGATATTACCCTTCCCCCCATTTTGAAAAGAAGACAATCAATGTATATTAAAATAAACATTATTTATTGAATTAATTTACACGGAAAATAACAAAAAGTTACATGAAAATAGTAAGTTTTATGAAATAGCAAACTAGAAAAATTTCCTTATTACCCCAAAAAACATATTTTTACCCCATTTGGGGTAATTTACGCCGGTTCCCCGACCGCTGCTATAGACCCAAGCTATAACATTGACCGAAAATATACAGTTTTACAACGCACCGGCGGGCTTCCCGCAGCGTACGCATATTTGGGCTCGTGGCATCCAAACGGTTAAAAATATATGAAAACAACAATGAAGACTTTAGAAGAGGGTTCTAGCTTTCCCCATTGACTATGGAATCATGAATTTTTCGACTGACCGGTCAATGAGCATTGCCATATGTCGATACAATCATCGACTAGTATCAAACACACTCACAGTCGCATCGACCATAAACGTATTCACCGGAGTCAATCACAATTCTGACTGACATCGAGACAATCTCTGGAAATGATAAGATCACTGCACTCTTGGAGTCTTTAGTCTCACGGGCCGGAGTCGGGCTCGGACTCTGACTACAACCGGTCGAGTCTGAAGGCGTCCTCCGTGGTGGGGTCCGAGATGACGTTCATGTCGGGGTCGGTGAGCATCTGCAGCCCGTCGAAGTCTATGGGATCCAGGCCGTCGCGGAGGCCCTCGTCGTCCTCTGGGAACAGCGGGTCAAAGTGGTGGCCCAGCCCGGCCGACAGCTCCTTGCTGAACTGCGACGCCAGCCCGCCGCTCAGCTCCTTGCCCAGGTCGTTGCCCGAGTTTGGGTTTGAAAAGTCTGCAAAGAGATCACCGACATTATTTCATAAGAATTTAAAAAGTTTTGTTTACTTTGCGTCCTATTCTTGTTCTATATACGCTCTACCGACTGGCAATATTATACTCACTGAAGAACTGCTTAGAACTTACTATACATAGTTCCTGATGGTCATTCAGGACGAAAGCCAGGGGAATTTTTAATGAAGGCTTATTATAAGCATGATACATTTATAACAAACCTATTAAATAAAACTCATTTTGCATAGAAATCTTATTGTTTATGGAAGTAGTTTGCCAGTAGGTATGGCAAGAAGGCGTTTGCTTATAATAACAAAAGTCGTGGATTTGATTCTTGACGAAAATTAAAAATAAACAGTGGAAAATTTTATTAACTTTTAAGCTATTGACATCCTCCGTCTTTAAAAATACGACAAGTCGCGGATTCATCACGTGGCCGCGTGGAAGAAGGATGCAGGAGCAGATCACAAAGCAAAATAACTTGTTTTTGAAGCACAATTCGCATTTGCACGGACTAAGCGCGCTCGTAATGGGGTGTCACCCAGCGCCGCAAGTGGCGATCTACAGAATTAATGGCGCACCAATGACAGCAGCTATGTACATAACTAACGTCACACCCGTGACCGGACTTGTCCAAAATGCCAATATGGCGACACATACATGTACGACTAGGGAACAGAAATAAGAGACGAAAGATTGTACATCGAGGTTTTCGGTACCAGTCAGCAAGGGCTATACCATGCTGATGGCACTATAATCTGATACCAGTCGTTGCCATCTTGTTTAACGATCGGCATTATGCTCTATTATCTTGGTCGCAAGAAGTAGCCAGTGACGGCCTATAAGTCTGCCATCTACCATTTTTTAAATAAGCAAGGGTAATTTGAAAGTCGTGGTTTTAGTCGATTTACCCCTTGGTATGAATACATATAACCCGCAAGTGCAAATTAGATCCCGTATCAGTAAAATGACATTAAAAAATGGTCTTGGAAGAGACCTGTGAGGATGATGTCGGGGATGGTGGGAGTGTTGGGCTGCGGCAGGGGACCTCCCACACACGGCCCCCCGCCTGCCCACACGCCACCCCCTCCCCCTCCCTCGCCGCCGGGCAGCGTCGCCTGCAATGTGACAATACACACTTATAGAAATTACAAAATTTTAATAAAATATTAATAAATTTATTTTACTGAAGCAAATTCCTTATACATTATAACAGAAAAGAGTAATTAAAATTTAACAAATATATATTAAACAAAAAGATATTAGTATAAATGATAGTTAGATAAGGATACTGAATAAACAGCTGATCACTGTAAAAAAGTCACGGACTTGTGCTTCTTTAAAATAAAAAAAATGTACATTAAAAAAATACTTTCTTTTATCTTACACGGCATATATCGGGTACCGATGCCAACATGTTAAAATTGGTAAGTTGATATTATGTAAATACCTTCTTAGGTTTTCATGGCCAGATTTGATATTGTGGCTTTTGTGTTTAGCCGTGTATGGCGAATTTCTTCTTACCAATATTTCGACCGCCATTGCAGGGGTCTTCCCATCTGGTCACTTCTTAACGCGCAGCACATTTCGCTTCACACAAATCCGATCGCAACACTCACACACACTCCACGTTCCGACAAATCTATTATCTATTTTCATACATTGTTCGTACAGGAATATTAGGAAAATATTGTTGAAAATCATACCTGCGTGAATTGTGATTGGTTTGTATTTACACTGTTGATGTAGCTGAGACTCGTGGCAGGTGTATCCAACTGGAAAAGTAAACGAAACGTGTCAATTCATGTCGATTGATTGGGAAGTATTGTTATTTTAAAGAAATTTTATAAGCGGCATTACTAGTGATGCAAAAAAGACTAATCAAATATTACATTGTAATGCGCTATTTTACAATAAGGAAAAAAATATATATTCCCTTTTTATACGGGTATTTCGTAGGGAGTAGTAAATGTTTTAACCCTTTCGTTACGGCTCGGTGGAATACAAATTATACTGTCAATACGGCGTGAATTTTTCAAACCATTTTTTTGCTTAAAACTAGTATTTGAAGCATAAATGTACTTATCTGACCTATTTTCATATATCACATTGGTTCTTGTATCCCTTTTTTCATTTTTCTTGTATCAGATGATGCATAAAAAACTATTATATTTAACAAAGGTTCATTATGTAACTCCATACATGTGGTGGCATTGACACATGTGGTTTACAGAAAAATCGCTCCTGTGACGAAACCTAACGATATTTATTTACATGCTTTACACATTTCTGTAAAGAATACATGTAGGTTGATAAAGGGTATGACTGCACTTCAAATTTCCTACCCTAGATGTCACAATGAGTACTGTAAGTGGCAAAATGATATATCACGTCAACTGATGTCAACGGTCGGGGAATCTTTGACGGCATATGCCGACAACCGATGCGAAAGGGTTAATGTAAAATAAAAAGTAATTAAATAATTATTCACTAAAACAACGTAAGCTGAAGCTTGTAAAGCAGCTTTTTTTATATTTGAGTGATTTAAAATTATTCTACAGAAATTGTAAAGCATTCTTTTAAGATTGAAGTTACAAGTTTTACAAATATACAACATATTTATGTCCGTTACTACAGACAATAATTTCATACAATGCATACAAAAGAAATTTGCAATTGATGACTTCCTTAAAACTCAATATTATTATTAAAATTATTAAACATTACAAGTTATTATTATTATAAAGTAGAAATTAGTTTTAATATTATTAATTTATTTTTTATTTTAATAATCAGTCATTAACGGTTCTGCCGCATTTCATCCCCTGACAATTCGTTGAGCGACTCATCGATAACGGCGTGGAGCGCAATGGACGTCTTGTGCACGGGACATTTGGTGGTCGGGACAACTGGTGCACTGGATGTCTTGCTAACCAAAGTTATTTTGTTAACGAGACCTATTGATCTCTAGACTCTACGATCACTGCAAAAATCCTTAGGTTAGGTTAGGTTAGCAAGACAGTCATTGCACCAGTTGTCCCCTGCGCCAAATGTCCCGTGCAGCAGACTTCCAGTGCGCCCCACGTCGTTACCGATGAGTCTTTCAACGAATTGTCTGGGGATGATAGGCCGTGACACCGTTATTAACTTCTGTGCTGATGAACCTTACTTACTTGATTGTTTCTTATTTAAAGATTATGTTATTATACATATAATTGAATAAAAATTATGAAAAGCTCCTGATGTTCATAGTATGTAGCATAATAATGTAATTTACCCAAACCTTATGAATAATTAAAAAAAAAAACATTCAAAATGTAAAAAAATATATATAAATGATTGATCAATTTTTACAGAAATTTTCACTTCAATGTGGTCGTTTTTTGTCACCCCATCTCTTGCTGGACAGAAGACCTATAGTTTAAAGGTGCAAGCATTCTTTTGAGCATAAGCAGTCATGTTCTGATAGGCGCGGGTGTAGTGAAGCCATGCACTAATGTCTAACAGCCACAAATCATGATTTCAAACCGGAGACAATGGTAGAAATGAACATAAAGATTTTCTAAAAAAGCATGATCTATGGATTGAGAACACGACACGTACATAGATGCAAGAATGACAACATTAAAAATAATTGTTAAATTTATGTAAATTTATAACTTTCAAATACCCAAAGCTTAAGAGGTTAAGCTTTAATTAATTTTCCATGTTTTTTAATTTTTTTTATGTAAGCGCATACAAAAAAATACCGACAGATGGTGATAGTAATTCTGAAGTCTTATCTGTGAAATTCTGTAATGCTTACCATGGTACATATGGCTAAGCGCTGCATGTGGAGTGTTGATCTACCAACGTCATAGACTACAGCCCGAGATTCACGCAACATCCTTATTATTACAGGAATTTACTATGAATGGTTGGTCTTCACGGGACAACTTTCGTCTTCCACCAATTTTAATTAATAGGCTATGACTGGCATTTTATAGGTGAGCGATCAAATTCACACCAACCGGAGGTACTTTAAAGCTCAGAAATAGTTTTTTTTTTTTTTAATCTCCGTCGGGGAGCGAACCCACGACCTTTAGCTTGCAAAGCAAACACTTTGGCCATTGAACCATATCCGCCGGCATTTCTATTACATCTAGTTAAGTTAGTTTAGAAGTTCTTGAAATAACATTGTAGATATTCAGATGCAAAAGTATACAGTACATACATCATTCTGAGTTAAATATTTTACAACTATTTCATAACTTGTGGGCAATCAAAAGATATTTTTGATCCTTTGAGTTACGAGAAGAAACCAACGTAATTTTTTAAGCAATCAGAAAGCATATTAACCATTTGACAGCCAATCGTAGATTCAAAATTTGCCGAAGAATGCCAATCGTCAATTACGTAAGCGCAAGTTTAAACTTAGCTCTCGCCGCACGTGTTTGTTCATTGCTTGGATTTTTTCGAAAATTTATTTCAAATAACTTTAACAACGTAAATAAATTTTGTTCAATTTATTTTTTACAAATATTACGAAAAATGTCGTAAAGTCATAAATTGTACGGCAAAGAAAACACTCTAAAATATACAAGAATTTCATTCAACATATTCAAATATGTAGTTTGTAATCAGGAAGGTGGTACCGGGCTGCGTAGATCCACAATTTGTGCTTATTGCCATAAGGATGTTCACATAGGGTTTGCAGAAAAACACAATTGTATTAAAACACAATAAAAAAATTATCTTTCCATTCTTATTATAGTGTTTTATTTGTGTCATTTTAATATTCTTATATAAATCATCGAAAAAATTAGCAAAATCGATGGAATTTTGATGAAGTAAAAAAGATTTTTGGAAATGTCATTTTTTTTTTTATATTATGAAAATTTATTGGCATTTTTGTAACTATCTACGAGTATATAAATTTATTGGCACTCGAACAGTTAAATGCATAATTTATGGCATCTTCTGCATTTACAAAAATATCAAAAACATCTTCTTAGGTTTTCACGGCCAGATTTGATATTGTGGCTTTTGGGTTAAGCCGTATGTGGCAAACTACTTCTTTCCAACAAATCAATGACTTAGTCATCAACCCTGAAGAAGACCCCTGCAATGGCGGTCGAAATATTGGAAAGAAGTAATTTGCCACACACCACTAAACCCAAAAGCCACAATATGATATCAAAAATATATTTATTATACCAAAAATAATCTAAAGGGAAGGCAGTAATAATCTAAAAAAGTATGCCATGCTCAATATAACCTATCGGAATCTAACCGAAGATAATTTAAAAAACGTAAAGAGATATTTAAAAAAGGCTTTTGTCAGCTCGGTGGAGTGGCGGCAGCATTTGTTAACAATCTTTAAGGAACCAACGAGATGTGAAAATAAAAGATTCCACGGAGACTCGGGGCTTGTTCACCTGGACTTGGGCCGTCCACGTGACGCCGGAGTCCACCAGGCTCTGCACCAGCTGTGCCCAGTCCTGGGAGGCATGGAGGGACACATTCATTAGGACTGAGCCGCGGGGGACATTGCCGATCTTCATCGCGAGCATCACAATTCATGTTATTCGAATTTTGGATTTAAAAAAATGCGTTAAACATTTATACATTTGTGCGAATTTAAATTCTATTTCAATTGTATGTATTCATATACAAACATATAATGTAATTATTCTCAACCTGCCGCCCTTAACACATTTA
Source organism: Glossosoma conforme (assembly GCA_022606575.1). NCBI lineage: Eukaryota > Metazoa > Arthropoda > Insecta > Trichoptera > Glossosomatidae > Glossosoma > Glossosoma conforme. The sequence continues at coordinate 1,558,681 of JAGTXR010000074.1, forward strand.
TAAAATTGAAATAAACGTTACTTTTTTTACTATATTAATGTAATTTTTTACCAAAAGTACTCAGATAAGCGATATGTACTATTATTACCATGACCTTATGCTGGGCAACATACGGGCCTTCGATGTTGCCAGTTTTGGGCAGAAATAATTTGACGTTGCTGACATGAAGAAGAGAAGAGACAATTATTATTATATTTTATTTAAAATGGAATCTAAAAAGGTTTCATACTTTTTTTCATCATACTAGTATAAGTGTTGCGGCCGGCCATGTATGTATGTGGCCCAAAGAAGAAAAAAACGTCAAGTATCATTGCGTTAAAAAAATTTACCATTCAGAACACAGAAGTTTAAGACATTGATTTTAAAACCAAAATTCAAGTAAAACTATTTTATTACAACACCATAAAGCAGCATATCCTATTTTTTTTTTCAGTAATTATTATTCTATAATCCTGCAGTGAATATATTATATTTTGATTTGAAGAGATTTTATTATTGTTAGTGAAATTGCTAGATTTTCATTCATCAGAAAAGCTACGAATCCGTTTCTTTATTTGATATGCTAAAATTAAGGAATAGAGATTTCCACACACAAACACACGGGTCCTGGTACAGAAGGATCGAGACATTTTGTTATTTCTCCAGAGCGTATACAATTATTAAAAAGTATTAACACTTTGGTTACTAAGCGTCGAATATTCGACAGTTGATTCTTGTGCGAAAAAGACGAAGCGTCCAATATTCTCGGCTCATCTAAACACAAGTTGACGGTAATAAAGATTTACTATTTACAGCATATATGATCTCAAAATCAAAATTTGAGTTTGGATATTTTATTTTTTGTTGTTTATACTTTTTTATTGGCAAATATGATTATTATTGATTAAATTTTTATTTGAAGTATGAACTGTTTGGAATGAACATTATTTTTATTTTTACAATATAGTGTAAAAAAGAAGTACTAAGAAATTATCTAAAATCGCTTCGTTTTTTTCGCAAGTTCGCTATGAAAATTCTTAGTAACCAAATGGTTAATCATAAGAAGTAATTATTATTTTTAAAGATGGAGGAGATTGATAGGTGTCTCATTCCTTCTCTTGGAATGTAGCACTGGCCAGTGTGCTGGAATGATAGCGGCTTGTGTGACCTGTGTAAGATGTTCTATACTAGTGACCTCGGAGGCATGAAACACATAATAAATATTTATTATATATCATGGATCACAGTACATGGTATCACACAATCAGTTGGGTGCAGGGCGTGGACGTGGGTGCTTCGGAGTCGCTCCGAGACTCTCTCAGCAGGTATTTGTGACGACAATATTGTATTTGGATGATGTGACAGCTCCGTACAGTCCAAAACCAAATATATAAGCATCAATGAATGTTCATAACGTTTAAACAACATCTTAACTTGAAAATCATTAAAACAATGAATCAACGCTGCATGAAATCAAAATCAAAAGGTTATTATTTGAAATTAACTGTTGTATCTGTAATTTTAAAAAATCACAATTATTTTGAGATCCATTTCAAATATATAAAAAAATAAGATATTTTTACCTTGTTCTAGCATGATTCAAGTTAAAAACTATTGTTTAGAGAAAATAAGTAAATTTTGTGCACTCCATCCTCTTTTTCGTCCATTCGAAAGTAGACACAACAGATATATAGACTAGCTTAACTTAACATTTGAATAGCTAAAATAGTGCACGGGATACACAAAATCATGGTCCCATTTATTTAAACGGTAGTTACTCAACGTGATCTGTATTAAAACCAATATTTTAGTATTACCAGTGGTGTAGTGGAACCTGGCACCTAAAAAAAGGCAGGTTCAGCAGGTAAGATTTTTTTCACTTGTTTTTTGCAATTGATTAACTGCAGTGAAGAAATCAACGACCGATCCGGTACATATTCATTAACCACTACACTACTGAGTATAACAGTATGGATATAGAATTTTTAGTGCAATTTTAAATATTTATTAGATGCTGTGTGATAGTTTGTTTTGGACCGTAATGGTAGCCTGCGATTACTAAGTTATCAAGTCTATGCTATGTATATGACAGAGATGAAAGCGTTTAAAGCACAGATCCACAGTCGGGCGGACAACAGAAGACAGACAGACAACTCACCACTCCCTGCTTAGCGGGTCGAAGCAGAGAAGCACAAAACAGACAAAAACAGGTAACGGTTGAAAAGGCGCCATCACTTATTATTGTTACGCTAACACTCTCCCTCGCTTATGAGCCCAGCACGCTTGATATATATTAATGCCAATGTTACCCCACACCAAATGTTAATGTTTCATAAACACCGATGCAAATAATTGACTATTCCACAAAGTGATAATTTGATAGACACAATTGTTTTATGCCCTTCATGTTACTATTACTGAGATGTATCTTCATAATAGCAATGTAAATAGAAAAGGTGTGATGCAGTGTAAATTATTAATCTGAAAAAAATATTTTTGTGAAGTGTTTTAAATATTTTTTTATTAATAACAGTGGTGTGTAAGTGTAAACAGAAAAATTTGGTCGGCAAATATTTTCCCATGACATGATAGATCATAGATAAAAGTGAATCGGAGTCAACAAGTGTTGAACACGACCCTCAAAACGATAAGCGACAGCCACAAAAGGTCATAATGTGGCTTTCTAATTGTGTCATTGTATATATTAATAAATATGGATATAAGTGTTTTGTTAATAATTTAATTTACAAAAAAAGATTTGCACAAAATTATATATTTAATCATATCATTTGATGAGATAGTCAATAATAAATGTTCAAATGATTCAATATAAAGTGTCATCGAAAATTGAATGATTAATATATACTATACTTATGAAATTATAGCACGATTCTCATGATATTTGCGATCTTTCGATTTTAATAAAGGGGAAAATATTAAAGTATATATATTTTTTTTATTTTGCCTTCTTGAGGTATTCCAAAATATTATGTAACATTATTTAGAACAAATAGATAGAGTAAAAGTAAATATTTTAAAAATATGTTGATGCACCGACATCCTCAACTACAGACATTGCCACCTCGTACAATCATTACAGAACTTCACTAAGAATGGGCGGTATTCACGGAATGACATTCGCGTACCACAAATTCTGATTAATAGGCTACGACCAATGTTCCTTCTAATTTACATAAGGCCGTGTGCGCAGAAAATATTGGCCGTGCAACTTTAAGATTTTTTTTTGTGCAATTCACAACGCTATATAACACAACTAAATGAAATGGTTATTTTTAATAATACCAAAAAAAACACTACATAATTTTATTTAAATATATTTTTTCAATGTTGAGTGTAAGGTCTTTGAGCACTGTTATAATACACACGCATAGCTTAGAGGGAACATTGACTACGACTGGCATTATACGAATGAAATATCAAATTCACAACAACCTATTATTTAAGGCTTAGATATTTTATCAGTCGGGGATCGAATCCACGACTTTCAGATAGGTAAGCAAATGCTTTAACCACTAAGGATGTGCTATAGCAGACTGTCACGGGGATGATGCTATAATTTGTCAAGTATAATGATTGCGTAATGCGTGTTGTCGTACCATTGAGCACTGCTCCATGTGCTGGTACAGCAGCGCCTGGTTGATGTAGTAGTTGTCGGTGGCCTGCTGCGAGTACGAGCCCGCGTCGTAGTGCGGACTGTCGCCCCCGCCGCCGCCCCCGGGGCTGCTGCCCGGGCTGCGGGGACTGCGGTAGCCGCCACCGCCATTGCTCACCTGCGCCGGCGCCACGCCCATCTAAAATGTCAACCATATTTTTTTAACAATTACCAAAATTAACTTATATATAATAGATACTGATACCGGTTTGCTAAGATATAAATGAGTTTATAAAATTATGCTCAGCAGTAATTTCAATGAAAACCGTGCGTCACGAAAACATCAGCCAATGAGAGCGTGTGACTTGGAGGATAGTTGGAGGGACAGAGAAATTATGTTATACCGCTTACACTCATAGGAGGCATGTGAGAAAAGCACAGCCTGAGAACTCTTCTTCCTCTGACAATATAAATAAGCAAGACCCTTAAGAGTCTTTAATATTTCGCCACGGTCTCGAAAGCGAAACGTGAACCTTTTTTTTCAACACTTTTATCGTATTTACATTGCTATTGATACATCGTTAGCTATCGAGTCCCCTACTCGTTGAAAAAGTAATTCAGCTACATGGCTAGTAATCGTGGAAAACCAAACACATTTGATGACCGGTCACACTCACAGTCGGTGATGGTATGTTGATGTTGGAGTGCGAGGAGTGCAGCGAGGGTGGACTACACTGTTGCTGATACCCTGACTGGATCCACGTCTGGTCTATACCCACACTCTGAAACGTTAAACACTTTTATTTAGCAAGAAAGCTCTGACATGATTACGAGATTTTACATTATGCAAAAGTCTTTTTTGTAAAGATAATCTTAGTTTATACAGATTTTACTAACTGATATATTTATGTAAATTTTGCAATTCAATTGCAAAGTTTCTGGCGATTCTCATTAGCATATAAATTTAATTTAATTGTCTTGTTCAATAATAAATAAAATAACTAAAAATAAAAAAACTAATATTTTAATTGGTAATAATTACAAGAGTTTTCATATAGTAACAATATTTGATTGATTTTTAAAATATTCAAAAACTAGTATATTTATAAATGACGAACTATGTTGATCTGCAATATATAAAAATTAAAAACATTTTGAATGATTGTATCTGATGTAGGAACAGTGTCACAACCTATCGTCCCCAGACAGTTCGTTCAAAGACTCATCGGTAATGACCTGGGGCGCACTGGACGTCTGGTGCAAGGGAAATTTGGCGCAAGGGACAACTGGTGCACTGGCTGTCTCGCTAACCTAACCTAAAGATTTTTCTAGTGATCGAGTCCAGAGAGGTCTGGTTAACATAATAACTTAGGTTATGTTAGCGAGACATCTAGTGCACCAGACGTCCAGGGCGCCCCAGGTTGTTACCGATGTGTCGTTGAACGAATTGTCTGGGGACGAAATGTGGCGGAACCGGTAGGAACATGTATCTTTATCAGATAGCTAGTTTTCGAATCTCAAAGAGTAAAATCAACTACAAAAATATAAAGAGGATTTTAGCACATATCTAGATTCTAGAAAATCTTAAAAGAATATATATTTTCAATTAGTACTATTAGCAAGTAAATTTAGTAAAAGAAAGGGTGCTATTAATTAACATTTAAAAACAAGACAGGTCACATGCAATAAAAGAAATTAAAAATAAACAAATAACATTTCACTGGAGATGCCACCATCAAACAAACAACTACGAAGGTTATCCGTAAAATAAGTTTCTCAATGATTTTTCACAGTGTAAAACATGTTTAATTCCATGAATGCGAACATTTTTGGAAAGTTCAGACTTTTACCTATTTTTCTACATAGTCGCCACTGAGGTCAATGCATTTTTGCATGCGGTATCTGAGCTTTTGAATGCCCGAGTCAAAAAAATCTGCCGCCAAGCCACGCAGATACCTGAGAACCGCTTCTTCCAGTTATTCTCTGTCGCCGAAACGCGTTCCACCCAGATGTCAGGGAAGAGATGGTAGTCACTTGGGGCTAAGTCCGGGCTTGTAGGGTTGGTGTTTGACAATATCCCATCCAAATTTATCGTACAGTCAACATCTTGGCACCCCCACCTCGTGCAAACCTTAGCATTCCCTAGAGCCTAGATGCTCCGTCAAAATCTTGTCAATAGAGGTTTTGCTGACATCAGGGATCATTTCGGAGAACTTATGAACCGTCACTCTTCCTCTTCACACCTCATCATGGACGTCAGTACGCCAGTTCTTGAACTCTCTGCACCATTTGCGCACGTTGAACGCTCATAAACTTGTCTCCATAGATTTCACATAGCTGGGAATGGCTTTCTACCGGTGCAATGTTTTACAGACAGGAAACGGATTTCTCACACCTGGCAGGTGAGGCGAGGGGGAGATCTATTACGTATGGCTGCCAAGCAAAGACTGAGCTCCGCAGGCAGCTCGCTAGGGAAAGGATTTGGAGTAGGGGAACCAAGGTACACTACAGAATCGTGGGAACCACCATAACAGCGCTTTTCAGGACTGTAGCGCCATGGAAACCTTATTTTACAGATAAACCTCGTAATAACTAATCATTAATCAAACTTTTTTGTTGTTGTTGATATTTTAATCAATTGATTCATATCCAGTGAAATACATTTGCGAAGAAAAAAAAACACATCATAAAGAAAACAAACCTTCCTGTAATGAGGGTAACTATTTGAATTGGGCACTGACAAGTGATTCTGAAATTCACACCAAACATATACTAAAAAAAAACAAAAGAGGCAAAAATCATAAATAACTTTTATAATAACAGCAAATTAATAAGTATTATAAAGCAAAAATAATGGGAAGTAAATAAATAAGAAAACACAGCAAATTCAATATTTGGCTCTGATCCTACACTCGGACCTATTGGACTTTTTAATTTGTATCTAAATACATATATAGAAATACATGACACTCAAAAATACTAATTTACAAAACTTAGGGAAAACCAAAAGTCAAAAACCAAAAAATTATGCTTCAATGCATTATTTGATACATTATTTCTAAAAAATATGCATTTTTATCAATATTAGAGTATATAAAATTTTAAAAAATATATAAAACTTTTTTTTTTTTTAATAAAAAAAGTAAAAAAAAATGACAAAAAATATTGAGTAAACTTTTGTCTTTCAATTTCTTTTTTCAAGTTCTCTATTTAAATATGCCATCACCAACTATAAAGAATTATTTTCGTGTCACACTTTAAAATAATGTTACAATAAGTGATATCTAAAGAGGGATAAAGAGTACGGAATACACAAACAATAACAAAACACATATTAAAAAGTATCTAATAAAAGAAATGAAAAAAATAGTTGTAATAACTGCATTGTATTGTATGACTAGCTGTGCAATTAACGTAACACACAATGAATACTTTAGTGATAGTAATGTAAAATAACTTTTCAAGTCATATGAATTTATATATATATATACACAGTGAAACCTCTATCCATCTTTCCTCTAATAATCGTTTTTCCGGATTTATGCTTCATTTATTCTAGTCGCAATTTCGTACAAAAATTTATTGTATTGATCGTTTCTCTATCCACCATTCACCGCATTCATTTTTTGAATTACAATGCGTATTTGATATTAACATCCATCTGGATGGTTGTTATTTAGTCGCGTGGTGGCAGGATGAGGAGCAGATTAACTAAACAGACTTTTCCTGAAGCACATTGACATATATATTTCGATAACTTTACAAACTTATGGTTTGGACCTAATCACAGCATTCAACTGGCCGGGCCAGCAACAATATGATCTCGCCGACGTCGGCACACGACTGAGCGCGCTCGTGATGGGTTGTCACCCAGCGCCACCAGTGGCGATCTATATAACTAACGTCACACCCGTGACTGGAGCTGTCCAAAATGTCAATATGGCGAAACAACATGTATGACAAGCGAACAGAAATAAGAGAAGAAAGATTGTATATCAAGGTTTTCGGTACCAGTCAGCAAGGGCTATATCATGCTGATGTCAATATATTTTTTCTGTTTTTTACATCTTTTGTAACAATGCGCTAAACTTTCGAGAGAGAAGTTCCGTGCCACCACCATTTGTCATCAGTTTCCGTAAGATAGAGAACATAGTGGAGCTGTTAAAATAACTTCAAAATGAGCCATTATTTGAAAAAAGTGCAAACTCTACAAGAAAGATTGAAAATTATCGAAGAGGTGGAAAAAAATCCCTCTGAAAAATGTGTTGATGTAGCTAGCAGGTGCAGATCGGGAGGGTGGTACTTTAATCACATCTCCTTGTACTTGGTCCTCTTAATCCCGCATTCATAGTTTATCTCAATAGGTCCCTTCAAAAACGATAGAGGTTTCACTGTATAGTGAAACCTCTATCTATCGTTCCTCGAATAATCGTTTTCCCGGATGTGTCGTTTATTTCTTCTAGTCCAAATTCATTTCATACAAAAATGGATCGAATCGATCGTTTCTCTATCCACCACTTTACCGCATTCATCGCTTAAATTACGCTATGTATTTGTTATATTTTGTCTGTGTTTTAACGGCGCCAGACGGCACTTGTTACAATGCGCGAAACTTTCGAGAGAGAAAGAGAGAATAAGAGCCTGCACAAATGGAGGCGGATTACGCGCGTTTTTCTGCTTGCGCTTGCGTTCATCCGTCCATAGAAATTTTGTAACCACTTCTCAACCACTGCGCAAGCGCAGGCAGAAAAACACGCGTAAACTGCGCTGGCTGTGTAGTTTGTCGCCATCGACGCACGGCGCGCCGTCAGTCGCTAGTTGTCGCCAGATACCCGAACATAGTGGAGTGTGTGCAGTTATCCTTTTTGAGCTTTTAAACTAACTTCAAAATGAGCCGTTCGATGAAAAAAGTGCGTACTCTTCAAGAAAGTTTGAAAATTATCGAAGAGGTGGAAAGAAATGCAGTTGAAAAACGTGTCTATAGCCAAGCGTTTAGGAATCGCGGCATCCAAGTTAAATTCTATTTTCTTGAAAAAAAAACGAAATTCGGGAGCAAATTTGAAAATGCGGAAAATCTTCGAAAACTAGAAAAACCAGTAAAGAATCAAAGTTTAGCGAGCTGGAGAAAACTCTTTTCTCTTCCTGCAATGCCGAAAATATACTGTTGACTTGCGGAAATAAAACAGTAAAAAAACAAATGTCGATGAAAGATTATTTACAAAGTAATAAACTTTAATATTTTTTTGGTTCTGTTTAGCTTTGTATTTTTTTAAATAAATACACACATTTTTTTACTTCTAAAACTTGTTTTCTTCTTATAATTTTAATCTACCAATGGTTATGCAGATTGGGAGAACGGTATCTTTACTCGATCGTATCTCCTTGCGTTTTATCCTCTTAATCCCGCATTCATTGTTTTCCCGCATTCATAGTTTATTTCAATAGGTCCCTTTAAAAACGATAGATAGAGGTTTCACTGTATATGTCTTAATTTTATTAAAAGTTGAATTATAAACAAAAAAAAAACAAGACAAAAAGAAAATTATTTATCATATCAATTGATGATATCAGACTGTATAAGAATCACAAGCCCCGTAAACCAATAATTAGCAAACGGACTATGTTCCTAGGTCACAAAGAAATATTTCATTAAGTACTCTATGTGTGTAAACTAGTAAAAAGGCAGTAATTAGTGCACTGTGATTATTATCTAACAATAAAATTTTAAAATAAAGATTTTTTACAAGGCAGAAATAGTCAAAATGATTACAGATTTCATAAAAAAATTAAAGAAAACATTACATTTACGACGTGCGTAAATATAATATCTAAATAAAAAGTGATTAATGATTAAGGAACCTTTAACTTAAATTATTTTTATGAAATCTGTTATCGGTATAAAAGAAATGACTTTTTTTTTACAAAAATGTAGTTTTTAAAAAGATAGCATTGTTAGTATGGAAAAGTTACAGATAATACATTATATATGTTTCTTCCATGCCACGACAATTAGTTTTGTGCAACTACTAGAAAACAATGCTAAAAAAACATATAGAAGAAAAAACAACGCATGCCAAAAAATAGTTTACTTCTCATTAAATAAAATCAATTTTCAAAATGGATTCATTTTGACAAACTAATGAAAGATTGAATAAATTTAGTAATTAATTAAGACATTTACTTTTTGTAGAGGTAAATTGTTAATGAGGAATATGGGTGAATGATAGTAAGTAAGAGAGTTTTGAGTCGGATGTATAGGAGCTGATGATGTGCATTTAAATGCAATTGAAGGAGTCGTGTATAGTGTGACATCTTCCACATATATGTGAATACCAACAGAAGGTAATGGAAAACTCTTTTGTATCCTTAGACACTTAATACGGATTAACCAAGCGTTTGTAGTCTTGATAATTCAATATTATTAGACCATTACATGGCATTTACTGCTAATGGGTGGTGTTCACTGCTGACTTTCATATACAAAAAGCATCAATATTTTAAATAATATTATAATTTATGTATATGTACTAACGCCCTCCTCTTTCTCAAAAAGGTGTTACTCAGTCACGTGAAGCAGGATGAGGAGCAGATTGATAACACAGACTTTCTTTTAGAAGCACATTGACATATATTTACGTTAAAACTTTACAAGCTTCCGGCCAGGCGGAATGACATGCCGCCGGCCGTAATGCGACCTTCTCGGTCGTCCACACTCAACTGATCTCCACACTCGGTATGGGCTTTCGCCCGCGCCGAGAGCGGCGGTGTTTCCAACCAACACACCCGTTAGCGGACCCGTCCAAAATGACAACACGGCGCACATAATGCACGACAAGTGACCAGAAATAAGAGACGAAAGTTTGTATATCGAGGTTTTCTGTACCAGTCAGCAAGGACTACATCATGCTGATGTCAGTACTTTAGAAAGATTTTTTTTATTATTATTACAAATTAGTTAGGTTTTTGCTTTTTTTATTTCCCGCATTTATCATTTTTTTGGGGGTTCCTTGAAAAACGAAATAACGAGGTTTCAATGTAGTGTCTTTTGTACCTGCAATATGCATGATGTTGTAGACTTGCGAGGAGCTGATAGTCTTTAATTAATATAATTGTGTGTGTGGTGTAAGGGGTGTAGTCTGTGTAGTGTTAGTGTGGTGTGTGGTGCCTTACCCGCGGCGTGTGGTGGTTGCTGTAGTGGTGCACGGAGGTGGTGGGGCTGCCGGCCTGCGAGGAGGAGTGCGGGGAGTAGGCGGGCGAGTGCCCCTGTCGGAGGGGCGGCACGGAGGTAGGGGAGAGCGTCGCCGGGGAAGCCGACACGGGACTCTGAAATACACAAATGCACAATATAGCAATTGACAATACCAATGAATCGTTCAATTCCCTAGCAGGCCAATGTTTGTAATGTTTCGTCGCACAATAGATTCTTCCATTAACTTACTTTAATACTACTATTACAAATTAATGTAATCCGATTGGGAAATGAACCATTAGCACTCATGTATGGGACCTTAGGGCATTAAACGACGCAAATTCGTGGTCCCTTAAGGAAACCACTGGGTGTTTAAAGGTTAATTCATTAATTTAATGGAATTTTACAATGAACTAGGTCATTATTTTCATCAAGTGATATATATATTTTCAGTAAACATGTATTTTAAATGTATACATAGTACATAAAGGTATTATGGCTTTTGGGCTTAGCCGTGTAAGGAATTATTTTGTACCAATATTTCGACCGCCATTTCAGGGGTCTTATTCAGGGTTGACGACTTTGTTGACAGAGTTGACGAAATATTAGTACGAAATAATTCGCCACACCCGGCTAAGCCCAAAGGCCACAATACCAAATCTGGCTGTGAAGGCATAAGAAGTTAATTATAGTTCATAAAGCTCACAATAGGGTTACCATTATTAAGTGAAGAAATCAAATATCACACAGTATTTAACCTGTTACCCGAGGAATTTAATTTTGCTCATGTTAAAAAGTGTGTATATACAACTCGATGCCTAGATGTACATGGTATATGATGATCAAACAAAATAAGCCGTAGCTTGTCACGACCATTAGAGTGTAATTTCAGAAGCGTCTTGACGGAATATATCGTCATACCCGCTACAGTTGCTTTCTTGGAATTACAGAATATTACGTCATACTCAGTTAACAGGTTAAGTGTGACTTTATAATTAACTAGGTTAACCCGGCATGCGTAGGAATGCCTTATGATTATTTAAGTATTTTTGTTAATTGTTGTTTTAGAAACATCTGAAACTATCGTGGGCATGCACACAATAACTCAAGTAAGTTTCATCGTAATCGGTTGAATTATATTGAATTACATATGCCCGTCCCTGTCCCGTATCAACCCCATTCCTATTGTTACACAGAAACCGAATTTCTTCATCTAAATTGGTTGACTTGATTATATAACATATAGAAAATATTGATTTATAAAATTAAACATGCCCCTCTGCGGGCATACATGCAATAACTCATGTAAGTTTCATAAAATCGGTTGAACAATATAGATACCTGTTGATATCAGCTTGATATACCTCTTTTGGGCTGATGCTGTTAAGCCTCGAGAAGACGATACTTTGTCTCTTATTTTTGTTCGCTCGCCTGACATGCACATCTAATGATGTTAGTTTTAATTGAATAATAATGCACGGCGTTTGCATGCGCCACTTTATTTTTACGACAGTTCCTTCATTTCATGTTGGTGCAACTGTCATCTTTAATTTCCTTTTTTGCCGCAAGTGTCTTGGGGCGCTAGTTTCAGAGTGCTATGCCAGTTGTCAGTTGACTTTTCAAACGGTATGGCGAATACCATATCGGTCGGACAATAGTCTGTAATAAAATAAACGAGAATTCTGCTTCGAAAACAAGTTCTTTGTATTGTTAACCTGCTCCTGCATCCTGCCGCCCAGTAATTCGATATCCAACTTATAGAGGAGGATATCAACGTATTCCCATTCTGCAGCTTGCTACGGACCCCCCATTTTAAAATTGTATTAAGAGCTTTGGGTGTGTTGACTGTAGTATGGTTTAGAGTCTTACAGTGCTGTAGGGACTCCCACTGTGGTCCAGCCCGTCCCGGTCCAGGTGGCCGTGCATGGGCGGAGGGAAGTGCTTGGAGGTCAGGTCGGGCAGGGAGCCCGTGTTGCCCACGGGGATCTGCTGCGTGCCCGCCTCGTGCGCCGAGGGGTATATACTGGAAATACAATCAAATAAAATATTAACACTATAAGCCAGTGGTTCTCAACCTTTTTGAAATCACGGTGCACTTTTGATCATGGAAAAAAATGGCGGTGCACAAAAGAGTTTTTTTTTTCTAAATTCTCACAATTTGTCAATGGATGACAAATAATTTTCGTTTTTTCCTTGAATGCTTGTGTTAACGTTATTTTAGTAATTAAAAATATATGCTAATATGCTACTTAAGTATACTAATCATTATTCTGAAGACATTTAACAAAATCATCCATACCTTCATTTCGTAAAAAGATTAATAATAAAAGCACCATCTGTGCAAATTACTACACATCACTCCCATGATATTTTAAATTGGTCTAAATATAAAGAAATATAATAGAAAAATCTTGTCCAGTCTCCAGTCGTATGCTTGGTAAGTACTAAACTAAATCGACATCTCATTAGCCCTTTTGTCGACTTTCATTATTTCGCCAACTACTTTTTCGGTTTTCACTATTTTGAGGGTTTTTTTGGTTTTTACCCATTTTTACGCGGTACACCTGCAACAAGCTCGCGGTGCACCAGTGCACCGCGGTGAACCAGTGCACCGCGGTGAACCGGTTGAGAACCACTGCTTTAAGCTAATGGAAGAAATACTCTTTTCAGCATTCACGGCCAATTGGCATAAAAGTTATTGATGTCCTTTCCAATGCAATATATTTTTATAAAAAATATAATGGAGGAAGTGTTGGCTAACTTGCTAGATATTAAAGTGATAATAGAGTCAGTATGACAAATTAATTGAAATCGATGATTAGCTTAGGGCTTACTGAATGCCAGGTACTCTGGGCGCTTCACACGACGACCGCGGCCGGTTGGGGTTCGAATCTATCATGGACATGATGCCATCGAGGTTGCCATCTGAAAAATAAACGTTGACCACATTAAAAAGTAATTTAAAAATACATACTTAATAGAATAAAAGTAGGAAAACATCAGGGTAGATTTATAGTCTAATCTAGTGCTTAACACGTTCATCGCCAACACCGTTTTTTGTAATGTGACGGAAAATGTTTTTGTGGTATTAGGTGTTAGGGCAGCGTCGTACATTCTGAATAGCAGTTTGTATGGAGCGCGTGGCTGACAGCGCAAAATAAAAAGTCAAATTTATGTTTGTCGTGTCGGCCACCGGTGGCCGACGCGGCGTGACTGCAATGAATCAGTGTCGGCCACCGGTGGCTGACATGCCGATGAATGTGTTAAGCAAAGCAGTAGATAAACTTATGAAGAAAAAATAATTTGAATAATAAAATTATTAAGAAAATAAGGATAAACCATACGTCAAGAGGATATCAGCCAATGAAAGTGCAAGGCTTGGAATGTATTAGGAGCGACAGAGCAAGTTGTGTTTGTACTTATAACACACATATGGGCTGAGTGCGAAGATCAGAAAACTAAAGGACACTTAACAGGTTTTCCCTTTTCTGCTTATATAAAGCCAGATAGCCTCTCGGGATAAGTTTCTTTTAGAGACTTCTCCATCAGATCGTTAAATATTCTTTTTAGAACTTTTATCCATACTTATTAATGTCGCATCGTTTTTGTAGCATTCTCAATTCATTTTATAACCAAGTTATATTCGCATATCCACTTTTAAATTGAATACATTCAATCCTCCTATATAGCCTACTCTTCTTAAGAGATTTTTCCTATTACATGTTGTACATTTTAGGTTGAACTGCCCCATAAGAACAAATGGCTCAGACATTGAAGTGTAGGGGTAATCATCCAATTTTATTGAAACGCTATAAGAGTCTTCTTCGTAGTATCAATCCGGTGGATTGGTTTGCAGCAACAGAATCTTGCATCTCGATCTCCATTCCTCTCGGTCCTCTGCAACCCTTTTCAGCTCAGCATAAGCGCTACAATTCATGTCCTCGAATACTTGCTGCAAATACTCCCGTCTAGGGCGCCCTCTACAGTTTCTACCCTCCACCATCCCCTCCACAATGTCGTGAAGAAGACCATCGTGGGGCATGATGTGACCGATCCATCGGGCTCGCCTCTCTGAGATGGTTCTTATTAGGTGCCTATCTTCCTTGATTATCCTAAGAACCTCTTTGTTCGTGACGTGATCTCTCCAGGAAATTCCGAGAATTCTTCTGTACGACCACATCTCAAAGGCCTCTAGTCTTTTTTTATCACTTTCAGATAAGCACCATGTCTTACAGCCGTACATTAAGATGCTCCAAACAAGTGTTTTGGTAAGTTGCTTACGGAGCCCTAAAGTAATATAAGAGTGTAGAGTGTACATTAAAAACAGCCAGTGTTTTTATATCGGCATTAACACATTCGGCCCAATATCTGGCAACATGGATAGCCCATGAGCTGCTTAGCATTAGGTCTTGGGATGTGCAGCTAGTCGGGCACACGGGGCAGGATCTAAGGTGTGAGATAATCTGCAGGTCTCCATAGTCACACAGGGGTAACTCTCTCTGCTAAAGCACTTCCCAACGATCGAGGTTGTCCTTTATTCTACCGACTACGGTTCTTAGTCTGTTCAGGGATTTCCAGGTCTGCTAGTCAAGGCTCTTGCCAGTTGGAAGGTTTATCTTTGGGCTAATGAAATCTTCTAAAACAATTATCTGGTATCAATCATCATCAGCAGCCTGTATCCGTCTACTGTTGAACCTAGGCCTCCAGCATGAATCTCCATACTCTTCGATCTTCCGCCTTTCGCATTCAGCCTGGTATCAATACATACTACTAATAGAAATTCACCCATTTATAGGGATAAAAAAAATATGAAATTAGGAATGGGTGGATTGAAATGATAAAATAAAGAAAGGTTATGTACCCCAGACAGTAGCTTGGTTACCTCTCCTGTGCTGCGAGTGCTGCGAGTGCTGCAGCGCGGAACCGAGCGCGTGGTGCGAGTGCGAGTAGTGGTGGTGCTGGTGCTGCAGCTGCGGGGGCGGCGGGCCGAGCGCGTGCTGGTGCAGCAGCCCGGCGTAGTGCGGGGAGCCCCCGGGGGCCGCCTGGTCGCGCGGCGCCACCGACGACTGGTGCAGCGCCGAGTCCGAGTTGGTCCGCCGCCAGCTGCTGTCGGCCGGCGGACTGAAAATAACACAAAAATACGAATTGTTATGCTCCATGATTTAAAAGCAGACGTTATCTAAATTCCACGAATAGATGCCATCCTGGAATGCCTGACATGGGGCTGAGGCAAAGAGTACGTAGGCTGACAGAGTATTATGGTGACAGTTCTGGTCAGCGGTCTAGAACAGTGACTGGTCCTGGAAGATATCGAGAATTATGCGTACTATGTACTTTTTAGGCATATCCACAGATGAAAAAAATATTTCGGAAGAGACAAGAAATAAACTATGTATGGAGGCAGATTGTAGCGATCATATGTTCCATCTAGGAGGTGGATTCATATAAAAACGCCTCTTTGGAGAGTGATCACACTGTATAACCACATCGCCTAGAATGTTGATATATTCCATGCGAGAGAAGCACAGTTCAGATAAGATCTCTGCAAATTTTTTAGTACAAATAATTTCGAAAAGTTTTCTATTTAACAAGCTTTGGGACATTTTAATATGTTTTTAGTAAATTTCTGTAAATTGTTTTCTTAATTAAAAATGTAATTTTTTTGTTTAAATTGAATATTAACGTAATAATCAAATAAGAAATGTCTTCAAATGTCTGTTAAAATACAAAATCAAATTGGATGCAGCAAAGAAGTGGGTATGACAGAAGTCTCACCTGAGGTAGGTGCTGCCGTAGGGTGAGGTGTCTATCTTGCGGTCCTGAGGGCGGGCTCGCATGGGCCCCACTCCTGCGGGACGCCCGCGAGCTTGCGGCTGTGAAGGGGGCGCTGCTCCGCCTCCCGCCCCAGCTCCCACCATTCCATATTGGCCAGTCTCTTCGGGCTGAAAGATGACAAGACACTTTGATGTACAACCAAAAAAATTAAACAAAATTAATAACGTCAATTTTATTGACACACTATTATAACTTACTTGACTGCTTAACACAAAATTTTCAAGTAATTTTCGATGGAAAAATTGTAAAACCAAAAAAAAAATTTTTTTACTAATAAATATTTTGTTTACAAAAAACGAACTTGGGGTATTCCTTACAGAATATCAGGTTCCTAAAAATTTTGATGAGTTTAACAAAAATATACAGTTTAGCATATAAAAATCACAGGCCTCCAAAAATTTTTTTGTGGAAAAAAAAAAACAAACATACAAAAAAGTAAGTAAACTAAAATAAGTAAAGAAAAAAAAGAGTAGGAATTTACTCCTTATTTACCCCCCTCTCTTTGGGCCAGAACATACGGAAGCCTGTAAGACTTATGTTAAAAATAAACTTTTGGTTTTCACAAACCAGTTAACTAGTATTGGTCGCGCGTATTGAAGGAACTTAACCCTTAGATGCCAAGCGGCGATATATTGTCACTTCGTACTGTGTTTTAGCAGCCGTCAGTCACAATTAAACTAACAACCGGGATAAATAGAGATATAAGTAACATTTAAAGCATCGCTTAGTAATCTATTCTTAATCCCATACTTCTTCACCTGCCTATCGAAAAATTTCATCTATCCAAAATTCATAAAGGAAAACATAATATTGCGAGGGTTATCCCCCGATTTGTCACAAAAAAATATACAATAAAAGTTTAAACACGTATTTTTTGCAACAGCGCACATTTCTCCGATTGACGTCATCTAAAAAAAAAAAACGTTCGGATTCGAACGCGGACAAGTCGAAATTGTGATGTCTTTTCCGTTAGACCGCGGCGCCGTGGATTTTTTAAATTTTACTAGACAGATAACAGGTAATTTGCGTTCAAGGTAAATATATACTCTCTAGGAATGTTTTAAAAATGTGCGCGACGTATTTACTATTTACATAAGATATTAAATTTACGCAAACAATCAAAATCGTTAAGAATCGACGACAGAAACGTGGGAGAAACGAGCACCTACTAAATATTGAAGGTTAGGTTCTGCAAAATGTAATAATTCAAAACGCTTGTCTAATAAAATATTTTTCACTCAATAACCATTACGTGGATCTATAATGTTAGAAAGCTAGGTCCTTAACTACGTCCCTACCTCACTACTCATCCCGAATTACTGCCAAATACCATATATATATATTTATGACCAGTGCACTCTATGACGCTAAGCCAGGGAAGCTGGACGCAGCATGCGGGAAACGTATGTTGTGTTCGTGTTCGTGTTTGTGTGTGGGTTGGGGAGATTGCAAGTGTATATTTATCTGTTTCTTGAAGAGATCCAGATTGTAGGAAGGAGGAAACACAGACGCAGGAGAGCATTCCAAAGATTACTAGTGGAATTAAGGAAATAACTTTGGAAACTGACAGTTTTATGTCGACATACATTAACCATGTATGGATGTTCGGCGTGTAAAACGAGTTTGTCGGTTGAGCAGCGACCGTGGTAATAACGGTAGAAAAGACTAAGTGAACCAATCTTACGGCTGTGTTCCATTGATTGCAGGTTAGATGTAAGAGTGTCATTGTTTATTTATATGCATCAATGTTGACTGTCCTCGAAGGGATCAATGAAAGTAAATCAAACATAAGAGCGTTATGGGACAATCTTCCAATTACAGAATAACATAAATAAATAAAACATCGAAATAAAATAATTTACGTTCGTAAATATAAATGTACGATCATAAAAATACTTCCAAAATTCTCACAAGATTGAAATTCTGAACTTTTAAAATTGTTTATAACGAAGAGTATGGATTCATAAAAAAACATAATAAAAAACATAGAAGATGAGCCCATGTATGGCCGGCCATATGAATGAAGACAAAAGTGAAGCTACACTCGTAAATCAAGAAAATAATATGGGTTAAAACGAATTATTAAAAAAAATATTTACAAATCTCATAAATTATATTAATCGAAGTAACCAATGCAATCGATAAAAGGTAGAAAATGATGTGAAAAAATATCGACATGTGCTGAAAGTCCATGGAGAAGAAGAACCTTTGCAGTTGAATTGAATTCAATACGCGAAACCTCCCAGGTACCAACTGGAATGAATAACTACGAGCACTGAAATGCTAATCTGGAACGTAAAGCTTGAATCATTTAAGAATTCAAAGATCACGAACAGTGCCACGAATGAGGAGAAATTCGATCTGGTATGAACAGTTATTTTCCTATATAATACTCGCGAATGGAATGAAATCATCCCCAGAATAAAGAGAGTTTGATAATGTAATTAATTAACTGAAATAAATGGAGAATTTTCATACATACAATATTATTAAATACACCAGTGGGAGCTTAGTTATATTTTTATATACACACATTTTTAAGCGCTTTTAATGTTGAAAACATTCAAGGATTTTAAAATTTAAAAAATGAATACAATACATGCGCCAGTTTGGCTTATGAATTCTACAATACAGTAGGTTTATGTAAATATTACAAAAACATGTATCGGCGTTAAAATTATCAAGGGAATCCATTATTACATACGAGTATTACTACGCTTCTAGAATATTTCCTGATACAATGTTTATTGTTAAGGTTGCGGTGGATATACCGGAATTATGCAAAAATACTGGTTCCAGTAAACCGGTTTGGCTCATCAAATAAATAAAAAAAAACGGTATTTAAAGTATATTGTAATATTGTGCGATGTTATCAAAACACTTGTTTTGAATTCTTAAATATCTCAACTGCGACTGATTTTTGAAAATATCGTGATTTAACATGATCTTTGACTATTAACCCTTTCATTACGGCTCGGTGGAATACAAATAATAATGTCAATTATAAAACTTGTATTTGAAGCATAAATGCACTTATCTGGTCTATTTTCATATATCACATTGGTTCTTGTATCCTTTAGCTATCAGACGATGCATAAAAAACCATTTTAAGAAAGTAGCAAAACTATATATCACGGCTACCGATTTTAACGGTAGGGGAATCTTACACGGCATATATCGGGTACCGATGCGAACAGGTTAAACTAAAAATATCTTAACTAGCATCCGGGTTTAGTAACATAAAAATTCTTAAGCAATTTGGGGTAAACATTACGAGTCTTAGATGATATTTTTTCTAATCGGGAATTTCAAGTTTCATAAATAATTTCTCAAAGACTAAAGTTCTAATATTCGGGGAGTGTAAAGCCGAATTTAGACCAAGCGAACGAATGTGCATTCGGAATTAGAGTGCAGTACATCTGCACTCCAAGAGAATTAAAAAAAAATAGAGAAAAAAGGGTAGAACGGTTGATGTTCATCGTCTTGTTCTGTCAGTTTTTCAATTAATAATGCGGCTGAACATGTGGAGAAGCGCAACTGAGGGGAATGCTTGGAGTGCCCCGAAAGAGGACCTAGCCCCTGGACACGACCAGGGGTGGAATATATGGATGCTCCTTAACAGACTTCGGACCGGAGTATGCAAGACGAGGACACAAATGAAAGCCTGGCAGTTTTAAAGTGGACCGACTGAATGTGACTGCTTCGTGGAGCAGACCCTGTCACACCTTCTGGAGTGTGCGCTGTGTCCGAATAGCTGCACCCAGGAAGACCTGATGATGGCCGGGAGTAATGCCATCGACGTCGTCCACTTCTGGACAGACAGGATCTGACCCTGTTGTTTCCGACACGATTATATATATAATGAATAATTGTTTCACAAAAAATATTCACGCATGTGATCGAAAATAAACGTACACCTTAATCGAAATTACAATACGTGCTTGTAATTGCAAATACACGATTAGCTTAGCAAGCAGCTATATAGTAATTCGAAAATCACGATGCGATATGATAGATGAGATCCATTAATCCATCAAAGAAGATGGGTAAGCGTTTTTCTTTTTGTATATTTTAATTTTAAATCCTGTATAATGCGAAGTGCTCAAGGACTCAAATCACGTGATAAATTTGATTGCACTAATTAACGCAATTATAAAGGTATATTAAAACAAAGGTACATTTTAAACGCGGGTACAAAGGTACATCGCAACATTGGACGCAGCTTAATACTTTGATAGGTCATCGTCTGTTAGTTAAATGGTTTGGCTCGTATCGCACCGCCAAACGTAAGACGCAAAGTCATATGCGCCGAAGAAATGCGTAAGGCAATCAACCAACCGTCCCACTGCTTGTATAATCAGATACCCCCAACACCCAGACCGAAGTCGCGAAGCAGCTTTCTGAGGTCCACACAACCTCTCACATCCTGCCCTGAAAATGAGAGACTTCAGCTCTGCAACAAGTCGCACAAGAGGATTTCATTACTCCAAAGGAAGGCCTCCCAACTGGCAAGAACCTCGACTGGCGGACCTGGAAATCCCTGAAAAGATTAAGTGCCGGAGTTGGTAGAATAAAGGACAACCTTGAGCGGTGGGGAATGCTTCGGCAGGGAGAGTCACTATTGTGCGACTGTCACTATTCTGAGACATGCAGACCGCCTCACACCTAAGATCCTGCTCCATGTGCTTAACAAGCTGCACATCTCAAGACCTAATGCTGGGCACGGGCAATCGATGTTGCCAGATACTGGGCAAAATAATTTGACGTCGCTGACACGAATAAGAAGAAGTTGAATGGTCTCAGATGCTTAAAGCTAATTATCAGAGGTCCTTAAAAATGCAGATTAACATAGCACCCAAATATCCCTCAGATACTACGGTAGTCATCTCTTATCTATTTCGAATCCCTGGCATCTTACTCTGGTAGTCGTCGTGAGTCATGTTCCTAGCAGTACCTTCAGATGCAGAGAGTGGAGATCAAACGATATGGATTTATAAAAATAATGTTACTTACATACACTTTCAATGAGTATTAACACTATCCAGTCCGATTACACAAGATGTGTGTAATCACCAGGCCGAACGTTAAAGGCGGGTCACACAACATGTGTGTGATCGTTCCGCCAACGCTTAGTGGCCGACTATACACAGCTTGTGATGTTTTTTCAAACATTAGTGGCCGATCACACAACATGTGCTGTTTTTACTTTCGACCATAATTCAAAGATCTCAAACCTTTTCAGTGAGGGTCATATTTAATTTTATTTGAACACATGACGAGTCGGCCTCCAGCGTAAGTTTAATCGCGTAACGCGCGGACTGGATAGTGTTAAACTGGAATTTTAAATTGACGGGGGCGAATAGTGCATAATATTATTTTATTTTTTATTTTTTCGATCAATAATTTTTGGTGGAATTCTGTTAAATTGTGGATTTATTTCTACATATTTTACTTAAATTTTTTACACAATATAATCGGTATTTAGAGGGGCTGGCATTGACGCTTACGATGAAAAATAAATAAATTCAGTAAAGCAGTAATCTACCGCATACGGCCGTTTAAAAAATATAATAATCGTCATTCTGCGGTTATTGTAAAAAAAAAACAACGTTAAACTAAGTTATTATATAACATGACTACCAGACGAACCCAGTCATCTTCAGTAATTATGTCTAAAAATGTATTTAAAAAAACCTATTATCACAGTTGTCTGCGTAATGTAAATGTAATCACAAAGAATAGAGTTCATAGATAATCGGTAGAACGTATAGGAGTATACATTATTATTATGCCTGTAAATGCGGGATGAAAATTTTAATGGGAAAGTATTAAAAACACTTTTTTATTGTAAGTAACTGCACTAGCTTTAACGTACGAGCACAAAATTAATTGCAATGCTCCCAGTAAAACAACACGCACAGAAAATAATATCAACGGGGGAACCTGATTTTCAATGGACTCTATGACGCTCCAGTGGTAAGCTAGAAAGATGTGCAGCGATGCAGAAGATTAAACAAGTTTTTATTAATCTGCTTTTTGATGATATTCAGATTGCATCTTCATTAACCTCGTCATTTCTCATCACCTGGGGTCGGCTCTCATTGTGCACATTCGCCGTGTCTGTCTGTCCTGCGTTGCATTATCGGTCAAACCCAGAATTTTCAGATCCTTGACTGCAGTTGCAGTCAAGGATTTTTCAGACAAGGTTTCCTGTGGCCTTCCAGGCTTTCCTCACCATGTGGTCCTCATCTCTCCGTGTCACATGTCCATACCATCTTAGGCGGTTTTCCCTTATTTTTCAGGTATGGGGGCCACCCGAAATGAACCCCGAATATGCTCATTTCGAACTCTGTCCACTCTAGTCACACCGCCCGCCCACCTCAGCATCTTCATCTCTGCCACATGAATCCTATTCAAGTCACGTTTCAGCGGGATCCAACACTCCTATCCGTAGAGCATAGCTGGCCTTACAGCAGTTTTGTAGATTTTACCTTTGGTCCTAACTGGATATTGCATCTGTGAGGCAATGTATAGATGCTGGTGAGCATTTCAAAGGCCTACCTACCAGGGTAGCTAAAGAAATTGTTCATCCTACATCGAGATACTCGTATGTTAACCGTGTACGGATGTTTGCAATGACTAACGATGATGTACAGATGCATACGGGCGTAATTGAGAAAGTCTCAATAGAGTAGCAAGAAAATAGGGTTAAAGAAACGTCGACTACAGGGTGTATTTGGGTGAATTTTGAGATAATTAAATCTCTGGCGGTGGCTTGTGGAGGCTATATGCTCCTATTGGTAATGTATATTACATAGAAACCTAACATAAAACTGGCTACACGTGTTCTTCAATAGTATAAATTATGTTAGCAACCCTTTGAAGGCCATGGGGCCGTTATCGCTAGGTGAGCCCGTGCTGAGAAATGCGTTGTTTTCAGAAGCGAAAACAAGTAATGATTTAAATTTTCGTATTTATACTCTTCTGAGAAACAATAAATGGGACGAGCTATTCAACTTGGCTCATAGGAATGCCCGATGTATAAAGGTATTCGAAGCATTTAGCAGGAGAAGAAGAAGATCGCGAATCACTTATGGGAAAAATTTGTCGTAAATATATTTACACCGATAAAACAAAACTGCGATTATTGTTTTTCAAACGAGATCGGAAGATTAGCACAAAACTCTAAAAGTGTGGATAATTTGATAATATAGGGTGGCTCAATGCAATAAACGACACACGATGTTTTCAGGCGGTCACCCATCCACGTCCAATGTTGTTTAACTTCTGTAAACGGACGAGAACCAACCTGTCTAAATATGCTTCGGATAGTATAGCTGCCATCGGATTCTTGCCTTAAAGGCCGTCAGAAACTATACACATGTAGTATGTATATGGCAAAGCTTTCGATGTAGATATGATTTAAAACGAAGTAAGAATAAAATATTAAGAGTAAACGAAGTAAGAATATGCTGATAAGGAGCGGATGTGGAAGAAAAATGAGAATAATAACTGCGTGGTATACTCGTATACACTTTCCTTCTCCATCGACCGTCGTCTCTTCGACAGATATGTCCTGCCCATTGCCACTTGAGTGTGCCTATTCGTCTATGGGGAAGAAAAGTATTGGAGTGGCGCCCAAGAACTGGCAAACGAAGTTTTGGCCGAACACCTGCAAGATGGACTGACGACATAAGAATAGCAAGATTGGCCTGGATGTGGAAGGCAGAGAATCGAGAGGATGGAGACTCGTGCGGAAGGCCTACGTTCAACAGTGGACGGATACAGGATGATGATGATGATACTAGTATATGAAAATATGATTTCCTTAACATTTTATTTCGATATAAAGACGAGGTAATGATTTAATTTTATTAAGATTTGTAAGCTGTTTGGGAGAAACGGAAATAAGCGTATTGTATTATACGAGTATTGTGGTCGAGGTGAATTATCAGCGTCATGACTTTATCTGACTCACGGACGTCGAGGAAGACTCTCCGAGGGAAACCCAGTAGTGGAACATGACTAAGTCGACGTAATGAAGGATAGATATAACTTTTTGAGACGGTCAGTCATGGTAAAAGTCAGAGACGATATGACAGGCTAAGCTTCTTTAGATTTTTATCAACATATAATATAAGAACATTCTACAGTGAGCGATATTATAAAGGTTATAAATGACGTTTTATTTTACAATATGAATCGACTTATATGCACACTCGTATATACACTATACTACTCGTATATTCCACGCAAATTCGGATGAATCGCTAATTTGCTGCAAGTACACTATCCAACTGTAAAAATAATCTTTTAAATTTTCCTTAATTTTCTTTCGTATTAGGTCTATAATCCATTCATGGTATACTGAACGTCATTGAGTCCTGTTTTTTATGCTTTTAGCATTCACTCTGAGATCCATTTCTATATTAAATATATAAGTATTTCATTCTCTGTTTTAACATGGATCACACTGAATACTGCTTAACTTGCTGGAAGACTGCAGTTTCATGATCTATGAAGGCTTCATCAGTACCAACGTGTGCAAACGTACTGACGTGTAAATGCATATTTACTAATAAAGAAAGAGTTTCGCCAGTGAGTAGGCAGGGGGATTAGTGGAGCTTAAAGTGAAACAGTGCTCAGTCTGATCCATTAAAACGAAGTTTAAAATACTTAGGTTCAGTGCAAGGTCCAAAAAAAACCTCTGCTGGTACACTTCACAGTAAAACTATGCAGTATTACTACAGAATATATAAATAAAGCATGTCAAAATTAAATTGTGGTACAGATTTTTTTTAAATGTCATTATTTAGCTGGTTATATCTGGCCTTTGAGTTTTACACCCTTGGTAAAGACTTGATGCAATACCAGTAGAATACAATTCGCAAGTACATACTCGATTTGACTAAATTTGATTACGATAATTCATTGTGTGCAATAATCATTATTATTACACGGTGCACTGCGGTTCTAATCTCACCTCGCATGATTTTACAACGCGGATAACGTTCAAACCAATCAACCGGTAGGTAGGTAATGTACGAGTACCTGCACGCGAGCATACTCAAGCAATTACGAATGCTTCTACAGATAATTTTTATACTCTGTAATTTGTAATTTTTTTAAAAATCAAGAAAGCCACACCGCCGATAAAGCATTTTTGTAAACCAAATCGCCTCGGATGTTGATATATTTCATGTAAGGGAAGCCCAATTCAAACATGAACTCCAAGAGTTTCTTTGGAGGCATAATTTGTTGGCGTCGTCTGTTTGATGAGTATTGGGACTGTTGCTTGTCTTTATTGCTTTGTTCTTAGTACTTTAATTACTGAATTATATAAAGCAAAGTTCCACATTAAGTTTATTACGACAAATTAATATATTATTAGGTAAACCCCGGTTCTGCCGCACTCGTCCCCAGACAATTTGTTCAACCACTCATTGGTAACGACGCGGTTAGGTTTTTTTTATGTAAACACATACAGGAGAATACCGACAGATGGTGAAAGTAATTCTGAAGTCTCATCTGTGGAATTCTATGACGGTTGCCACAGTACATATGGCTAAGCGCCGCATTTGGAGTGTTGATCCGCCAACGTCAATTTTAATTAATAGGCTTTGACAGGCATTTTACGGGTGAGGGATCAAATTCTTACCAACCGGGGTATTTTAGAGCTCAGAAATCGTAATTTTTAAAATGATTTTTTTATCTCCCTCGGGGATTGAAACCTACGACCTTTGACTTGCAAAGCGAACGCTTTGACCATTGAGCTATACCCGCCGGCAAAGTTAAGGTTAGCGCGACAGCCAGTGCACCAATTGTTCCGTGCGCCAAATATCCCGTGCGGCAGACGTCCAGTGCGTCCCGCGTTATTACTGATGAGTCGTTGAACGAATTGTCTGGGGACGATAAGTCGTGACACCACAAACCCCATCTGTCCACTTTTGTTATTATTATTTTTGTATAAAAAAGGTAACGTGGTGCCCTGCTAATCAAACACAAGGTTAGACCACACGAAGAAACACAAAGAAGAAGGTGGGCGACACACTGATAGTAACGATCATTAGTACAATGTTTGGTACAATGTTACGATAAAGTAAATAAGAGGGAGGTCTGCAGCCGAAACGGCAGCTGCTTGGAGACCGAACAGGCGGGCGTCAATAAAAAACCGGGAAATAAAGAAGCGCGTAAACGACGGAGGTTATAATGTTAATTAAATTTAGATGCCCGATACAATGCCTTGGAGTGAGCCGTTAGACTCGCTAGTTCAGCGGACCACCGATGGACCAGTGGCGTGACCGGCGTTTAGCATATAAGAATCGTGGCGCGGGCGAGAGCCCATCCCGAGCGCGGAGGGCAGTAGTGCCCCGCCCGTTGGCGAGAGCGTATTGTATTGTGGCTCGACCTATGCTGTGACTAGGTCGAGCCAGAAGTTTGTCAATTTATAACGTAAATATATGTCAATGTGCTTCTGAAAAAGTCTGTGTTATCAATCTGCTCCCAATCATGCCTTCACGTGACGGGCGAACACCTTTTTAAGAGAGAGGAGGATGTTAATACAAATGAGTATTATACTTCAAGAATGACAACTACTGATAATTGCACAATATATGTTTTTACATATATTTTTTTAATCCTGTATACGTTCCATATTTGGAACAATGGAAACTAGAAAGTGCCGTCACTAAGCTGTGGCAGTTGTCTCATTCCATCAAAACTTCGCACCCGGAGGTCTACCTGGGAACATACAATATATGGTTCCCGACGATCTCCAGGGCAGAATCTCGAAGACTTAGCGAGACGGCATTTGTTGTGCTCGAGGAATATTTTAGGAAGCGCTACACTATATTACCATCGCACTCTTTCATACTTCACTGTGAAGGAAGAGGGAAGAGAGTTGGAGTGGGCCACTCCAGCCATTACCACGACTATCGACAGTAGCTCTCGAGCTTGAAACCAGAATGGAATTATGCCCGTTCCGTGAGCGTTGCCAGATAGTTGTTTAATGTCCTCAGCCAATAAATCTCAATTAATATAATTTTTTACTTCAATTTTAATTAATTAAAGGGATAAACAATGAACGTTCTTATTTTTCCGATTTAAAATCGATGATTTTTTATTGTGTACTGACTACCCAACACGCGAGTTTTTATTTTAGCACCGTAAAGGAAAGGTTGAACAATTTTATATATTTACTTTAGTGAAATGTAACGCCAGTGACTATCAACATTTCATACAATTTTTTAACGAATCATTTTATGATGAAATCTGTATCACTACAGCAAGATATATGAGTAATTTCCCTATTTGATATGTACATTTTTCAATGCTAAACAGACTTCTGGCAGTTTTACAGCGGACCGAATGAATGTGACTGCGGCGCGGAGCAGACCCTGTCACACCTTCTGGAGTGTGCGCTGTGTCCGAGTAGCTGCACCCAGGAAAACCTGATGACGGCCGAGAGTAACGCCATCGACGTCGCCCACTTCTGGGCAGACAGGATCTGACCCTGTTGTTTCCGAGACGATTATATATAATGCTAAATAAATTGTCGTAATAAAGAGTTACCGCCCTTTCGTTTTCTGTATTTGCTCTGCTATGAAAACAGTACGGCTGTAAAAAAAAATATACAACACTTGAGTACACAAATTGCGGCGATGTTTCTGTTGTGATAAGACGCCAATGAACTATTACCGAAGACTTAACAATAATAAAATTATAAATCGCCATGGAGACTGCACTAAACAACATTATTTGCCTGTGTCAAACACAATTATAAAACAATTAGGATGACATAAACGACAGGGTACATACAAATAAAAGCTATGTACCGAGAAGAAGAAGAAAAAAAAACTCTAATGAGCATTGCACTAGAGGATGTATAATAATACTAAGTGTTTACAAAATTCTAGGAAACCAATTATATCTACGAGGTAAGGCTACTGGCGACTATAATACAGTATTATATATAAATGCGCAAATTAAAGTTTCTATGATAAAAAAAAACCTTAAATTAATCATAATAAAGGACACGATAGGTAAAATGTCTGACCGAGAAAATTTCACGACTTTTTTTATATTACACGATTTAAATTAATTAATTTAAAATTCATATATTGAGCTGCTCCTTAGGACCAAATGGTCCAGGCTTTAGGAGTGTCTGACTAATACAATTACCATAAAAAATATGTCTCGGATACTATAGCAGTCATTTCTTTCTCTGTCTTTTTCTAATAATCTGCTTTGAAGGCCGTTAGGAACATATTTATATATATGTTTCCAGGTGGAGAATCGGGATTTTAACAAAGGAGACGATTAACAAATCATCCAAAAATATCCCTAGGATACGTCAGCACCCATCTCTTCAATTCCTTCTTCTGTCCTGGTGACCGTAGGAATCATACATGATCCCAGGTGGACCTTCATGGGCTGGATGAAGCATGGACAATGGCAGCCGACAGACATGAATGGTGGCAAGATTTGGTGACCATATGTTCCGGATATGGAACGAAAAATTAAATATCAATAATGAACTAAAAAAATGGATTTACACTCCGGATACCGCAGGAGGGCGCATAAACTACAGCAGCAATTTCTGCACGCCCCCGAAAGGCCGTCGGGAAATATACACAGAAAGCACTCTGCGGCGCTACAGAAGGCATAGCTTGGGAAGTAGAGGAGACCATGGTAGCTACCATCACTTTAAAGCGGCAATTATTGACAACCATTTTGCTCCAAATAAATGGAAATACAAATAAATAATATTGAAAATTGGGCGGTGTTGTATTTTTATGATGCTTGCCAAGATAGCTCAACGCGCACATGGTTAGATTTCCTGTAAACTATACCACAAGTGCTTCGGCCCACGCAATTAAAATGCCATTAATTTATTGCTAAACACTACGATAAAATTGTAATAATCGTCACCAATACTAAACTCGTTTCTACGGAATGCATCTAGATTATTCTATTAATCAACATTACAAATATATTAAGACTATATGTTTTCATCTACTGTGCATACAATATGTAATATTCTAATATTACTAATAATAAATACAAACTAAAGTACTAAAAAATATTTCAAAAACGAATTCGCGTATCGATTTAAAAATATTATTAAAATAAATATTTAAAATATACATATAATTAATAAAATTATGCGAATTGTTGGATATTAGTTTAACTGTTACGGGTAATTTAAAAAAAAAGCGTTTGCTTACCATGCCGAAGGTCGTGCATTCGATCCCCGATCAATATTAAAATAAAAAATGTTTTTTTAATCGATTTCTTAGTTCTGTAAGTACCCCCGATTAGTGTGAATATCTCAGCAGTAAAATGACAGTCGTAGATTATTAATTAAAATTAGTGGTAGACGAAAGTCGTCCCGTAAACACCATCCATTAATAGTGATTTTTTGTTAAAAATGGATGACGTGTGAATGCCGGGCTGCAGTCTATAAAGTTGACGGATCGTCATTTCATATATAATACGGTATAAGCGTCATAAAATCCACAGATGAGGTTTCTGCATTACTATCACCATTTTTCGGTATTCTCCTGTATCAATCTCGAATAATGTCAAATATTACGAGTCAATTAAGTATAAAGCCGGTCTCGCTTCCAAAAAACTAGGCGTATTATATAGATCACGTCGGTATTTCGACGATAAACAACTTTTTCGTCTATGTAAAGGACAAATCCGACCTATCCTTGAATACGGCAGTCACCTTTGGATTGGAGCCCCAAAATACATTCTAAACTTAATTGACTCAGTTCAAAGAGCAATTCGTTTGATAAACAATAACACTCTTACGTCTGACCTGCAATCAATGGAACACAAGCGTAAGATTGGTTCACTTAGTCTTTTCAACCGTTATTACCACGGTCGCTGCTCTTCGGAACTTAAAGAACTAATTCCTCCTGCACCCACCCACCCACAACCGACGAACTCGTCGACCAAGAACTGGCAGTTTTCAAAGTTCCTACCTTAATGCCACCGATAAGTTTTGGAATGCTATTTCAGTATCCGTGTTTCCTCCTTCCTACAATCTGCATCTCTTCAAGAAACAGATAAATATACACTTGCGCAATTTCCCCAACCCACACACAAACGCAAACACAACACACGTTTCTTGCATGCAGCGTCCAGTCACCCTGGCTGGACGTCATAGAGTGCACTGATCTCGTACAGTTTTGCTGATAAAAAAATATGCGGGATACATACTTGTTTTATATATGGGTGAATTCTCCACGTGTACTAGACAAGTTGGTAGTTATGTTGATAATGCGACACTAGTCGCCAATATTGTTATCAGTGTTGCGTAATATTGCACAATACGATTGCGTCGCTGCGGTTCATTTTTATGTAAACACACACACGAGAATGCAGCCAGAGAGGCGAGATCACATCATCATTAGACTGCACGAGTTGTAATTACATTTTGTGATTTCACAAAATGACATGTTTAATGTGAGAAGTTCTGTCTCACAATGACAATAATGTTGTGTTAATGGGAATCGAACTTGACGTTTTAGTGCAGCGAGTCAATCGCTTTATAGATTGTACTCGTATCAGCTCGACATAGCCTTTGCAGGCTGGTGCCGAAAACCTCGACATACAATCTTACGTCTCATATTTTTGTTCGCTCGTCGGACACAATGTGTAAATGGCTATCTGTCATTGGTGCCCCATGAGTTCTTTAAATGGCCACTGCATTAATTACGACGATACGCTGTCGCAGCGGCCGGAGTTGCCAGTTCTGACCCTACCGCGACCAATCATGAGTTGTGATCTGTTCGGGGCCTGAAAGCGTAAGCTCCGCCTCGGACCGAAAATTTGTCAATTATTATCATAAACATATCGCAATGTGCTTCTGAAAAATTATTTGTGTTGCTCATCTGCTCCTCATCTACCACGCGTTCTGATAACTATCCCGGCGACGTGAAGTCGTTTTCTTTAAGTAAAGGGGGTGTCAGTACCACAATACAAAGAAGATTCGAATATTTAATTAAAATTTCTTTCTGGAATTCAAATATATTGCTCCAAATAGTATCACTGCAATAATTTGCATACATATAAACGCATTGATTTAATTGCGATAATTATTTTGCACAAATACCTACTGGGACATTGATTGTTGATGGCTAGTTACAATGGTTTTTTTTTTTTTGAGATCGTATGTAAATATAAAATTAACATATATTTATTTATATATTAAATATTTAAATATTTTCACGGAGATATTTCATGCTTCCATTGTGTTACACGATATTGATTGCTTTTACTTAGAACATTACTTATTGCTATACACGTGTAAATATTATGTACTAAACATCAGTATGACTTATGTACAAGTATATACGATTGCACTATATACGTAATAATTATAGTGCATTTCAATGAAATGTATTTTTATAAGTAAATGCGTAGAAAGTTGGATTGGATTTGTTATATATCAAATATATCGCCCAAATAACATTAAATTTTATTGTTGATATACAAATTTAATATAATTCACTGCAATATTGTGATAACACATACATGAGGGTTCGTTCCCAGTAGTCCCTAGTGTCGCATTTCGTTCCCAGACATTTTTTTCAACTACTCATCGGTAACGATGTGGGGCGCACTGGACGTCTAGTGCACGGGACAACTGGTACACTGGGTGTCTCGCTAACATAACCTAGATTATTTCGTTAACGAGACCAATGGATATCTGGACTCTACGATCACTGGACAAATCGTTAGGTTAGTGAGACATGCAGTGCACTAGTTGTCCCGTGCACCTGACGTCTAGTGCGCCCCACGTCGTTACCGATGGAGTCATTGAACGAATTGTCCGGGAACGATAGGCCGTGAGTGTCGACAGACGGTAATGAAAAAATCTCATGTGTAGATCCTATGAAGATTGTCATTTTTTAGAATTAACTAAGCTCTGCATGTAGATTGTCGATCTGATAACTTCATAGACTGCAACCGGGCATTCACGCGTCATGAATTTTAACAGGAACTCACTATAAATAGGCGGCGTTATAACATTTACTTTAGTTTTAACATTTCTCATTCACACTAATCGGGAGTATTTTTTGGATCTCATAATGCGATTAAAAATACATTTTTATTTTATCCTCCATCGAGGATAGAACTCACAACCTTCGGTATGGTAAGCGATCGCTTTATCACTCAGCCATATACGCCGGCAAATAATTCATATTACTATAAAGTATTACGTATCGTGAGAATCCCTATATTTACGTTTAAAGATGGCGCATATTTGCGCATCCGAAATAATTATGTACAGACCATGAATGTTATATCATTTATTTACACCCACCACTATGTATTACATCAATTGTAAACAAACAATGTTGTTGTTGACATAAATAAATAAACATTACGCGTTAAAGTCAAAGTGAGTAAGATGGTATTACACGGTGCTTGTTTGTAAAAAAATATTTAAGTATATTTGTAATTGCTGTACTTCAATTTACTACCATATTATAATAGATAATCCAACAGTAGTTTCACACAAGGGCAAACAAACAATATTTAAAAGAAACTAAAAAAAACCTACTTTAAATGGCGTAAAATATAGAGCAACTGGTAGGTTTTTTTTGTATTCGGATAATATTTATCCGGCGACATATCGCTAGCGCGGTTCTCGTTAGATCACCGAAGTTAAGCAACATGGATGGGTCATCGCCTGTTGCTGACTACGCGTCGCTGGTCTGGTTGAGCCGATTCTTAGGACCGAATGGTCTCGGGAGATTCGGGTTAAAAATCCGATTGTCACATTAAAAAATCACACAAAAATATTTCTTGGATACTACAGCAGTCTTTTTAAGTCCTCGATCTTCTGCTTTGGAGACCGTCGGGAACAATACATGTTGCAGGTTTTTTTTGTATTTGGTTGATATTTTAGCCAACGAAACATCGATAGCGCGGTTCTCGTTAGATCACCGAAGTTAAGCAACATTGGTTGCGGATCACAACTTGGACGGGTCATCGCCTGTTTCTAGCGGCGTGACGCTGGTCTGGTAGAGCGGATTCTTAGGCCCGAATAGTCCAGGTCTCGGAAGCGTCGGGATAAAAATCCGATGTCCATAAAAAATATTATTAACAAATCACCCAAAGATATGCCTCGGAAACTATAGAAGCCGTCTCTTTAAGTCATCTGGAATAATAGATGTTGCAGGTGGACCATCCGGCGCTTGGTAACCAACACGGACAATGGTGATTGACAGATCCTAAAGGCGGCATTTTGTGATGACTATACGCTCTAAATATGTAACAGATATGGAAAGAAATGGCATAAAATATAATGCTACCGGTAGGACATTTTTTTGGTATTCTGATGATAAAATATCGTATTATTGGGTGAGCAAAAAAAATGTATCCAGGCAAACGATATCGGCAAACGGAAAAAAATAAAATTGCTATTTAAAACCGAGCGAAAAAGGCAAAGTTTTGAATAAAAAAAGGATATTCAAACAGAGTCCGACTCGATAAAGGTAATGCGATGCGATTTTTCACAAATGTTTGATAAAAAAATAATGTATATTTCTATAACATACGGGGTGAGGTCAAATAATAAAATACCTAAAAAAAACCCTGAATAAAATAATATTTCATAAGGGTGGGGAGGGGGGCTACTACGACACAGATATGATCACGTATGACCAGCGTTTCTCAACGTAAACTTTTTCCACTTGCCCAAAAATCTATAAAAACAATACTACACTAATCCATTTAACTTTTAGAATAATATTTCATTTCAAAATGCTTCTTGGAATGAAAACAATAAAAATTGTTATGGTAGGGATTCGAATATTGCGCGAAAGCCAATCAATAGATATATAGACATATAATGCCTTATGTTTTGTTTTATTAAATTTCCAATTATTACAATGAATGTATTAAACTTTCTTTTATTTGCCATTTTGAAATTCGTGAAGAGCCCATCGTTCGGCGTAATTCTCCCCTTTCATAATAATTAAGTAAATTGAACACTTAACTCATTATTGTGGGCATCATTGTGGATCAACAACCATTCAAATTGATTGATCGAAGAGTATTGATTTTCGCTTTTTCGACAAACAGCGCAATACACTCGAATTATCTAAATTGTCAAGTGAGTTATTTTTTGTCAATCAGTAAATATCATACTGTAGATTTATTCATTGTAATTTAATTTTGATTTGTTTAATTGTTTCATAGGACATCTTACAAACAACACCAAATTCGGCTGAGAAACGCGGATCTAAGAATAAAAATAATTAACGCATCAAAAATTACATTTTCAATAAACCCTATCGTTCCTGACGACGAGAACCAGAGTTTCCAAATCTTTAAGTAGTATTTTTAAGATGAAAAAAAAGTTTTATTCCCTCAACAGCATCTGACAAAAGAAATTGTAAATAATGACACTTTGGTTACACAAAATGTATAAATTTATGTATATATAAGTTTCTTTAAACTTGGTATCATTATATGCATATTTTGTCACTTTACAATTAATTCGATGATTCTTTGATGTGCCGACCTGAATCCGTCAATTAGACGTTTTGTACTAAATAATTAAATGACGATTTCATGATTCATACATCCATCTTGATGCATGATTCCTGAGTATTTACCTACATAATTGACATTTATTTCAATATTTAATGTTTCCCATGTTTCCTTCAAATAACTAATATTTTGTACCTTACTTGCGGTGATTTTAAGTATTTCAAGATTTAAATAATCCCACATTCTAGTAAATCTAATTTATATATTTAAATTGCCAAAAAATCATACTATATTTAGTATTGAACCGCCATTTAGGACTCAATGGTTCAGACCTTGGGAGCATCGGGATAATCAGCCGGTCTTATGTATGTTATAAGAATGTTGATTTGTGAATTATTCTGTGTCGATTTGGGAAAGTAGCATAAATTTTCGACTCTGGTCGTTTCTGGTTCTCTCGTCAGGGGTTAGGGTGTCGATTATTGGGGGTGGATGGGGGCGCATGCTGGTGGACCTTGTCTCGCGTCAGCACAGGAGACACGTCTGGCAGCGAACCGGCGCGAAGGGGGCCCAGAAGCGGCGCCAGCCCGCGCGGAGTCACCTGCAACCACGGCCCCCACATCAGCAACCTCCAACCTCACAGTAGCGATGAACGAGAAACTCGCGATACCTTCGATACGCTACATCAATGTTCCCCAACCGAGACTTGAAAAAAACTAATATTGTAAGCACACTTACATGTTTTTTAAGTAATTGTTAAAAAATAATAATCAGTTGGGTGATGCGACACGTAAGAGTTACATACATCCATTTGTAACATTATTATTTTTTAAATATGTTTAATAAAATATATAAATATTACATTTTTCTTTCTATTTACCCGTTGGCAGGTGTAAAAAGGTTGTTGATCACTGCGTTACATTACATGTCTATTAATTAGTACACCTAGTACAGGGAGCGGCAAAAAAAGTTGACGGTTTTCGTCGTTGTTTTGATTGAAAACCGTCAGTTTTTTTTGCAGTTACATGTATCTCTTACTGCCCAATCAACATCTGAGGGTTGCTATTGTAGTGCATATACTAAGGCGGTCCCTAAACTACCAGTTAAATTGAACAAAAAATTCGCGAAGCAATATTATTGTATTAAAAATTGATTCCATGGGGTAATCAAGAAGAAAGTCACGACACTAAATGTTAATTTTAGTAGAGAATCACTCCTGGTCCCTACTTTTGAAAACAACTCACTGCCAAAATAACCGATAAAAATAATGTTGAGACATTTAAAAAAATGTGGAAAAAAAATATTCGAAAAAAAAAACATATTTTTTCTTCCAAATTTAAATCTTTGTATTACGATGAGTATTTTTAAAGGGCTTTTATTGGTTTGATTCTTATTTGATTAAAGATCCGATACCAACATCACACACGTGATGGCTGGCATCAAGATGTAAAATATTGTGCAAAATGTTGATAAATTCGACCATTGTGCGATTTTCAATACTATTAACCATAAACGGTACATATCATAAATAACATTGCGTAATAATTTTCAATGTAACTGTCTAGGGTTCGCCTTACATTACTTAATTAATAATTAGCCTAACTTTCGATGAAATATTAATTAAATTATAAAATATATACAAAAATCACTGCCTTCACCATGATTTCCTTCATTCGACAAATCAAGGAATTTATCCACCGCTGAAATTTAACCAAACAAAAAAATAAAACTAAATACATTTTAAATATAAAAGAGATCACATTACGCCACTGTAATTTTTTTCTTCAGTTGAAGAATCAACCTAAAACCAAGATTATATAGGAATATTCATGGAAAATTGTAAACAATATAATGAAAAGCATAACTGGAATTAAAAGTCTTTTCAGGAATAATTTAGATTGCGTTGTGTGAAATGATGTAACTGTATAGATATAGTGTTGCTCAGTTAAAAGGTAAGCATTTTTTTAAGTATAACACAAATTAAAGAAAAAAACATGTGTATTTGAGATGAAAATATTCGAGTGAAGATGTGATGACAATAAAGTAGTTCATAAGAAAGAACATATAATTCGCATGTATCTAACCAAAGCGCGAAAAATTTCACCGTGAAACCGAAAGTTTTTGATCGTGTTTCAAAAAAAAAAAGTAAATTTGGAAGCTTTGCGTTTGCGACAACCGGATGTCAGATAAAACGACAATTAGGGTAAATAAGACATTTCCAACAGTACGAGATGTGCTCGGTTCCGATTGCACTTTGTAAAACGCATGTTAAACGACTTCGTACTACGAGTTTGCCGATCAATTAATTCGCATGGACCATCGCTCAAAAAAAACAAAAACGTATGTGACTATGAAATTACTGCAAACCTATCGAGAATTTTTAAAAAACGTTTTTTTTTTGGAACCTTCTTTGGAAATTTCCTTTGGAATCATACTAGTTAGAATGCCTAAGATTCTTCAACGAAACCTTGTTGTCTATATTCCACGAATATATGACAAAGAGATGGATGAAATAAGGACTATGGGCCAGATATCAAGACTATCTTTAAAAGCATATCAGAAGGTGATTAATAATATTTTGTAAAGGTAATTTCGTATGTCAAAATCCAATATATATATAATCGTGTCGGAAACAACAGGGTCAGATCCTGTCTGCCCAGAAGTGGGCGACGTCGATGGCGTTACTTCTGGCCATCATCAGGTCTTCCTGGGTGCAGCCACTCGGGCACAGCGCACACTCCAGAAGGTGTGACAGGGTCTGCTCCACGCCGCAGTCACATTCAGTCGGTCCGCTGTAAAACTGCCAGGCTCTCATTTGTGTCCTCGTCTTGATCCAATAAAGCCGTATATATAATGTATGTCTGCGTAGGATACTAGGGGTAAGATTGATTGACTTTGTGAGGAATGACGAGGTGGGAGAACGGACAAGGCAGCTTCCCATACTACAGTCGGTCAAGAGGCGAAATTGAACCTGGTTGGGATACACATTTTGGATGCCGCAGGAGAGTATAAACTACAGAAAACTACATAAACTAATACCGTCCTGAAAGGTTGAGAGCACATGCATTTAATGTTCTTGGAGGAGCTCCGGGAGGCAGAACTGACGAATGTATTAATTTATTTTTTTCCCTTACAGAAACATTACAAATTTGAACAACTAAATTCGTTTCTGAAGTACAATAAGAATTAGTTATAAAGTAAAAAAATACAATATATACAAATATAGGTACTTATGATTAAGTACTAAGAACAAAGCAATAAAGAAAAGCAACAGAAGGTCCCAATGCTCATCAAACAAACGACTCCAAGAAATTATTCCTCCAAAGAAACTCGGGGAGTTCATGTCTGAATTGGGCCTCCCTTCCGTGAAATATATCAACACTGACGTGGGATAATACGGAGCATGGCAGTTGGAGAGCTTTGTGACGACAATTCATGACGACTATATACTCCAGTTAGAAGAGCAGACATTCTTACGATGAATGGAGTATGAAGGAAAGAGATGTTTATGGTGTTTTTGATGGGATAAGATAACAAATTATCAGCTTTCAAAGGAAAATAACCGAGATGCGGATAATAAACAATTAAGACACTCGTAATTATTGAAGCCCCGAGAGACGCCAAAACTTGTTGGTCGCGTTATCGCCGCTTTGACTGATATGACTCGAAATGCGTCGCCCGGATGCGAACCTTATCAGATGGGTACACAAGCACACACAATGCACGCCTCTCAGCCCACCAAGGGACAATGCGACACCTTCATGATGCGCGAGAAACACGCGGCTGTATCTTTAAGTCACCCATCTCGGAGATGCGATTGATAAAAACATAGATAATACACAAATCTCAGTTTTTTTTTTGGTTTTTTATGTAAATACATACAGGCGAATACTGACAGATGGTGATAGTAATTCTGAGTTCTCATCAGTGGAATTCTATGACGCTTACTATGGTGCATATGACTAAGCGCCGTACGTGGAGTGTTGATCCGCCAACGTCATAGACGAGATTCACGCATCTTTCTTGATTATTACAGGAATTTTACAATGAAAGGGTGGTCTTTGCGGGACGACTTTCGTCTACCACCAATTTTGATTAATAGGCTATGACTGGCATTTTACGGGTGAGGGATCAAATTCACCCAACCGAGGGTAATTT
The DNA here is from genome assembly GCA_022606575.1 of Glossosoma conforme. Classification (NCBI taxonomy): domain Eukaryota; kingdom Metazoa; phylum Arthropoda; class Insecta; order Trichoptera; family Glossosomatidae; genus Glossosoma; species Glossosoma conforme. The sequence goes on from JAGTXR010000074.1 coordinate 1,597,968, forward strand.
TAGAGCTCAGAAATCGATTAAAAATCTTTTTTTTAAATCTCCGTCGGGGATCGAACGCACGACCTTTGGCTTTCAAAGATAACGCTTTGACCATTGAGCTATACCCGCCGGCAAATTAGATCGTTTTTGAAGTGAAGCTTTTCGCTTTAGAAAAAAAATGCAATTGAAAAGTAAAACTAGAAAAAAAACGAGCTACTGTCGCTGACTAAACACTTCATTTTTTTACTATGATTTGTCTTCTTTGTACTATTTAAGCTTATGCGTAAAGAAAAATGAAAAAAAATCGGGAACATTCGGAAAACAATAAATTATTTTATTACATTCGTACGTAGCACAACTTTTAATATAAATTATACGTAAGTGTCCTATATGATAAATATATATGTTTATAATAGAGGATACGATTAGACGGCAAAGTTCTCTCGTAATACTCGTTTATGACTTCTATATCATATACAGAAGACGTATGCAGGTCATACAGAATAATCGGAATTTCCTGGATAGACCACGTCACGAACAGTGAGGTTCTCAGCATAATCAAAGAAAATAGGCACCTAGTAAGAACCATCTCAGAGAGGCGGGCCTGATGGATCGGTCACATCATGCGCCACGATGGTCTTCTTCACAAAATTGTGGAAGGGGTGGTTGAGGGTAGAAACTGCAGAGGGCGCCCTAGACGGGAATATTCGGAGCAAGTGTTCGAGGATATGAGTTGCAGCTCTTATGCTGAGCTAAAGAGGATTGCAGAGGATCGAGAAGAGTGGAGATCGAGATGTAACATTTTGTTGCTGAAAACCAATCCACCGGATTGATACTACGATGAAGACTTCTTTAAGGCTAGCCGCACTAAACATAGCTATACAAACATAAATATTAGTACATCTACATTATGTACGTTTACTATGTTGAAAATTATTAAGCAAGTATTGTTCGTTGCCATGACAACACTGGTTTGAAAAATTCACGCCGTATTGACAGTATAATTTGTATTCCACCGAGGCGTAACGAAAGGGTTAAAGCGCCATTAAATCATTCAGAAAAACTGGTACGTTATTCAAAAATTAATAAAAATATTAATTTTCTATCTCCTCTTCCTGGAATAATTCACAGGAGAGAATGAATTGTTGATTTTGTTAAAACGAATCAACAACAAATATTTTAATAACATTTAAAATGGTTAACTATTTTGTTGTTTGTTATTACGCATCATGTTGTTTAAAGATAATAACCTACAAAAATATTTTTCATTTAAGTTTTCTCATATAAAATTAGTTAACTCCAAATACCGGTAGATAATTAAATATTAATGAGATTAGTTTTAATAGACTTTAGTACGAAGGTGATCCGTAAAATAAGTTTCCCATGGCGCTACAGTCCTGAAAAGCGCTGTTATGGTGGATCCCGCGATTATATAGTGTATCTTGGTTCCCCTACTCCAATTCCCTTCCCTAGCGAGCTGCCTGCGGAGCTCAGTCTTGGCTTGGCAACCGTACGTGATGGATCTCTCCTATATTCAACGTAATAAATTAAATTTAAAAATCTCTAAATAAGTTCAAATTCCTATTGGAATCATATTGGATACCAAATGGAGGTATTCGTCACTGTCTACTCAAGAAAATTTAGCATATTTCGTGGCTGTTTAAGTAAATAAATTATTTTCAAGTTAAAATACTTTTATCACTAAAATTATGCGCAATCTATTAGTTATCTGGAGGCAAGCATGTGAAACATTAAAAAAGATAGGCAAATAATTGGGAATCATTTTTAAATATCTTTACTTATATAAATATAAGTAAAGTAATTTAAACATTATTTTAATTGTGTTAAGTAATCTCCGCACCCGAAGCTCTTCCAATTACATTCAACGCATAGTTCCCGGCGGTCGTTTGTCATGTGAGAGAGAAACCTTGGAGCTTAAAGATAAGGCAGTTTTAAGTTTTAATATTCGTGTCATATTTAAGTGATAGGTGAATCATTTTTTAATTAAATTGGCCGATTACCGAGATGCTACGGAGGCCTGGTTCATCGGTTACGAGGGGTGTCTTAAGCCAACTATTACGAGAATAAATTTACACTAAGACCTTGTTTATAAAATAAAATAAATACTAGAAAACCGTTGCTCGTAAGTATTGCACCCATGTAACAAGTGTCACCCGAGGCTTCCACGCTCAGTAAATGCATCCCACAAAAGTTTTCACGAAAATGCACTCGAGACGAATGCATGCCTTCTTACCACTATGTAGTAAGAGAGTATTACGTAGTAAGAGCGTAATACGATTTGTTCAGACTATATACAGGGATTTTTGCCAATATTAAATAATAAACTTAACATGATTGAAAAAAAAAGTTAAAACATATAATATGTTGTATTTATATATTATAAACTTTAGACGCAGAGTTTTCTTTATGTTTTTGTTGTTTGCGTCATACGTTTAGGTGTTCTCGGATACTAGATCATGAAAATGACGATATAATGTTCGACACACTCTACCTTATGTTCGGGTATCAAAAGATAGCCATACGGTTCAAATCAAGAAGAAGTTTCCTACAGTCGACAACAGAACTGGTGATACCTGAGGCCACTATGCGGCTGAACATGTGGAGAAGCGCAACTGAGGGGAATACTTGGATTGCCCCGAAGAGGACCTAGCCCCTGATACGACCAGGGGTGGAATATATTAAGGTCCCTTAACAGACTTCGGAACAGAGTATGCAAGACGACACAAATGAAAGCCTGGCAGTTTTACAGCGGACCGACTGAATTTGACTGCGGCGTGGAGCAGACCCTGTCACACCTTCTGGAGTGTGCGCGTAGCTGCACCCAGGAAGACCTGATGATGGCCGGGAGTAACGCCATCGACGTCACCCACTTCTGGGCAGACAGGATCTGACCCTGTTGTTTCCGACATGATTATATATATACAGCCGTATAATTTGAGTTGATAACAGGTACACGCGGATAATATAAGGGGTTACGATGGTAGCATTTAATAGTACAGTATTTTAAGAGATGAAGGTGGATCTAGTTGATACATGTTCTCCGGATACCGCAGGAGAGCATTAAACAACAACAAAAGAGTTAAGAACACCTGCCTTTCGTGCATTAATAGACCTTCGAAAGTCGAGATGTCCTAGGACAAAGCATGGACAATAAACAGCAACTGATTTAACTGCGTAGCGGCAATTTGTGGTGACAATTTGCTTGCAATACGGAATGAAAAAAATTGATTTAAACAGTTTTTATATACAATGATACAATTGTATGATAAGTAACAATATCGATAAATAAAGCTCTCACTGTGTATATATTATGTATACAGAATAAAAAGCTAGAAAAAAATAAAAAAATATATATATTTGTCCCATTTTATTTAACTCGTTACCACCCACTGCTGGATGAAGGTCTTCTACATTGATTCCCTTAATTAAAAGCTTATATCGAGCATCTTTTCCGGTGATATTGGCTACCTCTGTCCATAAATAGACTAGATTCGAGTGATATGTGTATTTCATAACTAGGTGAAATAGTGTTTTTATTTCAATTCATGACATTGCATTGGAAATAAGAAACATGTGTTTTTATACAATGTAGTTATTTCAAGTATGCATGTTAAAAAAGGTGCGTTTATCGAATATTCACGTTCCTATAATGTTTACGGAGCTTACATTGCAGGGCGGAACCATCGAGAGAGACACTGCGGGCAATGGACAGCAAAACAAAACAAAACAAGATGATCATTGTTGAAAATAGATCATTTTTACGACTTTCGAACACAACACTGAAGTTGGCGCCGAATGAATAGAATTAAAAAACTGCATTTAATAATATCTAGTACAATCGATTCTATTGTAATCGAAACGATTACATTAAAAAATAATTGACATAAAAGTATAACGGTAACACTTCACTTTAGTGTATCAAGTATAATAAACTAAAAACCATTGTATATGTGGCTAGTTATGTTACTTATTATCACCATAATCAGATATTATATTTTACCACTAAAAATGCCATTTTCACACATTTATGACAATTTCGACTGCGAAATCAAAGGTATTTTTCTTTGAAAAAAAAACGCGATTTTAAAACTGTTGGTTAATAAAATTAATCGGATTCAATTAAACTAGCACAATGATTGCTTTTCCCAAAATATTCGATTACGAAAAAAAATGTACGGTATATTTCGCTACTGTAAAAAAAGTGTAAAAGAAGACATTTGAATTATTAAAATGGTAAATCAAACAATGAGAAATGATAGTGCCAATATCAGTCAGTTATATGGTAGTTTTTATTGTATAAACTGTAAAACATGTATTGATTTTTATACACCTTTTAAAAGTTTAATACAATAAAGTTAAATATTACTGATTATTGTAGCCATATACGCTAACTTTAAAACAATTGACACTGAAAACGTTTTTTTTTATAACTATCACTCTTTTCACAAGACTTTGAAACAATCGACATCGATGTACACAATGTTATTAATGTAACTTCAGGATGCGAAGCTGATTCGAGACGAAGCAAATGTTCTGAACCCTGACATGTTATGTTGGCTATCCAAATTTGATGAAAATACGACATGTATATGACGACAATATATCTAAATATTATATTACGTTTTCACAGCACTGCAATATGGGACGTTTGACAAATCGTTACAAAACACTTTTAATTCACATACAACACTTTTTTATTTAAAAAATCACTGATTTTAATTTAAAACTGTATCACAAATGTAAATAATAGCAAAACGTTGAAAATAAAAGATTGTTTCCGATATGTAATGGAACAATAATGAAGTTGGCTTCAAATGTGTGCAGGAAAACTGAAACCTGTCAGAAATTAAATAATTTATTAAAAAATAATGAATTAAAACAATTCGGAACCACACCATTTAATGTCTGCTGTCTGCAAACATTAAACTATACTATATAATCGATTATTTATAAGTATACTAAGAAATATTTTGTTATATTTATGGTTTTCGTAAAGTGATAAGGGAGCTGTCACATTATGCATGGAGGCAACGATTGTATCGAAACGAAAACCATTAAACTATGAACAATAGTCCTAAGTAATGCGATACGAATATCGGTTGAGAGGTCAAGGCCGCTATACATGTAAACAAACAGCACCCAGCTCTCATCATCACAAATAATACATCACAATAAACACGAGAAATTTAAGTAATTAATGATTTTTTAAACAAGGATGAGAGGATACGAGATAATGTGCTGAAGACACTGCGTCACATATATTATTATGTTGCGACACAATAACATAATATATAGTGAAGATATCATCATCAGATATTGACGAAAATGACACTGCTTTAATAGTATTTTTTAGTTTTTTTAATTTAATAATTTATTATTGTTTGTGAAACATCTTCGAAGACGTCTTTTTGGTATTAAAAATGATACAATACAATATGAAAAAAATATATGAATAGTAGTTGTTTTTTTACTGTGTTTTTATTTGTGAGAGTGATATGTGTGGATGTTTGTTTTTTTGTGTGGTGTTGATTTTTTTTGACATGTAGTCGAATAACAAATAATAAACGTTGCGCGAATTCGGCGGCAAGACTCCGGTGTGTTGTTTACGAGTGGCGGGTCGGCTGGTGTCGGGGCGCCGGCGGCCGGGGCTCACCTTGTTGGTCACGTCGGAGACCTCCCGCATAATCTGCTCGAAGGCGGCGGTCTCCTCGGCCTGCTTCTGGTGGAGCAGCGCGATCTTCTCGCTGAATTTCCTGGGATTCGCCATGATGGCTCGCCAGGGCCACTTCTCGCTGAGAGTCAAACCATGCTAGTGCCACGGACGAGGGCAGGGACATCGACTCAAGGGGAGGCTAAGGCAACGGAACAACTGATGCGAGAGACACCTAGACGATACACAAAAAAGTTATATTCATAATGGACTTACTGTTATACCAACTACGGTCAATATGTGAAAATACGATTGCACTACTGCCATCTATATATGCAATAATGTAACTAAATAAAAATCCGAAGTGTGCTCCCAACAAAAAAAATATACGTACTCACTTACTTTTTCCAATTAAATTATATTTACTATAGCCCGGACTATATAAAAGTTAAAATACTTGAATGTTCTGAAACAAGGTATAAAGTTTTATTTATTTGATGTAATAATTTGAAACATTAAAATTTTGAATATAGGGATCATGCTTTGTTTTCGACAATATTCCAATTCGTATATTCCATAAAATAATAAAAAAAATAAAACAACTGATATTGGATCCACTTTTCTTCTTTCGGAATATGGAAAATTTGATAAATTAATTTATTGATAAAGAAATAATAAAGTAATTAAGGCTGCATTACATAAGTTCAACAACAATTAAAAACTAATATATTTTGTGATTTTATAAACTCGGAAGGCTCAAAGAAACTGAAGGAATTTCTCTTCAAAAGTTATGTAGTACCTACTACACGTTCATTGATATTTTTTCTAAATTTAAATACAGAACTTATTTTAAAAATAAAAACACAGGAATGTAATATCAAAAAACTTAGCCTCAAAAAAAATATTGTTGAATTAAATTTATTATTGTTAAAATATGACTTACTTTAGGGATTTGTACACAATTTCAGCGTATATACCTCACCGTGTAACTACTTACCTTCTTACTCCATAAATTAACAACAAAGCTGCAGTAATAATAATGAATACCTATCATCATTATAATATACCTATTTAATAAAGAATACCTACCTTCATCAGAATATACCTACTTATAATATTTATTTGACAATATCAACAATATCTATCTATATATACAAAAGAAAGTCGTGTTAATTCGGTTTTCCATAACTCAAAAACGGCTGAACCGACTTGGCTGAAAATTGATGGAAAGGTAGCTTAGACCCGTAAAAAACCTAAAAAATACTCAAAATTGATTTGATTTAGAAAAAATATTGAATATTTACGTAAACATGTTTTCATACAAGACTATCGTCATTTGACAGAACAGTCAGTTTGCGAAAGTGTTGCCATAGCAACGCCATAGCTAAAAATGACGCAAAAGTAGGTATTGTAAGTAGGTACCTACGTAAAGTACGGAATATTTTGAAAAAAAAAAAAAGCCAGGAAAAAAAAAACAAAATAAATATTAGTCAAAATATCAGTTTAATCTTTTATTTCTTAAAAATGTTATAACAAAAAGCAAATGGAAAGGCATCTGCCATCTATCGTTTTTTTGTCTATGGTTTGATAGATATTTTGTCTATCGGTTGACGTTTTGTTTCGGATGTGCGGTCTACTAATGCTCTTGGTCGTATGTGTACAGTTCATCGAAAGAATGATGAATGCTTCTATTTGCGGTTGCTGCTGGTAAATGTGCGGGGGCCAACATCATTTGAGTCACTTCTTCTTCGTAGTATCAATCCGGAGGATTGGTTTGCAACAACAGAATCTTGCATCTCGATCTCCATTCCTCTCGGTCCTCCGCAACCCTTTTCAGCTCAGCATAAGCGCTACAGTTCATGTCCTCGAATACTTGCTGCAAATACTCCCGTCTAGGGCGCCGTTCTGCAGTAATGTTCGAACATTCTAGGTGGCATATCTTGTTGGCTGAAGGTTTTTCTTATTTGTCTTTGTTGTTTTGTCTCGAGCAGTCCCCACCCGTAGATCTGATTGGGGGACTATTTTATCTCCGGAAAATTTTACTTGAGATGCAGTCATTTTTTGCTGATACGTGGGATGTCTTTAAGACCTTTAATGTGGTATTTTCCCCTTTATTTCCACATCCTAATGCCGTTGACCATAAAGGTTCATCCGCCTTAGGAGGGCATTTACTACCTCCAGGACAATAGAGTGCCCTAACCAGCTTGACCTGATGAGGTTAGCTGGGTGTTATTCCGGCCAACATTCGGTCCAAAAAATCTGATCTTTTTCTGAGTCACTACGGACTGTTAATCGTACAATATTCCCAACGTATCGTGCTGCATGTGAAGAACTAAATTTACTAGAAAACGATACTCATTGGGATACGACAATCATTGAAGCAATCATCTCTGCATCTCCAAGTCAGATACGCACATTATTTGCTATCATCATTTCGACATGCTTTCCATCGAACCCATCTAACCTGTGGCACAAATACAAGAATAATATGTCAGAAGATATTTTACATCAAATTCGTGTTAGTTCAAGAAATCCTGATCTTGAGATGAATGAGGAAATACATAATCGGGCTTTGCTCTTAATCGAAGACATGTATTACCTCATGTGCGGTAGTTTATTAGTCAGGTTAGGAATGCCAGCACCAAATCGTGAAATGAATGACGCATTTAATCGAGAATTGGAACGGGAACGTGAATATGATCACCATGAATTAGATTTAGTAGTTCAAACGAATGTACCGCTGTTGAATCCTCAACAAAAGGAATTTTATGATACATTAATGAAGGCAATTGATGATGGAAATGGTGGTTTATATTTCCTGGATGTCCCTGGTGGAACTGGTAAGACATTCCTCATGTCAGTAGTTTTAGCCACTGTCCGTGCGAGATCCAACATTGCGGTTGCAGTTGCTTCTTCTGGAATAGCAGCCACATTGTTAGAAGGATGCCGTACGGCTAATTCAGCATTAAAATTGCCGTTAAATCTTCAAACTATTGAAGAACCTACATGTAATATTTCAAAACACTGCGCAATGGCCAAAGTTTTATCAGAATCGAAAATCATCCTCTGGGACAAATGCACAATGGCGCATAAACGTGCATTGGAAGCACTTAACCGAACATTGAAAGATTTATGCAATGACTCGAGATGTTTTGGAGGCGCAATGATTTTACTGTCTGGTGATTTCCGTCAAACACTGCCAGTAATTCCAAGATCAACTGCTGCCGACGAAATTAACACATACACACAGCACGCGAAACAATAAACCAATTGAGTGGCAAGTTCGGTGAACACTTTATTTCACATTTGGGACCGGTCAATTGGCCGCCTAGATCGTGCGATTTAACGCCTTTAGATTATTTTTGTGGGGCTATGTTAAGGCTCATATCTATACTGACAAGCCCGCTTCGATTGGCGCATTGCAAGACAGCATTGAAGCATTTATTCGTGAGATACCGGCCGAAATGTTGGTAAGTGTATGCCAAAATTGGACTAAGCGGATGGCCCATTTGAGGCGCAGCCGCGGTCAACATTTGAATGAAATAATCTTCAAAAATTAAATTATATGGACTGTACTATCGATTCAAATAAAGATTTCATGCATTTTTCTTCTCCTCAAGCACCTCCATATCCAAAATAAAATCCCCACTATCCACCAACATTTTCAAAGACTAACACTTAAATTTCACCTTAACACCAAAACACACACTAATCCCCTGATCAGAAGGTTAGGGGAATCAATGTCTTTGCGCAGTTCTCACCATTATCAGCTCTAAGCGGCTTAACTTATGTTAATTTTTCTTTTTTCCTTTCACTGTTTCTTTAATTGTCTGTGTTTTTAAATTGTCTAGTGTTAAGTATGTTAACTAGGTTTAAGTTTTTTACTCATGTAAAAAATAGATATATCTTAGTTTTTAGGGAATTTCATGTAATATTAACCAATAAAATTAATGTAGCTAAAGTAAAAGATAACTCTGTCTGTAAACTTGATATATTAACTCAATTTATAATTTTATGTGCATGTATCTCAAGTTTAAATAAAGATTTATAAAAAAAAATGCATTTTTCTTAATTTTATGTCTTTTTTTGGAAAAATTTCCTATGGCTATTAAAAAATCACCTTTACTATATACATACCTAAAAAATACCTACAAAAAAAACAAAAACACAGACCTTCCAAATTCAATTTTTTGTAGCTTCCTTGTGGAAGATTTAACAATTTCATGTCTTTCTTACCTACAACTGTAATATATAATTGGTTAAATTTAGTAGATAGTAGCGGGGATAGGAGTATAAGCCACTTCCTCGCCATGAAAATCAATCATATTATCATCTATGTATAATATTTTAATTTTTGCACTGCACTCCATAAATTTGGTACATCTGTTCTGTTGAAATAAATAAAATATTTTCTGGTCATTTTATAAAAAAAAGCATTCCGAATAACATTATCACCTTTAAAATAACATGTATCATGACTATAAGAATTACATAGACTGTTTTATGAAGTGTCTTTAGAATTTCTTGATTGCCATTCACATGACAGGAGACACATAAGGAGAAAAGGTAAGGTTAACTGTTTGCCTAAAGTAAAGAAAAAAAAACCCTGTCAGAAGAACAAACTCAAATCAACACAGTGAATCTTTAAAATTGACTAAAGTGCAAGAGATTATGATTTGAATACAGAAATTAACAAAAATGGCCTGCTGAAATTCACAAATAAGAAAATGTTACATAACAGGAAAGATCAAGAAGGTGGTATAGGGAGAAAGTATGTGGAAAGAGCATATTTAAAATAAGTAGTGAGTGGTTGTCTGTGGAGTTACCATTAGGAAGAAAATTTCCAGAAAGGCTACATAAGATATGGCAAGACAACTGAACTTCTCTCTCCCAGGTACAAGTTTCAAATGACATGAAGCAGAAAAAATAACGTTAAAAAGAAAACGCAACATTAAATTGTAAAAACTTATATTATATAGGTAGGTAAATACAAAATTAATACAGTCCATAACAAATAAGTATTAACACAACAAATATTTGATTCTTGTTTCGAAAAAATTTACAACCCGACTCCTTAAAAATATCGACATTACAAAATGGAATATTTTAAAAAACAATTGTTTAAATTACTATAATCCACCTTTTTATAAAATAATAACTAAATAATACATATTGAATACAAGTCTATATTTAAAAATAATTAAATTGCAATTTTAACATGACAGTGTTATACATATTGCTGATATTTAAAAATGTTTGTTCTGTTGTTTACGGCTCCATAAATTAAGAAAAAAAGTGGTACTTATTTAAAACTAATATGCATCTTAAAATAAATGGCATCTATATGTTAATTGTGTTGAAAGGTGTATCTTACATTGGTAAACTTTTAATAATGATCGATGACAACTCTTTCATGATTATTAAAAAAAATGTATTCGTACATTTGTGTCATAACACATGATCAAAATTGATGAATCATTAAAGAATCAGTAAAGTGTTAAAATGGAAATTTTATTTGAATGCTTACAGCGGAATAAAAAAAAACAATATATGGAATATTGCACAGGTTTGGGAGGTTGTCCAGCTTAGAGTTTAGACTCTGGCCTGAGCAGGGGGACCAACTTCTGTGTCAGCATAATGTTGCCAGTGATCTTCAACTTCCCCTTCATGAAGGCAACTTGAGGGTTGAGCTTGCCGGAGGCCAGCTCCACCATGTCGCTGTCAGCGATGGTCAGTGTTGTGTCGGGCTTGCAGCCGGAAGGCTCTCCTTCGTAGACCTTGCCGCTCTTCAGGTCAAGCGCTAAAAATAAATTGTTAAATAGTCTTAGTAATTTTCAAAAATGTCTTTCTGAAAACTAGTAAAATTTTAAGAGACTATTCCAGTGGTCGACAGGAGTGGCTCTTAAGCCGTATGCAGCTTTTTGTTTAGACTTCATTATATACAGTACATCATCATAATACCATGTTCGCCCCCCTTACTGAAGCATATTCCATACACAAACTGCCACCACAAAGTTCTGTCTGTCGCCATAGTCTTCGCCTTATTCCAAGTCAGGTCTGCTTCCCGTAGATCCGCCGAGTACATTCTATGTATAGTTCCCGACAGTATTCCAGGACAGCGCGAGCCCGGGGCTTGCAGAAAAGCCAGTTATATACATATGCGGGTTTCTAGTACCGTGTTATACTGTTTGTATGATAATTTGGACCTTCACAAACCGACCCTAGGCCTATTCCAACACATGTCAAATAAATTAATTTGTTGATCTTTTGTCTTTTATAATATTTTGAGAAAGCAAAAAAAATCACGTTTTTTTATTTTTTTCAATTTAATAATGAAAAATTAGAGCAAAAAAGAGAAATGAAGAGTCTTTCGGATTTTGTTTACAGGTGTAAAACTAAGCATGTTATCTATGAACTATCAATTAACATGATTCCATTATGTTTTGAGTTTAGGAGGTTATTAATTGACTTCTGTAAAAATCTTAGAAAAAGGATATGAAAAAACTTTAAGTGGGTTTATTTCAAGATGTCACTCACTCCATTGCTTCTCCCGCTTGCCATTCAGGGTGATGTTGTACAGAAAGACTCCATTGATGCTCTTGGCCTTCTCGGGATTGTCCTTGACTCCGTCAATGATGCGCTGGAAGACGCCATCACTGCTGAGAGCTGAAGAAGCCAACGTTGTTCACCGATGGGGTCATGCTGCTGATTTCTTTCAGGTCTATATAGGCACCTAGAATACACAATCAAATCATCAAAACCAAATAAATAGAGAGACAGTGAACATTCAAGAAAAATAAGTAATCTGTTATCAATATGATAAAATAAGGTATCTTGTAATACCTATAATAATTAGTTAACTAGTGATAATGATAGATAAAATAATTATTTGTTTATATAAATCAATATAATTTAATTCCTACATTTCGATATGTATTTTTATCTTATCAATGATAGATAAAAAGGAATACAGTATCTCATACACATTATAGAAATACTTTTATTATATAAATCTTATATTTTAATGACAAATAAATTAGGTTTCAGTACTAAATGAACATCATTATTTATTGATTTACACAAACTGCAAGATTTGATTTTTGTAGTTAATTAACCCAAAATGCATAATATGTTGTCCGATCATTATAAAATGATGCAAGAATATTTTTTTTTAAAATACAGTGTAAAATAGAATACCACAACTGTGGTTGATGAGTAGGGGGACAAGTCAGAAATGTTACTAGAGTATATTTACAAATAATGTGTCTAAGACAAAATAAAAGTTATTTCTTCTTTTGTACAATAGGAGTCGGCCCTCAAATAAGGTTATACCAAGTTGGGCAGATTAACCTTCAAACGTCCAGTGGTTTCCTTACGGGACCGCAGATTTGCGTCGTTCAATTTCCTAAGGTCCCATACAGGACATGTTTATGGTTCATTTCACAATCGGATTAAATTAATTTATAATAATAGTATTTAAGTAAGTTCAAAAAAGAATCTATTGTGCGACGAAACATTACAAACATTGGCCTGCTAGGGCATTGAACGACGCAAATTTGCGATCCCGAATGGGACCACTGGGCGTTTAAAGGTTGTACAAATTTAACCTTTTGGATGCCATGACCCTGAATAGATATATAGCTATACAACGCCTCGTAGATTTTCAAAGATTTGAACCCCTAAATGGTGTCCAATTTTTACCTTTTTTTTTTCTTGGGCGATAGATGTCACTTTAGACCCAAGCTATAACATTGACCAAAAATATACGATTTTATAACACACCGGTGTGCTCACGCACTGTAAAAAAATACAAAATCTAGACCGAAAAGTGAAAAAGGAGTGGGTAATAGGAAAACAAATATATCTTAGCAGCATCTCTGATGGAAGTGTGAAAAGTAAATATGAAACCAGTTTTTAAACAAAAAAATAACACATTTTCAAGGATAACTACAAGTATTTGAGAAAATCTTGGTTTTTTAGAATCATATGTATAATTATTTATATGTAGTAAAGTCTAAAAACACATTTTACAAGAATAAAATCAATTATTGTCAAAAAATATTACAAAAACAATAAACTGTCAGTAAGGAGATCCAAGTCTATGACAATCAAAAAAGAGCAAGAACTATTTGGCTTAATTTTTTTTTTAATAAAATATTTATTTAAGAGTCACGATAAAAGTATATATATAATTATTCAAATAAATATTTCGAAAATAGTTGAAAATATGCTTATAAATTAAGGAAGTAATTAATATTATCATACTGTTAGGACTGGCTAGTGTGTGGAGCAGTAGGACTATAATCAACAACGTACTCACAACAATGGATAAGGCGATGGTATTTCTTCGATGGAAATATCTAAAAATAATCACAATCGCGTACAAAGTCGAGAGAAATAATTAATGCAAAAAAGATATCTAATGTGACATAAAAAACACGCACCCATAAAATAATGACAGTTCAAAGTTTAGGACAGAAAGAGACAGACAGCGAGTGCTGCCAACATGTAATAAAATATCCAGAATGAATATGTTTCAATAAAACAAAACACATATACGTACCTAACATATATTACTAAATAAATCTGAGAAAAAGTGTATTCCTACAACAAATATAAATCTTACATATTTCTATGATTGCCACATTCTTCTTCTTTTTCGTCCTATGAATTTTATGTTGTTATATAATTATGAAGTTAAATTTTAAAAATATGAAATATAGAATGACAAAATGCATTATTAAAAAAATATATTAGTACAATCTCTTGCTGTTAGATAATGAAAAGAAAAAATCATTTTATATTGCATATTAACATAAATAAATATTTTTAAAACATATGAAAAAAACCCTTTTTTAAATTTAATTTCGGTAAATAATTGTACAAAGGTTCTTTACATTTTTGACAAATCATTTGTTTTGATTAATTACTATTATATAACTGATTAAGATAAGATTATTATGTAAGAACGACACCTTCAATTTCAATTTTATAGATTTAAAAAATCATCTGAAATTACAAGGTGATTAAGATAACAAAAAAACTTATCATGTTATTAAATGAGCATCACAATATTTGAATATCGATTTTGTTCCCTAGTCATTAATAAATAAAAATATGAGTGATAAGCAGTCATATATCTATTGGTCGGGATATGAACCTACAGCGTTTGTATGACAAAAAAACGACCTTTAAGCTCTATAAATGCCTCCGGTAGGGTTGACTCACCCCTTAAACACAAAAAAAAAGTCTAGGCTTCCGAAACGTCAGCCAAAAATTTCTCTGGTACTACAGCCGCAGTCTATGCAAGTTCGCGGACTCTTGACCTGGTGGAGGATCTCTAGAAACATATACGTTCCCATGTGGACCTCCGGGTATATAGGTGTTCTGGGACAAGGCATAAACAATCTGAGCTTACAGAATTGTTAAACGGAAATTTGCGGTTTCCATGTGCTCCAAATACAGAGCGGATATGGTAAAACAAAATAATATCTACATACATTATTAGCATACAAACATACCTGTATATGAATAATGATTTAGAATTTTGGATGAATAATGTAGTTCAATGACATTGGTACTCCGTTATGCAGTTCTCTCATGGGTCACCTGTTGCTAACCACGTTTCGCTGGTCAGGTTGAGTCGCTCCTTAATACCAATTGGTCCAGGCCTCGATAGCGTTAAACTTATCATTCAACCTCTTTAAAAAAAACTAATTAACAAAGCACCCAAAAGATGCCTAGGATACTAAAGCTGCGGTTTCTTCAAGTTCTCGGGCTGCCTTGAGGGTCGTCAAACCATTATATGTTCCCAGCTGGCCTTTTGCGTGAAGCGATATCTGGGGTTGAGGCATGGACAATGGCAACTAACAGAACTTAATGGTGGAAATTTGATATTACGTTCCAGATATGGAAAGGATTTCGGAAGAATAATAAGCAAAAATTATGTGAAAAATAATGCCATTCCAGTATAGTTATATTATTGACTAATCACATTAGTGAATCAACAACCTACAGACAGTATTTAGTTATTAACCCATTAGCTGCATATGACGTCTATAGCAGTCATGATCTTTGCACGGAATTAACCTCATAGTACAGCTTTATACAAATGTTGTAATGTTCTAATTGCCGCCTTAAGGTACTGGAGAACTCTGCGAAATGCCTTATGGTCACAGGTTTGATGAAAGGTAAATCCTGATCTATCTATTTCTCGTGGTGGGGGGTGAGCGACAACATCAGTCAGCCAATATAGACAGGGACCGAATGTTGGCCGGAATAAGTTAACACCTAGCTAACTTCATCAGGTCAAGCGGGTTAGGGCACTCTATTGTCTTGGAGGTAGTAAATGCTATCCAAAGGCGGATGAAACTTTATGATCAAAGGCATTAGGATGTGGAAATAAAGGGAAAAACACCACATTAAAGGTCCAAACGACATCCCATCTATCAGCAAAAATGAAAGATCTAGAAAAGTGGAGATTAAAATGCAAGATTTTGTTGCTGCAAACCAATCCACCAGATTGATACTACGAAGAAGAATGTTCAAAATTAAATTACTATGTAACTGAATATAAAATATATTGGATTGCAGTTCAAAACTGTAAGCAATATCTGATATATTTGTTTAGTATAAAATATATTACAGTCTATATTAACTGTCCAAAAATTGATAATCAAACCCACCAAAAAGGCTGCGTTCAAAAGATTATTGTTAATTTATAAGAATATGACAAGGGGTGGAATATATGGAGGTCCCTTAACAGACTTCGGACCGGAGTATGCAAGACGAGGACACAAATGAAAGCCTGGCAGTTTTACAGCAGACCGACTGAATGTGACTGCGGCGTGGAGCAGACCCTGTCACACCTTCTGCAGTGCGCGCTGTGTCTGAGTAGCTGCACCCAGGAAGACCTGATGATGGACGGGAGTAACGCCATCGACGTCGCCCACTTCTGGGCAGAGAGGATCTGACCCTGTTGTTTCCGACCGATTATATATATTAGTGAATAAAAAAATATTGTGTGAAAAGACTCACCATTGATAACAATGTTTCCAGTTTCCTTGACAGTTGTCTGGAAGTGTACTCTATTGTTGTTGAGCCACATGCGGGTCTGCAGGGTTTGTCCCGGGTACACGGGTTTGGCGAATCTCGCCTTGAGACGCAGCATACGGGACGGGTCGTTGGCCCCGTAGCGAGCCAAGACGTGACGAGCAGAAAACCCGAGGCTGCACAGTCCGTGGAGGATCGGCTCCGTGAAACCGCTAAGAACGGCCATATTCTGGTCGATGTGCAGAGGGTTTATGTCGCCAGAAAGTCTAAAAAGTATCATTTAAAATTAATACATTGATAAATAGGTTAAATAAGTGAGAAAATCGGAATATCTAATTTCATGATAATAATGACAAAAATATACATTTCATAAAAATAATTCAAAGACAATGATTTTTTAAATGTCTTAGTAACATTATGAATTATATTTGAATAACTAATTAGAAATTAAAGGTCATTTTGTTTTTGAAACATGCAAGAGTTTAAGTGTTTGATAGATGTATAAGGACTGCATATTTATTTAAATAATATTCATAATCAGGGCGTGTAAAATAATTTTACAAATAAAAAAAATATACTGGTGTCCAGCGACAATGGCACATAAATGGCACGGTTTTCGTTAGATCACCAAAGTTAAGTAACATTGGACGCAAACCACAACTTGTTGCAACTGGGTGTCGCTGTTTGGGTAAAGTGGACCCTGAGGACCAAATGGTGCAAGCGCCTGGAGCGTCGGGCTTATCATCTGACGAAAAATTACTATTGACAAATCACCTGAAATGTATATCCGATACTACTGTCACCCTCTCTTCAAAATACAAACTTTTTTGGGGGTTATTGGGAACCATATATTGTTGATTTTCGGATGCAGAGATTTCTGGTGATGAGGTATGAACTGTAGCAACTGATATATCTAAGTAGTGGTAATTTGTGATGAACCTTTATTACTGATAGGGAATGGATGTGGAAGAAGAAAAAATATATATACCTGTAAAGAGCAGCTTGGTCTCGAGACGTATTTTGTTCAACGATGGTGTCAGGATTCCTGTCTGGTACGGTGACACAGTCAATGACCTTGGGAGAAGTTCTCTGACCTCCATAACCTCCTGCGCCCACAAGGAACACAGAACTTTGACTCTTGGCTATCAGTTTACCGCTGCCATCACACAGATCGCCTGTGAAATACATAAAATATATTACAAATTGTATTTTTAGGGGAATTATAACTTGTATGCTGTCAAGACTTTAGGAGCATGGGGTTAAGCACTTGATCTTCTCAAATAAACGCAGATTCTCGTGGCAAATAATGAACCAAATATCTCACTTGCTAGTAAAACGACCATTCCAGAACCCTTGTCCAGCAGATCCTCCACGTAGCTCTTCGCAGATACCACACAGTCTCCTTGTGGCAGCGGACTGACAAACTCAATGTATTGCTCTCCGTGAAGGATCTAAAAAAGAAAACATGGTAATTGCATACAATAATATAAATTGTACATAAAAAAAGTGGAAGTCGTAGTCATTCATCAATGAGCATTAACACACAAATCTCTTTAAAAAGCTGATAAACAGACTATTCTCGGATACAAAAGTAGCCTTTTCTTCGTATTTCTATAGAAAGTACAAGCGGAGCTTTAGGTGTATGATATGATATAGGATCATAGAATCTGATATCAAAGAAAACATGTCTAATTTAGGTTTTAGAAAGAAAAACTATGGATGGTCTTCTGATATCTTCATAATTTAAATAAAAGTTATGAAATTTGATATGGTAATGTGATGTTTTTTTTAGATTTTACAGGTAAAACATATATTTGTGACAGTAAATGTTAGACCCAGCTGCAACAGCACATCGTTAGCAAGATTCTCGTTAGATCAATGAAGTTAAGCAACATTGAGCTCGCACTAAAACTTGCAACTTCACCACCTGATGCTAAACGCGTATCGCTGGTCAGGTTAAGCCTCTCCTTAGGAGCAAATAGTCCAGGTCTCGGAAAGGTCAGTCTAAAAAATTAATCTGTCAAAAAAATAATAACGAATCGCACCAAAATATCCCTTGGATACTACAGTTACCATCTCTTCAAGTTCTTGCCGAAAACAATATATGTTCCCAGGTGGCTCTTCGTGTGCGATGTCTTGCGATGAGCCATGGACAATGGCAACCACCAGAACTGAGTGGGGGCAGTTTGTGGTGATCATATGTTCCAGGTATGGAACGGATATGTGAAGAATTAAAAATAATGACCAATTTATATGTGATGGTGTTATAAATTGGAACAAGCAATCATAAAACATGCGCTCAGTAAGTAACCCAGAGGTAGGGTGGTTAAATGTTAAAATGACTATTTATCATCCTCACGTTAGAGAAGTCAACTTTGACTCCTGGGGGCACTGCATCCATGATGACGGAGCTTCCCATGCTCTGGCGCAGCGCCACGGTGATCAGATAGGAGGGGAACATGCTGAAGTCTTCATGGTTCTCGTAAAGGAACTTGAGGTCTTCAGGATCTGTGACCGTAGCCCCAACTGAAAAAAAATTAATGGCCATAATTATTGAAAACTCAGAAAAAAAAGGTAAAATTTAGAGGTTCCCTAAATATGTTCAAATAACATTTATATCAAGGCTTATAAATGAAAGAAAAAACAAGAAACATGCCGACAATGAGAGAAAAGCCAAGTAATGGGAGATATTTAAAATGGAACTTAGCTAAATGTTTTTTTTTATATTCTTATTGTCTTATACAGAGTTGACTAATAACTAGGTAACATTTAAAATGACACCATTGCGTTAAATTCCTATTGGCCTTTCTTGCGTTTGGTACCCTCCCCACACCGATACCCACACTCGTGCGAAAGCTACAGGATTTTCAAATGTTAAGAGGTTATTGGTACGCCTTGTATTTATTTTACAGTTGATGAATATGGTTATAAATAATTTTAACATACTTCCTAATGCATAAACAATATAGTCCCGACTAGTGACAGCAAACACATCACTTGGGCCGGATGCACCACCATTTTGACTTCCGTCCTTGAGAACCTTAAAGAAGTAAAAAATAAGATATAATAATAATGTTATTCCAATTGCGAGTATAGTTATAGTAAAGCTTTGTTGTGTGCAGATCGTACTTGAAAGTGTGTCTGCCAACACTTGTAGGCTTAGTTGTGCCACTCGATAGAAGTGTTTATTAGATATCTTTGAAAATGCTGCTAAAATATACCTCAGACACTAAAGTTACTTTATCTTTAAAACTCTTTGCTCTCCTATTTGTAGAAATTTATTGTTTTGATAATAGCACCTGTATGTCCCAGTATTCTTTTTCGTGTCAACAATTTCAAATTGTTTTCCTCCAATATCTGGCAACATGGATGGGCCGTATGCTGCCCAGCATTAGGTCTTGGGATGTAGACCTTAGGGGTAAGGCGGTCCGCAAGTCTCCACAGTCACACAACAGTGACTTTCTGCGAGGTTACCCTATGTTCTACCGACTCAGGTTCTTAGTTTATTCAGGGAGCGGAAATAAAAAAAGGAACAGTTTTCACATTATTATAGCTTGTTCATGGTTTTACCTGTAAGTTAGTCATGAGTTCTCCCGTTGCTTCCTCGATGGAGTCCAAGCGTCGCGCCTTGCTCATATCGACGACCTGCGCCCAGTTGTCGCGCACTTTCTCTGGAGTTACATCCTCATCAATAGACTTCCTGATAAATACAAGAACAGCTTTAGATACAGGTTCCACAGTAAGATACTATTGTTGCATAATAACAAATATAAACAGAGGTTATGTAAGTCAAAAACCTAAAATTATTTTTTCCTTGGATGCAGGGTACAAATGAGATCAGGGAAAAGTCTATCTTAGGTGATAAGTATAATAGTTTTCCAATTCTTATGAAATTTGCCATGGTCTTCAATGCAATTCAATTTTCAAATTTATTAATTACAAAAATTTCATTAGTTTATAAAATACTTAAATAACATTTAAGCAGGAGCCACCCTTCAATGTAAAATAAGGAAAAGGAAAAAAATATATAACATTACTGTATATATAACCCTTTTGTTACGGCTCGGTCGAATACAAATTATACTGTCAATACGGCGTGAAGTTTTTATACCATTTTTTTTGCTTAAAAGTAGTATTTGAAGCATAAATGTACTTATCTGACCTATTTTCATATATCACATTGGTTCTTCTATCCTTTAGCTATCAGATGATGCACAAAAAACTATTATATTTAACAAAAGTTCATTATGTAACTTCATACATGTGGTGGTATTGACACATGTGGCTTAAAGAAAAATCGCTCCTGCGACGAAACCTAACGATATTTATTTATATCCTTTACAGATTCTTGTAAAGAATACATGTAGGTTGATAAAGGGAATGACTGCACTTCCAATTTCCTACCGTACGAGTACTGAAAGTAGGAAAACAATATATCACTTCAACCAATGTCAACGGTCGGGGAAACTTTGACAGCATATGCCGACAACCGATGCGAAAGGGTTAATACAACAAGTAAATAGATATTTAGTGAGAATAAATTACAGTATTTGAAGCAGTAAAATAATAATTATGAAAATAACTATTGCATCAAAAATATGGAATTTAAAAAACAACTAACAAAAATCATTCTTGTCACAAATTAAACACCCAACACTGAATTCAAAACAATATCACAGTAAATTTGTCAACAATATGTTAATTTCTTCACTTCGACTCCCGTGCTGGAGCTGCCTCCTACACTTCTGCTGAGTAATTCGATGAATAGCTCTCGAGTGTCTTTCAGGATAGCAAGAGCCCGGTGACATGAAGAAAAGGCAGCCGTTGTTTATGTTCTCCAGTTATGTTCGGTGGTCAGGTCCACTTTTTTGTCTCTTGATCGACTGTAGGATGAAAGGTTCTCAAATCCACTGCTAAGTAGAATCAGTGTAGTTTTATAATCAATATCTATGGTTTGATTAATGATCAATATGACATTAAATAAAGTAAAAATAATCATTATCCATTCATTATTAAAATAATACCTGAATCATTATTTTCTTCATCCTTGCAACCCTATCTGACTCCCTCTTTTATCATTCCCTGATAGACACACCCCTACCCCCTCTCCTATATAAAATGGTTTCGAACATTTATAAGTGGCCGAATCCATTTTGAGTACTATGCAGCTTAGTTGTCTCTTGACAAGTGATGGATTGAGGAAGGCTACGAGTTGTTTGAAACTGCAGTCTCCTAAACTGATACCATACTTACGAGATCCATGTAAAAACAAGGTAAATAAATAAATATTTATTAAAAAAAGCGGTTACCTAAAATGAGTTCCTTCACCACGAACCATATGAACCTTGGCTGCCCATCCAACAGCCGAATCAATGATGGCACCAGAATCTTCACAAGATTCATGACACAAGTAAACCTGAAAAAAATAATCAAAACAACATGTATTTAACATTACAGATGCCGCAGGAGAGAATAAAGTATATGTACCTTTTCTTAAAGCCCCCAGACTCACGCCAGCCTGGTAATCCATCGGGAACTAGCTACATAGAATATATTCAGCAGAGCTGCGAGAGGCAGAGCTGACACGGGATGAGGCGAGGACCAAGGCGGCTTAGAGAGCTTTGGAGCAGCTCCTGATGATCGTATCCTTCAGTTTGAGTTGCAGAATGGTGATGATGTTGATTTAAAATTATATATTAAATCCAATATTGAATTCAAGTTGATAACATGTAATAACGTGATCATAATCATCAAATAATGTAAACGCCATAAGAGAAGCTAATTATCATCTACTACTAACCCTGCTATATAGGGTTGATTCTTAACCTTTTAGGAGCACATACATTAGTATCTATGTTTCTTCCTTATACAATCTGAATCACTTCAAGAAACATATAAACACTTGTAATCTCACCAACCCACACACAAACACGACACGTTTCCTGCATGCAGCGTTCAGTCGTCCTGACTGAGTGCGGTATGGCCTACCGGTTTCAACCGGTTGTGCTCTCCTGCAAGCACTTCCATAAAAAAAATATAAAGTCGTAATGGAACAAATTGAGTATTTAAGAAATGTAAATAATGTGCCACAGATAAATAAACGAAACAATTCTGTACTATACCTTTAAAAAACAATTGTTTTAAGGTATTGGAGTGTAGGCAAAATAATTTATTATATTAATTTAATATTATTAACTGAATGTTAAGGCTTTTTTATTACCACAACAGGTGCGATGAGCTCCGGCCTCAATTCTTCGAAGAGATCCGGTGGCAAGATGTCTTCTGTGAGACGCGAGGCGGCCGTGGGAACAATGACGTTGCAGTGGATGTTGTTCTTTTTGCCTTCAATGGAGATGGTGTTGGCCAGACCCACCAAGCCCAGCTTGGCAGCACTAAAATTCAAATTAAACATGATTTATAAAATGTGTAAAGTGATCATGGATAGTACTCGGATATACAAGCTTACCAAATCAGTTATATTATGAATCATGGTCGGTATACATTAAGATATGATAAAAGAGAACATTAATTGGATAAATTACAGAGTGCACTCTAGAAAAGAGTATTTACGACAAGTGTGAAGAGAGCTGCAGAAGATAGACAGGAGTGGAAAACAAGATTAGACTAAGGTGTAAAGCTAGCAAAGTTAGATAGATTAATAAGGTTGATACAAATATGTTAAGGTTATATGAATTTTTTTAATTTTTATTAGAATATTATTTTATTATTTCAATATTCTAATCTACTTTTATAGATCATTGACTATATTACAATATTATTATTACTTAAAATATACATATACTATACATAAAATTCTTTTTTCAACTCGTCAATCCAAGCACAAAAATAACGGCAGAAGCGGGATGCGAACCGCGGACCTTGGAAACCAACTATGCCCAGGTATTCATACCGCTCGGCGAACTGCGCCATTGCTATGCCTAGACCGACTTGCGTTGAAATTAGTATTTATATCATTGTTATCATCGTACGATAGATGTCGCTATAGTATATATTCAAAGTATGTATATTTTTATTATTATTCAATCAGTCTTCATTTATTCACAAGCTTAATATTATTACTTTCCGACAGTCTATTTATTTTAGTAAGTACCACACTTATATAAAGTCATACATTGTTAAAGCGCGCTAGGTTGCAAGCGACATGCGCCCGCCCATGAGTGGCCCATGCAGAAGCCGGCTGGCAGGTCGGCACTACGTGGAGAACGTCGACCAATTATAGAGCTCGGAGAGCTCAGAGCGCTGAATTTCGTCGCTCGACGCCGGAGTGCTTAGAATTAAGAGTATAAATAGCCGTGATCAGCTCATAATAAATTAGAAATGAACAAGCTTTCGAGTTTAAGTAACTTCTCTCCTCTCCTTCCCTGGACTTCGCGGCGCTCCCGGCTCGCCACACTGGATAGAACGACTACTTCAAGGTAACGAAGAGTCACTTGGCGAATATCGTCGCGGTGCAGCAGAGCAGAATGTGGCTGACTTACAACCAGCTGCCCAGGAGACTGGACTACGAAGACGAAGACCCGCAGCTGCCGCCCATAGAGCAGTTTTATCAGTCGAGGCGGACTTGTCGTCTACAATATCTGTAACACAATTCTTAAAAAAAGAGGAATCATGTGGACTTGTTACCTGTAGTTAGCTTGACCAAAGTTTCCATAGACTCCAGAGTTGCTGGCTGTCATGACGATGCGGCCAAAGTTCTGCTTCTTGAACACAGGCCAGGCGGCCTGCGTGGTCTTAAAACTACCCTTGAGATGCACGGCGTGGATGAGATCCCAGTCCTACAAAAATAACAATTCAAAATGCATAAATCAAACATTTTCGTTTCCAAATTAAATGCTTATATTTTTAGCTGTTTGCAACTTCAAGCCTCCGGACTTGTGCCATCCTGGAAGGCCATCGGGAACTATACGTAGAATGTATTCAACGGAGCTGCGGGAGGCAGAGCTGACATGGGATGAGGCAAATACTATGGCGGCTGACAGCTTTGTAGCGGCAGTACCTGACAACCATATGCTCCAGTTAAGGAAGCGGACGTGGTGATTATGATGTTATATGATGAATATATTTATAAAATTAGAATAAAATAATATTAAAAAAAAACATTTGAGAATAGCATAGATTTGAATAATGTAAACGGCGAAAAGAAGATGTCGAATGATTAAGGAGGCGCGCTGAACTCTCGCACGACGGCACTAACGGCTAAGCGATACACCAACGTTACAGCCGGGCCAATGAAGCCGACCCTGAAGCTAATGCCTGACGGCGATACACCGGGGTCGGCGGAGGCACTGGGAGGCAATTTTTAGCGGGTATGGTCCTTATGACGAGGAATGAGTCTCGCACAGGCACATCGGGCGCCTTTCTCAAGGCGCGACACGTACAGACAAGGTACGGGCGTCCTTTTCAGGGCATTGTTGGGTACCGTGAATAAATCATTTAAAACCTTCCAGTAAAATCAAAAAAAAAAAAAAAAAGATTTGAATAATGTAATTAAAAAATATATATAATATAGTTATGGGAGTACATAACGTGCAAGAGAGAATCAATCCATAGATATGTATCTTTGGATAAGATAATGAGTGATGGATGCAAGAATTGATGGATAAACTTTGATCAATGTGATTATTTTATCAGCATATATATATCGTAATTAAATTGTAAATTAAAAGTATCATAAATAAATTGTATTACATAGCAGTCTTTGTTCAGATAAACATATACAATATGATGAGAAAAATAATAATGTATAATGAATGTTTAAATAATAATAAAAACAACTTAACATAAATCTAATTAATTTATTTAGTCTCATTTTATTAAGAAATTGAAGATATATTCATAAAATTTCAATCTTTAAAAATTTGAATATCAAATTCTATAAAACCAATCACTATTTCAAGCTTGATTTTTTTATATATGAGTAATTTATTAACACTATTCACAGAATTTAAAATGATGCATTCCTAAAGGTCTGTCAGTTCCAAAATTTGCTGACTAGACAGAACAATAAGGTTCAAATATGAACAGCAAAACTACACATTAATAAAAACCAAATGCAAATGTTTTTTTTAAATACTTGAAACATTTAACAATTGTCTGATTAACAATTCAAATTTGTACTTGGCATCACTAACCCACCTTTGATCAACATACATAACATATAAATAGTATGTATATGTATATATTTACTTGACAACAAGAAAATTACAACATTCATTCAACTTGGGGAATTTATAACTTGACTTTTTTGCGTTAAATAAAAAAACTGTTTATTTTTCTTCTTCTAATTACTACCTGGTCAGAAATGCGCGCGAAGCTCTTATCCCTGAGAATGCCAGCATTGTTGATGAGGATATCCACACGACCAAAAGCGTCTAGGGCAGTTTGAATGATCTTCTCTCCCTCCACTACAGAATTATAGTCTGCCACTGCCACGCCACCTAAAATCATACAAATCATCATTTTCATTAAAATCATTGTACAAACTGAGAAATGAAGTCTTATAAATAAATGATAACAATTCTTAAATTTCATTTTAACACAAAGGATATTGCCAGTGTTAGTTTTACAAAGTAATCTTTGATGGAGGATATGTAGCGTCGAGATTGGTCAGCGGTTCGTTAGGCCTTTTGGTGTTGACGACTGTAGCGCATACCGGGTTCTGGAGTATGACTGCCTGTGTTGGCGCGCTTCCTCATGGCTGGTTCGTATGTCAGCATGGTGTTGCCACAACAGATTATCAAACATAAAAAATGACAACAATAGCATAAATACAGTGATAATATTATTCATGGATTCAACTACTTATTACTCCTTTTTTATCACAATAATTGCGAACATATCAGCAGTTTTATCAGCTTCCGTGATTTGTAAGTCAACTCTGCACTCGAAGCTCTGACGAGTACATTCTGTACATAGATTCTCGATGGCCTTCCAAGATGAGGGGCTGGAAGCTTGAAGAAAATGCAGCTAGAGTATCTTAGGAATATTTGACTGATTGTTTATCAGCTTTTTAAGGAGTTCAGATGATTAGCCTGAAGCTCTTAAGGCTTTTAACATTTGTTCCTAAGGGGCTCAAGCTAATATTTATGGAAGTAGATCATATCTTGAGATAAATTTGATATGTTTATCAAGTTTAAAACATATGTTTCAGCAGATAACAGATGCATAAATCATTTTTTTTATTTCATCATATTTTAACACATTCCAGGAAAGATATTTTTTTTAAGCATATTTCAGTAATACTTAATTCTTGCACAGCAATAATAGCACAATATCTTTGTACTACCATGAGAATGTATGAAATATAAACACATCGGTAATAAAACAAATGTCGACATCTATACACTTGTATTTACAAAGTTTACATTTTACACACCTTTGTCCTTGATTTCTTTGACGACTGCATCAGCGGCCATGGAAGACTTTCCGTCTCCATGGCGACCTCCTCCCAAGTCGTTGACAACCACGCGAGCTCCGCGGGCTCCCAGTAGCAGGGCATAGGCTTTGCCAAGACCTGCTCCAGCACCTGTCACCACGGCAACCCTTCCTTCGAATGTCAGCTTGGACATGGTTTCAACTGTACCAAAAAAAATCAATCAATAATATTGCAAATCATGCAGCAAAACATGTTTGTATCTACCTAGATTTTAGATACACATATTTTTGTAACAATCAATAAGGAGGAAGATACTAGAGCGGCAACTAAGAAGTAGTAAACAATGTGTTTATTAAAACCCTGTTAGATGTAAATCAGAAGAATAGAGGAGGCCAATGTTCGCAAAGGATTTGCGGAAGATGTGACTATGTTCAGTAGTAAATGGACACAAGCTGATGTCATCTGTGAGATGAACTAATAAAGAATATCTCTAGTTAACAGTTATTGTACACCTCAATAAATAAATTCATTTTTATTACTCTAGGCATTTTTTTCTTATGCCTAGTCAAAATTTTGTTAATTATGGATAAATCGAAAATTGGAAAACACCATTTATTTTTTATATTAAAAAAAATGTTTTAGAAAAAACAGTCCAAACATTAAATACGGAGACGTCAATTTACAGACTTATTAGCATAATACAGTGAAGATGCAAATTTTGAAAGTAAATATTAACTGATAAAAATTTAATAATTCATAAAAGATTCCTCAGTAAAATTGTTCTTTTCCCAAGGATTGCTTTTCGTCAAAATTTGTAATTGAAATATAATATGTACAAAATCTTAATAAATTTCAATAAAAAAAACAATATTCTCAGTAAGATAACTAATTAATATGAAGATCACTAAATAATAATAGCAAAACATTGAAATGTATTAAAAAACAAAAGTTTTCATGAAATGATCTCAATTCATGTAAAAAATAAAATAAAATGCATGCCTTCTAATTATTTTTCGGTTATTACACTCATAAATTGTTTATTTAAACACTAAATAACTCATAAAAAACTGGTTTATTTGGATCAAAAAGTTTGTTTATCCCAATTATACACATTTGCTTTATAATAAGAAAGAATAATAATAATGATAAAGTGGTGATTTATATTACATTGACACTGAATCAAAAGATAATCACACTTAAAATAACCACTAAATATAATAATTACAATATGTATGGGAGGATTTTTTATTTTTATAATCTGTTTTGAAGGCCTTAAAAGTATACGACAGGATATATAGAGACAAAAGAATTATTATTAATGATAATGATGATAGATATAATGAATGCAAAAATAAAGTTTTTACCGTAAATAACAAAAAATCAGAGGGAAAAACAAAGCGACGTGCGCCACCGACGATGATCTTGGACTTTGTGTTGTCAGTGAACTGTCAACTTTCTATATTTTTGTGCAGCAGAGACATCTAACAGTAAAATACCAAAATTTTATAACTTCAAAACCAGTAATATATGTTTTATTAAAAATATAGAAAAGTAAAATTCTATTCGTTTAATAATTAGACATTAATGAAATTGATTATAAAATAAAAGAATTATGTTAGTAAAAATCACGTAGAACTTACTTTTTAAAATATTATTTTAGGTATTTTATATTTGATATTTTTAAATAAATTATTTTTTTGTTGCACCTTATCAAATATTAAACAATGATATATTTATCAGTTAAAATTTTGAGAATTAAAAATTGGAATATTGATAAAATAAATATTAAAATAATGTATATAATTATGAAAAAAAAACTTTTAATTTAACGACTAAACAATAAACAAGATGCTGTATGAAAAAAAGGAAAAATTAAATAAACGATTTGAGTCTAAATCCTTTCATTTATAACTTCCATATAAAAGAAATTTTCCTTATAACAAAATTATTATTACGCGCACATTACTCAAATGAAAATATGTAAATTCAAACTATGTTTGTGAATACCTATTTTCTTAATGTAGTTAAGTATTTTATTTTTGGTGATAAAAGATACATTCAAAGAATGAACTTGGCGGAGCTGCAGGAGACTTAGCTGACATGGGATGAGTGGAGGACCAAGGTGGCGACAGAGCTTTGTAGTGGCAGTTTGTGAATGTATGCTCTAGTTAGGGGAGCAGACGTGCTTGATGATATTGGTGATAAAAGATAATGTCGAGCACTGCTCACTTTTCATTGCAATGGTAACACATGGACTATTATTTTATCGCCATGTTTATTATCAACAGCTGAAAGACGCGTAATGTCACGCGATCCCGACAATCGTCTGTTCGTGTCCCGCCCGTGTTCGCCCGTGCGCTGAGCAGAGCCCCCGGCCCCCGTGAGTCGCGGCCCCGTCCGCGTGCCATGCAATGATGAAGGATCCGGTCACCGCGTACAGTGACGAGTCGGACTCGGACGGCTTTCAGATCCCCGAGCTCCAGGGAGTTTTGAGCAAGTGGACTAATTACATACACGGATGGCAGGACAGGTTCATAGTCCTCAAGGATGGGACACTCTCCTACTACAAGAACGAGCTGGAGAGCAACTTTGGTTGCCGAGGCGCAATCAGCCTATTGAAGGCTTCCATCAAGGTTAGACCATTCAAATGTTTTTGCACAACGCACTTTGATTTTTAAAATCTTTGATTTCTGTTATTAAAAAAATCATTACTTGATTTGTTATTACAATAAAATTTGTCGATTAGTGTATTTTTTATTATTCATTAGTTGTAAAAGATGGTTTATTCTTTAAATTACTATAATACACAATATTGTCCGGTTGTTTTTAGCAAGATTGTTTTTTTTTAAGCAATGTTTTAATAAAATTTGTAATTAAATACCCTTTATCAACACATGCCTAAAAAGTATTTTTATATAAAATAACCTATTTTTCGAATACATCCTCTTCCATATCTGCACTCTAACTCAGCATATAGTCGTCACTAATTGCCGCCTTAAAGTTCTGTCAGCTGCCATGATCCAAGACTCTTCCACCCGAAAATCAATGGTTCATTTTATGTACATGGTCCTCCAGGATAAGATCCTGGACCACTGAAGTACCTGTGGTATATTTGGGCGTTTGACAAATACATGATTTCCCCTACCCTTCCAAGGACTGAACTACTTGGTTTTAAGGGGCTGTGTTAATCAAAATATTTTTTAACAATTTGCATACTTAGTGGTATCATAATAAGCAGCCATATAAATATAAAAACCAAATAAATATATTTATTTTTATTTATTTATCAAATATAAAAACATAAAAATGACAGTTTACATATGTTGGTGATAATTTTTTTTTTTTACTTTCGTTTTCCACTTCACTATCAGAAAAAATCTAGTGTGTGGCGAGAGATTCATCTATGTTATACATAATACGATTATACATAATATTGTTTAGACAATAACAAAAAATTGACCAATCTCAATTGACAACATTTAAAAACAGTCCTGATATTTGGCATAAATAGTTATATTATATAATAGATAAATCACAAAAAAATTCATTCATGATTTAATTGGTATTTCAATTAGTAATTTAACAAAAAAAAAAACATTTAAAAAATTGGCAATCAGTATTTCAAGAACTACTTTAATAACATTTACACTTGATTGTTCAAAAAAAAGAGGTAGAATATATACAAATACAGATAAAACAGTCTATAAATGAATATCAGATATTTATATATGCTCATTTATATAGAAAAAATATAGTTAAGTTTCTTAAAAAATACCTATAGGGTATATATTAAATAAATATATTTTCAGTAAAAATAATATTTGTGAATAAAATAATTTATTTAACCTTACACAGCAATCTGTATATGTAGTATAATATGTACATCTATGAAAACTGTTTATTACAGTATAAAATATGTATTAATTCCTCAATTAAGTAGTGAAATGGGACAGTGTTCATTGTGTAACAAACAAGATTTAGGTATATTGTTTGTGGTTCGAATCTCACGTCCGCTGTTTCATTTTCATTTATAAATTGATATATTTGAAATAATTTTGCAATTAATTATTAAACTGAATTAATTTGAATTGTGCAGTAAAAATATAATATAAGTATTCCGTTAGTCATTAGTGATGACAATGCCATTAAGCAGACAAGATGCATGCGGAGCAACTTCCAGTATGGAGTTGTTGTTCATGTTTTGGCCTAGTCTTAATACATTTCAATTAATTAGTGTTCATGCCCCATAATTTTGTTATTTTAATTACTATGCTCATGCATTAAGTTAATTGTATCAATTTTGAATAATTAATTTTGTAGAAAGTTGTGAGCACTGAACGGATTGTTTTTTTTTTTAAATTGATGGAATCTCACTGTTTTGCTTTATCATTTTCAATATGTATTATGTTCATGTGTTGTTTAATTATGAGACTCCTTTCAATATGAAATGATACAAATAATATACTTGAATTATTTATCATGAGTAAAAAACCTTTTTGTTTTAAAAATATCACTGCTTTAAGGTCAATGTTATAATTGTCCTTGGGAGAATTTAAATTTACACTAGGTTAATGTACAAGTAACATATTTATTGAGCTTTATAACGTTTGTCAAGTTAAACAATATATATTTGTAGTTAGTATACAATTAGATGGCAGTTATTTTATGTGAGATTTGTTTAATTAGCTTTAAATTTCTGAATAATGTGTATTCTCATGAAAAGAAACTCGTTAAAACTGATTAATGCATCCTGAATAAATATCCACGACAAGATAAAATGTCTATTTTTACTTTTTACAACTCAATTTGATATCTTATTGTGTGAGTGTTTTTATATATTCTGTACATATATATATCCTAAGCTTATGCTTTAGTCCTGTCATTTTCATTTATAACATCTGTATTTTATTTATTAACATAATTAAATGTATAATACAATTAATGCTCCTTTAACGTAGGCTATTTTTGATTTGTAGCAAGATTTTTTCTGTAACGTTTGTAGTGATTTATCATATATCTGTCCCTTCTATATTGTTATTTTGGCTTGAACCATATCTTAGAACTAAGTGGTCCAGGCCTTGAGAGGGTCAGGCTTATTATCCAATCTTATGAAATCGTTATGGGAGTGTTAACTGCATGATTCTCCATGAATTGTAATAAAAATATATACATCATATATATACAGATACATATAGATACATATCGATGTTGCCAGATATTGGGAAAAAATAATTTGACGTCGCTGACACGAAGAAGAAGAATAAAAATATCATGTAAATCAGCGGCGTCTTGATCTTTTTGAGGGGACCTAGCAATTTTAATCGAACTACAATTTTATGGAGTATGTTATTTACAATGAGTTCAGATGTATTTTTTTATAAAATAATAGATATTTTTATTTATTTTTGCTTTCAGCCGCACGAATTTGACGAGTGCCGTTTTGACGTGTCTGTCAATGATTGCGTGTGGTACCTGCGAGCTCTGACGCAGGAGGACAAGCAGCACTGGGTGGACGTGCTCGACTCCTTCAAGGTATGCGTCTAACTCAACCATCTCCACTGTCATCTTCATTATTAACCTGACACACCACATGTGGCAGACACGCACAATCAAAGTTGAAATCGAGCCACTTGCGCACAGTAGTATTTTATTTAGTTGGTACCTCTTCAATCCTCTAACCTAACCTAATTGGATAACAAAAGTAAATTATCGCCACCCGTTCTAAGCAAATATATACAGAGTCTAATTTTGTTAGGCTCAAGTTTGATGTAAGCATAATTTTATTTTATATAGCAGTTTTGAAGTAAAAATATTCATGACATGAACGTATTCTATTTAACTTGTAATGTAACTTTAACACCTGTATTTTTTTATATAGTTAGTAAATTGATAAATATTATATTTCTGATTTTTTCATTTTAGCCTATAAGATATTGTGGCTTTGGGTTTAGCCGTGTGTGGCGAATTACCTATATTTCTTTCCAATATTTCGACCGCCATTGCAGGGGTCTTCTTCAGGGTTGATGACTTAGTGATGAGTTGGTGTCTTGAGGTAGTTTAGCCGTCAGCCTAACGTACCTCCACGAGCATCATGTCGGATAATCGTGTATGGTGGGTATGTTCCAAGAAGTGTACCTCCACGAACGTCATGTCAGACTGTGGTTATCCTTGCTGGTCTGTACAAGTTTTTGAGTATGTGCTAGAGGTGAAAGCCATGCTGTTTTGAGAATCAAACCGTCATCCCAGTTGATGGGATGTCTTTTGATTTCAATGGCTTCCCTTATTAAGCACGGCTAAACCCAAAAGCCACAATATCAAATCTTGCCGTGAAAACCAAATAAGTTATTTGTAGCTTATAAGCTACACCGAAAACAATACAATCTGTAATAAAAGACATTCAATATATTATAGATTCTGTTTATCTGTCCCAAACATGGATGTAGTATTAGAAATCATATAGAATGGAAATATAATATTATTGTACAGTATTAAATATTACTGTTAATATTTTGATATACGTTTTCAATGAATAATTGTGATGTTATTTAACCTTTATAAAATTGTTTGCACAAATCTGGTAAACAAGTGACTTCATTTGATCTGTTTTAAATATTTTTTTCTTAAATTAATGCATTTGAGTCATCCACAGCAGTCACGCTTGGCTTATAAGTGTTCTGTTCGTGGGAATGGCTGAAGTGTGATTTAATCTGACTCAACAATACAATAATAACCATAAATGATAATGTATGCTAATTCACAACTCTATTAGGAGTTATTTATCAATTTAGCCTCATCATTTTCAATAGAAATATTCATCTGTTTGAATCAATCATACTATTTGTAACCCTGACTATTTGAATATTAAACATATTTAAATAATAATTTCAGTATTTTACAGATTGTTTATAATTTGAGTGAAAATAAGTAATGAAGCATAATAGTGTATTAGAATAAAAAATATATTTGTACATAATTCAAAGGTATACAATATGCATTGTTCATGTCAGATTTAAGAGTACAGTGGTACCTTGACATATGAGTGCCCCAACATACGAGTTTTCTGAGATACAAACCAAATTTGAGATACGAGCAATCGGCTTAGCAAGAAACTCCCAGAAAAAGTTGCAACTGGTTGTGCATCGGAGCTATTTAATGACACTTTGAGATACGAGTAATTTGAAATACGAGCAAGGTTGCGGAACGAATTAAACTCGTATGCTGAGGTACCGCTGTAATTCCTTTTTTGGTGTTTGAAGTAAAAAATATAAATCTCTAATTTAAAATATTATTAAATTTGCACTTTAAATACCTTGACAATAGATCTATATGCATAGCTATTTTTATGTACACATTCAATTGTGTATATTAAATAGATAAGAATTTCATACCTTGTTCCAATATGGATCACATTGAGCACTGCTTCACATGATGGAATAACATCAAGTGAATTTCCATCAAGTGAAACATTGCTCAACGTGATCCATATTGGAACAAGGTATGAAATACTGATCCATCTAATATTGAGATGGATCTCAGGGTGCATGCTGGAAATATAAATAATGTTATATCAATTGTGTATAGTTTGTTGAGTGAATTTTTTTTTCAACCATTTTGTACACATCACTCATTTAGTATTTGAGTCATACTGCGTCAATTAAATAATTATCTTCAATTAAAGAATTATCAATGTAATATTAAAACAAAACATTCTTTTGATTACATTATACGCCACTCATTTATGGAATTCCATGCCTCCTTATCAGTCAAGTAATGTGACAGTTATTTCATTAGTCATAATGTCAATTTTTAATCTTGTTCATTTCACAAGTCATTTTTAAGTCCAGTGCAGAGCTGATAGTCCCCCACATCCACACCTCTCCTTATCTTGCTGTATTTATTTACTGATCATCCTGTTTATATTTAGTGTAAGGTGTTGTTGTTATTTTAGTAAATGACAATCCCTTTATCACAATCATGCTTTGTAAATATAACTTTTTGCACATTGTACACAAATGATTGCAATGAAGGTGACAGCACTTATTATTATTTTGCTTTTAACCCATTAATGCATTTATGTTACTCTTTCTTTATTTTCTCTTTTCTAATTAGGTCACATATTCACATATCAATACTCTCCTTTTTATTATATAATTATTAATACGAAAAAATTACTAAATTTCATTCAATCATACTGTATTTCAAGACAAGTTTAGGGCAAATTAATTAATTTTAAATTTATCCCTAGTCCTTTCAAATTCGTTTAAATTCACTAGATTTTAACCACTTCATCGCCACATGTTTGTAGACACATAAAAACACTATTTTTACTAATGACTAAATTATTTTAATATTTTTAACTTACATTATTGGTGAGCTGCAATGGATTGAACTAAAATTTTCAAGATAAAAAAAAAACACTTTTTTTTCACTAGGGCTGCCAGATTATAGATCAAATACTCGATAATTTAATTTATAACCGCCCTAGCTGCAGGTATATTTCCAAGATATATTACATAACTGTCTCCCTACATCGTATGTACCTCCAAAGCATCACGTTTGTTGTAAACATTTAAGATATTTCGAATTTTTTTATTTTATTATAATTTTATTCAGTGCCAGCCCTCGACACCATCTCATGAATATCTCCCAAACTATCGAAAAATATCGATCCTTTTTGGTTTATTAACATTTTTAAATATTCATAGATATCGTTGTGAGAAAATCGTAATTAATTTTCAAATACATCTTTCGAATATTGCGAAGCGCCCACGGGTGGGCTTACGGCGATCGTCGGGTTAAAGAATTGTTATGGAATTTGTATTTGTATCTTACTTAAAACAAATGTTAATTTTATTTGCACAAATACGAGTATACGAAGTTAATTTTATAAACGTAAGTGTAAAAAAATAATCTTCCTAATTTTTAGAATCGGGTAAAACATCGACATATGGGTGTGTTTTTAAAAAATACACAATTCCATTGGATATAATTGTGATATTGAAATAATTAAGTAAATTGAATGTATATTTTTTAATTTACGTGATAAATATGTAAAATTCCCTATATGCTAGGTTAAAATTAGTTAATAAAAAAAAGGGTAATCCACTGTTGTTGAAGTTGATAAAATAGTAAACAAGATTTGGTTGAATGGTTAAATGCTCGACTACCATGCAGAAGACCTTAAAAATAATATCTGATGCATTTAGGTGTCAACTTGACCTTGTAATGCTTGTGTGCTCAACCGGTCATCGACAAGGGCTTTGACAAAAATTACTTTATTTCAAGTTACATTTAACCATCAATAAATAAGTGTCATATATTAAATATAAACAAGTACATTGATATTGTAATTTAATTATTTCGTGTTAATTTTGTTTACTACTTATGTGTAAAATAAAACGGGTTCTGTAGACAAATTAAATTTGAATGATATTGTATTATTGTACGATGTTTTTTTATAAAAATATCTGACGAATATTAAATCTAAAATAGTTAACTACACCTGGGTGTAATGCCATAATGTTTTTCAAGGCTGCGGTTTGTACCTTTGACATTGCCACTGTCATTGATCTCTTCTTGTTGCCATTATTTATTAAGTTGTTGTCAGGGCTTCAAATCCCGGGATCCCAGACATTTTCAAAAACAGTAATCCCAGTACTGAGCTTATTTAAATACCGGGATTTCGGTATTGGCAGAATAGATTTTTTAAGTAATATTTTTTTCTCATAATAGTAATACAAAACTAATAGTTACGTACTATATTATTTTAATTTTAAATTAATTTTAATTAAAAATATATATATATTAAAAATATTTAGTTTTGATTCTCATTTATTTTAAACGATTACATGTTTCGGCCTCCCTGGAGACCATCTTTAATAATGATTAAATTAAAAACTGGCAGTGGCTTATATAGATGTATAAGTATTATTTCCTACGTTAGTACAGACATATTTATAGATTGTATATGTGTGCGGGTAAAACCATTTAAAAAAGATTTACAATATGTAAATATGTGTGTACTGACGTAGGAACTAGTACTTATACATACCCATATAAGCCACTGCCAGTTTTTAATTTAATCATTATTGAAGATGGTCTCCAGGGAGGCCGAAACATGTAATCGCTTAAAATAAATGTGAATCAAAACTAAACATTTTTAATGTGTTAATTTTTTTATTTAAATTAATTTAAAATTATAATAATGCAGTTTCGCCAAGTATTGTCAGTTGATAACCTTAATGTTACTAAATTATTATGTTTATATCTATGTGGTGGCTAGTTTTTCTCTAGCAAACATGCTGACAACTGACAAGATAGGTATAGACACTGATCAGTTATTACTACTTGTGACCGCCACCGTCACAGTGTGAGACGAAGTGGTCCAGAGACGAGGTCAACCAATTTAATAACACATATAAGACACTTGTCTTCAATGTACAGTATAATGTCTAAACGACATTTGCTTGTTTATTATTATGAAACGACAGTGCAGCATTCTTCCGCCGACATTTTACATTTCGCGCGGCCAAACTGAATACAGTGGAACCTCTCATAACGAGCGTAATTCGTTGCAGAATCTTGCTCGTTATGTGAAACACTCGTTAAGCGAAACTAATTTTCCCATATAAATCAATGTAAAACACGATAATGCGCTCCGTGCGATCATTGCAATCCCTTTGCGTTTATTCACATGAGAAGCAACTTTTCAACAAGACATTCTTGACACTCCATTTGAAGCATTTATCTCCTTAATTTTGCCCTTCTTCTTGAGGATAGTGCAAATCGTTGATGTAGATCGATTGTATGAGCGCGCTAGATCAACTACGCTTACGCCTTCTTCTCGCTTTTCAATGATTTTACGTTTCATTTCTACAGTTACTTTTATTCTCTTGTGGCTGTCTTCTTGAAGTTTTTTCTTCGGGTAAATTTTTGCAAGGGTTATTATTAAACTTTGCACAAAAAAATACAAATAATGTCTGAACATAAGTTTAGAAAAATGTGTGATCACATGCGACACTAACGTACTAACGGTACTGCTGCTAAACACAGACTGACGCAATGACGCGATAGTCCCGGCTCACAAGTGCGTCATACGTTATGTGACTTTCCCTTTCTGCGTCACTCGTTATGCGAAATGTCGCTCGTTAAGGGAGAAATCTTTTCACATTTTTTTTGCTCGTTATGCGAATTACTCGTTATGAGAGGTGCTCGTTAAGAGAGGTATCACTGTATGTTGTTTATTTTTAAGTGAAATTTTAGACGCCCCGTCGAAACAATTTAAGTGCTTGTGTTATTATCGACACGTTATCTTTACAGCCAGAACTTCTTAATTAACACCGTAGGTAGATTTTGAAACGTTCTTGCAGCATTAGAACTTATGACTTTCTGACAATAAAGAGAATGCGTCGATGATATTTTAAATATACATTGGTACTTCGACATGCGTAGTTTCATTCGTTCCGCAACCTTGCTCGCATTTAAAATTACTCGTATCTCAAAGCAAATTTCCGCATTTAAATTTTCTGGGTGTTTCTTTTCCACGAACTCGCTTGGTGAAAACCCTCCCTGTCCCGTCCTGTATTTGGAGACCCAGATGGGGACCCGTTACTAGACGCACGCAAAAGGCTACTTGTTAGAGAGTGGCTGAAAGCCTTCCCGCGATTCTAGGTGCATCAGTTAGATGTCAAATAGACCTCAGTTTAAGACTGCGAAGTTAGTATACTTTTCCACGAACTGTGAAACTCTCCCACATTACTAAGATCTAATTTATCTAACTTGTAGAAATAACATCCTCTTCCTCTGGCTCCTCAAAACCGGCCGACCTGCTAAACCGATTGCTCCTATCTTAAATTTTTCTTGTACCTGTATTTCCAAGCAAAAAAGCGTTTCCTCGACGGCTCGTATCTCAAAAAAAAAACTCGTATGTTGGGGCACTCGTGTGTCAAGATATCACTGTACTAGTTTATACTCTTCTTTATCAAAATTTCATTAAAATATTTGCTTTTTAGTTACCGAACTATTTATCAATGTTGTAGTATTTAAAATAATATATATTTTATTACAAAAAAAAAACAAAATAGTTAAATATTGAGGCTTCTATTTTTTATCATTGTTTTATGAGTGTGCATCACTTTCATACTTACTTATAAGCAGGCATGTATTAATAATTTTTATCATCTTGGCTTACAGGCTTAATGGCTTACAAAAAATCAATTATCGTTATATAATCATACCTTATATAATACTTTATCACAAAATATATAATTTCACTAACATTTGTATTATTCGATAATCCATAATAATATTTTAATCATTTATTTAATAATGTATACAAAAAATTGCAACATTTTTTTTTTGATCGTATTTTATTCAATTAATTGGCTGTAATTATTTATTAAACAGTCGGTGATAAATACCTAAAAAAGGTAAGTAAAATAATAATTTGGCAATAGAAAAATAATAAATTGGCAAGAAATAATTAATGAATGGTAATTAATAATAGGTTAGGTTTGGTTTTTATTTTATGGGTTCATTTAAAGAGTTAAGTTAAAGAGTCTGGCATCGCGGTCTGGTGAATAAATTACCGTCTTTTGGACTAACTTCCTCCCTGTGCTCCTGGATTGAAAACTTCTTGAGTGATCGAAGCATCATCACTGTCGTAGATGGCTTTTCTTCTTCCTGCCATAAAATCAACTCAGGAGTTCCACAGGGCTCTGTGCTGTCGCCCACTCTTTTCCTTCTGCATGTGAATGATTTGCTTCAATGCGCAAACATTCACTGTTATGCCGACGACAGCACTGTCCATGAGAGTATAATCTTCCATAAACCTCCGAAACATTCGGAACTATCTGCTGCTAGGAAATCTCTGGTGGAGAAGATGAACATGTCTCTTGAAAGGGTTTCACGATGGGGCGACCTCAACCTTGTCAGTTTCAACATTTCAAAAACCCAATCATGTACTTTCTCCACCAAGAAGACTGCTATGGATCCTGTATCTTTCAACGGTTGTTCTCTTCCGAAAGCAAGCTCCATCAACATGCTTGGATTATCAATATCGAATAATGTCAAATATTACGAGTCAATTAAGTGTAAAGCCGGTCTCGCTTCCAAAAAACTAGGTGTATTATATAGATCACGTCGGTATTTCTACGATAAACAACTTCTTCTTCTATATAAAGGACAAATCCGACCTATCCTTCAATACGGCAGTCACCTTTGGATTGGAGCCCCAAAATACCTTCTAAGCTTAATTGACTCAGTTCAAAGAAGAGCAATTCGTTTGATAAACAATGATACCCTTACGTCTAACCTACAATCAATGGAACACAGACGTAAGATTGGTTCTCTTAGTCTTTTCTAACGTTATTACCACGGTCGCTGCTCTTCGGAACTTAAAGAACTAATTCCTCCTGCACCCACTCACAGCCGACAAACTCGTCTTACACTTGCCGAACATCCATACACGGTTAATATATGTCGACCAAGAACTGGCAGCTTCCAAAGTTCCTTTCTTAATGCCACCGGTAAACTATGGAATGCTCTTCTTGCGTCTGTGTTTCCTCCTTCCTACAATCTGGATCTCTTCAAGAAACAGATAAATGTACACTTGCAATCTCCCCAACCCACACACAAATACGAACACAACACACGTTTCCCGCATGCAGCGTCCAGTCTCCCTGGCTGAGCGTCATAGAGTGCACTGGTCTTGACCGGTTGTGCTCTCCTGCATGCGTTTACATAAAAAAAATAAAAAATAATTATTGATTAATTTTACATTCATTTTAACGAATATTTAATGTATTAATGCCATTTCAATTTTATAACTGAACATTCTTAATGACACAGAGGATAATGCCAATTAATTTTATTTGCTGCCAATCGATTTAACTTACTGCCAAAATCTTGAATTAGTTAACGAACAACAAGAAATACAGCCTTAAAATATATATATTGACTTTTATACACAACATATTATATCTTCTACTTGGTTTCATCTATTATTTGTATGTTTTTTGTATAAAACATATTGTAGGCTTAAAAGATTAAATGTTTATAAATATCTATGTATTTATTTATTATGTACGTACACACCATACTATTTACTGGATCAATTCCTCCACATAATCTCTAAATAGCTCTCTTGCCGGCGGGTATAGCTCAATAGTCAAAGCGCTTTGCTTTGAAAGCCAAAGGTCGTGGGTTCGATACCCGACGGAGATTTAACAAAAAATGATTTGTAATCGATTTCCGAGCTCTAAAATACCCCCGGTCGGTGTGAATTTTATCCCTCATCCGTAAAATGCCAGTCGTAGCCTTTTAATAAAAATTGGTGGTAGACGAAAGTCGTCCCGTGAAGACCACCCATTCATAAAAAAATCCTGTAATAATAAGTATGATGCGTGCATCTCTGACTGTAGTCTATGGTGTTGGCGGATCAACACTCCACATGCAGCGCTTAGCCATATGCTCTATGGTAAGCGTTATAGAATTCCACAGATGAGACTTTAGAATACCTATCACCATCTGTCGGTATTCTCCTGTATGTGTTTACATATATTTGTAGATTACTATCTATTTCGGTTTCGTATTATATTGGTGTGATAACCTTGTGTGATTTACATGAAAGACACATTATCGATTGCTCATATTACGCAAAATAAAAGCACCGAAAACCGACCATACGAAATATTCTAAATAATTTACGTTTCTTTCACCTTGATCGACATTTATACTAATAACGCATGTCAAATGTTTGTACTTCATGTTATATTTATAAACTGTCACATTTTTCACGCTTTGTTGTCATTTCACTGAAATCACCAAACTAAATAATAAAACAATAAATAAATAAAAAATAATAAATATAAACTCATCTTCTAGGATATTTCTTATTAAAATTAAGTGAAATACTAGAATATATCGATATTCTTTTTGTTGATTGAATTGATAAAATACGATCGACCATACTCAGAAGGTTGTCAAAATCGGGTTTGAAACCCTGATTAATCTATGCATTGCGTAAAAAAATTGGCTTTTGGTGCATTCATAATTTTCCAAATACTTGTGCAGAATAAACTGTGATAATATTACTGTTAAATCGATCAAATACTTCATACCTTATTTTACATGGATCACATTGAGTAATGTTTATTTACGTGCAAGATTACCGCGGTTTCACCTTCAATGAAACCTTAATCAGTTCAGAATGTAGTATAAACATATTGATGGTTAAAAAGTTTAGACAAATATATAATAGTCGTAGTTTATAGGGAAGTAGGAAGCGGAGATGGGTGAAGTTGAACTTGATGGTTGCCAGAGACGAGATATCTCGTAAAATTGCGCAGTACCCGTATTGCCAGTGACGAGATATCTCGGAAGCACTTTTGGTGGCGTATTTTTGCGCCGTATTTACTTTGTCTGAAAATGAAAATTTAAAATTGGTTTAACTTCAATAATGAAACTTCAAAAGGATATAGTATTTGGTAAGTAAATTGAAATTTAATAAACACAACAAAAATATATCTATTAGACAACTTTTATTTTGAAAAAAAAAATATTTGGCCTGATAAGCACTGCGGCGTAATTTATTTGGGGCTATGAAAAGGTAAAGGGAGTCAAAGAAGGAGCTTAAATAAAGGGTCCGCCAAATAACTTTTTTTTTTTGAAAATGGGGTGCAAAACATCGAGTGTAGCTTCGGCTGTGTGGCACGTAGCGCCGTCCTGTTGAAACCAAATGTTGCCAATATCCTCCTCTTCAATTTTTGTGACCAAAAATGGCCCGATAACGATCGCCATTGACTGTAACGGCCACTCCTTGCTCATTTTCGAAGAAAAAATGGCCTGATTTTCAAAGTAATGTTGCAATATTTCCCAGCGTTGTTCAAGCGTATACACAACCATATTCGCTCAGCGAAAGGATAAAACTAATTATCTGTCAAATCAGACATGAGCTAAGTGTTACCATTCACGAAATAAGCACTAGTTGAAAAAAAAAACGTTAGATGGCGGACCCTTTACTATTGGTGTTCCGAGGACTATTCGTATAATCAAGAGTGCTTCGTGAGTTTTAAAAGGTTTGTTAGTATTGTTCTGAAAAACATGATAGGCCATATTTTAACAGAATCTATTGGGCATATAATGTTCGCATTTTTTAGTTTCTTTAAATTTTCCTGCGATTCATGATCTCAAAGATTAAAAAAATACGATTATTAGATTATTTTTGTTTCGAGACATTAA
Organism: Glossosoma conforme; assembly: GCA_022606575.1. NCBI lineage: Eukaryota > Metazoa > Arthropoda > Insecta > Trichoptera > Glossosomatidae > Glossosoma > Glossosoma conforme. The sequence goes on from JAGTXR010000074.1 coordinate 1,641,305, forward strand.
GTACCCAGACAACTGACTAAATAAAGCCAAAGTGTTTACTTTTCTCGGATTTGCGAATTGATAACGCGCTTTTGTTTACTTATACTATTGTTTATCTTTAACATGCATTGGTTATTATATTTTTTAATTAAAATATAAACAACTAAACTAGCTTTTTAGTTATTTTATTCCGATATTAATAAATTTATAATTAGAATCATTTTTTCGCATGTATTTTCGTAAATAAATATATTAGATATTTATTTTCTATCGAATTTTTAACATATCATTAATTTCGTAACTTTTTCATAGATAATTTATCTTATTTAAATACTGTCGCTAAAGAAAAACATTTTTTTTTCGTAATACATTTTTTTTCATTAAATGCATGGTATCTTTACCAGTGAGTGAAACCGAATTTCGGCTTATGTTCTACTTTTGACTGATAAAGTCAACCCTTCTATAATGCATACTATGGGATGATTAGCTCGATGCTTTCGAGGCCTAGACTATTTAGTCCTAAGAGGCAGTTCAACCCAAAATAACGACAAAAAGGGACCATTATACGAAAAATCTATAGGAAAACACTAAACAAAAAATCATCATTACTCATTAAATATATATATATATATAATCGTGTCGGAAACAACATGGTCAGATCCTGTCTGCCCAGAAGTGGGCGACGTCGATGGCGTTACTTCTGGCCATCATCAGGTCTTCCTGGGTGCAGCTATTCGGGCACAGCGCACACTCCAGCAGGTGTGACAGGGTCTGCTCCACGCCGCAGTCACATTCAGTCGGTCCGCTGTAAAACTGCCAGGCCCTCATTTGTGTCCTCGTCTTGCATACTCCGGTCCGAAGTCTGTTAAGGGACCTCCATATATTCCACCCTTGGTCATGTCCAGGGGCTAGGTCCTCTTTCGGGGCAATCCAAGTATTCCCCTCAGTTGCGCTTCTATTATTAAATATAGAAGGGTTGACTGTACTAAGGGTTGCCGATTTTTTCTGGTACAATTCCGGGACAAATACCGAAAACAATTTTAATATATTTTTTATTTATTTTAGAGTAAAACCTCGATATATCGGACCTCTTTTTAACAAAAATCTGGTCAAATGTAAAAAACGGCCTGTTAATATTAAACATGCTTAAAAATTCAAGTGTCGCCCGTGAATATAGTATATATTTGTTTCTGCAAGGCAAATTATTCACACGGTTTACAATGAAGTCGCTCATTTTTGCAATTCCGCCTTAAAAACAAATAAATAAACATTCGGAGAGAACGTTGGAAGGACGTTCAACACGATGTCAATTTCAATACAGATAAAATTGGTACAGTTTGTTTTTAATTCCGGGACAAATCAGCATTCATCCGGCATACGGGATAGCGAATCAAATTCCGGTACAATTGGCAGCCCTAACTGTACTGGGCTATTGGTATCATTATTGCCTTTTAACCCTTTAGATGCGAGGTGCGGATATATCCGCACCAACTTGCACTGCTCTTAAGTGCGAGGTGCGGATTCATCCCACGCCCAGAAAAAAAACACGTCGCTTCAGTGCGAGATGCGGATTTATCCGAATACTATATTGAATATAATTTTGTTTCATATTACGACATTCCTTCGTCAATTTTTTTTTACGATATGTATTGAGTTGTGGGTCATTCTACACATGTTTCAAATTTGCCCTTTTTAAAAATAATAATGGATTTATTTAATTTAGTTCTGAAGGTGAATATAAATGCAGCACTGACCAACAAAACTCATTAAAAAATCGTCCTTAAATATTCAACTTTATTTTTCATTGACTAATTGACTTATTTCGTGACTTTTTATAAAATATTATTTCGCACGTAAAGGGTTAATATGTAATACTAATTGAAAATTATAATCATTTTTCACTTTGGTACCCGGTCAGATCATCCATATCATCAATTGCGGGTGAAGGGATTTCATTGTGTTTTTGTAATGTTTTTTTTGTTTGTTTTTGTTTAATTTGTTGTTGTATTCTTCTACAGTTAAATGACCAAGACGCAGTCCTTTTAAACGATCCTGTTACCTTGGAGATTGAGGCGGAGAACGTTTTACCCGTGAAAGTATTTATGTTTCCTTCATCTCTAACGCCTCTTTTAACGAACCCCGGAAAAATAGTGGTTTTTGAGTATCAACCCTGGCTACTGAGCAACTCGCAATAAGCGCGACCTGATTCAGGATTACCACCTACCCATTTTTATTATTTTATTATTATAAAACAACACTAATATTAAAGTTTATGTAATTTATTTATTACGTAATGTTTTATGCAATACAATGTTTATACATAAAAAAACTATTATTTTTTCTAACTAACCACATTTTTATTATTATTTTATGTACCTGTTGTTTTTGTTTACGTATTTAATAATGCATGCTTTTGTTTTGTATGGTAATGTAGTTTTTGTAATTTTAATTACTCTTTTCTGTAGATTATTTTATATAATTAAACATATCTCTGTCAATTACTATCGACTTTGGTTACTCCCTAGTCTAAAGTATCTTAATATTAGCCTTATCTATTAAACTATAATGTTTTTTTAAATGTTTTCAGCATTTACTTTGAAATCCATTATAAATAATAAATATATATTTATTTACCTTGTTTTTACATGGATCATGTAAGATGTAGCCTGAGTTTAGGAGACTGCAGTTTCGATTAAGCTCGTAGGCTTCCTCAATCCATCACTGTCAAGAGACAACTGAACTACATAATACTTCATAAGTGGTCAAACCCATTTTTTATGTTGGAAAGAGGGTAGTTGTCTCTTGATTGAGTGATGGATTGAGGAAGGCTACGAGTTAGTCGAAACTGCAGTCTCCTAAACAGAGGCTATATCTTCGTGATCCATGTAAAAACAAGGTAAATAAATAATTATTTATTATTTATTATTTAAAAGATTGTCATTTAATATATATTATAAACAATTTTTTGATTTATAAATTAGTTTAGGCCTTTACGTTTTTATTTTGCATTTTTGTTTTGTATTCACACAATTGTTTTTTTTACGACAATTTACTTTATAGATCAAGTATTTTGATCTAGCGTGTGACGATTTTTTTATTTTATAAAACAGGGAGCGGCAAAAAGATCTGACGGTTTGATTATTTGAGATTACAGAAATCTGTCAGATCTTTTTTTTTTAGAAAAGTTCCGACGGTTTGAATTCTTGAGAGTACAGAAAACCGTCGAAAGATTTTTTCGCCGCTTTTTTTTTAGAAAATTAGCATGATCCCTGACTATTTGACTAAATAAGTTTTATTGACTAGAATTCAAGCTTGTATAAAAGTCAAAATCACTGAAAGTAGAGGTGCTAGCTATTACTTATTTTGGTAAATACTAAGATATCAGAGTTATGGCTTTTGGTTTGAGCTGTGTGGTGAATGTCTTCTTTTCTCCAATATTTCGACCCCCATGTCAGGAGCCGCTTTCAGGCTTGATGGCACATATTAACCCTGAATAGCGGTCAAAATATTGGAGAGATGAAGAAATTCGCCACACACGGCTCAACCGAAAAGTCACAATTTCAAATCTGGCCTGAAAACCTACAAAATTACTCCGGCATCGCTATATTTTTTTGAGTATAGATGCAAAAGAAAATGATTCGCCATACACGGCTCAATCTAATAGCCATGAGTTACGCAATTGGCTTTTTCCCATGTATGTAGAAGTGGATTTGCATTTTGTTGATTAGCGTTGTGTTGATGATGTATTCTGATGTGTGTGTTGTTGTGCAGGGGGACCCCGGGTATGGCACCGGCTCCGAGAACAGTCTCCGGCGGCACGGCTCCGTGGTGTCTCTGCAGTCCGGGGGCGCCAGCACCAGCAGCGCCTCGGGGGGCGCCTCGCGCGGTCTGCGGGCGCTGCGGGAGAAACTGGCCGAGCTGGGGACCTTCCGTGAAATCCTCTGCCGCCAAGTGGATACTCTGCAGCGGTACTTCGACACCCTCGCCGAAGATGCAGCACCAATCATGCGTAAGACACCACAAAATAGTTATTACTTATAGTAGTGTCGACATTGCACACCCTGAAAAAGTTAAGCAGAGCTGGGTGCCTCTTCTGTTGCCATAAATTGCTAACATATTTCTCTCACCTGCTATGATTCTTAACTCGTTCCAATTCAGCCATACATTACAAAGCTTCGTGGAGTATATTCTATGTATAGTTCTTGCTTACTTTTCAGGATGATAAGAGAAGTTTTTTTTCCTTTTCTTCCTATATCCGTCCCATATTGATAAAATGTCACCACAAGTGGATACTTTGTGGTGATATATGATTCAGACTAAAAAAGATACTCAAAATAACACCAGTGAAATGAATAAATTAATTTAGTTCATCATATTTTTAGTATATGTACTAACATCCCGTTTACTAAGAGAAGAACAACTTTTCGTAGCCTGGATAGTTATCGGATCGCGTGGTGACGGAATGAGGAGCAGATGAGCAACACACAGACTTTTTCATATGCGCATATATTTTCGATAAACTTGACAAACTTTCGGTCAGGGGCAGAGCGTATGCTTTCAGACCCCAGCCGGATCACAACACGCTACTCGTCACGGTCGGCGCACAACTGGTTACTCGCCACCGGGCGCCCGTGGTCGGTGACACTTAGCGCCGCAAGTAGCGATCTACAGAAAGTAATCGCGCACCAATGACAGACAGCCATGTACAATACTAATGACATACTAGGTTTTTGGCACCAGCCTGCAAGGGCTATATCAATCTGATATTAGTACAAAATGTTAATGTAATAATATTAAACATGTAGGCAAATAATCCATTGACTCTGTCACTTTAGATTCATTTACTTCATCATCATCAGCCTGTCCTTCCTCTGTTGAACGTAGGCCTCCCGCATGAGTCTCCATCCTCTTCGATCCTCCGCCTTCCGCATCCAGGGCACTCCCGCTATTCTTCTTATATCGTCAGCCCATCTTGTAGTGGGTCGGCCAATGCTTCATTTACCAGTTCTTGGGCGCCATTCCAATACTTTTCTTCCCCATCGACCGTCGTCTCTTCGACAGATATGTCCTGCCCATTGCCACTTGAGTGTGCCTACTCGTTGGGTAGCATCCACTACTTGAGTTTTTTTTATTGAAAATTGATTAATTGTTTTGTATATTTGCTAGCATCGGAGCTCACTCCTGTGGACTTCCGCGGTGAGGCCATCACATTCCGTGCCACGTCCAGCGGAGTCCTGGCTACGCTGCAGCATTGCGCTGAACTGCTACAGCAGCGGGAGGAGCACTGGAAGCAGACCATGGAGAGGGAGGAGGCCAAGAGACAGAAGGTGGAACAGCTCTACAGGTAATGAGAATCATAACTAATTGTCTATATTCATATTGTGTACAGGAAGGTTCTCCGAAGAAAAGGCAGAAACTCCCAGGTGACAACACAGAATGTGTAGACCGAAACATGTAATCATTTAATATAAATATGAATCAAAACTAAATATCTTTAATTGATTATTTTTTTAAGTAAAATTAATTTAAAATTATAATTAAATAATATATGTAATAGGTATTATCTACACAATATGTGTTGATCTTCTTCGTAGTATCAATCCGGTGGATTGGTTTGCAGCAACACAATCTTGCATCTCGATCTCCATTCTTCTCGTTCCTGCGCAACCCCTTTTCAGCTCAGCATAAGAGCTACAAATCATGTCCTCGAACTTGCTGCAAATACTGCCGTCTAGGGCACCCTCTACAGTTTCTACCCTCAACCATACCCTCCACAATGTCGTGAAGAAGACCATCGTGGCGCATGATGTAACCGATCCATCGGGCTCGCTTCTCTGAGATGGTTCTTATTAGGTGCCTATCTTCCTTGATTATCCTGAGAACCTCATTGTTCGTGACGTGGTCTCCAGGAAATTCCAAGAATTCTTCTGTATGACCACGTCTCAAAGGCCTCTAGTCTTTTTTTATCACTTTCAGATAAGCACCATGTCTCACAGCCGTACATTAAGATGCTCCAAACAAATGTTTTGGCAAGTTGCTTGCGGAGCCTTAAAGTAATATTCTTTGACTCAAGAATTTTTGCTTTTTTATTGAAAGCTAGCCTTGCTTGATAAAATACATAATAATTCTAAAATATAAAAGGCATAAAAATGACAATGAAATAGGTACAAAGAATTAAATAAAATGGGTAAAAGGTATTATCAACTTAACATATTTGGTATTTGTCTATGTGGATTTTTAAAAATCTATTCCAATTTTAAAATGATATTAGAAAACAAAATAATTTTATTAATATAAATGGAAATATATTTTATCAATTGTAATTGACATAACCATTATATTTAGTATGTTTTGAAGGTGTTTTTTTTTGAAATGCATGAAAATAAATATTTAAGAAAAAAACATAGAATCCTGAAATACAAAAGGCATAAAAAATGCCAAGCATATCAACAGAAAACAATGGGAAACGCAAAAGGGAAAACAAACTTCCGAAATAAGTAAGTTACATCAAATGAATATAAATTAGATTTTCATAGTCCTGTCAAGTTATTACTAGCCAAATTAAATTTAAGATCTACTGACAATTATTGGTTAAACTATATAAATGCTCAATGTGTAAAGAAATTTAGAATTTCGGTTACTTATGTATATATATTTTTTCTACAGGGAAGCACGGGACCAACTACAGCAAGCGAGGATCGCATCCTTGCCCGGACCAGACCTAGAGGTAAGTCATTTTAGATTCATTAATATCAGTGTCTTCCAGTGGTTCATCAATACTCTTTTTTCATCATTTCTTTTATACCTAGGAAATAATCATAATGTTTATCGATACATGACAATTAAATAATATTTAAGACACGTTATCAATAATTATTACCGAGTAATTTTTATGAAACACAAATTCTCATGGATTCAGATTTTTTATAATTATTTTTCCATGCAATTTTGATATAGATTTGCTATTATAATACGCAAGGTTAGATGAGCAGAAAATAGCTAACCAAAAGTAATTTTGATCACAATGATGTATCGATTATAATTCAACATGTTCGGGAAGGTCTTAACATCTTCTCTCTCAAAAAAAAGGGAGTTATTCCGTCGCGTGAGGGCAGGATAAGGAGCAGGTCAGCAGACAAACACTTTCTTTTTGAAGCACATTGACCATATTTACTTAAAAACATTGCAAGCTTTCGACCACGCGGGATGACATGCCGCGCGGCCGCAACGCGGACCTTGTCTCGCTAAAGGGTGGGGACCGACTGCCGTGTGGGCACGGGAGGCGCTGCGGATCTCGCTCAGCGCCACGAGCGGTAATGTTTATAACTACCACAACTGTTAGCGGACCGTCCAAAATGACAACACGGTGCACCTAAATACCCGACAAGCGATCAGGAATACGAGACGAAAGATCGTATGTCGAGGCTTTCGGTAACAGTAAGCAAGGACTACATCATGCTGATGTCAGTCTCTTTGCATACAATGAGACTTCAAAATAACCTAATATAGCTACATACTTATGTTGGGATTTATGTTATTATCTAATGTAGTAAAGATATAACAAACAAAAAAATGCAAGACTGAAACACGGCTAGAAAGATGGTTTTATTGATTATATTTAGTAATAGTAGCATTTTTCATGTATAACAATGCAAATCAATAAGCTGCTTCCTTATTATTTAACCGTGACTAAGATAGACTCGGGCTTATGCTCAAATTACAAAGTATATTTATAGACGAATAATGTCTCCTGATAAACGTGACTTGCGATTTTACAACTGTAATTATTGTCTTTTTATTACTTTACCATAATGTATCATAACACTCAACGTCAAGTGTGTCATTTTACAATGTGATAAAGCGTAATGACACAACCAACCCAAGAGGAGGTCACTTGACATATCATTTTTTATTTTTTCGAAATACGCTTCGCTTCGTTATATATAAAAGTTATTTCATAGAATTATTATTTCTCTTCAATAATACTATCATTCAAATTGACATTAACCCTTTCGCATCGGTTGTTGGCATATCCCGTTAAAGATTCCCTGACCGTTGACATCGGTTGATGTGATATATCGTTTTGCTACTTTTAGTATTCATTGTGACATCCACGGTAGGAAATTTTAAGTGCAGTCATTCCCTTTATCAACCTACATGTATTTTTTACAGGAATCTGTAAAGCATGTAAATAAATATCGTTAGGTTTCGTTACAGGAGCGATTTTTCTATAAACCACATGTGTCAATGCCACCACATGTATAGAGTTACATAATGAAAACGTTTATTAAATATAATAGTTTTTTATGCATCATCTGATAGCTAAAGGATAGAAGAATCAATGTGATATATGATAATAGGTCAGATAAGTACATTTATGCTTCAAATACTAGTTTTAAGCAAAAAAAATGGTTTGAAAAATTCACGCTGTATTGACAGTATAATTCGTATTCCACCAAGCCGTAACGAAAGGTAGTATGTGGAATAGTTAAAAAACTAATCCACATACTCATGTAAAACTTTGTAATGAGATTAAGTATTTTTTTATTATTCTATCAGCATTTATATAAGCCTTGATTTTCATAAATATAAGTTGTTTCGACAAATCAATTTAACCTAATATTCTCATTGATATTGGATACAGGAGACTTTATATTTGAAAAAGAAACAAATCCTTTGTTTGCAATATCGTGATTTGAAATGCTCAGTTTCAGTCTAGTTCAAAGTAAACGGAATTTCACATTGAATTAATCAATTTGTGAAAATATGTATTGAACTGGCTATTTCCACAGCCCCCAATCACATTTGATTGACAGCTGTTCCATTCACTCTGTCACAAATGTCAAAAGCTTCTACTTTGTAATCACTTTTATAACATTAAATTCAAACACAGGAAGTTTATTTTGACATACTTTTTTGTACTTTCAAAGACCTGTAAATATACATGTATATATCCCTGTTTTATTATATTTACGTGCTGAGTGTATGTATTATATCATAAGACTTTTAACATAACGACTGCATAACCCATTAATTCTCAAGTACTTAATATTTTCATGGTTGAAAATGTCCGAAAAATAGAAGAGAATTTAAAAAGTGAAAATAAAAGTTTGGTTAGTCTGTGAGTCTTGTCATGTCTCTAATGAGTTTGCTCAGTTATTAGTGTGTAAGTCTTGTAAACATCCTAAAGAGAAAGCTTCATTATTTTACTTTTTTCACATTTATTGTAAAAATATTCCAGTACAAAACAAAAAATTTAATAGTTTACTATAAGTACGATTTATATTTTATATATTATATCGTCAGATAAGCGACTTAGGCGTTGAAGAACATAAAAATTTTACAGTCAAAAAATGCACTAGAAGTTGCTATAACATGACATTACTTCACTTTATAACACTCACCTACATTTTTATATTATCCTTGCCTGCGTTGCTCCGCATCATAAAATGTATAATCGAGAAGATAACGTACTTTGCATGTTTTTTTTTGCACTTTGAATCGTGTGTATTTTCGCAATACGTGGTCCAATTGACGAATGAGTGATCGTGCAAATGCTGCGACAGGGACGAGCGGTGGCATGCTATGTAATGACAGACATGTAAACTATTAACAATGTAAGTTTTAAGGCAATCGGTTGAATGTTATAGGAATGCATGCATACTTGACAGACACACACGAAAGATGTTCTGATTATTATTACATCAGCATTAAAATATCACTTTTTATGACAAAGTGGTCAATCCAAATATGCTTCTATATAAAAAGGTGGGTCTTTAGTATTGGGTCTTTTCTTCTGCTTCCGTTTTCAGCTCTCTTATACTTTCCGGTAGCGAGTTTCAGGCCGTATGTCTCGCTAAACTGAAAGCACGATTGCCAAAGACCGTTCTAAGATTATCTCTCGTCAGCTGCAGGTTAGTTTTACTTGCTCTGGTTGATCTAAGTGTCTCTTCATGCGCACTTATCTCCGATGTCATTTATATAAACTAACATCCTCCTCTCTCTCAAAAGGGGTGTTATTCCGTCGCGTGAGGGCATGGTGAGGAGCAGGTCAGCAAACAAAGACTTTTTCAGAAGCACATTGGCATATATTTACGTTAAAACTTTACAAGCTTCCGACCAAGCGGACAACATGCCGCTGGTCGTAATGCGACCTTCTCGATCGTCAACACATAACTGACGCGCTCGTGATCGGGCTCTCTCTGGGGGTGTCTATCATTAACACTCCCATGAGCGGGCAAGCGAACAGAAAATAAGAGACGAAACATTGTATATCGAGGTTTTCGGTACCAGTCGGCAAGGAATACATCATGCTGATGTCAAAACATTTATAGAAAATTTAGCAGCATATATTATATATGTACGTGTTCATATTGATGGTTGGGTTTGTGAATGTCATAGGTCTGAAACGTAGGAACGTTTGCTGATGGCATTGAGAGTGTTCAATTTAATGTTTGTGCTATGTCTCCTGATTGACTTAATGCCGGCTTGACCTGACCCCGATGCTGGACAATCAATCATTTGTTAGGCCATCAGATCCATCGCACACAATGTGGAACATTTGCTACAAACATTGGACGTTGTGTTCTTTCGAAGTTTAATACAAAAATGAATGCTGTCACGTGTTCCATTGTCATAGAATTAAATACAATTAATAAAAAAAAATGATTATTTTCAATCTTTATTAAAAATTCAAATTATTATTTTAAGAAAACAATAAGCATTATTATCATAAATGTGTTATTTTTTTTATTGGGAGTACTTTTGTTTATAACAATTTACTTTTAAAAAGTTTCGAAGAAATGTCAAGAGATGGCAGTAGTGTATTAAATTGATGATATTTTAAATCTTTATATATTTTCTATGAACATGAGTATGTACATTCACCTATTTTGAGTCTTTCAACTTATATATAGTCCGGAATCTACCGAATAGTTTTTTTTCAGTTAAATAGTTTAAAGGACCATGCTTTTTTTTAGTGTAATATATTGCATTTCCCCTTTGAAAAAATATATGAGTATAATCAGTTGCTCAGTTGATCACTGGTGTGATGCAGGAAAACTAGTCATACTAAGGAGAAAATCTTTCCATATAAGTTCCATATCTGGAGCATATGGTGACCACATATTCCTGTTGCCAAGTTCTGTCAGTTGTCTGGGAACATACCTGTTTTCTGACGGCCTCCAGAGCTAAAGCCCAAAGACTTGGAGAGAAGGCGGCTGTAGTTTATGCACATTGCGGCATCCTTAACCGGTTCTATGCCACAAGCGTCTATAGACGCTCTACAATCCCGTGCACGGGAGGCCGCCCATACAAAGATCACGTCTAAAGACGCTCCACTTTAACACTTAACACATTTGTTGATTACGGGACGGGTATTTTTACCTTTTACGTACTCTGATCCTTAAAGTCGGGTAGGGTATTTATATTTGTTTTTTTCTACAAGCATTTGACTTTTTCTTACTTATAAGGTTCGACGTTATCAATTTTACAAAAGTAAACGCATATTTAAGACACAGGGTCACTACAAATTCGTTTCAATTTTTAGAATAAGTAATGTTTGTGTATTTTGTAAAATCAACATATATTTTTAATTTTATTGTATAATCGCTCGTATTTTATGTATATTTTTTGTGATAATGCCCTTCATAAGGGTTATTATTACCATGAATATCATACTCTAAATCTTAAAAAGTATTTATAACTCTAAAAAACGTACCCTTAAAGTTTTAATGTGTATTTTCAAGTTGTGGACATAATTTAAAATCATTTTTAGATGTTCTACAACTTTTCAATTATTTTGCTGGTGGTGCTATAATTGGTGAGAGTATCATATTGAAAAAATGTGTAGTTATGCAGGATATTTTAAAAGTTATAGCAGTTTATGTAGAAACATATTTTTATGCGCGACATCGATTTATCGCCCGTATTAGAGTATCAGCCGAGCGCGAATGTCACCCGATGCGAATGTGTATCTAACCAATTTTGACTATTTTTAATAATTCAATATTTTGAGCGTAAAGTGACATACATATCTTGCTGCCATGTTGAAATAATTAGCTACTACGTATTGTCAAGAATTATCGATAATACATCGATTTTAAAAATAGCTTTTAATTTTTCAAAAAAAATGACGGCCCTCGGGGTACATGTCCCAACCAAGTCCATATTCGCCTTTTGCCGACTGTAGTATGAAAGGCAGCCTTGTACGCGCCGCTTAACCGTCGACATTCCTCACAAAGTCAAACCATCGTTCCCCCATTATTATACGCAGGCATCTGCTCTCAAACCCTATTATACGGCTGCATTGGTTCTTGTTGATATGCCAAGATTCACAGCCGTAAGATGATACAGGCGCTGTATAGTTTTGTATTATACGTGTTTACATAAAATTAAAAAAAAAAAAAGTGTCGATTGTACGAGTGGCTTAAGCTCAGGCAGGTTGTGGTGTGTAGTTGTGTGTAGTTGTGGTTCGTAGTTGTGGTTGTGTAGTTGCTGTGATTTGATCTGTGAAAGCTTTTTGTGTGATTGGGGCGCGGCTGGCATGAGCAAGACCGCGCCCCCAAAACGACACGCGACGATTAGGAGAGACTCCAAGTATCACTGTGAGGTTAGGTAGAGGTGGTGGTCAAGCTGAGAAATTATGAAAATCGAGACAGCCAGTTCACCAGTTGCCTCGTGCGCCAAATTTCCCGTGCACCAGACGTCCACTGCTCCCCACGTCGTTACCGATGAGTCGTTGAACGAATTGTCTGGGGACCATGAAATACGGAATCTTAGATAAACACTGCTCGTGTTTGTTTTTTTTTTTATGTAAACACATACAGGAGAATACCGACAGATGGTGATAGTAATTTTTTGCCTCATCTGTGGAATTCTATGACGCTTACCATGGTGTATATGGCTAAGCGCTGCATGTGGAGTGTTGATCCGCCAACGTCATAGACTACAGCCCGAGATTCACGCATCATCCTTTATTATTACAGGAATCTACTATGAATGGGTGGTTTTCACGGGACGACTTTTGTCTACCACCAATTTTAATTGATAGGCTATGACTGACATTTTACGGGTGATGGATCAAATTCACACCAACCGGGGTATTTTAGAGCTCAGAAATCGATTAAAAAATCCTTTTTTTTTTAATCTCCGTCGGGGATCGAACCCACGACCTTTGGCTTGCAAAGCAAACGCGTTTACGCGTAAGTATCAATATTTACTTTAACACTTGAGTGTAATCGAGTGTAAGAGTGTACAATCCATTCAAATATACTAACTAAACGCAAATAGTCTTATATTTTTAGCAAAATTAAAAAAAAAAGTTAAATAGTAATTACGAGTACTAAACGATTTTTTCATTGTTTTAATAGTCATGCTCTTGTTTGAGCATAAAACATGTCATAAGTTTTGCTAATTATATAATTAATTTTGAAATTGCTCGTGTTTATTTTTATGGAGCTCGCGTGCCCGCGGTTGAAGTGTCCTGCCCAAGATACATTAATTTTCGCGTTATCGTCGATTTTTGGCAAATGCGTATTAATTGCTGCTATTTTCAGCAATGACAGCAAATTTTAGCGAACTATTATCGCTTGGCTTTTGCGGGAGGGGTCAAACCACTCTCACGCCAACCTGCGCCATTTAAAAGTATGTTGTATAAACTTTACCCCATGCGATTCCCACGACGGAATATTTTACTCAGTAAATTTAAATCATTTCGTGATGTTCTGCTACAGCCAAGGGATATGTTTTAAATGTTATTGAAAAAAGTTTTACATCTTGGTCAAACGGTCACCACTACAAATTGTCAAAATTCTCATTTTTGTACTCGGAGGTTCCCCTGGAAATATATGTAGTTCACGAGGACATCTAGGGCGAAAACCCGGGGACTTAATACAATCCAGATGTACTTGAGGCCTGGATCATTTGGTTCCAAGCGACGGCTTAACATAGACGAAAATTATACCAACAATGGGATGGAAAAAAGTATTTCGAGTATTTAATAGTTTTTGTGATGTTTGACAATTTTCATCCGCAACAAGGCCACTCGCGCTATTCTTCTTGTCGTCAGTCCATATTGCAGGGGTCGGCCAATGCTTCGTTTGCCAGTTCTTGGGCGTCACTCCGATACTTTTCTTCCCCATCGACCATCGTTTCTCCGACAGATATGTCCTGCCCATTGCCACTTGAGTGTGCCTATTCGTTGCGTAGCCTCCACTACTTGAGTGGAGGCTACGCAACTGATCCGGCCCTGAAAATGAGAGACTCCAACTCTGGCAACAAATCGCACCAGAGGATTTCATTACTCCAAAGGAAGGCCTCCCAACTGGCAAGAGCCTTGAGTGGCGAACCTGGAAATCCCTAAACAGATTAAGAACCGGAGTTGGTAGAACAAAGGACAACCTCGAGCGGTGGGGAATCCTTCGGCTGGGAGAGACACTATTGTGCGACTGTGGAGACCTGCAGACCACCTCACACCTACGATGCTGCTCCATGTGCCCAATAAGTTGCACATCTCAGGACCTAATGCTGGGCAACACACGAGCTATCGATGTTGCCAGATATTGGAAAAAAATAATTTGACGTCGCTGACACGAAGAAGAAGAAGAAGACTACTTGAGTTCTTCTGCGGATATTCTCGTTTCGGATTATATCTTTTAGCGACACTCCGAGCATGGATGGATCTCCACATAGCACGCTGGGTGACCTTTATTTAATGGGTAAGAACTTTCTTAAGAAATCGACCAAATAATATACGAGGTTATAAATCATAAAAGTTATTAGGATAACTACAACAGTTATAATAATCAAATACATATACTTCTTCTATAGCCTAGCCATTTCCCATCATCTGGGGTCGGCTCTCCTTGTGAAAATTTTCCATGTCTATCTGTCCTGCGTTGCATTCTTCGTCAAACCCAATCAAATACATATACAATATTGATAATTATAATGATTGTAAACTGGCCTTTAGAACATCGTTAATGTACATGCAATATGTTTGTTTTTGTTTTGAAACAATTCCAGTAGATAACACATTAGTATCGACTGAACGTCACGTCATATTATATGCTCGCAGTTTTATGACAGAAACTTTGACAGATGACTGAATAACGTGTACGCTTTTATCTTTTTTGTTTATAGCTTTAAATTTTACATGCAATGAAATTTTCTATCGTTCATGATAATAACAACACGAGATAATTAATACAAGTCATTGATTTTATTTTTTATTGATGTAGCCGTCAAGCGTTAATCAAAGGTTATCAGAAATTAAAATTGTCAAAAACTACCGAAAGAAAATGCTCGACGAATTCATAAACAATGATCCGTCTTCACGTCGTACTGGTATTTCTATTGACGGACGTGGCTTAATGGAATGTTGATTTCTATCTCCAAACATACTGTGAAGTGGTAAAAGTTGGTATAGGAGTTTGCGTGTTGTTTCATAGACCGAAGGACGAAAGCCACGTGCCGACTATCGTGTTAAATCAATTTATCGATAGATGTATTCTACGAGGGTTATCCATAAAATAAGTTTCCCAGTGATTTTTCACAGTGTAAAACATGTTTAATTCCATGAATGCGTACTCAATCCACATTTATCGTACGGTCAACATTCTTGGCACCCATCTCGCGCAAACCTTAGCATATCCTAGATCAGTGGTTCCCAACGTGGTCTATATAGACCCCAGGGGTCTATGAGGACCTCCAAGGGGTCTACGGCAACAGGTTTTTTTTTTGGGGTATATGAGATGAAAATGGGGGTCTACTAAGAGAATCACATCTCGGCCCCTGTTCAACGAGCTTTATCCCATTCCAAGGAACTTAATAGACCTCGCTTCCCGCCGACACGAAAGCAATGACGCTATGAAACCATCTAAGCTGGTGGATCATATGAGATAATGGTTCTCAGTCATCAACCCTGAAGAAGACCCCTGTAATGGCGGTCGAAATATTAAAGAAGAGTAATTCGCCACACACGGCTAAGCCCAAAATCCACAATGTGCAAACACTCTTCTATTGCTTAGTCACCCATGCAATAAAAATAATTTCGCAATTATTTGAATGTGTTCTCGAATATTTCATACACTTTTTATTACATTTAAGTGTTTCCATTTTGATTTCAATTACATGTGCAATATAAAACGCATGAGAAATTCGCTCTCTGAATTGGGCATCACTTGCGTGGAATATGTGGAAGCAATCAGGTGATGTAACCTGCAAGTGAGTTGCACATGAAATATCTAATGGAATATCATTTTTGCTTGCACTTCAATAATTTATATATCACAATATACTCGTACCTACGTACAAAGTTTATTTTTGATGAATCGTTTGCTTTATATATCGACCCCCGACCTCTGTACACTTACAATATTCTAAAGCCCTGTTCACATTTAACATGCATTTCAGTATTTTTATACCATATTGAATTATTTATATTTTTAACTGAAATAAAATATAAAGTTAATATTTTTACGAGCGTTATCCATAAAATAAGTTTACAAATGTTCACAGCGTAAAACATGTTTAATTCCATGAATGCGTACATTTTTGAAAAGTTCAGACTTTTACCTATTTTTCTACATAGTCGCCACCGAGGTCAATGCATTTTTGCATGCGGTATACGTGCTTTTGAATGTCCGAGTCAAAAAAATCTGCCGCCAAACCTTGCAGAGATACCTGAGAACCACTTCTTCCAGCTCTTCTCTATCGCCGAAATGCGTTCCACCCAGGTGTTTCTTCATGTCAGGGAAGAGATGGTAGTCACTAGGGTGGGTGTTTGACAATACCCCATCCAAATTTATACATATTTATCCATATCTCGTACATATTTAACTGTTGTTTAAGATTATGTATTGTACAAAACAATTTAGTAACAATATTATTCAAACCATTTAATACTATGTCATGTATCGTACGAGATATTGTAATCTAAAGTTAAAATTTCTGGAGCACAATCAAGCGTGAAATTAAATTTTTTTATTACACACATCTAGTGTATTTAAAATATTTCAAAAGACGTTTAACCCTTTCGCATCGGTTGTCGGCATATGCCGTCATAAGATTCCCCGACCGTTGACATCGTTTGACGTGATATATCGTTTTGCTACTTTCTTAGAATAGTTTTTTATGCATCATCTGATAGCGAAAGGATACAAGAACCAATGTGATGTATGAAAATAGACCAGATTATGCTTCAAATACTAATTTTATAATTGACAGTATAATTTGTATTCAAACCGAGCCGTAATGAAAGGATTAAATTGTTTTTGGTAGATTCTTAGAATATATTTAAATTTTTATAAGTTACTGAAATATATTCGGGTTGATAGATCGGGTTGAGCTGCCCCTTAGGATAAAATTGTCCAGGTCTCTGAGCGTCGTGCTAATCATCTGATTTTCTTAAAAAAAAAACGATTAAAAAATGGCCCAAAAATATTCCTAGGATACTATACAACGACCCTTTCTACAAGTACTCAGATTTCTGTTCTGGAGGTTGTCGGGAACCATGTATGTTCCCAAGTGGACTTTCAGGTGCAGATATGTCCTACAAAAAGGAATGGACAGCGGCAGCTGACAGAACAAAGTGGCGTCAATTTGTGGTGATTATATGTTCCAGATATGGAACTAATATAGGAAGAAAAAAATAAGAAAACCCCTTCCAGTATTCAACAATTGATACATACATACAAATTTACAGCAAACATCACCTTATATGACACTTCTATCATCAATGAATCGGAAGATAAAATACGGCGGACGCTGGGATTCGAACCACGAACCTTTGCAACGATTGTTCATTTGCTCCGCACCACTTATGATCACTTATGAGGTGCGCAGGATACTCGTATGCGAGTTCATTAATGTCACAATGCTCAGTCATGAGCGACACTTATTTGCCGCTTTATTATTATTGTGATAGTTATGAATATAAATATCGTCGTCTATCGCGTACGTGGCTTTATATGGGTCAGTGCTGCTTATCAGGAATGCAATGTTTTGTGCATCATAATAACTATATAGTGCAGTTGGATTGACGGTTGTCAGTCGCACGCCACTCGCAGTGGACACCGCTTACCCCGAACATCCTGATAACAGAACTGTATCTTTTAGATTCGTCCCCCACCCCGAAGTGATTATATTCGATGGTGTTCAAAAAAGTAAGGCGCCTCTATGGAGCGCGGTTGCAGCAAATGACCAAGGTACATTTCTTCATTTATCGACGCACATGATTGCCATATATTATTTGCAAAATTGATTAATTTCTTACGTTCAGTGTTTAGCATTACAAGCTATGTATTGTGCTATGTTTACACGGGCAGAGTGCCAGCGAGGCGAGATAGTCGAGCTCACATTTATCAACGTGTAAACTAGAAGAAATTTTTTTAAGTATGATTGATATCGGCTCATAAGATCGCTCTGTATTTACTCTTCTAGTAGCTAATTCGTGTAATTATTTCGTGTGCATTATACATACTGACATCCTCGTTTATCAAAGGACGATTCCATGTCGCCGTGATCGTCATCGGAACGTTCGGATTGATAGATGAGGAACAGGTCGCGAAACATTTTTTTTTCTAGAGGCAAATCGTAATATATTTAAGATAAAAGATTGGCAAACTTCGTCCGTCCGGGTCCAACAACCCAAGTCTATGACGCAGGTACCGAACAGACTCCGACTGACACCGCCGGTAGTTGTGACAGCACAGCGCCGAAATTAACACAGTGGCCACTTGGTGAACTGTGGCGCTCTACCTGGCATGACTTGTCAAACAAACAAAATGCCTACGCAAGCGCCATGTCATGTTACTAAATTTTTTATATATGCGTTTCCGATGAGTTCACAATTCGGCCCTGAAAATTAGAGATTCCAGCTCTGGCAACAAGTCGCATCAGAGGATTTCATTACTCCAAAGGAAGGCCTCCCAACTGGCAAGAACCTTGACTGGCAGACCTACAAATCCCTGAACAGATTAACAACCAGAGTTGGTAGAAGAAAGGACAACCTCGAGCGGTGGGGAATGCTTCGGCAGGGGGATTCACTATTGTGCGACTGTGGATACCTGCAGACCGCCTCACACCTAAGATCCTGTTCCAGGTGTCCAACAAGCTGCACATCTCAAGACCTAATGCTGGGCAACACACGGGCTATCGATGTTGCCAGATACTGGCAAAAATAATTTTATGTCGCTGACACGAAAAAAAGTATCTGTTCTATTATTGTACTACGTACACCAATATCATTTTCTGTTGTGAAAAAAATTGGCTCAATTAAATTTGATAACACTGCACTTGAAAATCGTTTCTTTAACGGTTTATTTATTTAAGGGATTTTTACCTGCAATAATATACCTTTAATTAAATTAATAAAATACTGTTGGGGAAAATTGAAAACTAAATGTATATGTAATGACGAAACTGAATTATTGATCTTTTTTGAAAAGTTTATTTTTCCCTGTAATATAACATACATCATTAGTTTTTTTTATAATTTCAAGGCTGGTACATCGTGTTGTGTTGGTATTCGTATGGTAATAAAATCCATATCACTTGGAAAAATCGCTGGAAGCGTGTAAAAAATAGTCATATTCACTATCACAATTATTATAGACGTAATAATAATACACTTCCGTGATAGTTACTGTTTGGCACGCGTGCCGAAAGTGACATTCTTTTGTATTCAATGTTAACATGCAATAATGTCAGTAAAATGAGGATCAGTCTCAAAAGTCCTTTATTACACACTACATATACGACATGAAGCTTTCCGTTTTCAGTTTGTAAATATAGATTTTCCTTTATTGAAATTGTAACAATTACATTTATGTATACAATAGATTTGCTGGCAGGTATAGCTCAATGGTCAAAGCGTTTGCTTTGAAAGCCAAACGTCGTAGGTTTGATCCCTGACGCAGATTAAAAAAAAGGATTTTTAATCGTTTTCTGAGCTCTAAAATTGCCCCCGGTTAGTGTGAATTTGATCCCTCACCCGTTAAAAATGACAGTCATAGCCTATTAATCAAAATTGGTGGTAGACGAAAGTCGTCCCGGGAAAAATGATGCGTGAATCTCGGACTGTAGTCTATGACGTTGGCGGATCAACACTCCACATGCAGCGGTTAGTCATATGCACCACGGTAAGCGCCATAGAATTCCACAGATGAGACTTCAGAGTTACTATTACCATCTGTCAGTATTCTCCCACCTCAGCATCTTCATCTCTGCCACATGAATCCTATTCAAGTCACGTTTCAGCGGGGTCCAACACTCCGATCCGTAGAGCATAGCTGGCCTTACAGCAGTTTTGTAGATTTTACCTTTGGTCCTAACTGGAATCTTGCTGTCACACAAAACACCAGAGAGAGACCTCCATTTCAGCCATCCTGTGATTATTCAGATATTAAAATAGCGCAATTTAAATTAAAAAATCTTTAACTTTTGCATCAACAAAATGATCAAATATACAATTATATATTTTCACAATATATTGCGGTTCTAGTCAATTTAATTCGTGTTAATCTCTTTCGTAAGTTGTTATTGCAAAAAAGTACATCACACTGCACTTGTATATATAACATTTTTTAAAATATTTTTTTCGTCATATCTTGCTGATGAATTTCACATTTCCCGACCGACATTTGGAACTAGCCAACACATCTCTCAAATGTAATTATACTTGCGCAAATGATTAATTTAATTAGGCGCTCCTCTGTGTGATGCTTTGAAGAAAAAAATTCAATCGCGTCTTTTTTGTAATTTATGATTATTTGCGATGTTTTGCAATGGTAATATCAAAATTGCGAAATCGATTATGAGAAGCTGTTATTTCTAAATGTTTATTATTTAACACATTTAGTACACAGATTGAGCTAGTGTCATTTACGTACTGTGAAGGTGTGCTGTGTGTTCATTGACATTTAACCCTTTTGCATCGGCAAAGATTCCCCGACCGTTGACATCGGTTGACGTGATATATCGATTTGCTACTTTCAGTACTCATTGTGACATCTACGGTAGGAAATTGGAAATGTAGTCATCCCCCTTATCAACCTAAACGTATTCTTTATAGGAATCTGTGAAGCATGTAAATAAATATCGTTAGGTTTCGTCACAGGAGCGATTTTTCTGTAAACCACATGTGTCAATGCCACCACATGTACGGAGTTACATAATGAACGCTTGTTAAATATAATAGTTTTTTATGCATCATCTGATAGCTAAAGAATAGAAGAACCAATGTGATATACAAAAATAGGTACGTACATTTATGCTTCAAATACTAGTTTTAAGCAAAAAAAAATGGTTTGCAAAAGTCACGCCGTATTGACAGTATAATTTGTATTCCACCGAGCCGTAACGAAAGGGTTTTTGTCGGCTAAGTCGCATCAGAATCACGAGCTTATCATCATTACATATCCGCTCCCTAGCTGGAGCATATGGTCGTCGCATATTGCCGCTATAAAGTTCAGTCAACCGCCAAGATCTTTGCTTCAAAATGTATCAGTTCTGTCTTCCACAGCATTATAGTTCCTGAGGGTCTTCCAGTACAATAAGAGCCTGTGGTCTTGAAGCAAAGGTGACTGTATTTTATGCTCTCTTGCGGCATCCTATGAACATGTCTTATCCAGCTTCATCTCTTGATAAAATTATAATGAAAGGCACCTGTATACCTGGAGGTTCATATGGGAACATAGATTTGGATTTTCAATAGTCATCCTCTTTTTTGGCCTTAAGGTGTGGCTCAATCCTATCGGTGGCATGTATGGAGCTTTGATTTGATTAAATCGTTTTAAAAATCAAGCTTGGTCGTGTTTTGAATCGACGGTGTTTGAATGACAAAGCCGATTCATCAAATCATTGTACTCTAATGTTTTACACCTTCTGCTGTCAAAACCCATTATACGGCTGCACTGGTTTTTAGGTCAAGTGCCAAGATTCGCAGCTGTATAGAAGGATGGGGTCACACAAGCATTATATAATTGACACTTTGTTTTGATCGAGTATATTTACGAATTCGAGATTTTAACACGGAGTACAAAAAATTATTCCAGCGTTCTCATGGCGAGAAGCTCTCACTATATCTGCAGGCTACTCAGGCTCTCAGTGTCCTGTGCGCTAGAATATCACAAATGCTCGAAGCTTTCAGTAGTCTAACCGTCAGTGCACGAAATATATGTCAACAGGGGATTTTGTATAGCAGCCGAGTTTTCTTTGCATCAATTCGCATGCTTAGTCCCAAGGATTTTGCTAGTCGATGATGTTTTGCACATCTGCAGTGGAGTGTTATATGATGACTCTACATAGTGATATATCCAACACTCACTGGGGAGCCCAACCACCCCTTCTTCGTACCTTAGCTTTAGCACTTTGTTTCTCAGCCGGAGAATATGCGGCACTAGTGTGGGTTCGATCAGCCCACTGTAATCAAGTGGATACTGCCCTGAATGATGCATGCAGAGTCGTCACAGGCTGCCTCAAACCAACACCCATTTCTAAACTATACCCCTTGGCTGGCATCGCACCACCACACATAAGACGCAAAGTCATATGCGCCGAAGAAATGCGTAAGGCAATCAACCAACCGTCCCACTGCTTGTATAATCAGATACCCCCAACACCAAGATTGAAGTCGCGAAGCAGCTTTCTGAAATCCACACAACCTCTCATATCCGGCCCTGAAAATGAGAGACTCCAGCTCTGGCAACAAATCGCACCAGAGGATTTCATTACTCCAAAGGAAGGCCTCCCAACTGGAAAGAACCTTGACTGGCGGACCTGGAAATCCCTGAACAGATTAAGAATCGGAGTTTGTAGAACAAAAGAAAACCTCGAGCGGTGGGGAATGCTTCGGCAGGGAGAGACACTATTGTGCGACTGTGGAGACCTGCAGACCGTCTCACACCTAAGATGCTGCTCCATGTGCCCAACAAGCTGCACATCTCAGGACCTAATGCTGGGCAACACACGAGCTATTGATGTTGTCAGATACTGGGAAAAAATAATTTGACGTCGCTGACACGAAGAAGAAGAAGATAGTAATATATAATATATTGTCGAGATTATAACTCGTTATTATTGATAAATATTATAAATTGTGTAACCGTGACTTGGATAAGATTCATGTGGCAGAGATGAAGATGCTGAGGTGGGCGGGCGGGCGGTGGGACTAGAGTGGACAGAGTTCGAAATTAGCATATTCGGGGCTCATTTCAGGTGGCCCCATACCTGAAAAGATAAGGGAAAACCGCCTTAGATGGTATGGGCGTGTGACACGGAGAGATGAGGACCACATGGTAATGAAAGCCCTCAAGATACCCACGCTGAGAAGACCACAGGCAACCTGAACTGCAACTGTAGACATGGATCTGAAAACTCATGACGACAGACATGACGAATGTGCACAAGAAGAGCTGACCCCAGATGATGGGAAATGGCGAGGCTAAAGAAGAAGATTATAAATTGTGTAACCGGTAATAGCTTTTAGATGTTTCGGACGGTCGTATTGCGAAACCGGTCGGATATTTTGCTTTATTTACAATGGAGAGCTGCTATTATTGTCCTTTTGATGACAGTCTGGCATAAAATCTCAATAAATAAGATGAGTCCACGTGAACGTAACATTGTGACGACACCTGCGTGAGTTTGTCACAGCAGAACAACACCATTGGCGTCTGAGGCATCCTTCATAAATCTGATCGCTTGCGCCACCTTCTAGCAACACTGATGAAGTCCACTCTTAGCTGGACGCACTTCCAAATAACGTAGAAAATTCGAAACGTTACACAACTCGACTATCGATTCCGCTGGTAGTCTTTTTGAGTGTTTTTTTTTTGATAACTGGGCGGCGAAAGAGGCGGTTATCGTATTCATTACACACTGCATAATATCAATTCACCAGATATTTAATTATTTTATTCTATTAACACGAATGTTTTTTTAATTAATTTTGTAAGATTAAAACTCGTGAAGTTATTTGTGTGATGACATGTTATTGCCGTATCGATTTCTTTAATAAACGCATTATAAAAAAAAATATTATTGATGTATAATCCAAAAAGGTGTATATTTAAAAAAAGATGAAGCTTCGTATATCGTAGCTTTGACAGTCGATAAGGACCGAATTAGTCAATAAAGCTTACGTATTACATATTTTTTTATTTATTAATCTTGTTTTTACATGGATCACGAAAACGAACCTTGGTCAAAAGTGTAGTGGACGAAAATATGTAAACATAATTACAGTAAGCTCACAGTTATATAGGCTAAAAAGGTGTAGAAAGTTTCATTAAAAATCTTAATTGACGACAGTTATTTTTATTTTTTTTACAGATTGAAAAGATTTATATATAAATACATATAAATATCTATTGCCATTGTTTTTACATGGATCACGTTAGATATGGCCTCTGCTTAGGACACTGCAGTTTCGACTAATTCGTAACTTTCCTTAATCCATCACTGTCAAGAGAAAACTGAGCTGCATAATACTTCGTAAGTGTTCGAACCTATTTATATAGGAAAGGGGGTAGGGGGTGTGTCTATCAGGGAATGATAAGAGAGAGAGACAGATAGGGTAACAAGGATGAAGAAGATAATGATTTAGGTTTTTTTTTAAACCTACATCATTCTTTTATAAAAAAACATTTTTTTTCTTACGATGTGGAGACCTTTTACGATTATGTTTAACAATAACTATGATTACAATTACGTCACACTACTTGATCGACAGATCGGTTAAAGGTGCTTGGTACAACTGTGAAATTTTGATTGAATAAAATCGTCGCGTTTATTTTGATTTGAAAACGTTTTCCCGCTTGCCGCGTACTACAAACCTTTCGATGGCTTGGAAACGTATGATTTATGGCTAATTTTCTCAATCGTCTGTCAAATATTTGTTCGCTCGCTTCAGTTGTGTTGGACATAACGCTGCCGAATGTCCGACTGGCTGTTTCCAAATTAAGTAACATACGACCGACAGAATGCGAGACATTTTTTATTGGTAATTGATAACTATTTACATACCGCTTATGATATGTTTGATTTAGAGTGTTGAAAAGCGATGAGATATGCATACGTTGTGCATACGTGTGTGGGTAACTGATTATTAATTTACGATTGCCGTATACGTTTGTTTTTTATTTTTTAATTTCAAATGCTGCCGGTATTACAGTTAGGCATTGCACATTTAAATTGCTTCAATACATAATGGCTAAGAAATTAATTATATGTGCTGTTAATTATGATGATAATGTGCTGTTTTATTACCACACACAAAAATCTTCTTGTCACAATCTTGTAGTTTGGAAACTCTGGTTCTAAGTTGAAAGGTAATCGCCAATCATGCACTTTCATGTTTTTTATTGCTTTATTGGTATTATATACCTGTCAATATATTATGAAAATATATATTATTTATTATACGAGTATCATTATATTCTTTAACTTCGAGACTTATGATTGATTTCACACACTTGTAAAAAATATATTTATTTTAGTTTTTTTTATTCGCGTATTTTTATACACAAAAGTAATAAAATGATTACTGTAACCAATTAATAAATATTTTTCTTTATGTTTTAATTAGTATATAATTTGTTTCTGCCGATAAATGTTATTTTATTAATGGCAAAGATCATGAAAATAACAAAGATTTGTAGCTTGTGCTAAGATGGCCTTAAAAAATTACCGTAGCTGCTATTGTTATTGTCTCGTCCAAAGTGATCTCTATACACGGAGCTGAACCGACGACACGTGTTGTTCTCAGTCGATTACCTATGAAAGTACAATTCTGTGCAATGTTGCTTAACTTCAATGATCGGACGAGATTAGGTGTTTCAATGTATGTGTATAAAACCTGACGTTCACGTATCCCCAATATATAATCGTGTCGGAAACAACAGGGTCAGATCCTGTCTGCCCAGAAGTGGGCGACGTCGATGGCGTTACTCCCATCCTCCCAGCCATCATCAGGTGTTTCTGGGTGCAGCTACTCGGACACAGCGCACATTCCAGAAGGTGGGACAGGGTCTGCTCCACGCCGCAGTCACATTCAGTCGGTCCGCTGTAAAACTGCCAAGCTTTTATTTGTGTCCTCGTCTTTCATACTCCGGTCCGAAGTCTCTTAAGGGACCTCCATATATTCCACCCCTGGCCGTGTCCAGGGGCTAGGTCCTCTTTCGGGGCAATCCAAGTATTCCCCTCAGTTGCGCTTCTCCACATGTTCAGCCGCAGGGTGACCTCAGGTATCACCAGTTCCGTTGTCGGCTGTAGGAAACGTCTTCCTCATTTGAGCCGTGTGGTTATCTTTTAATACACAAACATAGGGTGGAGTGTGTCGAGGGTTGCTTTGGAGAGCTCCTTCTTGGTGACTTCTCGCCGTATGTTTGGAGCGATGCCCGAGAGTTGGTATAGCTTTGATATTGGTGTACGTTCCCGTAAGAAACGTATATGTAGAAGAACACAAACATAAGACGCATTTCGTCTAATTCTGTTCTCTCGTCATCGTAAAAGAGCGTCAAATATAGTATTAGATATATTCGGTGGATATTTTTTATGGATAGCTGACATAGTTCACATGATTCAATCGTACAAGTACATAGCTTTTACTCAATCAAAACGTACTATTCTCGCATGTACTCGTATCTCGTAAAAAGGAATGTTTCTCCAGTAATATTGGGTGTTATCGATGCCACGGACTGAACCTTCAATGTATGGATTGCGTGGTGAAAATCTGGTTTAGTAAATTATTTAATTTGGGCACGTGATTGACTGTCGATTTCACAAAACACTGACCTGAGAAATTGGGACGTTTAAATGTTTCAGTTTACAATTTAATCGTAACTTTCCGATTAGGGCTTTCGGAAATCGACCTTGACTACTTGATAGTCGAATTGATAAAATTGGTTTAATTTGAATTTTTAATGGTGACGAAAGTAAAGCAGCATTTGAATTTAGAATTTTCTTTAGTGATCGCAGATAGTTTTCAAATTCATTAACTATTGGCAGGAATTTGTAGCGCATATGTTCCAGTTGGAATATGGAAGAAGAAAAACGTATTATTTTTATTGAATAAAATACATTTCCAATAACAGTAAGGTTATCAACTGACAATACTTGTGAAACTGCATAATGCTAATTTAAAATTAATTTAATTTAAAAAAATAACAAATTAAAAATATTTTCTTTTGATTCAAATTTATTTTAAACGCTTACATGTTTCGGCCTCTATGGAAATCTGAATCAAATCTAAATATTTTTAATTTGTTAATTTTTAAATTAAAATCAATTTAAAATTATAATATACACTTAGAAATTAAACATTAAAATGAATACTTTTAAATAAAGTTGCATGCCTCTAAGAATGTATTTTTTTAAAATGTGTGTAAACAAAAATTACAAATTTAAATAATTATTTACAAGGAAGACATTACTCAGATGTAAAATTAGACTGTTGATTTCTTATCTGATGTAATTGAACTTGACATTTATTATTATACATATTTAGTATTTACCTTTTTACAAACCAAAAATAATCACATAATTTTTGCTGTATTTAACGTTAAATTTAAAATTATAAAATCATCTAGTGTTTACCCAAATCGACATTATTTTGGGTAAATTAATTTATGATCTTATTATACATGTATTTTCTGCGATTTTCTCTTTGATGATTCCAATCGAATATTCTCGATTACATTAGAATATAATTTAAACCGATGTTGTACCGCATCGCTTAAAAGGTTAATGTTAAATTTACAATTCCCAATAGACTATAATTTATAGTCATTACTAAAAATTCTGACCTTAAATAATTTAACATAATTTACCTAATGTTATTCTGCAGCTCGTCACATCATAGTTAATGCTTGAAAAAGTCTTCCGCCTACACATTTTTCTTAATTTTTCATATTTGATGGGTGTCTCAACAAGAACGGATGATTTAAATATGCCTCTGTTTTGTCTGATATGATTCTAAAGTAAACTATTACCACAATTAGATGGTAGATAGTCCTTAATTGCTAAGAAGGGATCAATATTCCAATAACTTTAATTTAGAAATGGTAGTAATTGTGTCTTGTTACAGATTGACAGTTGTTTTTAGATGGATCACGTTAGATATGGCCTCTATTTAAGAGACTGCAGTTTCGACTTACTCGTATCCTTCCTCAATCCATCACTATCACGAGACGACTGAGCTGGATAATCCTTCGTAAGTGATCGAACCCATTTATATAGAGGGGGTAGGGGGTGTGTCTATCTCTCCTACATAAATGGGTTCGACCACTTACGAAGTATTATGGAGCTCAGTTGTCTCATGAAAGTGATGGAAAAACTAGTCTCCTAAATAGAGGCCATATCTTACGTGATCCATCTAAAAACAACGTAAATAAATAAATATCTATTATTTAGAATGTATCTCAAAGTGAATGCTGAAAATATTGAAAAAAATGTATAAATACACATTTTAAAGAGTATTATCTTGACTGGTAGATCAATATCCGTTCAATATATGGATGATATATGGCAGTGGTCGGGAAATCGGGGTAAATTACCCCAAATGGGGTAAAAATGTGTTTCTTGGGGTAATAAGGAAATTTTTCTAGTTTGCTATTTCATAAAACATACTATTTTCGTGTAACTTTTTTGCTATTTTCCGTGTAAATTAATTCAATAAATAATGTTTGTTTAAACTTACATTGATTGTCTTCTTTTCAAAATGGGGGGAAGGGGTAATATCGACTTACGCAAAAATATTTTGGGGTAATGGTTAAAAAAGTTCCCCGACCGCTGATATATGGTCACCAAAAATTACCACCAATCACTTCTGTCACTTGTCATTGTCTGTATATACCTTGTCCCGAGACATCTCTACATCAAAAGGTGTATTTGCAAATATTAATGGTTCCCGATGACCTCCAGGGCCGGAGAACCTCCAGGGGACTTGACGACACATCAGCTTTAGTATCCGAAGCATATTTTGAGCGATTTATTAATTATTAAAAAGAAGCTTAAATGTTTAGGCTGACGCTCAAGAGAGACGGCTCAGTCTAATGAATTAAACTACATACTATATTATGCCGTTTCTCCAAAAAGGCTAATTTTAAGTTAATCAACATTTTTTTGTTGTATTTTTTTGACAGAAATCACACACGATAAATTACATACACTTGTTAGTATACCGTCAAACCATCACTAAGCGTAACTATAAACATTAATCAATGACACGCATGCGCGAGAGAGTGTATGCACGAGAACCTTCAAATAAGTGAGTTACATATTGTGAATTGTTTACATACAAGAATTAAAAAAAAAAACTGAGATAAACGCACTGTATTATTTTTTCCCCGAGAGTAAAGCAACCTGCGACACATTCCCACATGTACTCGCACTTGTACTTGCGAGCCCTGCAATTAAATAGAAAATAAGTGATATTTACGTGTAATTTATGTTAGCTGGATAGTTATCTCATTACGTAAACGAGGCGAATAAATTCTGGGCCGTAATTTATTGGATTGGGCCCTAATTTGAAGGCATGTGCCAACAACCGTGTAAAGATATTATACTATGGCTGCACGAGATGAAATGTGAGATCGGAGATCGGGTAACGAGAACAACCAGATAAGCAGTGTTGAACAATAAATTATCGGGTTGCACATAAATATTACACGGTGAGAAATGAAATCCAAATGAGAGAGATACACAAAATGTTTATTTGGATCACGTAAGATATGGTCTCTTTTTAGGAGTCTGCAGTTTCGACTAACTCGTAGCCTTCCTCAATCAATCACTTGTCAAGAGACAACTGAGCTGCATAGAGTACTTCATAAAATGGTCGAATCCATATTATGTAGGAGAGTGGGGTAGAGGTGTGTTCATCAGGGAATGATAAGAGAGGAAGACAGATAGGCTTGCAAGGATGAAGAAAATAATGATTTAAGTATGTTTTTTTTTTGATAATGAATTTTTTTACTTTTTTTAATGTATTCAGTTCATATTAACTATTATGTATTAATATATTTTTTATTTTTACTTATTTATCTGACGGAAACATTTTCAAAATTGGTTGAAAATATACTATGCAGCTCAGTTGTCTCTTGACATTGATGGATTGAGCAAGGCTACGAGTTAGTCGAAACTGCAGTCTCCTAAATAGAGGCCATTTCTTACGTGATCCATGTAAAAACAACGTAAATAAATAAATAAATGTTTATTATGTATTTATATATAAATTCTTTCAATCTGTAAAAAACTTAAAAATGACTGTCATCAATTAAGATTTTTAATGAACCTTTTTACACGTTTTTAGCCTAGATAACTGTGAGCTTACTGTAAACTTGCCGGCGGTCATAGCTCAATGGTCAAAGCGTTTGCTTTGCAAGCCGAAGGTCGTAGGTTCGATCCCCGACGGAGATTAAAAAATAAATAAAGGATTTTTAATCGATTTCTAAGCTCTAAAATACCCCCGGTTGTGGTGTGAATTTGATCCATCACCCGTAAAATGTCAGTCATAGCCTATTAATTAAAATTGGTGGTAAACGAAAGACCACCCATTCATAGTAAATTCCTGTAATAATAAAGGATGATGCGTGAATCTTGGGCTGTAGTCTATGACGTTGGCGGATCAACACTCCACTTGCAGCGTTTAGCCATATACACCATGGTAATCGTCATAGAATTCCACAGATGAGACTTCAGAATTACTTACACCATCTGTTCGTATTCTCCTGTATGTGTTTACATAAAACAAATGTTTACATATTTTCGTCTACCACACTGTTGACCAAGGTTCGTTTTCTTATCTTCGTCACAATCTGTGTATAAAAAAAGAATGCACGTTGAGCCATGCGTTGGGCAACGTATGTCAATTCACTTTTTTTTCACTTCTCGGATAAATTTGAATAAACAGACGTTAATGTCCGCATTCAAAAGCGATTTATTTTCATTTGCTTCACTTAATTACTTTTTTATAGCAAGTACGCCTACCTGCAGTTTTGTTTCGGGTGCCTTCCACATGGCGAGACAGTATTTGAAATTTAAACTGGAACTTTTAATGACTAGTTTTTTTTAAATTTCGACCGATTTAATGGCGTAATTTCATATATATTTTTTTATTACGTTCAATCAACCGGCTTGTGATTTATTGGCTTAGATAGAATGCGTGTGGATATATCAAACAATTAGCAAATTAAATTAATTTCGTATCAATGCGGTGATGAAAGAAATGCTTGAATAGTTGAAATTAAAAGTTGTAGATTGTAGTGTGGATGAAAACTAGTCATATTATTATCTTAGTTTGTTCGGAAAGTTATTTCGTTTTTACGAAAAAAAATTTGCTAATCATGAATCTTATCATCAGTTTAAATTGGCCTTCTAGAACGTGGTGCTTCGTCAACATCAAATTTGCTAACCAGTGTTGGAACTGAAGTTCTGTCAATACATTTCCTCCATACTCAACACGTATCTTGCTTAAGCAACATTCTTTACCTTTTTGATAGTGCAAAAGTAAAATGTGCCAAAAATGATGCTTTTTACTTTATATACATTCTGTATACTCCTCTCTTCAAATGGTTATTATTCAGTCTCTTGATGGCAGGATGAAGAGTATGTTAAAAACACAAAGACTTTTTCTAAAGCACATTGACATATATTTACGATAAACTTTACAAACTTCCGGCCCACGCGGGATAACATGCCGGGCCGGCCATAATGCGCCCTTCTGACGGTCTACACGCAACTAACTGCCGTGCGGCGCCGTGGTCGGTCACACGGCGCCCCATTGCGATCTACGTAACTAGTCCAAAATGCCAATATAGCGACACATACATGTACTACAAGCGAACAGAAATAAGAGTCGAAAGATTGTATATCGAGGTTTTCGGTACCAGTCAGAAAGGGCTATATCATGCTGATGTCAACATAAAAGGGTACCAACAAAAAACTAGTACTTTCCAAAATAAATCAAGTATCTAATTAGCACATTGTTATGACTTTATTTTCTAAAGGTTGTAAGGAATATTCTTTTGTAATGTGATTTAAAAATTGATTGAAATAGCCCGTGATATTTTTACCTTAAAAAATAAAGGCTAAATTAATTGATATACGAACTGTCAGTTTGATGGCTCGATTTAATTGGACACTCCTGTAGTGCGTAGATAAGACATGACATTTTAATATTATATTTTAATTACAACTTAAGATATTTTAATTATTTTTTGTATTTCAATCAAAATATATATAAATATTATTGAATGGCGAAAGGAAACGTCTTTTGGAATTGGGTTCCCTAGCCTCAAGCTTCTTGTAATTATTTATATGTTTTTTTAATGTAAACACATACAGGAGAATACCGACAGATGGTGATAATTATTCTGAAGTCTCATCTGTGGAGTTCTATGACGCTTACCATGGAGCATATGGCTAAGCGCTGCACGTGAAGTGTTGATCCGCCAACGTCATAGACTACAGTCCGAGATTCACGCATCATCCTTATTATTACAAGAATTTACTATGAATGGGTGGCCTTCACGGGACTATTTTCGTCTACCATCAATTTTTAATTAAAGAATTTGACTGGCATGAATGGGTGGATCAAATTTCAATCGGGGTATTTTAGGAGACTAGCAAAGGTACCATAATTCATTAATTTTAAAAGGTTTCCTTTAAATAATAAACTAAATACCTACAACACTAAAATAAATATTAAATACACTAAAAGTTGATAAAAATAATATCTAAATCGTTCTCATCTTCATCCTTGCAACACTATTCGTTTCCCTCTCTTATTATTCCCTGATAGACACACCCCCCAGCCTCCTCCTCATGGGTATTTTAGAGCTCAGTACTCTATTAAAAATATTTTTTTGTTTTTCAATCTCCATCGGGGATCGAACCCACGACCTTTGGCTTGCAAAGCAAACTCTTTGACCATTGAGCTATACCCGCCGGCAAACTATGTATTCTTTTAATTTAAATGTATGTATATTGTTTGCATTTTATGAAAATACAACGCATAATTTAGTATGAAAGGTATAATTTTAAACATAGTGTAACAATGCGGTGTTAAATAATGTCATGATATTAAAGTATCGTCTTACAATAAATTAAAAAAAAAAAAAAAACTGAACAACTTTAGACCCATAAAACATAAAGACGTTGCAAATGATTTTCTCGTTTCATTGTTTACGTTTATATAAAATACTAGTTTTTATATAATCACTTTAGTCATGGGTCAATAATAAATCATTATAATACCCTAAGAGCGACGGCTAAAGTACCATTACGTTGCTTGTAATAAATATGTGTTTAGGTGTTTTCTTGTGAGGATAAAAATATTTTTTTCCAGGAATCCGTATCGACAAAAAATAAAATATTATAATCAATATTAAATTTTATTTTATTAACCGAAGAGTAAAAATATATATTTTTTTATTTATTTTATATTTTACTGAGAATATTGGATTCAAGCTTTCAATCTATGTTTCAACGCTGAAAAGAAAGCCTTCTTTCTTTGCACGTAGAAGTCACGTCCATTGAGCGAATGAACATAATTTTCCTTGAGGTTAGCTGCGGTTTGAAGACTTTACTTATTTTTAAATAATTTATCAAAAAATTATACTTACTTTTATTGGCATAAATTTCCTTCTTTGTGATATTTAGTAGATATACGGTAAAATCTAAAATAAATTGAGTCTTCTTCGTTGTATCAATCCGGTGGATTGGTTTGCAGCAACAAAATCTTGCATCTCGATCTCTACTCCTCTCGATCCTCTGCAGTCCTCTTCAACTCAGCATAAGAGCTACAACTCATGTCCTCGAACACTTGCTGCAAATACTCCCGTCTAGGCCGCCCTCTGCAGTTTCTACCCTTAACCATGCCCTCCACAATGTCGTGAAGAAGACCATCGTGTCGCATGATGTGACCGATCTCTTACTAGGTGCCTATCTTCCTTGATTATGCTGAGAACATCATTGTTCGTGACGTGGTCTCTCCAGGAAATTCCGAGAATTCTTCTGTACGACCAAATCTCAAAGGCCTCTTGTATTTTTTTATCACTTTCAGATAAGAACATTGTCTCACAGTCGTACATCAAGATGCTCCATAAAAATGTTTTGGCAAATTGCTTGCGGAGCTTTAAATTGAGAGTAGATGACGTGAAATATCTTTTATAGATATTTTTTATTTGATTTATCGCTCACATTTTTATATACAAACTGTTAGCTTTAATAGCACTTGAATATTTGCACACAACATGTGATAAACCAATAGAAGTGGGCCTTGTGCCACACACGTTTATTTCACTAAACTTTTTCGTTTATTATACTTATAATAACGTTATTATTATGAATGAAATTATATTTGAATGTTTGGTTTATTCTGTCCTCCAAGGCTGCAACCGCTCGGCTTGTATAATTAAAAAACACAATATTTGGAGTCATGTCGTTTGGCGAAATGTCATGATTTAGTATATATTTTTACGAAACTTTTAACACCGATTTCGAAATTATTTTATTTTGCAATAATCTCATTACGTATTATTTATTACCTCTTACGATGTTCGCGTGCGTAAATTATTTGTCACATAACGTTGCGCATTTCATTCTTAATACTGTTAGTTTTGTCTTAGTGCTTATCTGAAAGTGATAAAAAAGACTAGAGGCCTTTGAGATGTGGTCATGCAGAAGAATTCTCGGAATTTCTGGAGAGATCGCGTCACGAAGAATGAGGTTCTCAGGATAATCAAGGAAGATAGGCACCTAGTAAGAACCATCTCAGAGAGGCGAGCCCGATGGATCGGTCACAACATGCGCCACGATGGTTAAGGGTAGAAACTATAGAGGGCGTCTTAGACGGGAGTATTTGCATCAAGTGTTCGAGGACATGAGTTGTAGCTCTTATGCTGAGCCGAAGAAGGTTGCGGAGGACCGAGAGGAGTGGAGATCGAGATGCAAAATTTTGTTGCTGCAAACCAATCCGCCGGATTGATACTACGAAGAAGACTGTTAGTTTTATGAAACATATCTCTTGGATAATTGTGAAATTATTTAAAAAATATAAATTTTGTTTGAGATGTGTGTCACCAGGAAAAGGTTTTGTCAAAATCATTTTAATATGAGTCTCAACTTTCTGATAAGACTTTTCATATTGACTATAATTATTCTATATCGATGCATTATGTCCCATTAGAGATGAAACGACCAGTGTAATGGCGTGCAATCACGTCGTACAAAACTTCTGAATTTAAGTTTTTATTGCAGATTAGATTATGTCTATCATCACATTACATCCAACTGTTTTTACGATCCGCGCGTCTAACCGGTCTGCGCATGTCCACTGACGGGCGCTTTTGTCACTCTCTCATAGGTTACTTAGCTGCAATAATAAAGGTCCACTAATCATATTTTAATTAAGAGCCGACACAGGTGACATGTTGTATCTTGTTTCCCCACGTGTGTGTGTACGTGTCCCTTCGGCGTTTGATCAAATATTTGTTTTCACAATGACCGTAATAATTATCGGTTTCCTCCGAGTAAAGCTGCGGTAGCTATTAATGTGCCCAAATTGATTTAGCTCTTGTCTTGCGGCGTTCCCTCCAAGGCTTTAGAAAGCCACCACAGAGAGATTACTTCACCATGCTATTATGGTATGCTGCTCTGTGGTGGTGTTGTACCATACTTGACGTGACCATTTTTTGAAGCTCAAAACAGAACATTTCAATTTTTCTCGCTACCTAAAAAGCCACCGTTTTACGCTTATTTCCTCAAGAACAACTAAAACAGTTGATTGTAAAAATTCGTAAACTTACCTTTTTTCATACTCGACGTAACCGAAACATGTCGTCACCTAATAAAAATATGGAAAATGACAAAAATCTTTTTTTTATAATAACGAAAAGTCTTTGCGAAATATTTAGTGACTTTTTAAAATTTAAATATTGACTTTCAGAGAAATATAGCAGCCATAGAAATTGCAAACAAAAATCAGTTTCCCCTTTCTAAATAAGAAAATGAACTAAACATAAGAAGTATTTGTCAATTTGAAAATAATAATCTCATTTATTTATTTGACGGAAACATTGTTCCAAATTAAGACAAGAAGTAGGATACATTTTGCATAGAAAGTAATACAAAATAAATCATTGTACTTGGGCATATACTCGTAGTGAAAAACCATAGAAATCTAGATATAAAATTTATTCATAAAACATTTTTTTTAAGTGTAAAATCTTTGTATTACTAATGATGTCTGAAAACAAAACCGTTTTCCTGAAAATTGTATAAACATTTGGCGTCTCTACGCTATGTTCCGACCATCGAGACAGATTACCTGAAAACGGGACTATTCCATAAATAACTGGACTTATGGTTAGCTTCCGTGTGCTACGCACATGGTGAAGTGGCTTTCAGCGCGATTCATCATTCATCATCAGCCTGTATCCGTCCACTGTTGAAAGTAAGCCTCCCGCATGAGTCTCCATCCTCTTTGATCCTCCGCCTTCTGCATCCGCTCATCACTCCCGTTATTCTTGTTATGTCGTCAGTACATCTTGCAGGGGGTCGGCCAATGCTTCGTTTGCCAGTTCTTGGGCGACATTCCAATTATGGGCCGATAATTTTATTTTCTAATCTTCACCTCAAGGTGGACCGGATATTTGTACTGCTGAGGTCCGCAGCGGGAGATTTCATTGCACATTTAAAAATATTTTCACGTTAATTATCCAATTTGTATTGCGATATGATATGTTTTACTCCACGTGAGCAATGAGAATATTTACAAGGACGTAAAATTATGAAAAATGCGATAAAAAAATGTAGTTCAAATGTACTTAAAGATATTTTGAAATATTTATAATAATTTCTGTAATATTTATGTATATTATACGTGATCATTATTTAAACAAGGTAAACTCACTTTATCATCAAATTATCACTAACAACGATTTGTTTTTGATATTTTTTTTTTGAATTTTTATTTCTTAGCGCTTTTTGTAATCTGAAAACTTTAGCTCGGATTTTTTTTTACGTTTTAATCATCCTCAGAATTTAGTATAAGAAAAATATGAAAAAGAAAACATACTCGTAGTTCCGTTAAACGGGGTAGAGTTTCTGAGAAAAAAGCTTCTTGTCGGAAATTCACTCCTTACTATTGTACTACTT
Organism: Glossosoma conforme; assembly: GCA_022606575.1. Classification (NCBI taxonomy): domain Eukaryota; kingdom Metazoa; phylum Arthropoda; class Insecta; order Trichoptera; family Glossosomatidae; genus Glossosoma; species Glossosoma conforme. The sequence goes on from JAGTXR010000074.1 coordinate 1,678,442, forward strand.
AGAAAGAAAAAAGCTCTTGATTAAAAATAAACAGTAAGCAATAAAAATCATGTGTTATTTACCATTTTATTAATCGCTTTAGTAGATAATTTGGTAATATTTGAAGAACTGCCATATAGGTAATAAAGCATGGCCACACTAAGATATTATTTGATGATAAATTATATTCATTTCATCCCTCGTGTTCGTTCTTCTTGATTTATTATGTCACAACCACAGATATCCAAAAAAAACTATTTTCATTTTATTTTTCTACCACATTCGCTTACCGCAAGTTGTCGATTTTACAGTTCTGTACAGCTCAGCTATACCTTGTCCCAGAATACCTGTATATCCTGAGGTCCACATGTGAACATATATGGTACCCGAGGGCCTCCAGGGCAAGAGCCCACGAACTTGCATAGATTGCGACTGTAGTACTAAAAATGTAGTCGTCAAAATGTTCTTAAATTGTTTCTTTAATATCTTATTCCAATCCAATTATATTACAAATGTTATTACTATGCCCCTGTCAATTTCGTTAACCCAGCTCACATGTTATTTTTTGCGACTCTCTTAAAAACCACCAAGTGTATTATTGCATTGTTGCAAAAGCACTTACAAGTATTGCTTTTAGCAATATTTGTTTAACCCAATTGTTAGACAGACGTGTGTTCTTAATAGAATGTTCTTATTAAGTTTGTCTCGGTGACTCGTGATGGTTGTTTGGCAATTTCCCTTTTAACCCTCCAGATACGAGCGTGTTCACAGTGAACACTATTGTCTATTTATCCCTTCTCCTGTCCCTTTTCTACCTGAACATTGTATCTTTCGCTCAGTTTCGCTTAAGAAGTGTCTCCACCACAGTTATTCTGCAGCCGCGGCAACGGAAACAGTTACCAAGTACCCTTGTGAGTTATTTTATTTCAGGTTGATTTTTTTAAATACAAAATGCATACTTCAAAAGAGTGAATACAATTTTCAATATTTTTAAAAATGATTTACGTAATTTTTACTAATTAATTTCGTAAAACAATATGTTGATCTAAGAAGGTAATATCATAAATATTTTTGGTGTAGCTGTATTTCAACCCCAAAGGCTAGCCAAGGTTAGAATCCATACAAAAAACAAAATAAAGAATAATGTTTCATACAAAATAAGTTGTCGATGGTAAGGACTAGCGTGACAATACGGTCACATAGCTTTTCTACAAGAAATCGTCGTGTATTTAAACAAAAATAGTTTTGCTAGATGAAGAAGACTACATGCTGATAAAATATAGCTTAAAACTTTAGTTTTTATCAAAAAAAAATATGTTAAGTCTCTGGAGTGTTAAATATAACCGATGTAGCGAACGATGCATTTCTTAGATAGCGGATAATTTCGTGTGCAACGTACTCTCGAGCATACTCTTTTCAATTTTAGGCAATGCCAAACTGGTCAATCTCGTTTTGACTTTTTTCCCGTGTGGATTAATAAATCGTTTGAAAAAATAGGTGTTTCTTAATTTTGACGGGGCAGGCGTTGGCTGAGTGACTTGTGTCAGGTATGACGAAAGTTTGGCAACTATTTAATCCCCTTTGGACCAACCAGTCTGTTTAGTGAAGCGAAGTACTGTGCGTTCTAAAAAATTAAAAAAAGTATACATAAAAAAATAAATGATTATGAACTTTAAAATATTTTAAATAACCAATTTGAGATATTCATAAGAATCTAATGTTTTTCCCAAAAAAAAACGTAACTCGTCGTTTATGAATTGTACGTTAACACTTTCATTACGGCTCGGTGAAACACAAATTATACTCTCAATTATAAAAGTAGTATTTGAAGCATAAATGTCCTTATCTGATCTATTTTCATAAATCACATTGGTTCTTGTATCCTTTAGCTATCAGATGTTGCATAAAAAACTATTGTAAGAAAGTAGGAAAACTATATATCACGGCTAACCCATGTCAACGGTAGGGGAATCTTACACGGCATATATCGGGTTCCGATGCGAACAGGTTAATGAGAGGTAAGTAAAATTTTAAGACAGTATTATTTAAAATATTTCTAAGTTACGCGTTTTTTCGTAATTTTTACTTTTTTTTTTTTTCAAGATGAAGCGAGGATAAGAAGGTCCTTTTAATCGCTACATCATCATCATCATCAGCCTGTATCCGTTCACTGTTGAACGTAGGCCTCAGGCACGAGTTCCATCCTCTCCGATCCTCCGCCCTCCGCATCCAGGTCACTCCCGCTATTATTCTTATGTCGTCAGTCTATCTTGCAGGGTGTCGGCCAACCATCCGACCACAGGGAGCGGCAAAAAACTGACGGTTGCAAATCAAAAAATATGCGGAATAAATTCTCACAAAGAATAACCAACATTTAGTTTTTATTTTGAATTGCAAAAAAATATTATTTTTATTTTTCAAGATAAATTTAAATACTATTTACAACCGACGAATTATGAATTTCTTTCTTGTCTACTGCATAAATGACGAGATATAAGTTGAAATACATTTTTGACCTTAAACCTTGAGTATCTGAATTTTATCTCCGTGACATGTGTAGGATTTTAAGCTTACTGATATTTAAAACATCATAACATACGTGTACACAAAATTCAGTTTTTTTTTAATTTTTGGCACCGAAAAATCTAAGACAACTGGGCCCCTACCTATGCATATTTTTTTTGCATACAACATTATTTCAAGTAAAAGTTGATATAAAGCGAAAATAAGTAAATGCAATATATTGAATATTTTTGGTTGATCAATATGGTCATATGCATGACGATATATTGCCAAATTTAACAGAAAAATGAATTAATGTTCGAAACCTGTTGTCTAAAACGTAGCGCTTAGAACGGGCATTATAAACTAGGTCGGTACTGATCGCTCGAGGGGTTGCTTTAATGTAAAATTACTTATATGTAAAGAATATTATATGTTGTGGTGAAATAAGTTCAACCCAAATGAAACAATACGTGATTTTTTATTTCATCAAAAAATAAATTGCCCATTTATTTGATCAACAACCGCAGAATTACATATTTTTGCTCTAAATTTAAGTATAATTGAGCGCGGATCGTTCTTTAACCACCTGGGTTATACTTCCCCATGTACCAAAAGACCCAGGCCACGGAAGGTAAAGTATAAATACTCGTAGATTGGGCTTTTTACCCAATTTATTTCTTCTTCGTTGTATCAATCCGGTGGATTGGTTTGCAGCAACAAAATCTTGCATCTCTATCTCCACTCTTCTTGATCCTCTGCAACCCTCTTAAGCTCAGCATAAGAGCTACAACTCATGTTCCCGAACACTTGCTGCAAATACTCCCGCCTTCTGCAGTTTCTACCCTCAACCATTCCTTGCACAATGTCGTGAAGATGACCATCGTGGCGCATGATGTGACCGATCCATCGGGCTCGCCTCTCTGAGATGGTTATTACTAGATGCCTTCTTCTTACTTGATTATTCTGAGAACCTCATTGTTCGTGACGTGGTCTCTCCAGGAAATTCCGAGAATTCTGCTGTATGACCACATCTCAAAGGCCTCTAGTCATTTTTATCACTTTCAGATAACCACCATTTTACTTAAGAATACTTAAATAACAATCACCCACAAAGCTGTCTTCTTTTCAAGCCCTCGGGCTCCCACCTAGGAGGCCGTTTTTAATAAGAAAAATCACAATTACACAACTACTCAGCGGAGCTTCAGGTGCAGGGGTGACTTGGGAATAGAGAAGGATTATCTAAGCTCACATAATTGTATGACGACGATTTATGGTAAACATATAGTCCAATGAAGAAACGTTAAGTATTGAAACAGCTTAAATTTGCGATACCCGAAAAATAGTTATCCTTGTAAGTGAAAAATCAGTTATTCCTTTTTTCTTAAAATAAATGAAAAAATCAAGTTATCCACAAATACACAATTCCAAATCTGGCCGCAAAAACTAAAATATTAAATTGATAAATAATTCATACTTTGTTTTAACATGGATCACACTGTGCGAATATTCAACATTGATATAGATCTTAAAATGAATGTTAAAAATATAAATAACACCTACGTTAATTATTTACACAATGCAGATCGGTGAAAATAATTAGCGAACCCTGGTGTTCGTAATAATTTCAATATAAAGTTATTTCAATTACTCAACTAGTGATCACTGCGAACCGCAAGTTTAATATCGGCAATTAAGACACATGATAAAATAATAAAAAGTGAAAAAATAAAACCGACGTGAGCGATTTAATAAAAAATGCCGGCATAGTGCAGTGGGTCAATAAAGTCGATAAACCACAAGCACTTGCATAACCTGTTTGGGGTCATTGAGTGCTGAAGGCTTTATGAGAACTTTGAGTTCAAATAGATGATCAATTGCAAGAGGAATGCAAAAGAAACGTTAAAGTTTTGATATAGCGCAGGTGTGATAAATGTTACTCACATTCTAATATACCGTTGCGAATCTGAGCACCTCACCGAAAGCCAATGCAGTCGTAAAATGAGCTTTGAAAACAGCTGCTTGCGTTGAATACTAGTATTACGATGGTTTTGTTTCGTGAGGAACGACGAGGCTAGGGATCAGACACGGCAGCCTATCATTCAGGACATGTTATTTAGATGCAGCAGAAGAGCATAAACTAAGGCTGCATTTTCTCCAGGCCTTTGGGTTTTCGCCATATCTAGAACGCCGTAGGAAATTTTACATATAATGTATTAGGAGGATCTCAGTGAGGCAGAGCTGATATGGGATGAGGCGAGAACTATGGTTGCTAACAAATTTATGGCAGAAGATTATGACTATCAAATGCTTTGGGTAGGGAGCGTTTATAAAATGATTTACATACCGAAAATGGCAGGCGAGCATTCTACCAACGAACCTTACCATTTCCTTATCCATTTCCACGTATTTTGTAGTTAAAAACGGGTTACCAAATAAGGCAATTCGAGACTCGCTGTAGTATACTACCTTCGCAGCCTTAGACTGAGATCTATTTGAAATCTAACTGATACACAGAATCGAGGAAAGGCCATCTATCTAATAAGTAGCTTTTTGCGTGCGTCCAGTAACGGGTCCCCATTTGGGTCTCCAAAAGCAGGACAGGAGAGCTTTAGAGTCTAAAGTTTAGACCCTTTAATTAAATCAAATACTAACTATTTAAATTATTGCCAAATTCTCAGACTGCGAACTGAATATTTTATTGTGTTTATTAACCTACTTAATTAGACTATAATTCTAATGACTAACTTTTTTCGTTATCGAATAAATATTTCAACATTTTTTTAAACCTAACGCAATGTTTATTTATCTCATTAATTTAGTTCGCAAGCGTTCACATACTTTACTTTATAATTTAATTAAAACAGACCATCGACCCGATTGTTAATTAGTCAAGATTTTTTAGTCAACTCCGCATATAAGAGCAACACCGCATAAATAACTTTGTATTGTCCAAAAAATGTAAGACCAGAAATAAAAATGTCATTGCCTTTCTTTTAGTATACGAGTATGTTGTAAAGTCTCCTTATTATTTCATGAACGTGGGTGATGAAAAAAGCATCAATAAGATAGAACACAGCATGTTTTATAGAAAATATTGATTTGTTACGTATAAGTTATTAGTATTCTTATAAATCAAATAAAATTTAGCCGTGGGTCGTATACATACAATTTATATACAACAAGATATGTGTTTTGGAGTTGGTAACTTCAAAATTATGTTATCGATGGCCTAATTTCTACAACAATGCTTTGTCTACTAATCCATTAATTACAAACTTAACTGTCTGAACATTTTATTGTGTATACAACTAGTGATTATACTTCCACCGAAATTAGGCCGGAAAATGCGATTGCAATTCAAAATATATGAAAATCGTTTTTTGTTTTCACAATTTTCCGTTTTTTATTAGTTGTATTAGGTAATTCGGAAAGAAATAAACATTTTTTTCGTCAATTTCTCAACAATCGCCGTTGAGTTAGCACGTCGTGGTTGGTATGATTTTAATGCTCTATTAGTACTCTTTCTATTTTGACGTTTTTGCCGCTGTAGAAAAATGCAGAAGCCTGAAATTGAAGAAACACATTTGCGCTATATCATGCTGTTTTTGTTTGATAAGGGACTGAAATCTAAAGAAGCCACGCAGATCATTTAAGATGCCATCCACTTCTCATCCCCTGTAATAATTCTTCTGAGAAATGGATCCGTTTCGTGGATGGACAATAGATTTAGATAATAGAGACGTCAAAATAGAAAGAGTATTAGTAGAGCTTTAAAATGATACCAACCACGACGTGATAACTCAACGGCGACCGTTGACAAACTGACGTCAAAGTGACGCAATAAAAGTGGTCATTTCTTTCCGAATTATCTATTATTTGCGTTTCACGGATTTTGTGTTAAAAATGATGTTGTTACAATTGCGCAGACTCAATTATTTTGGTCTTATTTCGTAAATCTGCGAATATGGCTAGCTTAGCGGGTTGCAACACAAAGCGGATCAATCATTTTTAACGTGCTTTAACTTTTTAGAAAGGAAAATGTTTTTGTACCGCGAGACATTGATGCGCACGCGTTTAATCTATTTTACACGTATCGCGCGTTTTGTATTACAATTTAATTATGCTTAATTAAGAAATTAGACATATATTATTATAATTTTGTATGATTGCATTGGCACACACACTTGATTGTGATTCAGTAGGTGTTCGGTGAGCTCTGGTCGAAGGAGGCATGTCATACCCTAGTCTGTCAGTCATTCTTTGCCCATCATAAATTATGGATGCCGCATCCTTCGCCACCACACGCCATACATTCCTCTAAATGTGTCAAGATCACCAATTCTTGCGCACCACTGATCTTGAAGCCTAAATACTGGCTAATTAAGTTATTAGATCATTACGACATCTATTGTGTTATCTGTTGTACCTAGTCCTCCAAATGATATTTCCATTCACATGTTTGATATTTGATTTGAGCCGCTCCTTAGGAACTAATAACTTTTTAGTATTTTAGCTTATCGTCCGATCTTCTTAAATAATATTTTACGAACGCCTTATGCATAATATACTAACATCCTCCTCTCTTTCAAAAGGTTGCTATTCAGTCGCGTGAGGGCATGATGAGGAGCAGGTCAGCAAAACAAAGACTTTATTAGAAGCACATCGACATATTTACGATATACTTTACAAACTTATGGCTTGACCTAGTCACAGAATTCAGGCCGAGCCACAATACAATATGCTCTCGCCGACTGGTGGCACCCCAAGTGGCGATCTATGTAACTAGTCTTAAATGCCAATATGGCACCACATACATCTATGACAAGCGAACAGAAATAATAGACGAAAGATTGTATATCTAGGTTTTAGGTACCAGTCAGCAAGGGCTCTATCATGCTGATGTCAATACCTTTTATACTACTCACGGGGTTCTCATCCAGAAGGATGTCAGGAATTATATATTGTAGTCGTATGTACCATGCGGAAATAGCACATCGGTAGCGCGGTTCTCGTTAGTTCACCTACGCTAAGCAAAATTGGGCGAAAAACTAAAACTGAGATGGGCGAAAAAGGGTCGGTTGGAGCTAATCCTTCGGACTAAAAATCCAGTTTTCAGGAGTGCCGAGCTAATCATCCGATCATCGCATCGAGCGAAATGACTTGGGACGTAAAAAGGATCGTGGCAATGATTTGTATGGCGAAGAAGAAAAAATGTTTATGGATTATGCCAAAAGAGTTATTACATTAGTAGGATTTTTATACATTAAAGATTAGTTTCGGCGGGTATAGCTCACTGGTCAAAGCGTTTCCTTTGCAAGCCAAAGGTCGTGGGTTCGATCCCTGACGTGGATTAAAAAAAAGATTTTTAAACGAATTCTGAGCTCTAAAATAGCCCCGGTTGACGTGAATTTGATCCCTCACCCGTAAAATGCCAGTCATAGCCTATTAAATAAAATTGGTGGTAGACAAAACTTGTCCCGTGAAGGCCACCCAAGGATGATACGTGAATCTCGGGCTGTAGTCTATGACGTTGGCGGATCAACACTCCACATGCAGCGCTTAGCCATATGCTCCATGGTGAGCATCATAGAATTCCACAGATGAGACCAGAATTATTATCACCATCTGTCGGTATTCTCCTGTATGTGCTTACATAAAAAAAAGTTACACAATTTAAGTTACCTTGAAAACCACTAAGATTTGTAAAAAGGAGGATGTGCGTTATGTTGTGAAGGGTAATCGATCGGAAGAGATTTGCACATCTTCTCGATTACATCGGCATTTTGTAAACATAAGTTGCTTATTATATAAATACACACAATTGATCATAATCATATTCTTTTTCGGAGCACATCCTTGAGGCACAATGTTGTGCAGTTTGTCTAATCGTCCTGGAAAACATCACTATATATGTTAAATTACTTAGTAATTTTCTTACTTGTGATGAATGTAAAGAAAAAGTAAATGACTAAAAATGTACATTCAATAATAGTCAACAAGGTTGCCGGTGATTCATCCTAAACGGTCTTCAACATAATGTGTATGCGTATTTTGAAATTTCTAGCTGTTTCGAAAGAAATAAGCGTGTTGGTAAGTTTTTCATCGGCCGAACATTAAAATTCAAGAAACAAGATCATGATCTTCTTGAATGTTTTGTAAGCCAAATGCCAACCCTGAATACATATTTTTTTGTAACGCTTAAAACTTTTTAATGTCATTGTCCTTTCATTGTAATATTACGAAATAATCGATAATGTCTACGTATTTAGAAGATGGATATTAGCAGTAGTTAAACGTTTCTTTTCTTATATCTTTTTTTGATCTTCAAAAATGTTTTTGTGCTTCCGCCAAAAATTTCCACCACTCAGTTCTTTTAGTTGCCACTGTTAATGCCGCATCCCCAAATATCTTTGCACCAAAAAGATCATCTGGGAACGTATAAGGTTTCCGACGATCCCCATGACAGAAGCCCATAGTTAAGAAGAGACGGCTGCTGTAGTATCTGTTACATGTTTATGGGTGATTTATTACTTTATAGAGTTTATATACTTTTTATGGAGGTCGAATGAATGACCTGAAGCTCCCGAGGCCTGCATTATTTGGTTTAAGGAGCGGTGCAACCCGACCTACGACACGCGGTTAACAACAAGCGGGGACCCATCTATGTTGTAGTCCGGGTCCAATGTTGCGTATTTTCGGTAATCTTAACCGCGCTAACGACGTGTCGCTGGACAAATATGTTGTATCAAACACAATTTAGGTACTATATGTAACCATTTCACTTAAGAAACGAACTTCTGCACAAACGATATCTATTTTTTGTTTACTAACGTAAATAAGGTTTCTTTTAGTTTTGTTTCGTCTGCGGTGAGTCTAAAATGTTTAGAAAAAAACTGTAATATATTTAAAAGTTGTATTTCTTGTCCTTCATATCAAAATATTATTGGTGTAAACAGCTGAAATTGCGTTAGAATTACTTTTCTCTCTATAGGTCAACAATAACTACTTTGAATTCTGTGGAGCTTTGAAGTAAATTAAATATTAACACCGAACTGTAATATTTGTATGGGATAATTCAGTAAATAAATTTTCATTGGATGGATAAACTTTATGTACTTCCCCTTTATTTGCCCTAGGTATCGAAAACAACGCAGTTAAAACTTTTATAAATTAATACATATTTACAGCGTCTCTTAAAAAAAGCATTGTTAAACAACAGTAACAGTTAAAAAATGAAGGTTCTTCAAAATATGTCGGGTCAAATGAGGTTAATTGGACAGTTGATTGGTCTTTTATTACATATCTTGCCATAGTGAAAATAGTTCGCTAACAATCCTTTAGTTCTCATAGCAAGAAATTTACTATTTCATTCAATGAAGGTTAATAGAATATCACTTTATTATTTAACCTGCTAAGACTGCTTCGTATATTAGATAAATTTTGCAAATCTTACAGTATTAGCAACGTTTCCCAAAGAGTACTTGGTGATGTTTTTCACTGCAAGGTGATGTTTTCTTTAATTGATTGCCCATAATTGCAATTCATACAACCTTTTACCTGTAGTTTTAGCAATATCGTTTTCCCACCTCGCAGGTTACTGACTTACGTATCTGTGCCCAGTTCTTGGTCTCCAATTCATAATCTTCTTCCACCACCATCGTTTCATGCAGATACATACTCACTTCCATTTTATGCGCGCAACTACACGCGCTATGTCAGGAATTCTAGTCTTTATCATATCTTCGCATTCCCAATTCTGTAACAAATAAAAGCGCCTTACGTGTAGCGTTTCATAGTTATTTTTTTTAGTAATTGGTGAATGGTACATTTAGTGAGGGTCCATGTTTCTGCTCAGTTAGTCATAACCATAAGATCAATTTATTTTAACTGTTATATTGGTTTTGTGTGGCGAGTATCGTACACTCCTACCGCTTTACTGTGCGGATAAGATGCGTTGAATTGTATTATTCGATTCATGATAAAAAATAAGGGTTTAATTGACGGCCATAAAAATTACCTGAGACAATTTTATGACCTATTTTTATCATCACAATAAATTGATGGATTAGAATGATATGAATTACACTTCAGATTAATGTGTCTGTATTGAAATATGTGCGAGGATAAATTGCTAAATACCACACCTTTTTACACCTAATTCTTAAGACGATGGTTATTTTCTCATCTAATTCTCATCTATCTCTTTTTTATATTGTTCTCCATCTCTGCATTTTAAATAAGATTTATAGAAAACACCATTTTAGGACGTTATTGATTTTACAAATGACCATAGAAACCACTGAACTCAAGCAACATGGGTTGTTAATTTACTTGGATAGGTGACCACCCGGACGTGTTGTTGGTTGGGTTGAGTCCTCCTTTATGACCAGATGACCCAGAACCTACATCAGAAAGGAATGCTGATTAATAAACGCCTTAATATAATTCGGATACTTTTGTCTTAAAGCCCCCGGGTTCTCGTCATGGATTTAAGAAAATATACAAATTATGTATTCGGGGAAGCTGTGACTCTAGGCGGCGAAAGGATAATGGCAGCTAAAAACTGTTTGGTAGCAATTTGTAGCGAATTTCTGCTTAAAGTTATGGAGCGGATTAAGTAGAGGTAGAAGAAGAATATATCATATTTATAATACGCTAAGCTTATGACGTACCTGCCAGTACTAATATCTGAAAATAACGTGTCTTGCAGTAGGTATTTAAGAGAGAATTTAAGTACCTTGCGATTTAATAACTTCATTAATGCAATTAATACCGAATGATATTTAGATGGAATTATATTATATAGTTGTAGTTCATTAAATATATATTTAATTTAATTCAGTTTTTTAATCATAATTGTCTCGGTTTCTGGTATCAACGCATCATAATTCAATTGCTTACAAATTTATTTCGTATCTGAATGCTGCCCGTAACCTGAAACTCATATTGTCATCAATAAATGTGTGAGCGGATGTGTGAAGTTCCACCGCATAGCTATCCCGGAAACGTGATCCTTGTGTGTTCCTTTTAGGATGTTCCAACCACCACCCCCACCACACATCCCCGACCGCGTGTCCTACTAGTGTTATCATACTATCAGTAGTCTGGCGCTAACCGCGACGCCTGCCGCACGTTTGTCACGCGCGCTCCCGCATTTTTGCTTGCGAAGCTTTTTCATTCTAAACAAATCGCAAAATATTATTTTTGTAAGAAAATATATCATGTACTAACGTCGTGAATACATATCGAGTGGTGGTCAATTCGTCAAATTAATATGCATCATTTTATATGCATTTAAAATGTAATACTGAAGGTTATTCGATAAAATTTATTATGTTTAATTTTTTATCATTGAAATTTAGTTAATAAGCATTATGATTTTCTAAATATATTATTTAGATAGTGAAAAATGTTAAATCATATATTTTTAAAAATTATTTATTAATTATGTATAGATTAAAAATGTTTTTTAGTTTTATCGTAATTGATGTTAAAAAGGAATTGTAATTCTTTGTATATTTATGAAAATAAGAATACTTTTTCATTTAAAATATCTACTGACAATTTGTAAGATGTAATTTTTTTTAGTTAAACATACGCATGTGTACAAGTAATGCATATGTAAATAATTCAAATAATGTTGTAGAAAATCATATGTGCAAAATGACACCTTTGCAAAATACTCGTAATGCATTTCCTTTACAATACTAATTGTATTGAACGTAATTAAATTATGTATGTAATTAATTAATCTTCTTATTTTCCTTCAACAATTTTTTAATGGGAATAAAATAATGGGTAAGACGATACGACAAGGCCTACTTTACTACTTTAATTTTAACCATCGAAGGCAGAAAGTACCATCAAAATATTTATATCCATTTGATTAATTTATGTAATTAATGTTTTTAAATACTTACAATACTATCGCATTTTTCGCTAATAAGCAATCATTACATAAAGGAAGCTGTGATTCATTATTTTTTATTCGCCTTATCACACATACTCTTACTCTATTTGGTTATTTATAGCAGCAGCGTTGAATCGAAACACTTGTTTTATTACAAGTTTGTTGACCTAAAATACCACTGGAAATAAATAAATTTATTTCTTGTGAATCATTATGTCTGTTTCGATGAATATAAGCGGATGACAGTGTCTATCGTTTTCGATACAAAATCAATGAAACGTATTATACACCGTGAAAAAAGTTTTTTTGATTCATAAAACTGACGCATAACTAACATCATTATTTAGAAATATATTATTCATAAAAATTCTCGGTATGTATACTGAGAATTGGAATGAATTTGGGCAATTGTTTTAAATAATGTACGAATTTTAGTATATTGACACTTATTGTTTGTAATTGTAATATAATTTACGAAAGTTATGCAGCTCGTAAATTCGGTTCCTCTTGTGTCTTTTAACACTATCCAGTACGCCCGTTACGCGATTAAACTTACGCTGGAGGCCGACTGTTTTTTTTTAAGAATTGCTAAATCTATCGTCACGTGTTCAAATAAAATTAAATATGACCCTCACTGAAAAGGTTTGAGGTCTTTGAATTATGGTCGAAAGTAAAAACAACACATATGTTGTGTGATAGGCCACTAACGTTTGAGAAAACATCACAAGCTGCATAGTCGGCCACTAAGCGTTGGCGAAACGATCACACACATGTTGTGTGACCCGCCTTGAACGTGATTACACGCGTATTGTGTAATCGGACTGGATAGAGTTTATTTTAATAATTTTTATTATTAATCCGTTAGTAAATTTGTAATCAAGTTAATAGATGATTATTAGAAAAAACACAATGTATAGTATTGTAGTCAGTGCCAGTTTTAGGGGGTGGCGAAGTGGGTCGGTGCCCCAGGGCGTCGAATAAGCTAGGGGTGCCGAGGGCAACCAATCTTAGATTTTTTAAAATAAGCAACAATATGGGGCGCTAGAAAAAAAATGCTCCAGGGCGCCGCGTGGTCTAAAACCGGTACTGATTGAAGTCATTGACATTCATTTGACATTGATCGCTCTCTTTAATTAATAGAATTGAAAATGTTCTTACGTCCATGAGTATTGGCACGTCTGGCCTTTCTTTAAAATTCACGTTTTCGGAATATTTCTAATTTTATTAATTTTTACATCTAAAATGGTCATTTTTTGATTTTTTATTTTATATGAAATGGCATATATTTGCTAATTTTTGGACGTTTGCATTAATAATTTTATTAAATTCTTAATCCTGCGTCATATATTTTTCCAGTTCAACAGTTTTGCTTTTTAATCATTGCATATTTAATTTATTATCTAACTGTTCGTTGACGAAATTTTTCAACTTTGAAAATTGCATTTAAATGATGTATAATTATTTAAATGCCAATTAATAATCGAAATTGATAATATATAATATTCAAAACCTATAAAATCTAAATTTGATCTTAATGTGTTTTTCACTCGTCAACATTGCTTTTTGTTTATTAAATAAAGTATTTATTGTATGTATTAGATACGTTTTTTTTTCATCGGGTGGTGTATTTCACTTTGAACCATTAACCCTTTCATTACGGCTCGGTGGAATACAAAATATACTGTCAATTATAAAACTAGTATTTGAAGCATAATAACATTGGTTCTTGTATCATTTAGCTGTCAGATGATGCATAAAAAACTATTCTAAGAAAATAACAAAACGGTAGTGGAATCTTTACACGGCATATATCGGGTACCGATGCGAACAGGTTAAATAGTCTTCCAAACGGATTTATTTAATAAATATTTGCATTGAAAGTAATGCTTCCATTGTATAATGTCTTGATTAACTTAAATTAAAATGTTCAGATTGTAAATCAGAAGCACGAATGGAAATTTAAAAATTGAGACTTTTGATAATAATTGGAAATTAATTCGTCGTATTCGTAAATAGTGTAAAGGACTCGCAGAAATTGATCAAACAAGAAGGAGATTCCCAGTGAAGTGTAGTGTGGTGAAGTTTTGACAATTCATTTGACGTCTGATAGATCGCATTACGCAAGATGACCGCCATCGCAGCAACAAGACTGTTCCACGGCTTCAGAAAAAGATTCGTAAGTTGGACACATTTATGAAACCGAAGGTCTAGGACTGATGTAATGATGCCTACATATCGAGAGTTTCGCACGATTTTGCAAAACCACTATTATTGACTATTTATAATTTGAAATCAAATATTGTGTCAGATTATTAAGGTCGCGGCTGAAATAGGTTAAATAATGTTTTTCTTAGTTGGCAAGAGCCACGTAATGAATTTTTAAATATTTTAATATTTATAAACGACCGAATATACGAGTAGATAACAATTGTTTTAATTCACCGTGTAATTTATTATACATTATGCTGGTTTACATTTCTTACATATGTATGAATAGTTTTTCATAATCATAAGATTTTGTAGTGTGCTTGCGTAAACGGTTATATTAAATTATAAGTAAATTTATGTAGAACTCTCATTATGAAAATAAGAAAATAGTTTTATATATTCGGTATAGTAGACATATTCGTACCTACGTCAAAGTTAATTTAGGCAGCGGGCTTAATTTCTTTAATCATTGGCCTAGTTACACTTAAATTGCAAACTAGTTTGTATGTTTGTTTTAATTTTGCAATGTTTACGTGTTATTTCAAGGTTGTGTAATAGAGCAATTTTGTGTATTCTCATTATCATCGAAACTTGTTTATTTAATAATAAAGGGTATTCCAGGATAAGATAAGGTAGGAGTATATTTGGTGCAAAGATAAAATCGAAAATATTAACAACATACAGATCCACCATAAAATATATTTTTCATTGAATTACGATCATTTATGATTATCTACTGTTATGACTAATAATAATAATCATAAGCCTTTGTTAGTAGGTAAAGATCAAATTATAAAATAATGTAAATGAATCTATTCAATGAGCTGTAGTATTTTTTGTACCCAATCTGAATCGGCCTTCTCTGGAATAAAATTGAAAAATTAATGGAAATGTAATTTCTTAGTATTTTGATTGGTATCTTGCCACCATTACTTTGTGTGTTCTTGAACCCAATTTCCAGAAAGGCAATTTTCCGTCTCGTAAATTATATCGCGTGCCTGATGACCGCCATAGACGTCACGGTGGTGTCGCGATTGTTTCAGGATCTGATAACTCAATGCTTGCGATACAATCGAATTATACAAAATATCAATTTACCGAAAGCTCTCAAGTACGAATAACAGAGACATTGCATGCTATTACAAGCACGATGTGGTATGTGAAAGGGGTCTATGAAAAAATATAGGTGTAAGAACAACATTCACAACAATATAACAAACATAACAACTCTAAGCTGTGTGACTGACTCGGTTTAAACAATATGTTAAATGTTAATTAAAAATGAATTAAATTAATTGAGAAATAAAAAAAACAGATTCATATTGTTGCATTATAAACGCATTAAAAAGGATTACATTTTTTAAGTACAAGAAACGTATTTACATTTATTTTATGTGCACTGAGATATTTTTTAGACTTTCTTACTAAAATAATTTATTTACTTATCATGACCTGAACAAGCTGTCGGGAGGATGTGAATAAATTATCGGGCTTACCCATTTTGCAAACGTTTGCTTTGAGTAATTTAACACACCATTTAAAAAATATTTTATGTAAAAATATGCGTAAACCTTGTAATGGATTTTGTGCCAAAAAATATTATATTATTTTATGCCACCTTGTGTTACAACCGGTGACCGTTTTTGTTACTTACAATAATTAAAATAACTTATTACTGTGTCACGGTTGTACGGAAGCTCCTTTGTGTACACAGAGAGCCACCCTAATGATCATCGTCTTTGCAACTCCTAACTTGAGGAAAGTGAAATTACGTCAAATTACGTTACAATGTGATTTTTTATTGATTACCTTACTCGTTAAGTTACCTTTGCGGAGCTTTAATATTATATTTACTCGTACATGTACTTTATATACCATTCATTGACTATAATGTATTTTTTTTTCTGCTTACAGTATAATTTAAATACATATAAATGGAATGATTTTAGTGTATTCATAGCACTGCTATTGACTTCTTCACAAATGTACGCAATTGTTTTGTGATATTAACGATATTCACTGTTGAGAAATATATGCTTTTTGAGTTTTTTTAATAAAGCTACCTGAAAAATACTGTTTTATATGTCAATAGTAGTACAGTCAACACTTTTACAGACAGTGAGACACTCTCTCATGGAGTGCATCATCCATGAGAACAGGAGGCACATTCTGTGTTGTCGCCTGGGAGTCTCTACCATTTCTTCGGAGGATTTTCCTAAACTGCTGCTTAGTTCTGACGGTCTCTTGCTGTTAAACTTCATCAAATGAAATCGTCGGGGCTACACGCGCGGCTAACGAGGCTGACATGGAATAGGCTCCTACGTTCTTCAACTATTTGTTAGACGTATAATCTAACCTAGTGTGTAACATGCAGGGTACAACACGCATCAATATATTTTTTCTACACCTTTTTAAGATAAAAAATAAACACTTTTATAATGTTTTCATAAACTCGGATGCTCCTCAATCCCTAACCATTTAGTCTTAAAAAGCGGTTCAATCTAAAGTAACAACATAGAAGGGACTTTTATATGAAAAATCGCCGCAGACACTGTAAGAAAAAAAACTGATACAAATAAAAATGCGTGCGGTATTGTGAAATCTTTAATTATAATTGCGTTACAATTTTTATTTAATCTTAAGAATATGATGATCCCGCTTAACCCCGCCCTTAGTCACACTTGTTGTTCGCGCATGCGCCTTACAGGCGACCGCCGCCCTTATACCCTCCTGTCCCTCCTTCCTCAAGATCCCTCGTGATGGAACGCTCATTGATCATTAAGGTCAGGTCTCTGAATCGCAATATTTACGTAATTGTACAAGCCGTTTTAATATGCTATCAGGACCGCCCTATACATCAATGGTATAAGTAATGCACCGAGTTTGCTTTTAAAATTTGAACACTATTCATTGTAATGATATTTATAGATTCTACTGTAAAGAATATCGATGCGAAATTAAGTGAAACGTTCTGAAATATGAATGGCTTTCGACGTCGAAGATGTTAAGCGATGGGGTAGATTAAGATGGTGGCACTGAATAGATCGTGTTGGATGAACGTATTCTGAATAAGTGTATAGCATAAAAGATGACGTCACTATAAGGCATCTGACTTTGAGGAAGACCAAATAAGTTTGGTGTAGACTAGACATCTGTGTAGTAGGAACAGGATGCGAGTAATGACATGGTGTAGTCCTTATCTATATAGCAGAAAAATAACGAATATAAGGGCATCACACCAATAATATTTTACACAAAGTATTTATTGGCTAATAAGTCGTCTATATTTTAGAAACTCGACCTACATTTTAAATAAATAAGAATTTGGTACCTTGTTTTAATATGGATCACTGTTACACTTGATGGAAGACCGCAGTTTCATGATTTATGAAAGCTTCTTCAGTTCTAATGTGCACAAACGTACTGACGTGTAAATGAATATGTATTGATAAAGATTAAAAAATTAAACTGAAGAAGCATTCATACGTCGCGAAACTACAGTCTTCCATCAAGTGAAACAGTGCTCAAAATGATCTATATTAAAACAAAGTAAGAAATTCTTATTTATTTAATATTAAAATGTATCTCAGTGTAAATGATAAAAATATAAGTAACATTATTTAATTTTTACTTTTTTATATATAATCGTAATAAACGTTAAGGTTTGTGTGGAACTGTATTATTATAATATGTAGTTAGGTAATTATAAAATAAAATAAATAAATTAAATGTACTTAGCTTTATTACACATTATTTTATTTTAAGTCATTGTACACGTTTCGTACCAATCCAGGTTCATTTTCAACAATAGGCAAATTCTTCAATAATCTACTGATGTTTAAGTTTTACTGATTGTTAAAATTGAAATAAATTAATAAATTATATTTGTTAATTTTAATTAAAATTAACATTCAATTAATATGTAAATAAAAACGTTAAATGAACACTACTTCATTTTTAATCAAAGTGCGAAGAATTTTTCATCTATAGTTACTCGGGCTTATACACTAAACTAAGCCTGTCGATGATCGCGTACTTTATACATTATTGTGTAACGTAATTTCCATTGGTAATCTGACATTGTGCGCTAACGTTCTACGGTGGATACGTTTTCGTGGTCAAATCCCAAGCCAGCGGTTACGACACCGCCATTACCTCTGAATGCATTATCAGTGATTTGACCGTGGATATTCAAATGGAATTACATAATGGAATCTCATGGTACTAATGCCGAGGAAGTCATATACATAAGTATTATCGATCTCCGTTACAAAAGCTCCGACCGCATCAAATAAGCATATTTTTTTCTAATCTTTCATTTCTGAGTGCTTGCGATTTACAGAAAAGTGCTTTGAAATTAGCTTTTAAAATGAAAAATAAAACATCGATTCTGTAGATATAATGTATATGTAGTTAAATAAAAAAAAATATCCCACATCTTTACTTTAATTTATTTTTATTTTTTTATTTTGCCTTTTCAAATATTGTTTAATGTTAAGGCGTACAGGAGAATACCGGCAGATGGTGATAGTAATTCTAAAGTCTCATCTGTGGAATTCTATGACGCTTACTATGCTGCATATGGCTAAGCGCTGCATGTGGAGTGTTGATCCGCCAACGTCATAGAATACAGTTCGAGATTCACGCATCATCCTTATTATTACAGGAATTTACTATGAATGGGCGGTCTTCACGGGACGACTTTCGTCTACCACCAATTTTAATTAATAGCCTATGACTGCCATTTGACGGGTGAGGGATCAAATTCACACCAACCGGGTGGTATTTTAGAGCTCAGAAATCGTTTTTTTTTCTTCATAGAGCATGATGGTGGTGGTCTAGGCAATAATTTAATATTTGTCACCAGAAGCTTTTATCTTGCAGTGGATTTGATATCAAATAAAATATTGATAAATGCGTGTATATAATATTATTAAAAAGAATTAAATATGTTTGCTAGTTGTAATTGCTTTGTAAACAAATATTTTACAGTCTTGTAAAAGAATACAATCGTGTTGTGAGAAGATATAATCTACAGATGCTATCTTTTTGGATTAGGAGGGCGAATCATGGCTCCAAGTAGGACAATACTTATACAAACTTTGTAATGCTTCTACATGCGTGTGAATTTTATTATATCTGAGCAATTTGAATACGGTATCAACCAACTATGTAAAACTTTCAGACGTGTACGACCATTCTTTGTACTTGTTATTTCATTAGAATGTAACATTATGTAAATATATTACGAGTATATAAAAACAATGTGATTAGTAAATCTGTTATAATCATTTTTCTGGAACGTGCAAGTTACAAAATACGAATATGCTTAGTCATTTTATTTAATATTAATGCAAATAACTACAAGTCTCGATTTCTCTTCTTCGTAGTATCAATCCGGTGGATTGGTTTGCAGCAACAAAATCTTGCATTTCAATCTCAACTCTTCTCGATCCTATGTAATTCTCTTTTGCTCAGCATAAGAGCTACAACGCATGTCCTCGAACACTCGCTGCAAATACTCCCGTCTAGGGCGCCCTCTGAAGTTTCTACCCTCAACCATCCCTTCCACAATGTCGTGAAGAAGACCATCGTGTCGTATGATGTGACCGATCGCCTCTCTGAGATGGTTCTTACTAGGTGCCTATCTTCCTTGATTATGCTGAGAACCTCATTGTTCGTGACGTGGTCTCTGCAGGAAATTCCGAGAATTCTTCTGTATGACCACATCTCAAAGACCTCTAGTCTTTTTTTATCACTTTCAGATAAGCACCATGTCTCACAGCCGTACATCAAGATGCTTCAAACAAATATTATGGCAAGTTGTCTCGATTTAAGGCTGCACATTTAAAACGGATTAAATAATTTTAAAGACATGGGTATAGTTGAATTGCGCATTATTTTTACGCCATATTTAAACCATCGAGCACAACATATTTTGTAGTTTTTTTTTTGCATACGGGTCATAGTCTGGTGTTTTGATATGTCTGACCTGAATCCGCAACCACGGAGCTTGACTGTGGGCGTTGAGGGTGGGGAGGGGGTCCAGTGATTTTCATTAAGGTCAGTCTTCATTCCGGACAATTTCCTGCCCGTTGTTCGCGTCTCGTCCGCTCCATCAAGAGGGGGGCACCCCCTGCTCCTACCTTTCAGTCCTTCGCCCACTCGGGCCCACCCTTAGGGAAACGAAAATTTATTTCTGTCTTAAGTAATTTGAGGAAGAGATGACAAGGAAATTGGAGTACTTCAGCTATATATATATATAAGATTGAAAAAAAAAAGTGTTATAATTTAATTTCTTATTTTTGGAATAATCGAGTTTAAAATATATGGTGCTTGAAGAGTATTATTATATTTTATCAATTTTTAAGAATAGTGTCGTTATATTTTTATATTTTTTTATATTTGAGGATTTGGATTAAGACGCTCTTTAGGACCAAATGATCCAGGTTTCGGGAGATTCGGGATGTTCTTCCGATCTAATGAAAAATGTCGAATAACATTATTTCTGGATACTGCAGTTGATCTCTTTTAAGTCTCGTCCTAGAGGACCTCGAGAACAGTGCATTCTAGTAGGATGTACTCCGAACGTAGAGTTGAGTTAGGACATGACTAGGATGATGGCAGCTGACAAAACTGTGTGGTGACAATTAAGGGTCACCGCATGGTTCAGTTCCTTGGAGGATATGGAATTGACGTTTTTTTCAACGCGTAAGCCGTTGGTAACTTTCATTTTTTGGTGTCAAAGATATTTTATTTTTTACCGAGTTTATATAATACTTTCTCTGTCAAATGAACACATAACATATAAGTATACGTATTTTGAATATTTGCATTAAAGTGTAACAATACTTACATACTTGCGGCCTTTAATAGTATTTTTTATGTACAGAATATTTATTTATTTTTGAATCTTATATCGGTCTATCGTCCTGAATGTGCTGAAATTCAGATCGAGACATTTGACTTTGATTTTCAGCAAAAGGTCAACACACCCTCGCCTCTGTGACTTTTGTTTGTTTATTTGTGGAAGCGCCGCGTTCGGCGTCACACAATCGATGGCCCAAATGGTGCAATCCGTTGTCGGGGCTCGCCGGCGGTATTTATAGTCGCGTCACTTTTGTCACGCGGAGGGGGCGTGAACCTCCCTCACCGCCCACCCTGAGGGAGCTGCGTAGATGCTGCCCGTCACCACTAATACTGTTCCATCACAAAATGGCAAATAATGCTCAGTCATGTTCAAGCCATAATGACGACTCAAAAAACAATACGATTAAATTTTTTTTTATGTTTGCTCAATAACATTTAATAAATAATTTAACTATGAGATTAGCCCATTGTAAAAACAATTATTTATTATATTCTAAATCAACATTATTTATAAATCCTACTGACTGCTACCGAGTGCTTTATTTATTTATTTATTACACAGAACAGAAGTTCCATAGTACAAAATAATAAGAAACAGAGCATAGAATATACAATACATACAAAATATAATAAAAGCCGATTTAATGGTACCTAAACAATGCTGAGACATCCCGCGTCTTTAAAAAGACGAAAAGTCGCGGGTTCGTCACGTGACTGCGTGGAGGAAGGATGCAGGAGCAGATTACAATTTCGCACAATTCGCATTTATTTCCGATAAAGACTTGACTCCCCCGTTCGATCGTGACATGACGTTAATTCCATCTCGATCGAACGGGGCTTGACTGACGACTGCCCGAAACACTGTGACAAGCAGCGCCGCCAAGGCAATCGCGGCAAAAAAAGCAAATTAAAGATGACAATTGCACCAACAGGAAATGCAGCAACTGTCATAACAAATAAAATGGCGTATGCAAACGCCGTGTAATTTTATATAATTAAAACTAACATTATTGGTGTGCATGTCAGACGAGCGAACAAAAATGAGAGACAAAAGATTGTTTTACGAGGCTTTACGGCGTCAGCCTAAAAGAGCTATGTCAAGCTGATATCTGCTGCTTTAATTTGGTTTGTTTGAATCTGATGGTTGTACCATTCATGTGTTGCGGTTAGCAGACGTTTTGTTCTCATATTGAGTTTATGTTCATAAAAACTTGCCGAAACTCAGTTTTCGTAATTTCCATCGTCCATGCATTGTCCCAAGGTGTATCTGCATCTGGAGGTCCACATGGGAACAGCCCTGGGACTTGAAAGGAAGGGGCTGTAGTATCTCCTGTAGTAGTATAGACCTCCATATATTCCACCCCTGGTCGTGTCCAGGGGCTAGGTCTTCTTTCGGGGCAATTAATTGAACAAAGGCGTTAATACCAGTCGTTACTCTCTCAATATCATCGGGAAGATTTTTTTAATACGTCACATTTCGATAAAAAAAACATCATTGAGAACTTGGGGGATTTTCCCACAGCATCAGTGCTTCCAGAAGCACTATTTTAAACCCAATAGCCTAGGCCGTACTTTAATTATTTCGGCTTGTTTTACTTAAAATTTGGCTTAAAACCACTTTGTACGACCTTAATTTTACTGTCATAGAATAAGTAAAAAGGGATTTATGTTTTTGATTTACGTGATTTAAATTTTCATTTAATTTCCAATTAAGATCTCTAGCCTAACGACACGTTTGACATTGTGATTATTTATTGCAGGGGTCTTGTTCACCGTAACGACCTGGGCAGTTTGCTCCATTACCCGGCGGTGTGCGCCACATAACCCGTCCCAGTTTTCCCTTGACATTTCACTTCATAAAACAGTTTTTATTATAGCGCTTCACTGTGTACACTACACTTCTCTGGACTACAGCATAATTAGTATAACCTATGCAGAATACGCCAGCCTAGAAAACTATACGGAGAATTTGTACTAGTATAAAAATGGCTCTCAACCTTTGCTCTATTATTTATCCTTTCTTGATTTTGAGAAGATAATTCACATTGTAGGGGCAAAGTAAACTCGCGAGAGAAAATCCCTCGCAACAGAATTAGCCCTCCTTATATTTGGTGAGCTAAAACTAACTGTCCAAATTCAACCTCATATGGAAAGTCATCCACGGATGTAGAGATTATAATTTACATCATTAAATATTATAATTTACATAAAAAAGTACAGCCAATGTTCTTATAACTTCTCAATGAAGTAGTCTTATTAGTACATGAAAAGAAATGAAATATAAAAAAGCAACTATTTAAATAGCATAAAATATGTTGATATACAATTTTATCGAGTCAGGATATTGTAGGTTATATAAGTCACAGTTTTAAATGAAAGTTTATCGACGATCTATTTTGTTTTTTTTTATCTAGACTTGAATCATTGATCTCTGGGTTCGGAAACGAGTAATATCTGTATTTATAGTATGGTATTTCTTCTTTACGAGAGTTGATGATGAGTATTAAAAATTATGCCAATATTGTTGTGAAAATATCATTACTTTCATTAAGCATTCTACTAAGAATGCATTATTTTCCACGTAAGGTAAAAGCATTATAAACCGACGGCAAAGTGATTACAATCCATTACGCACGGCTAATTGACCGTCAAAGGTATCATCCGATATCATCCAACCGCGTACATACGTGTATACAAAACGTAATCAAATAATGTATTTTCCTGATCTCTGTAATTGAATAAACAAATATACATAGTATTACTTAAATATACATATACTATACATAAAATTCTTTTTTTTCAACGCGTCAATCCAAGCACAAAAATAACGGCAGAAGCGGGATGCGAACCGCGGACCTTGGAAACCAACTATGCCCAGGTATTCATACCGCTCGGCGAACTGCGCCATTGCTATGCCTAGACCGACTCGCGTTGAAACTAGTATTTATATCATTGTTATCATCATACGATAGATGTCGCTATAGTATCAAAAGTATATAAAAAAAAAAATTATGTATAGTATATGTATATTTAAGTAATAATAATATTGTAATATAGTCAATGATCTATAAAAGTAGATTAGAATATTGAAATAATAAAATAATATTCTAATAAAAATTAAAAAAATTCATAAAATATACATAGCATTATTACTTTTTAAGAAATAGTAAATAACAAGTAAATATTTTACATAGAAATAATTTTAATGCAATCTTATTACTATCGTTATATACTTGTACTTTGATTTTTCCCCGTTTTTCTTTTGTGGGGATATTTCAGGTGTTTCACGAAGCAAATAATTTCTCACGTTTTTTACAGTATTTATTATATGTCTTTCCTAATACTAAATTATATCCATTATCATTTTGTTACTCTGCAAATTTACCTTATAAATTACAGGTGCTTCGTGTCTCCAAAAATGTTAATATCACTAATTTACTCTTACTTTGCCGGCGGGTGTAGCTCAATGGTCAAAGCGTTTGCTTTGCAATCCGTTGATCGTGGGTTCGATCCTCGACGGAGATTAAAAAAATAATATTTTTAATTGATTTCTAAGTTCTAAAATATAATTTGAATTTGATCCCTCACCTGTCAAATGCCAGTCATAGTCTATTAATCAAAGTTGGTGGTAAACGAAAGTCATCCCGTGAAGACCACCCATTCATAGTAAATTCCTGTAATAATAAAGGATGATGCGTGAATCTCGGGCAGTAGTCTATTACGTTGGCGAATCAACACTCCACATGCAGCGCTTAGCCATATGCAGCATGGTAAGCGTCCACAGATGAGACTTCAGAATTATTATCACCATCTGTCGGTATTATCCTGTATGTGTTAACATAAAAAAAAACTTACTTACGTTTTTACAGCAATATATTTCTTCTCAGTACTAATAATAATTTTCCACGAAAGACTTAAAGTTTTTCCACTTCATCGGTGATAAAATACTTCGTTATACATGGAATATACTCGTATTTCATGTGCCGGTGGAATTTTCATTCATTATCGATATCCTGAAATTGTGCCGGAAAAAATGACAAGCATTGTCTTATTATAATGTGTCAGCAGCAGCAGTAAAGCATCATGTCTGATCAGTTCCGCGGCATTGTCTCTCAAACAAATAAGTTTGTTATAAGAGGTGAGCTGCGGAGCAATGACTTCCGACTGCTTTTCTGGTCATTCAGCATTCTGAACGCTTTCTATACTCGATTATTCGTTAACAAGTAACATTTATTGTCTTCGCAATACAAACAATAAAAAAAATCTTTAACGAGGCGCATTTTTAAAATACTCGTACTATTTTTTAATCACATTAAAAAGTGAAAATGAGAGTTTTTTTGTTGTTTTTCAAGTAACGTATTTACTTTATTTTTTATAAGTTATTACAAATATATGCATTAATATTGCCACGAATCGAGATATTTTTATGATGATCGAAATTGTATGCTTAATTTTAGCGCCATTGTACTTGAAAAGCCGTTTTCAAACTGTATTTAAAAATATATCGAAACATTGTTGTATTACCAGTTTTTCTACGTTCATTAAAATTTCAATATCTCAAGGTTGAATTTTCTACTTTTTTGTGGTCAATAGCACAAATAAAAGCCACATTTTCTTCTAGTCTCTTGTCATCCAGAAACACAATTGATTTCTTAACGTATTCGGTGGAAATCTAGTATGGGGAGCTGCCCAGAGATAATTATATGAAACTGATATCTTGTACAAGTCCCAGTTGGTGAATTGTGATGTGAATATGTTCTAAATTAAATGCAAATAAAGCATATCCATTGTGCGTATGTAATAATCAAATAAAACAGTTGATTTAGCCATTTTTCATATTAAATACGGTCCAATTTCAGTGCGTTGATTATAAAATATAGTGTAATTATTTATTATATATAATCGTGTCGGAAACAACAGATCGAACAACATATCCTGTCTGCCCAGAAGTGGGCAACGTCGATGGCGTTACTCCTGGGCATCATCAGGTCTTCCTGGGTGTAGCTACTCAGACACAGCGCACACTCCAGAAGGTGTGACAGGGTCTGCTCCATGCCGCAATTAAATTCAGTCGGTCCGCTGTAAAACTGCCAGGCTTTCATTTGGGTCCTCGTCTTGCTGACTCCGGTCCGAAGTCTATTAAGAGACCTGTATATATTCCACTCCTAGTCGTGTCCAGGGGCTAGGTCCTCTTTCGGGGCAATCCAAGTATTCCCCTCAGTTACGCTTCTCCACATGCTCAGCCACAGGGTGGCCTCAGGTATCAACAGTTCCGTTGTCGACTGTAGGAAACTTCTTGATTTGAGCCGTGTGGTTATCTTTTGATTATTTATTGAATTTCATGCATGAAATATTTATATAATTACATAGTCTATTGTCAATATTAGTTTGGTTTTGTATTTTATTTTGCGTTCCAGGTAAACGGTCTGAAATTCCGCAAGAACCGCGATTTTTTTTCAGTGTCTGTCGTTTTTTTAAGATCACACCTTCCCGATTGATTTGCGCAAATAGCGATTGTTAGTTTACATTGTTTGCTTACACGTGTGATAATTTCGGCTTGTGATTACTCAAGTGCTTAATAAGTAGAACCGTTTGTCACGATTGTGTGCGAAACCTAACGTTGCAAATTGTTACCTGATAACACGGTACACTTGACCGCGTTTGTGTGGTCTACATCGCGTAAGAATCTTATCAATCTGCGGTTACCGCAGAGCATAAATAATTGTTTGAAATTATTATAAATTGCTTTTTTATGTAAACACATACAAGAGAATACCGACAGATGGTGATAGTAATTCTGAAGTCTCATCTGTGGAATTATATGACGCTTACCATGGCGTATATGGCTAAACGCTGCATGTGGAGTGTTGATCCGCCAACGTCATAGACTACAGCCCGAGATTTACGCATCATCCTTTATTATTACAGGAATTTACTATGAATGGGTGGTCTTCATGGGACGACTTTCGTCTACCACCAATTTTGATTAATATGCTATGACTGGCATTTTACGGGTGATGGATCAAATTCAAGCCAACCGGGGGTATTTTAGAGCTCAGAAATCGAATTAAAATCCTTTTTTTTAATCTCCGTCGGGGATTGAACCCACGATCTTTGGCTTGCACAGCAAACGCTTTGACCATTGTGCTACGTTCGCCGATAAAATTAATAACGATTGGACTGTAATTGTTAGTCTTCCACGAAACGAAAAAGCAAGTATTATATATAAACATTTGAATTAGTCAATGATGTTTAACAGCTTAACCTTTAAACGCCCAGTGGTTTCCTTACGGGACCGCAGATTTGCGTCGTTCAATGCCCTACGGTCCCATACAGGAGTGCTTATGGTTTATTTCACAATCGGATTACATTAATTTGTAATAATAGTATTAAAGTAAGTTCATGGAAGAATCTATTGTGCGACGAAACATTACAAACATTGGCCTGCTAGGGCATTGAACGACGCAAATTTGCGGTCCTGTATGGCAGAGCTCCGCAACCTTTTCTCATCTACAGCACACCAAAGTACTTCTTTGGATTCTACGGCACACCAAAGTTCTCACCTTGAATACCGCGGCACACCAAAAGCCAAAAATAGATATTAATTTGATCAATTTCACTTTTTTTTAATTTCATTTAGAACTTAATAAAGCAAGTACCTCGTTGTATGTCTACATAAATAGGCGATAGGCGCTGGGAGCTTGAGGACCGTTGTAAAATTATTTATTTATAATATTGCCTTATTTGATCGCGGCACACCTGTATCGGCTTACGGCACGCTAGTGTGCCGCGGCACACCGGTTGCGGAGCACTGCTGTATGGGACCACTGGGCGTTTAAAGGTTTATTGTAGTTTTCCCAATAATTATTGACACTGTCATCCAAAGAATTTTAAGACTAAAAAATTGTTTATTAGCAGATATTTTAGTTGATTATGATGCGTTGTAATCAATGTAAAGAGTGTGATTTAAAAACATCGATTTCTTTTAACTCTTTCACAATGTTTTTATAGATTACGTGGTTTAAAGCATTTCAATCCCAAGTGAATATATATGTGTTTATTAGCCCTGACAGTTCAACGACCTGGTCATAATGTATAGTTATTTGACACCGAGTTCACAAAATAGGTGTTTTTAATTTTTTTTTGTGGGAAATAATATGACAGTTTACGTATTTCCTTGAATTTTTAGTACAAATTTAATAAATTATTATATGTTGTAATCATTCTAGAAGATGGGTAAATTCTTGATTTTTTTGAAGGTTTAAACACAACTGTATAATTTATACTTTAAAATGCAATACCACGCATAATTAATGTATCATTGATATACACACCTGACATTGAACGTTTACGAAATAATCTCATGAGCTTGAATCATGGTATCTTATATTAAATGCTAATTAATGAACTAAATTAAACATGGTTAATATCCATGAAACATTAATCATAATATCGTAGCTCAAATCAATAAAATGCGCCAATGGGTGTGATCTTGTGTAATAGTTTTCATCCTGAATGCATGATTAGATGCAGCTCTATCTCGGCCCGCGTGGGCAAATTAACCAATTGGTTACTCGCTTCTTGACCGCGGCAATAAATTACCAGGCTCGTCCGCCTGTCACGTGATGCACGTCCTACGTCTCGTTAAATTTTTAAGGATGGTTTGCGCAACACGCCTAATTAAAACATGCCCACGTGAACGGTTTTACGATCAGTTTGTAATAAAAATTAGTGTAAATGATGCCGCTCACCTGTGCTGGAAGATGCAATGAAAATAATACATATTTTTAAAAGTATGCGGCCTCATAGTAGAAGTGGACACAATAGATTGAATAAATCAATATTTTGTAAACCATCACTAATATGTTGATTACTATCGCATGGAAACACTTTTATTTGTAGTCTAAAAATAGATTGTTTGATTTAATCATACACAAATTATTAGCATTTACGTTTATTGCTGTCTAGATTTTGATGTAAATATTGGTTTTGTTTGGGCAGAAAAACGGTTTTTTATTTAGATAAACGCTTATGGCATAAAAGTCTAAAAAATCGGCTCACAATCATATTTTATTTATCAGTATGTTGGTGTATACTGAGAAGTATACACCAACATACTCGTATTTTTTGACAATAGACTGTTTAAACGTTAAATACGTTCCGCGCAATTTTCGCTTATCTTGAGTATAAGGATTAACATCCTCCTCTATTTCAAAAAGGTGTTATTCCGTTGCGTGAGGGCATGATGAGGAGCAGGTTAGCAAAACAAAGAATTTTTCAGAAGGACATTGACGTATATTTATGATAAACTTTACAAGCTTGTGGCCCGGACCTAGTCACAGCAGTAGGCCGAGCCACAATACAATATACTCTCGCCGAAGAGCGAGACAACTCCGCGCTCGGGATGGTCTCTCGCCCGCGCCACGGCTAGTCTTAAAAATGGCGGACACATGCATGTATGACAAGCCAACAGAAATATGAGACGAAAGATTGTATATCGAGGATTTCGGTACCAGTGAGCAAGGGCTATATCATGCTGATGTCAGGATCTAATTAGTATCCTCTTCGAATGGAAGTACATCAGCATCTATTGCAGCATCGCCCAGCGCTGACCAGCGCTGATTCACGGTTTAACGAATAGCGTTCGCATTCCTCGCCCGTACAGACAAAGCTCTGCACCGAACTGTCCCAAATCCGATCGCGCTTCTGTGACATTTGAGACCTTCTGCTTCTCTATTCTCCTGCACCATTGCGGCATGCAAATTAATTCGATGGCCAGTTTCACAATTGCATTTATGATTATGATTAGTATATTGGTCACGTGACGGCAACAGCTGATTCTTGTTTATGCCTTCCGATTACTTTTCCGAACCGGCGGCCAATAAATTTGGTGGCATTTATGCGCGCGCACACTAGGTTAATCGGATGCGCTTGATTCAACTTTGCAAATGACACTTTATAATATGTTTAATCCTAAACGCCAGATGTTTTTTGTGTGCCTCAGGCGTTGTTATAAGCGGCGGTGTCGTGTTTCGTAATGCAGATGTAATCCAGTTATTGGACAACGGAACGAAATGTAAAACGGAAAGCGGCTTTTTTCTTTATCAACGATGGAGAGTGCTTTGGATCCTAAATATACGCTACTACATACATTTTCTGGAAACCAGTTAATCCACTGCGCTTCACAATTAAAGATGATATCTGGTTTGGTGCTTGGTTTTGTTTTACGAAATGGCAGGGTTTTTTCGATCACACACGTAATTGTAGTGTTGTTTAACTTATTGGTCCGTAGTATACTCGAGAGCGGGTCTATCATTTGGGCACCCCATCAGTTGAAATATAGCCTCATGTTGGAGAGGGTACAGAAGAAATTTCTGAGGTCTCTACATGAGGGTGTATGGATACTATCCGTGGCTGTATCCAACTAACTTCATACAGGGCATGTTAGGGTACATTGAGTTGAAAACTAGAAGGGATGTGTGCTTAGGTATGCATTTCTTTCGGCTGTTGCGTGACGTGTTCGGGAATCCTGAAATTTTGAAAATCGTTTTATATCTCCCCGATAAATATCTGAGAATAAGGAGGCACAGATTGTTCGATCTCCCAAAGAGTAACACAAATCTGCCAGATACTATGCCTTTTGGGAGAGGGATCAGACTGTTCAACCAAATCGCATCGGATGTTGTATCAATCACTAAGTTATACTCGCTGGTATGATTGCAGTTGATATCCCACCGTTAAATCTTGAAATGGAAACTTTTCAACGAGATCACTTTATTTCGTAGGAATATGTTTGCGCGATCTATTTTCTTTATTTCTTCCAACGAACTTTATTCGTTTATTACACATAAAAAAAAAAATCTCGGTCCAGCCTTCCGCAGAGCAATTTCCAATAATGTACCTCTCTACTCGTGTTTCATTCGCCTATCATGCTGTTAGGCGTCCACCATCTCTAATGGAGTAATTTATAACTCCATTATGCAACGCTCCTAGACACAACAGCGGCCGTCGTTGGCCTTGACCCGCGAAATCGAGAGTTTTGACTCTACAGTACGTTTGGTGCACTCGTGCTGGATGGTCAGCGGTGAGGAACATTTTCATCTCGACGTAAATTATTGATTTTTGATATCTACGTTTTAAACAAGCGGAATGTGCTTAAATTTGTAATATATCATAGTAACGTAGGAGCAACGATAATCAATATACTTATATATCATTTGTACAATTTGTGAAGAAAGGTGTTTTAGGTGAAAGTTAAGCTGATAATTGAGTATTTAAAGATTTTTTGATTATCTCATAAATAAAAAAATATTAATATTACAGAATATTGTATCAAGGGCGAGAATTTATTTTTGATTTTTTTATTTTTATATTTCTTGTACCGGCAATCCCGGCTCAGTTTACTTGACATTTTTTTTTAAACACATAAAGGAGAATACTGACGGATGGTTATATTTATTCTGTAGTCTCATATGTAGAATTCTAGGACGATTTCCATGCTGCATATGGCTAAGCAATGATGCATGTATAGTATACATCCGACAACGTCATAGGCTACAGCCCGACATTCACGCATCAGCCAAAGATCCAATAATAATTTATTACAAAAAAAAATGTTACCACTCTTGAATCAGTTGTTGTCAGGCTGACTATTATTATTGATCAATATCGTAACGCACCTTTCTGGCTTTGAAACGGAACCTGCTTTAAGTCGCGCTGTGGCACTGACTTTACATCAAGCCCTCAGCCTGGGAGGGACAAGGCCAACCTTTATTTATAAGTCTTTATATACCTTCAATACCAAATACATGTAAGAGGTGGCATTTCCAATTAATCTCGTGATATTTCTCATGTAAATGCTTGCGCAAGCAGCTCTTAATCATAATGTA
This sequence comes from Glossosoma conforme, assembly GCA_022606575.1. Taxonomy (NCBI): domain Eukaryota; kingdom Metazoa; phylum Arthropoda; class Insecta; order Trichoptera; family Glossosomatidae; genus Glossosoma; species Glossosoma conforme. The sequence continues at coordinate 1,710,803 of JAGTXR010000074.1, forward strand.
TTACCATTGTCCAGATTATTACAGGCCTGTGTTGTTGTTGTCAAATTTTATTTTGTTTCTTGTGTATGGAGAATTCACTATTATGTACACTGATCGGGATTGTGTAACACTGTTATGTGAGTGGAATAAGTTTATGGTCTTGAAAGGCAATATAATGGAATAGATTATGTTTCGATGAAAGGATATTGGTATATTACGCCGCCCGCGCTTTTAACCTATAGCCGTGTCCATTTCTACAATATGTCAATGGTTCAGATTTTAATGTCATGACATCGAAATAATATTTTGCTCAGAATAAAAAACAATATTAATAATTAAATACGTATTTTAGTTAGAGATTTTTTTGCATATATTAAATTTAAAAAAAAAATACGCCAATGTATATTTTTTTTACTGTTGTATTGTATCCGGCGTTATTCAGGACTTTTATAACAATGTCATTCAAAGTAAGAAAATGTATGATTTCTAATCATATTTATTCTCATTAAAAATATTTTTAATTTGAATTCATTAAAACAAAGTCTTTGTCCCTTCAATTAAACTAATTATGTACATAGAGTATGAATTGCTTGCATTACTAAAGTGACTTAAATCAAGAAACAATAAATTTTAGATCCTCAGTCCTGGTTTTTTTTTATCTTTAAATAGGGTTTGCTCGAGTTGTTAAATAATTTTAATGATACGGAATACTTCCCGGATGCGCAAATTATATATTTACAAAATATCATCGTGATTGGATAAGCGAATAAAGGCATCCATAAGTAATATACAAACATACATAATTTTTTATTTATGGAGATGTTCATACTTTCTTATTACTCTCATCGGTCATCCATTTTGGACGGACAATAAACAGGTACAAAATATAATAAAGTGACATCCACATCTTTAAAAAGACGACAAAAATTCGCGGTGTTGTCATCGCGACGCGTGGAGACAGGATGCTGGAACAGGTCGCAAAAGAAAGAACTTGTTTAGAAGTACAATTCACTTTTATTTCCAATAGCTAAAAACATGAAAAACTTCAGACGTTTAACGGCCCGCACCTTGACCGTAACATGCTACTATCGTGGTCGCGGTCGACGCGCATAGATATCATTTCGAACTAGGCGACAACTGGGTTTGGCGTGACTGGCACAGTAACAATCAGCGGCCCAAGGGATTAGATGCCGCCTAATTTTATTTTCGCACACGCTTCCGAAAGAATTGACAGTTGAACCATTGCATGAATTTATTGGATTTTAGAAAAAACTGTCTGAAATTATTAAATATATTTTTGGCTAAAATGAATTAAAAATGAAGAGACATATTTAAGGATATTACAAACAATTTTCGGACATCACCGGGGAGGAGAGGTTAAAAAGGCGACAAAATTCGCGGTGTTAATATCAACAGGTAGTAAAGAACTTGTTTATTAAGTTTTTTTATTTCCCCGCCCAACAGTTTTCGGGCGGAGAGTCTATCAAACAATCAGCGGCCCAAAGATTATCGCGGCTAAATAAGAAACTAAAGTTGACAGTTGAACCAACATGATATGGAGAAACTGTCAAAACAAGTAAAATGGCTAAAATGATTAACAATAAGAGACAAAGGATCGTTTATCGAGACTTTTCGGCATCAGCCTGAAAGAGGTATATCGCGTTGATATCAATAGGTATATATTAATTTTATTTCAACAGTTTTAGTCTATCAAACATTAACAGGTGCGAATGCAATTTATTATACTATCGCTAGTAATTAATTATCTACCTCATGTACGAATATTTATATGGGTGTTGTAAGTAAGTCGTAAACCGATCAAATTATTACGTATCATTAAAAAAAACATTGAAACACCTGATAAAAAATAATGACTCAATTAAAATTGAAGTTATTAATATTTTTATTTATCTTTGGGAACATTATTCGTCGTTTTTTTAGATAATTGCTTGTGTGCAGTATATAAGCTATTATATAACAATTGGGCACGACTAAAATGTTGCTTATTTGAAGATTATAACACACCTCTAGTGGCATTGACCCACTAGGTGATACTAAATGCCAACAATGCATTTTTTATTCAAAACAAATTGTAAATAACGAACGAAAGTAATATGTTTAACATCTCAATTTACGTTCGATAGTAATTATTGTATTTTCATGTATTAGTATTATTTTGAAGGACATTAAGTCGTAATGAGAATCGTGGGTCATAATCGTGACACACAAGGGCAACGTTTTTTGTTGGAACCTTTATTAAATTAAATTAATATATCATATTTGATTTTGTAATGTTCTTTATGTAGTCTTATTCTTATGAACATAGAGATATACGAGTAAGACGCGGAAAAATAATTAGGAATAAGTGATAATAGGCTCAGGTGTTTAAGAATTTTTGATGAAAGTAATATTCGACGTCAAAGGTAATATTTTTTAATTATAAATTACTCGTTTGCCGTTAACGTTTAATTAGAGGTATGTACTTGTACTAGTTGTACGTAGATTGCAATATATTTAATAATGTTTTTTTAATTGAACTATGATTCAATTTAACTGCGATACAGTGCGCTTAAAGGTATTATATATATATACACGTATTTCTTCATTCCTTTTGTCCTCGACAGAAAGGAGATGCTGTTGGTTATTCCAAATTATTATACTAGTCAATTTATGACTGGTCATGCCAATTTTAAGGCTAAACTCTTCAAGTTTAGCCTCGTTGATAGTCCAGACTGCTCATGGTGTAGCTCCTTGAACACGTTCTGTGACATTGCCCAATATTAGAGTCGGGTAGAGAAAGACTAGCGTAATCCAAACAGAGGCCTGGACCGCAGATTTGCGTACAATGCCTTACGGTCCCATACAAGAGTGCTTATGGTTCATTTCACAATCGGAATGCATTAATTTGTAATAATAGTATTAAAGTAAGTTCACGGAAGAATCTATTGTGCGACGAAACATTACAAACATTGGCCTGCTAGGGCATTGAACGACGCAAATTTGCGGTCCCGTATGGGACCACTGGGCGTTTAAAGGTTTAAAATATCTGACCCACTTATTGTATATACTAATTATTGTTTACGATCTGTGATCTGCACTTTATATATATATTGTATTTAATTTTATGACAGCCTCACGATCAGTGCCGGTTTTAGGGGGTGGCGAAGTGGGACGGTGCCCCAGGGCGTCGATTAAGGAAGGAGCGTAGAGGACAACCAATCTTGTTGACATTTTTTAAAAATATACATAATGGGGCGCCAGAAAAAAATTGCCTTAAGGCGCCACAGGGTCTAAATTCGGTACTGCTCACGATGGCCCTAATTTGGCCTGATAATCTTGCAACCTGTAGGTCGTCGTCCTCCCGCATGTGTCACCTGACATTTTGTTAAAGTTAGCACCTCGCCTTGCCGAGTGCAGGTGATGGAAGTGTTTGTCCGACCGTCTTGTGCAACCTTTATGACCGCGTGCGTCAATATTCAATATCAGCGTTTAAAAATAACTGCATTTATAACAGCAATGAGAAAATAAAACCAAACCAAGTGTCGCATTACACAGTATCATTTCCTTTTATGGGATTCAACTAGTCTTCTTCTTCGTGTCAGCGACGTCAAATTATTTCTGCCCAGTATCTGGAAACATCGATAGCCCGTTTGTTGCCTAGCATTAGGTCTTGAAGTGTGCAGCTTGTTGGGCACATGGAGCAAGATCTTAGGTGTGAGGCGGTCTGCAGGTCTCCACAGTCACACAATTGTGGCTCTCCCTGCCGAAGAATTCCTCACCGCTCGAGGTTGTCCTTTGTTCTACCAACTCCGGTTCTTAATCTGTTCAGGGATTTCCAGGTCTGCCAGTCAAGGTTCTTGCCAGTTAGGAGGCCTTCCTTTGGAGTAATGAAATCCTCTGATGCGACTTGTTGCCAGAGCTGAAGTCATTTTTAGGGCCGGATGTGAGAGGTTGTGTGGATCTCAGAACGCTGCTTCGCGACTTCAGTTTGGGTGTTGGGGGTATCTGATTATACAAGCAGTGGGACGGTTGATTGATTGCCTTACGAATTTCTTCGGCGCATATGACTTTGCGTCTTATGTTTGGTGGTGCGATACCCAGCGACAACAAAAGATTCAACTAATAAATAAGGCAGACATGTTATTTTTTATACCTGAATTAAAAATCATCCCTCACACAGTGAAAAATGAGTTTATGTTGACGTCCCGTTTCAGTTTTCATGAATCTTTTTAGTGTTTTTTCATGTTTACAATGACAATATCCAACCATCACGATTATCGTATGTAAGTGCTCGTTGACGTGAACTGTTATTCTTATCTTATCTAAGTCACAACAGGATGATGCCATTCATACGATATTCCCACTTTGTTCTTATCGATCCTGTGACACGTTTCACACTCACACTTCGAGTACCTCTTACCATATGTAAACTACTATCCATTAACTTTATCAACGCGTCCAGGGATGGAATAAACTATTTGAATTTTGGGTGTACAATAATTCCGAAATTTTAGATGTTTCTCTGTCGCGAGAATCATTTGATCGCTTAATTTCTTTGAATTTTTTACCAGCTGATGTGATACATATAAAGTGAAACCTCGATTTTATATTTTTCATTAGCGATAAATGCGGGAAAACATGTTATGCTAGAAAGCTTTAAATATGTAATATTATAAAACAAGGTAAATCTTTAAAATATTTTTTTCTTACCATCTCTCTTTTCAGCCTCGTCATTTCCTATCGTCTGGGGTTGGCTCTCCTTGTGCACGTTTGCCATGTCTGACTGTCGTGCGTTGTATTCTCGGTCAAGCCCAGAGTTTATTTCTTCCCATATACGTTCTAAATTTGTAACATATGATCACCACATATTGCCGTCATTCAGTTCTGTTAGTTGCTATTATCCATACCTCGTTCCAAGGCATTTCTGCACTTGAAGGTGCACGTGGAAATATATATATATATTATGGTTTCTGACCACCTCCACATCAGTAGTCCAGAGATTTGAAGAGACGGCCTCTGTAGTATCCGAGGTATATCTTGGGTGATTTATTAATATTTTTTTAATAAGATCGGATAATTAGGCCTGAGGACTATTTAGATCTATGGAGCGGCTCAATTCGACCAGCGTTCAGTGGCATGCTGTGATTCATCCAAGTTTTGTTCCGCGCCCAAGGTTGCTTAACTTCAGTTATCTAACGAGAACCGCGCTTAAGATGTGCTATTGTCGTTGGACATTATATAATATATACGTGGTTCTCGGCAAAATGGCGCAAACTCTCTTTCAGATTACTTTCTCCCGTCTTCGTCGTCATAAAAACTAATCGCCCGTGAAGTGCAGATAAAAGGGTCGTTTCACCGTGGTGTTATATGACTGCTCGTGTTATTGGACGCACGGTCTCATATGATGATAATAGTGTACAATAAATAAGTACATATTGCAGCTATTAAATAGTTTGAGTCTTACAATTACACCCGTATGCTGAGACGTTTTTTAAGATTTGAGTTTGAGAATCGTTCTAAAGCAGAGTAGCTATTAGGTTGGGTTACCATAAAGAACCTTGTCTCTGCATATGGGTGATAATCTTTTTGTAATAAATATTTATTTATTATACCTTGTTTTTACATGGATCACGTTGAGTATGGCTTCTGTTTAGAAAACAGCACTTTCAACTAACTCGTAGCTTTCCTCAATCCGTCACTGTGAAGAGACAACTGAGCTGCATGTATATTGCGTAAATGGTCGATTACATTTATGTATTAGAGAGGCTGGGGGGTGTGTCTATCAGGGAATAATAAGAGAGGGAAACGAATAGTGTTGCAAGGATGAAGATGAGAACGATTTAGATATTATTTTTATCAACTTTTATGTGTATTTAATATTTATTTTAGTGTTGTAGGTATTTAGTTTATTATTTAAAGGAAACCTTTTTAAAATTAATGAATTATGAATAATCTATGCCGGCGGGTATAGCTCAATGGTCAAAGCGTTTGCTTTGCTAGTCAAAGATTGTGGGTTCGATCCCCGACGGAGATTAAAAAAAAAAGGATTTTTAATCGATTTCTGATCTCTAAAATACCCCGATTGGTGTGAATTTGATTCCTCACCCGTAAAATGCCAGTCATAGCCTATTAATTAAAATTGGTGGTAGACGAAAGTCGTCCCGTGAAGACCACCCATTCATAATAAATTCCTGTAATAATAATGATGATGCGTGAATATCGGGCTGTAGTCTATGACGTTGGCGGATCACCACTCCACGTGCAGCGCTTACACATATGCACTATGGTAAGCGTCATAGAATTCCACAGATGAGACTTCAGAATTACTATCACCATCTGTCGGTATTTTCCTGTATGTGTTACATAAAAAAAAACTTATATATATTATTTTTGTCACTAATCGGTTTGACACTAGCGCGCCTATAACTTGGATACAGATGCTTTGACATGTTATGAATGAGCAGTTTTAATAGCCGCAAGTATTTTGTATGGTGTGACAACACTGTAGACTCGTGATATGATCACAGCTACTAAGTGCTATTAATATTCTACAATCAAATGATAGTAACACGATCAATGTAATTACTTGCTGTGTATTAAAATTTGATCAATTTCATGTAATTAATCGCTTTGAATTGTGAAACGATATAAATTCAGAAAAATTTCGAAACAAAAAATAAATTTAAAAAATCGGTAGTGATCAAAGGCAATTGAGATTCGTTAACAAACTTTTAATATATACAAAAATGTCATTGTCATATTACCTCTAATTGCTATTTTAGGTGCATATCAATTTACGTTATTGATGACTTGAGATTTAGAACGATAAATGCCTATTTGTTGATTCGGGCTGAGTTTTAATCAACGATACAAAAATGTGTTTTGTTGATTTTAGTATATATTCGTTAGCTAAAATTATTTTTGATTTCACGAAAATTACGTTCGTTTCGATGATTATTTAACCCTTTCATTACGGCTCGGTAGAATACAAATTATACTGTCAATTATAAAACTAGTATTTGAAGCATAAATGTACTTATCTGATCTATTTTCATATATGACACTGGGTCTTGTATTCTTTGGCTACCGGGTGATGCATAAAAAACTATTCTAAGAAAGTAGTAAAACTATATATTACGGCTATCGATGTCAACGGTAGGGAAATCTTACACGGCATATATCGGGAACCGATGCGAACAGGTTAAACAATTTATCATGGTTAAGATCAATGCTAATTGAGAGCATTGCGTACTGTTTTTTCGTGTTATGTTTTGAAAAAGCAACAGATCTAAGTCTACACTGTCGTAGCATTTCGTAGACACATTATACTCGTACATTCTTATAATCAAGTGACAAACGTAGCATTGGACATTAATTTATTTTCCAATTGAATGTTATTATTTAACCTATACAACAACGTCAAGGCCATTTTAGTTTGTGCAATTTATCTATATCATTATTTCATATTCGCTTCCTAGCTGGAAGAAAATGGTCGTCACAAACTGCCGCCAGAAAACTCTGCCAGCCGCTATGGTCCTTGCCTCGTCCCCAGTCAGCTTTGCTTCCCGGAGCTCCGCCGAATAATTTTTATGTATAGTTCCCGATGTCCTTTCAGGACGGCGAGAGTTCGGAGGCCCGAAGAAAATAGTTAATACTCTCCCGTAGTATCCGATAAATATGTTAAGAAAAACATGTCCAAGCCAGGTCCACCTTTGTCTCTTGATGGAAGGCTGTCTTGTCTTGAGAATACCGCAGGAGAGCGTAAACCATATTTGCTTTTCTTCAAGCGTCTGGGTTCGTGCCGTCTTGGAAGGCCGTCGGAAACTAAATATAGAATAGACTTGGCGGAGCTACATGGGATGAGGCGAAGACCAAGGCAGCTGACAGCTTTATGGCGGCGGCTCGTGATGTCCCTATACTCCAGTTGAGGAAGCAAATACAAAGAAATGAAATGAAGTATAATGAGAATAGAAAAGTATGCAGGAAAATATCCTTATTGAAGGGGCAATGGGCGAAGCTTAAGATAGTCAAAGAAAAATGCTATTAGCTGCCAGAAAAAATCCCTTGGCAGTAGTACCCCGCATGCCACATATAATTAGCAAAAAAACCTTCCACTAAGTCTTATTTTGTTGTATTACCGAGATATTTCGTATCTGGCAGTGATTGTGTTAGGGAATGGGATTTTAGACCTTTGTAAGTTATCTACTACTGTTATATATTTATTCTTTGTTTTTTTTTTTTTGCAGGAGGGTCCCCATTCGACACTCCCCGAGGACGAGTTCTACGATGCCGTGGAGACCGGACTGGACCGCATGGAGGAGGAGCGCGAGGCCCGCCTGGCGCGCTCGCCGCCCTCCTCGCCGCCCGCCGCCCCGCCCGCCGCGCCGCCCCTCCTTCCGCGCGCCGCCCACCCCGCCCACCGCCTCACCCAGCCTGCTGCAGCACCAGCTGTGGCCAGAGGTACCAACAACATAACAACATGAGCATGACCTGAAAGGCGGCAGCTTCTGTAGACTAGCGATTTGCAACAGAGAAGATGAGAGGCGAAAAATGTTATCACTTGCTTATTGTTTATAATGTTCAGTCAGGATGGCTGGACGTTGCATGCGGGAAACATGTTGACATCCTCTTCTCATATTTAGAACATCGATTTACTTGATGAAGGATGCATGATCAGGTTCACAATATAAAGAAATAGTTTTTGTTTCACTATACACGTTTATTTGTCAAACACTTCGCATTCGGCACACGCCATATAGGCGTGCCCCCATAACGGTCGCGAGCGTTGTCCAACTGACAGCTGACGGCGCGCTCTGACATCTCGGCGGTGCCAACTGTCGCTGCAGACAAAAGAGAATTCAAGATGACAGTGGTACCAACAGGAAAAGGGCCCACTGTCATAACAAATATTATGGCGAATGCAAACACCGTTTAACATTCTACAATTACAAACATTAGATGTGCATGTCAGGCGAGCGAACAAAATAAGAGACAAAAGATCGTTTTTTGAGGCTTTACGGCTTCAGCCTAAAGGAGTTATATCAAGTTGATATCAATGTGTTATGTTTGTGTGAGGTTAGGAAGATTGCAAGTGAATATTCATCTGTTTCTTGAAGAAATCCAGATTATATGAAGGTGGAAATACAGACGCTGAAAGAATATTCTAAAGCTTACTGGTAGCATTTAGGAACGAACTTTGAAAACTGTCAGTTCTTGGTCGACACACATTTATCATGTTTTACATATACCAATACATGGTTCGGCAAGTATAAGACGTGTTTGTCGGTTGTGGGTGGGTCAAGGGGGAATTAGTTTTTTAAGTTCCGAAGAGCAGTTCCATTGATTGCAGGTTAGATGTAAGAATTATAAAATTTTGTATTGTTTTTCCACAATTAAAAAATCCTTGACTTAAGGTTAGCAACTTAACATCCATTTGCAGACACGTTTCTTAAGATTGGAGGTGATTCGAGGCTGAGGCTTCCTCACAATAATCATTTTAAAGGAAAGTAGTAATTATAGGTCAGTTACCTTAACAAATGTCTTAAGGGGGACTTTGGCTATTATTTTAAAACTTTTTTGTGATTTTTTTTTGTAAGGGATGGAATGATGAAAAACTATTCTGTCTTGGATGTCTTTTTATGTATATTATGAACTACGAAATCAAAGAAGTTTATCTCGGATATTGTCCTACTTTAAAGTTGATTATTTTGACTTGATTTGTTGCTTGAAAATAAATATTTTGGGGAAAACATCATATTAACCTTAAAAGCCCAGTGGTCCCATACGGGACCACAAATTGGCGTCGTTCAATGCCCTAGCAGGCCAATGTTTGTAATGTTTCGTCGCACAATAGATTCTTCCATGAACTTACTTTAATACTATTATTACAAATTAATGTAATCCGATTGTGAAATGAATCATAAGCACTTCCTGTATGGGAACGTAAGGAATTGAACGATGCAAATCTGCATTCCCGTAAGGAAACCACTGGGCATTTAAAGGTTAATTGATAGAAATTTTCCATCAGAGCAACTTTTGAGGTGGCGTAGTTTTTTTTGCTCGCATTTTTTTTCGAGGCAATGTGTATCCAGAAATACATGTATATTACTTGCTGCCCGATCATTTTCAATTTATAATGTGGCACTTTAAAAATGTTTTTTCCAGGCCTAGTTTAATAGTTAAGTTTTATAAAAGAAGACAACTCCGTATAGAATAAAAAACAATTTAATAATTCATCCATATAAATTCCTATGAGGATTATAGTACTTTTGAAGTATATAGTCTCAAAGAATTACAAAAAGTCACCCACAATGAAAATGGGATTAGTGGAATAACTTCATATTAATTTTAAAGCACTGTTTTGGCCTTCCAGATCGATCGTGTATCCACAGAGCAGCTCCAGCAAGCACTGCAAGGAGTTGGCTCCGAGGGCAGCGGCGGCTGGCAGATCTTTGCTGAGGAGGGGGACATGCGCATGTACCGCAGGTTAGTCCAACAATTAGTAAATCATTACAAACTGTACTCAGCTTTTGAAAATCTCAAGTTCTCTATTCTTTATAGCCGCTTGGGAGTACATTATGAGTACATTTTAATTACAAACTTTCACAACGATTCCACTTTTAATGTTTGCAGCAATTACGGATACACAGCTTCTCTCCCAAATAGTTAATAATGATGTAAATAACAGATGTATTTTTAATGTTGCTGTCATTTGCAGAGAGGTAGAGGTTGACGGCATGGTGATGGATCCCCTGAAAGCCGTTCATAAAGTGCGAGGAGTCACCGGTCATGAACTGTGCCACTATTTCTTCAGCCCCGAGTACAGACACGACTGGGAAAGTAAGTAACATTGTTATATATACCTAGTTTTATTATCAGTTATTATATATATTATTATTTCACCACTTTTAAATGAGACCAGATGCCACACTAACTATTCTGACTATAATAAATGGGGATAATAATATAAGAGTGACTTTGTGTGCCAAGGTTTTTTTAACACTCAATACTTTAAATAGTCGGACTCTCTGCATCTGAGTGTCCGATTTGGAACTGATAGACGCTGATCACAGGTTTTTTTTTGTATTAAATATCATTCCTAGCGAGTTTGTTCACAATCTGTCAACCGAGTATGACGTAATATTCCGTCATTCCAAGAAAGCAACTGTAGCGGGTATGACGATATATATATACTCTAACGGGCGTGACGAGCTACGGCTTATTTTGTTTGATCATCATCTACCAGTACACCTAGGCATCGAGTTGCACGGACTCGCTGTGTGTTTTCTTTTTAACATTAGCAAAATTAAATTTCTCGGTTAACAGTTTAATTTTTTTTTCACCGTTTATGACATCTACTGCAGCTGTGAGCTTTACACGGTTTTCGTAGCCTGACATTATAGCTACATTCTACTGTTGTAATATTCAAAATTATCTGAATATATTACTTAATGTAAAATTTATTGTATTTCAGTCGTAAACTACTTGTTTACTGTAAAATATATATTCACAAAAAATTCGCCGCGGTCAATAGGTTAAGAGAGTCACTGACAGCCCCTTTTCGATTATATGTTTTTGACTTGCAAAGAATGATGCTTACGATGAGAGTAAATAAAAATATAACTGATATGAAGACTTCTCTCACATCATTGGAAACTTTAAACCAGTCCATGGTCATTGTTACTATCCGCATGTATATTGAGATATGGTTTTGTTAATAGATACAATTTTGGCGAAGACTCGTATCAATGATTGTCAAATGCAATGTCATCGGATGTTGATATATTTTACGTAAGGGAGGCCAAATTCAGACATAAACTCTACGACTCTACTACATAGTTTCTTTGGAATAATAATTTGTTGGCGTCGTCTGTTTGATGAGCATTGGGACCTTCTGTTGCTCGTCTTTATCGCCTTGTTCTTAGTACTTAATCATAAGTACCTATATTTGTATATATTGTATTTTTTTATTTTATGATTAATTCTTATTGTACTTCAGAAACGAATTGAGTTGTTCAAATTTGTAATGTTTCTGTAAGGGGAAAAAAAAAAAATAATTGAAATTGTTTGGCCACAGAGATGGCCGATACAGACTCAAATGCTTTCTCGTAGTTGTGATCAAGCAAACTATTAATTTCTTGGTTTTTCTGTATAAAGCTTGTCGAACAAAGATCTTATTACATGTTTTTAAATATTTATTTTATAGATCATTGACTATATTACAATAGTATTAGTAATTAAATATACACATACTATACATCAAATTCTTTATACGCATCAATTCATTCAGAAAAATATCGGTAGAAGCGGGATGCGAACCGCGAGCCTTGGAACCACCTTTGCTCAGGTCTTTATATACCGTCTAGCCCTCTCAACTATTTCTCGGGCGGTTTATAAAGACCTGAGCAAAGGTGTTCCAAGGCTTGAGGTTTGCATCCCGCTTCTGCCGACATTTTTCTGAATGAATTGATGCGTATAAAGAATTTGATGTATAGCATGTGTATATTTAATTACTAAAGATATTATTGAATTTTTTTATTGTATATTTGATATTGTTTGTTCTCAGCAACCCTGGAGCAGATGACTATTGTGGAGCAGATCTGCCCCTCGGCGCTGGTGTTCCTGCAGACGCACAAGCGCATCTGGCCGGCCAACCAGCGGGACGCGCTCTTCTGGTCCCACCTGCGCCGCGAGCCCGACACCTCCGACCCCGACGCCCAGGACCTGTGGCTCGTCTGCAACCACTCCACCAGCCATCCCTCCTACCCCGTATGAAACTATATTGTTAGTTAACGATAGAGACACTATTGTGCGACTGTGGAGACCTGCAGACCGCCTCACACCTAAGATCCTGCTCCATGTGCCCAACAAGCTGCACATCTCAGGACCTAATGCTGGGCAACACACGAGCTATCGATGTTTCCAGATACTGGGAAAAAAATGTTTGACGTCGCTGACACAGAAGAAGAAGAAGACTATGTTGTTTTATTTAAAAAATGGTGCTGATTCACCGATAATTGTAGAAATTATTTTATTTTTTAATCCATAGGGAAACTAACCCTGGATCATAAGTGATTTGCATAATTAGATGATGGAAAAATCCCTACCACACTAACAGAAAATACAAAAGAATAAGAAAAGCAAATCTTTTTATGAAACTTGTGACATAATTTATAATCACTACCGATTTTGGTGACATGGCACCATCGTCAGGAGCTACTAAAAAACTAAACCTAAATACAGTTAATTAAGGTTACAAAAAGAAGTGGAGGGGAGAGGACAATTGTTAAAGACATCTATTAACTGTTTAAGTGTCAACTTTTTACTGTGGGATTACACAATATGTGAAATATGAAATGTAAAATCTTGACATTAATTAATTAATAAAATATACATTCAGTTCTTTCTATCTCATAAAGTGTGCTACCTTAGTGTTGCCATTAATCCTAATAAATCGGGACATATCACATTAATCGACATCAAAAAAGTGATGTAAAATGTCCTGAAAAATATTAATATGAATTCATAAATTCAATCTAATTTTGTAACCTTGGTTACAATACAAGTGTAGAGTGTGTATTTTCTTTTATTAATATATTGTTCGCTATATTTTTAAAGGCAAAAAGGATCTGTTTTTTGCTCATAAATTTTTCAGAGCATATAAAAATCACCATTCATCAAAGTGTCATGTCGAGCTCTCACACAAGCATGTCTAACCATAAAATAATGATATCTATTTTTTAATAAAAAAATTTAACAGATTTTGAGTGATTATTTTTTATGTATGGTGAGCTGATTATTGTATGATTGTGTTTGTAGGGTAACACAGGCAAATGCCTGCGCCTGACGCTGACCGTCTGCCTCGTCTGTCAGACTCGCGTCAACCCGCCCAAGGACGGAGCTCCCATCTCCAGCGATGACATCACCACCAAGATCACATACTGCTCAGTCGGTGAGTGCACCGATAATCAATAATCATTCATATTGACACAGCTCCAAATACTGGCTGACATCTGGAGGGTCGAAATGTTCAGAAGTAGATGAATAATTATCAAAAACTCACTGAGGTTCAGACCATGTGTTAGGGTGCGGAACAACGAACGTTTCAAAGGTTGATCCAGGTAGTAAAAGAAACGTCTACCTCAGACTAGTGGTCAGCAGCAAGTGACTGAGTCATCTCCCGTTTTTTATTTACTATTGTGTGAGTGAATAAAAAATGACAAAGCGTCCCGCTGTGTCTATTTTATCTCATGTTCTCTACCATTGCCAGCTGGCAAAAACGACATTTCTACTCGCTTGTGTAGGTGTTCGATCCTCATGGATGACAACCTCCCCTTAATCGTATGGGTGCCATGAACCCAAATATGGGTCCGCTGCGGGAAGCCTGCCAGTGCCGTGAGCACACCGATGTGTTATAAAACTGTATATTTTCGGTCAATGTTATAGCTTTGATAACTTCTTAGGTTTTCACGGCCAGATTTAATATTGTGGCTTTTGGGTTAAGCCGTGTGGCGAACTTCCTTCAACCAATATTTCGACCGCCATTGCAGGAGTCTTCTTCAGGATTGATAATTAATTTAGTTTTCGGTTGGTTTATTCAGATTATATATTTTTTATGAGCGTTATTGATATATCTGTAGCGACATCTATCGTCTGCCCAAGAAAAAAAAAAGATTAAAATTGGACACCATTTAGGGGTTCAAATCTTCGATAATCCACGAGGCGTTGCATAGATCTATTCAGGGTTATAGCATCTAAAAGGTTAAAGAAAATATTTGACTTAAATCTTATCACTTTTTCTATCTCAAGTATTAGCCTTAAATATAACAGTTCTTTCTTTGTGTCCGGCGAGTGAAACGCAGATAGTATATTATTTGTCACAGTCTTTTGGTGTTAGCTTGAAGGGACCATTTTCGACTCGATATCTATATATTAACTGGTTAACTTTATATTAATTTTCCTTGATTATTTTCCCAGTGAATCCAGGAGGCTGGGCGCCCGCTTCCGTGCTGAGGGCCGTGTACAAGCGGGAGTATCCCAAGTTCCTGAAGAGGTTCACGCAGTACGTCATCAACCAGTGCAAGGATAGCCCCATCATGTTCTAGCGACCGGCCCTGCTGCGCTCCACCGCCGCACTGGGCCCGGCGTGAGCTAGCAGACATCAGCGCTTCCCACCCAGAGTCAAGTACAACAGAGAATATCCACAGTTCCTGACAGTCGTTTTGGCATCAGATAAAACATTATGTTCCGACTATATTCAACTACAAAAGGTGACAAAGGTGAAAACTTACGCAATAATGAGACAAATATAACACAACTTCTTCTCGCTGTTTATCATCTGATAAAAATCCATTATTAAAAAAAATAAAAAATTACACTTAAGTGTTGCTGTCATATTGAATAACGTATCTCTTGACTTACTAAGTTTAACGCCACATAATGCATTCGACTCAGAGGCGCCATATAGGTCACATTCAATGTTAAAATTCCATTGAAATGTAACCGCTGGCGTACAGGGACTGTTTGTTCAAAAAATAAATAAACGTAGGTCACCAGTGACCTATGTGGCCTGAAACGTGTTAAACCCAAGTAGCTGTCAGGACAAAGGAATTATTTACAATATATATAATGAATGGGAGATTGTTGAAATGAACCAGTGTAAAAAACGAATCTATTGGTTTGTTTTATTTCGATTTTGTATTTGTTTAAGATCTAAAGATCATCAGAGATCTGTGAAGTGTACCGCAGTCACTGTATGTACAAGTCATGTATTCTATATATTGTGGCTTTTCTGTGTTACGTATATTAAAGGTAACGGAATTGTCTATATGTAATTATATTCAGCAGTTAATCTCGGCTTTCGAATGGAAACAGATGCTGGTGTTGATGCGGCAGACAATGTGGAAGGTTTAGAATTGAAAGACGAGAGAGAAGAGATGTATGACTGATCACTTTAGCGAGAAAGTAATGTTTTATAATATGTAATACGGGAGAAACTGCATTCTTATTATTTTAATTTGTCATTATCGCAGTGCTTACTATGTGTAATATAAAATTTTATAATTATGTTTTTTATGTCCACATCTATTTCATATTTCAAATCGTGAAATTGATTTAAAAGCAAGAGTAATATTTACTCATTGAGTATAGAAATGTTAAAACAAAGTATGCAATGTGGTTAAGACTTTTTGAACAGGATAGAAAAGTAAAATTTTAGGAGATTGAATATTATTTTATATTTCTGCTTTATTATTTTTTATCAAGGAAAACACTTGAGTGTATATTTATAAGTTACAGGTTTTTTTTTTTGGTTCCAACCAGAAGTCTGTTACGGCTTAGAGTAGGTTATTTGTGTATGGATTACGTTTGAAGTAATGCACACGAGGAAGTAAAAACATGAAGAAGGGTTCTTTTCGGATGATGTACTTCATTGTCAGAAATTATTAATTGATTTAAATTCTAAATAATTGATTATGCTCGTCTTCAGTATTTTATGTCAAGTTTTTCAATATGAATACAGTGGTACCTTGACATATGAATGCCCCAACATATGACTTTTTTGAGATACAAGCAATCGGCTTAGCGGGTCGGCCGGTTGCACACAAATCGTGCGTCACGCTTTCCCGCGTTGATCCCCCGGCCGCGGTCAGAGAATCAGTTATCAGTGTGCTCTCGCTGTCAATATTTGATGAGTTGTGCTCGCGTTTTGTGACTTTTGTAAAATTTGCTTTGAGATGCGAGTAATTTGAAATACGAGCAAGGTTGTGGAACGAATTAAACTCGTATGTCTAGGTGCCAATGTAGTATCTACTTACATAAATGAAACTAGTCTTTGAAAACATGATGCGTATTTAATTATTTTAATGTTTTATTAATTGGCACTATTAATGATGCTTTTGCATTAAATTGGTTTCAATGAGTTTTTTTAATTATAAAAATGTAATACATTATATTTAAAATCCCACCTCTAATCTAATATTGGCCATCTTACAATGTTTACTGTATAATTAAAAGTTTTCTTCTTCTTCTTAATATGTACTGGTAATGTTTTGTATTACCAATTTATTTTAGTATATCGCTGACTCTGTCTGAGCTGTCGATTTATTTTAATTGTAAATTTTTGTGTGCGTTATTGATAATGTATAGTCTTTATAGAGAGAGAAGGTAAATTTGCGGTTGCCATATTGACTGGTTATAAAACGACATAACTCCATTAAATTAGTTTAAATTAAGTTAGCATTTAAGATCTCTGTCGCTACAGGTTATATTTATGTGCGGATGATTGACGTACGCCGGCCGAGTCCGCGGTCCCTTCAAACGATGTTAGTTCAAACTTATTTAAGCCTATTTTGAAGATCTTTTATCTTGTGTATATATATATATATTTAATCGCCTCTAAAAACTTTTAATAAAAAAGATTTTAATGAAGTAATCAACAGTGAATAAGAGGTGAATATTATCTATAAAAAACGGTTTCATTTTTATATAAAATATTTATGTAATTTCCATAATTTAATATGTAAAAAAATGTTCATATTTATATATTATAAAAAATACATTTTAGCTGATGTTTTTGTGATATTTTCTTATGGGAAAATTTAATAAAATACTTTTTTTAGGTTGTTTTGAAGGATGATATTTTTAGTGAGAAACGTTAGTACTGTGGTATCATTATTTGATCAAAACAAATAAATCAAATTTGCTTTGTGCATAAGAAAAGATTTCAATGCCAAATATAATGTTTGTGTGAACGTGAGCCACAATTTATGTATGATTTAAAAAAAATGTATTTTTGTCAAAACCGCGTAAAATGGGTACCGCGTTAATCGAGGGATGAGTGTATCTCACTTTCAATAGTCTCCTTTAAGGCGAGTCTGTAGCATTTTGGGTTTGCGAAACTACCTTAGTCCTCCTGCATAATCTGTCTAGTTTTAATTATTCTAGTGTTGTTACACGTTAATAAATACAATGCTTATTTTCATTCTTAGACATGCGGTTTTGATTATCTTGCCCCGTGTGTTTCTCCTTGTCATTGAAGTTTATATCTCCCGATTATTAATAAAATATATATTGTTATAATGTATGATGGTGTTGTAAAAAATTTGTCTCTGCCAAATTGCGTAAAGAAATTCTTTTGGTAGTTGTAAGAATTTTACTTAGAAAAAAAAAGAATATGTAATTATAGTGTTTAAATCAATTTTAAAAGCATTTATGGTCTTCCTACTGAGTATAAAAAAATATTGTTCCGTTATTTTATGGATGGTGGTGATTCTATTTGCTTGTCGTGTGTTTAGAAAATGGATGTAGAAAATCAAATGTCATTCAATTAAAATAAATTACTTTGATTGCATTTACGGGCAACGGAGAGTATAGCTCAATGGTCAAAGCGTTTGCTTGCGAAAACGAAAGTTGTCGGTTTTATACTCGAGGGAATGAAAAAAAGGATTTTTAATCGATTTATAAGCTCTATAAATACCCCGGTTGGTATGAATTTGATCCCTCACCCGTAAAATGCCAGTCATAGCCTAAATAAAATTGGTGGTGGACGAAAGTCATCCCGTGAAGTCCACCCGTTCATAGTAAATTCTTGTAATTAATAAGGATGATGCATGAATATCGGGCTGTAGTCTATGACATTGGCGGATCAATACTCCACATGCAGCCCTTAACCATATGCAACATGGTATTCGACACGGAATTCATAGATGAGACTTCAACATCACTATCACCACGTTCGGTGTTCTCCTGTATGTAAACACATACAGGAGAACACCGACTTATAGTAAACTTAATACTAAAAAAAAACAGAAAAAGGAACGATATAGCAATATAGTTAACCCTCCTACAACGCACGTTTTTTATTTGTAATGGATATTTTTACTATAGTGTTTGTGGAGATTTTTTCATATAACTGTCCCTTCTATGTTGTAATTTTGGTTTTTAAAATGTCTTATTCCCTCTTATGAAAACGTTAAAGGAGGGTTTGCTATAAAATGATTCCGTTCAAGGTGTTGATCTATTTCATTCTAAATACACAGCTATCTGGAAATCCATAATCTTGCTGCAAGATGGTAGACATTGAAAACATCAGTCTTCTAAAATACAATTAAATTATGTCCAAAAGAGATTTTCATTGAATGTGAAGTTATTTTGTTATGATCAAGAATATTTAAATAATGTATGTTAATAGAATAAATAATATTATAAAATAATAAATAAAAAGATATTGAGTTAAGCATTAACGTGTAATATATATTATATGCAGAAGTTATGTACCTCTAATGATACACTAAGCGACAGTGCCTAATATTTTTTCTATACGATGTTTGAATTAAATTTAAGGTTCGATAGTTTGGTCTCCGATTATGAATGATAAGGCTTAACGATCATTGTATATTGTGTTCATCGAATATATAAATATACATGTATGTATATATATATTGTGATTTGTGATTTATCCTGCTTCTTGTGAAACCGTGGGCCTTAATGATATTAGAACTATCTGTGTACTAAATCTTGGCCATAGAGTCTTGCAGTGTGATTGACATAATTAAAAAATCATTTAAAATGGAATTAAATGTAAATAATTTGCCACAAATTATCGACAGGCGTATACGCCTGTTGTATACAACTGGAATGGGCAGCATTCGGAAAACTAAAGTACATTTTTAAAGCGAAAATTCCGCAATGTCTTAAAACTAAGGCGTTTAACCAATGCATCTTCCCTGTGTTAACTTATGTGCGCAGAGACGTGGAATGTAACATAAAGTCTTACTCATAAAATAAAGGTCACCCAGCGTGTTATGGAGAGATCCATGCTAGGAGTGTTGCTAAAAGATAGAATTCGAAACGAGTATATCCGCAGAAGAACTCGAGTAGTGGAGGCTACCCGATGAATAGACACACTCAAGTGGCAATGGGCAGGACATATCTGGTGAATAGACGACGGTCGATGGGGAAAAAAAGTATTGGAATGGCGCCCGGAGAACTGGCAAACGAAGCATTGGCCGACCCCCTGAAAGACGGACTGAGGACATAAGAAGAATAGCGGGAGTGACCTGTATGTGGAAGGCGGAGAATCGAAGAGGATGGAGACTCATGCGAGAGGCTTAAGTTTCAACAGTGGACGGTTACAGGCTGATGATGATGAATTTGTGCTAAAAACATTTCATGTTTGTTTACTTATTTATTTCGCAACTGGCGGAGCTCTTCTGTGGTAAATTATGATCCTGTGTACTCCTTATTGAGAGTGAAGCAAAACAAACAGATTTAATTATTCAGAGAATAAATATAAAATCAGAATTACATTTTTGAATATAAAATTTTCTAATTACATTATCCATCTATTGCACTGCAAGATTCGTGGCCCATAGTAAATTTATGAAATTAATATAAATTAGTATGTAATAAATATGTTTGAATCTCTGATCTAATTGATATCTAAAAAAGATTATATTTAAATAATAACACCTAAATCAGAAAACGTACCTTCCTTATAAATTTAATTAAATAATATAAATAAATAAATAAGAGCATGGTTTTAATTCACAATTACATAACCTCATTTATTGCATCTTGTGATTACATTGTTATTTGTAGTTAGTAAACTACATCAGCAACAGTTCAAGGTCCTCAGTCATATGGGATACTAACTGTTATACTTATGTATTGTATAAAGTATATATTTTTTCAATAAATTATTATTTTGGTTTTAAGAGTTGCCCCTTAGACAAATAGTCGACATCTCAGAAGCGTTCGGATCTTTACCTGATTTCATATAAAAGTTGATAAATGAATGCTCTAATTTGCTTCGAACACAACCAATGTTCCCTCTTATTTTTATAAGGCTGTGTTCGCAAAAAATATTATCTGTGCGCTTTAACCCTTTCGTTACGGCTTGGTGGAATAAAAATTATACTGTCAATACGGCGTGAATTTTTCAAACCATTTTTTTTTTTGCTTAAAACTAGTATTTGAAGCATAAATGTACTTATCTGACCTATTTTCATATATCTCATTGGTTCTTCTATCCTTTAGCTATCAGATGATTCATACAAAACTATTATATTTAACAGACGTTCATTATGTAACTCCATACATGTGTTGGCATTGACACATGTGGTTTTCAGAAAAATCGCTCCAGTGACGAAACCTAACGAAATTTATTTACATGCTTTACAGATTCCTGTAAAGAATACATATAGGTGGATAAAGGGAATGACTGCATTTCCAATTTCTTACCGTAGATGTCACAATGAGTACTGAAAGTAGCAAAACGATGTATCACGTCAACCGATGTCTACGGTCGGGGAATCTTTGATGCCATTTGCCGTCAACTGATGCGAAAGGGTTAAAAGAGGCAATTAACTTTTTTGTGCAACTCACAACACTATACAGACCAACTAACTGTAACGATTAATTTTCAATAATTTCATAAAAATAACAGCACTATATAATGTAAATGAAAATATTTTTGCTTTGCAAGTCACCTTATAGGGAACATTGGATACAACGGCTGTTTCTTTCAAGCTTCCCGATATCATCTAGGAGGATCGTCAAAAACCAACCATAGTATTCATTCGGCAGAGTTGCGTGTGTAGGGGATCATGGCAGCTGATAGAACTGCATGATGGCAATTTGTGGCTTCAAGGGAGCGAATATAGAAGTGTACATGAATAAACATTGTTTCTTACGAATTATAAATTTAATATTCTTTGCTCAAATCATCTTATTAAATAATATAATAAACTATGTTTTCCAATTAATTTTATTAAATTTTTTATCATTATTATTTATGTTTATTAAACATTATTCCTTTTGTATAACTGTAATTATCTATGTACCTTCTTTAAAGTCTACTTCTACAATCTCTATTGTTACTTACCTTTTACAAAATATTCTTCTTCTAAAATAGCACAAGCTCAACTTCACTATCTAAACAACTTTCCATTTTTCTGTATTTAAAATTAAAATGATTTGTGTTACTGTTTAATTCTGTAATCATTAAATATATGTTACATAATAAAATATAGTAAAAATGAATGTAATGGTTATAATTTACAGTTTGATTTTGTGATTACTCTGAGTGAATTTAAGTAATAATTATTATTTACTTGTACATATTTTTTATATCATAAATATGACATATTTCTTAATTAAAATGAATTGAATGATTGTATTATTTATAATTTGTAAATTCCGTTTTATACATCTTGTTATGAAGTAAATAAACCATCAAACGTCCTTCAAAAGATGCTGAAATGTGAAAACAAATGTAAACTTTTTTCCAATGTTTTCAGCATTCACTTTGAGATCCATTATAAAAAAGATTTATTTATTTACCTTGTTTTTACTTGGATCACGTAAGATATTGTCTCTGTTTAGGAGACTGCAGTTTCTACTAACTCGTAGTCTTCCTCAATCCGTCGCCAATTTGTCTCTTGACAAGTGATGTATTGAGGAAGGCTACGAGTTGGTCGAAACTGTAGTCTCCTAAACAGAGACCATATCTTACATGATCCATGTAACAACAAGGTAAATAAATAAATCTTTTTTATATAAATAAATATTTATTACAAATATAAACCATTGTATGTGGCTTAAGATCTGAATGGTTTCAAATTATTTTTAAATAAATGAGAAATGAATATTTCTGTGGAGGAATATTTTTTTATTTATTCATCTAAGATTCTTCTATTCTATTATGTTACAATAAAATATCCTATAAAAACCTGTTTTTTTATGCAATATAATAGGAGTATTTATGTAAATGTCCTGCACCTTTATTACAAGATATAGTTATGTATATGATTAAAGTATTTTTTTATTTATATTCAAAAATAAACCTGTCTGTATAGATTATAAACATATGTTATACAATTTTTGTATGATGAACAAATAAAAATATAAAATGTATCTTACCCATTTTTTATAATAAAAAAATGAAATATTACATTGTTTTTTTTTTCATTTTAGGCCATTGAATGTACAAAGATGTCTGATATTGCACACATCTAGAGACACACCCATGTAATTATTATCAATGCTGTCCTTTAAAATTTTGTATACGATTGGGGCAGATAATATTGGATGGGACAAATTGTAAGTTTATGTAAAAATGCCCCCTTTGACTGCGGCCTTTTGTTAACCTTAAATTAATTCGTCGCTCGACACTCAAACCGGGCGGACGTGTCTAGTCATCCGGTAGGATGACTAGACACGTCCGCAAGGTATACAAGATGGCGAACTGTTGCGATTGTGATATTGCGCAAATAAATCGTCGCTTAGACGATCACCGTTTGCTGCTGGAGAGGCTCTTAAAGGCTGTTGGATGCGGGATGGATGATGCTCTGACATCCGTTGGTGTGGACCCTCCACCCAACCCGACAAGTCTGCCGACTTCCCGCAGAAGGCGCTTACCTCGAGCGTGCAAATCAATTCCGGCTACCTACGCTGAAGCTGTCAACATTCCTGTGTCGATGTCGCTTAACTGTGACAGCAGAGACTCCGAACCTGCCGTCAAAGAATCCGCTTCGAGTGAGGCCACCGAAGAGGACTCCTCGGAAGATACTATCGAAGGAGCCCCCTCTGTTTCGAGCAAGGCTCCCAAGGACTCCCGTTCTCAGCCGGGACGAATCATCGTTCGAGGAACTGGAGGACCTGAGTGCTTTCTCCGTGGATGTCCTCTCCCTCCCCCGAGCAATCTTTCCGGAGAAGTTCAACGTTCTAAGTTGAGTCGCGCCTCTCCGCATGGGGAAAGGCAACAACATTCAGCACGTCTGATGATCCGTGGTTCTGCAGCTCCTTCAAAAAACGTTACTGGAGTGAAGATGGCGTATCTTCACGCCAAGGGCCTTCACCCAGATACATCGGCTGAGGACTTGCAGAGCTTCTTGGCAGCGACCGCTGCATTCAATCCTTCTTGGATGACCATCAGGAGGATTGTCAGCAAGCGGACGCTGTCAACTTCTTTCAAAGTCGGGGTCATCGCGACTTCGCTGGAGTCTCATGGAGCCTCAAGTGTGGCCTGAAAGGACCATTGTTCAACCCTGGATACGCATAAGACGAAAGAATCGCAGTGAACAGTGGTTGAAACCAACTTGAGTGAAGATATTGAGATATTTAGTGTTATATTGCTTTAAATTCAGTACTGGTGTTTATGGAGGCGAAATGTTACACGTTTTATTTTGTGACAATAATGCCTTGTTATTTGTGAGTCAATCATGATATACTTATGACAGGGTTTTTGTTGTTACAAGTCAAACTGTTTATCTTGAGTCTCCTGACGCTAGGTCTGAGTGTGAGGTCAGTGATACTAAATGTGTCAATAAATTTACATCACCACATTTATGTTACCTATTGTATTTATATTTTATATTATATAATTGTATTTATATTATTGTACTTCAGAAATGCATTGAATTGATAAAATTTGTAATGTTTCTGCAAGGAAAAAATAAATAAAATTGAAAAATTTAAAATTGAAACCCTTTCGCATCGGTTGTCGGCATATGCTGTCATAAGATTCCCCGACCGTTGACACTGTTTGACGTGATATATCGTTTTGCTACTTTAATGTGAGTTAGAGAACGTAGAATAGTTTTTTATGCATTATCTGAAAGCTAAAGGATACAATAACCAATGTGATATATGAAAATAGACCAGATAAGTACATTTATGCTTCAAATACTAATTTTATAATTGACATTATAATTTGTATTCAAACCGAGCGTAATGGAAGGGTTAAGTAGAAATTTTAATCGATTTTTAGACAATATAGATAATAATATATTTTTCAGTATACATATATATTAGTTATATTTATCGGCTGGAATCAAATCAATTTTATATTTTTAACGTTTCAACAGTAGAATAAAGCTGTATTATGAGGCTACAAAATCGAACGGGTTGGTATAGTTAGATTGAATGCTCGACTTACAATCAACGTAAATCTTATATAAAAGCTAAGTTTTCATCACAAAAATCACATACGAAATCTCGAATTTTATTTACGAGTGTTTTTAATTTATTTTATTTCATTATTTATTCTTTGTAATGAAAATAACTTATATTATTATTGATTATTTTAATATAAAGGTAAATTCTAAACACCTACCACACTGACCATATTCTTTAATAGCTTTTTTAGCTTACCACATTTTATTTCCATGGCAACAAGAAAATGTTTATAAATGGCAGTTTGACACTTGCAGATTTGACAAGTAAAAAGAAAACCGCTGACACTAAATAAACATTTGAATCGAGTTCTATGTTTGCGTTCTATTTTTGTTCAGTCTAAGTTCATTCTAATGAAATCGCAGGCAGCACTTCTCCATAGATAGTTTTATCAAATGAATTTTATGTTCTAAATGAAATTGTTCCGTAGATATTTCTGGTCAAAAGATTTACTATTTTACAATTTGAAATAGCGTTTTCATATTTTTTTATGACTTATATGATACTAAAAAGTAATCCATTCACAAGCTTAATTTCATGAAAAATGTATTTTTTTAATATGCGTTAGCCATAACTTCCCTCTAATTATGAATAATATTCCAATTATAGTTATTTGTATTGGTTTAGGTCAGTTGGTATTATGTAC
The DNA here is from genome assembly GCA_022606575.1 of Glossosoma conforme. NCBI lineage: Eukaryota > Metazoa > Arthropoda > Insecta > Trichoptera > Glossosomatidae > Glossosoma > Glossosoma conforme. The sequence goes on from JAGTXR010000074.1 coordinate 1,736,382, forward strand.
TACCATCAAGTAAAATGAGAAAAATGACATTTTAACTTGTAAAATAGTAAAACTAACAATTATAAATTATGTTAAAGATCATTTGTTATACTCCAGTATTTATTTAAAAATTGTATTATGTTTTTTCAAAACATTTTAAGCTGGTTAATTTTTGTAGTGTGCTAGACCGGCTGCGAAGTTCATATATATATTTAAAAATAAAACACATTTATTCATGTTTTTATTCTGTGACCCGCCATTTTTATTTTACAATATATTTCATGTATATATTTCTCACTTTGTTCAGTGTGTCTCACCTTTACAATAACATTCATATAACATTATGGTAACACGGGAAATCAATTTTGTCATCAAAGAACGATTCCTCAAAGACTAAATCATCGGATTACACTTGTTTAAAATACATATTTACATTTATAAAATATTTAGAGTCACACAGGCGGACCGAGAGCTTCTCTCCGAATTCTTAAAATTAACATTTATAATGCAGTTTATACTTGTATCGGAATTTGTCGATTCATTATTTAAATATTACAATTTTCTTGCTTTAATTTTTTTTTGAAGTATTATATTGATAAAAAAACATGTTTGTAATTTTATCGCAATTTTGTGTAAGATTATATTTTTTTAGAGATTTTAAATGATTAGCTCTCGGATTATCACTGTTACATAATATTTATATAGAACCTTTAGTTTTTCCGTTAAGTCTTCCTGATATGTCCAATGCTTAACGTTTTTTTAATTTAAAAAATCGAAAAACATTAATATATATGTATATTTTATTAGAAATATGAACATGCATACGATAATAATTTAAAATACAACATTCATAAATATCAAGTCCAGCTTGCTTCAAGTACTTTTATATAAGGAAACATTTTTATCCTAACCTTTCCTAAGTACTTAATCTTACATTACAATCAAAAGAAGAGAAAATAATTATGAATTTAAGTAAATAATATTATAGCATGAAAGGATATTAATCAATTGAATGTACATTGAAGAAAAATAAGTATATTCGACAATTTTAGTGAAAATGTTATTTATGTGTTGTATATATAACATAGCTTAGTAAAATAAATACTTAATTTGTAGTATTCCTATAATTATAAATTATAATGTCTAACGAAAAAGAAAAAAAATCTTCTTACAACTATGAAGTGTGTCATTGCACATGAATCTATTAAACAGAATAAATCATTTCAAATAAACTCACTACAACAATGAAAAGAAGACATAAAAAAAGGAATATTCATTAAAAGTTGTTATTCTGATACATTTATAGAATATTATACGAAATATGGTCTCAAGAAGATGTTATTTGTTTCAAATTGTACACCAGTATGTTTATTTATATTTTTAGCTTTGCATTTGGATAGAATTATTAAAGATAAATATTATTATCACCTTTTGTTTCTACAATTATTATTAATTTATATATATTTTTTTAATTGTTTAAAATTTCTTTGCAAAAGTGATTAATTATAATATCAATAATAATTTGTAAAGTGATTGTTCAATTTAACATTGTGTTAACAGTTTAAAATGAAATATTGTTTAATTATACAGTAATATTATTCACTAATAAAAATGGAACATTTAATGAAACTTTAATAAAACCCTCCAAATACAATACTAGTGTAAATTTGAGAGATACACAGAAGTTTCAAGGTTCATTACAATTATCCTAAAATTAAGAATATACTAATCATTAAAAAATGTCGCAACATGAATTTACTCCACACGATTATTTGAATTAGATGAATGTCAAAAGACTGCATCATCTTACTCAGTAAAAATACACATGACCTGCATGTTATAAAAAGTTAATGCGCAACATGATCTTGTAAAGTGTTAATCAATTTATATTTTAAATTTCATTGTTAGCACTACAGTAAAATTCTATCTATATTCGATTACCAAACAATTAGTCGAAAGTTTCATTCCGTCATCTTAATCATCCAGGATCTCTGGGAAACTTCAATATTTATTTTTAACATGAACATTAATTAAGGACAGTGGTGGCTCTGCAAGGAGAACACGTTTGTAATAAAGAAGTACATTCATTTACCCACACAGCAGGAAATATATTGTTGAAAGTTAACAGTAATTATTTTAATAAGAGAAATACACATAGACTGCCACAGTTATAATACTAATTTAAAATGTGTTTATTCAGAATGACAGCGAAAGGTTCACATAAAATATTCTCCCACCGATATAACATCAAAGTCTACTTATCTTTCAGTACTTAATATAAGATACTTAACATTTTCAATAATAAATATTACGTTTATGGACACTTTTATTTATAATTGGCTAAGTAACACTGATTAATAAGATATCCTTCATTAACAAACAATTTATTGTATTTTTCTTTCATGGATTTTATATAATATTCCATTGAAAATACTATTTAATCATATAAGTTAGGCTATAATAATATATTGTGTCCTAAGTTAATGCTTAAAACTGTTTAAAACATATTTTCATCGATCAAAGGGGGAAGGAACATTAATTTGTAATCTTACAATCTTCTGATTTCAAAATACTTAATCACAAACACAAAAATCTTTACAATATTTGCTATAACTTGTTTGCTGTAAATACATACTTTAGAAGGCGAATACACGATCAATTTAAAAGAATAATATAATGTCCTGCGCACAGATTGTAATGCTAAGTAATATTGAACCATATTAATGATCTTTTATGGCCCACTTAAATAATAAAAACATAACATAAACAAACCTGTATTATAAAATGGCTATTATCTAAAAACCTAAATGGAGTTAAATGGCAATATTTATCGAATTGAATAATGATAAGAAGATCAATTCTTCCGATTAATAAGTGAAATAGAATTTTCGAAGTAACCGAATCAAAAGATAGTTTGGAAAAAGTTATAAATATTTTTTTAGTCGCAGAAATTACATAATAATTTCGCCAAATCGTTTATGAAAATAGTTTAAAAGCCTGCAGCTAAATTCAGTTTCCAATCATCAGTCGTCATTGGAAATGCAATCACAGCTTTATTATTTATATGCGTTACCCTGAAGTCCAAAATGTGTGCAGCGATGAAAGTCACAGTTGAGTCGAGCTCGCCGGCGAGAGGGACTGAGAGACAGCGGGGGATCATTGGATCATTATCAATATTTACAACATAAAATATCTTACAGTTTACAGGAATAAAGCTTAGATTTTATTCTACGGCAAGATGCTCTAGGGATGTGTAGTCATAATATTACAATCATATTGAATCAATCAATAGACAAGCCATAATCATATCTGGGCCTAATACTAGATGTGCCTCTGTCAGAATTTTACCATTGAGGTTATTATGAGAATTTTGGTATTCAAATATATTCCATCTCTTTAATTTAAAATTAGTGCAGGAGAGCCAACCGAAATATATTCCATATATAATATTAGGATGTATTATTTCCATCGTGTTGCAGTATTTTAAGATTTCATTAATCAATATATTTTACTTGATGATCATGTGTTTTGTGAAAATCTAAGTAATATTTGTAATTGATGAAAAATACAAAATATATTTATTTTTATTTGACAAAGGACCATCTAGCATCAGCGCCAATTCTATGTATTATACATATATTCCTATATTTGGAATCAATAATTATTTAATTACAATTACAAAGTTAGGTATTCAATATTCACAATATCAATTAAATATATTTTGTTTATATCCAATTGCATAAGCTATGACCTTATGACCGATGCCATTATATTTACAAGATATTGATAAATCATCTTCAATGCTTCATCAAACATTCTTTTGAGAACCAGATGTCTGCAAAGCCCTCACATTCAATTGCTACTCTTACCAAGTAAGGCGCAGTATCCAACAGATTCCCTATTCTGCCATTATTTATTAAAATCATTACATTTACATTGTTTATAAAAAATAATGAAATACAATGTATTGGTAAACTAAGTAGACCTTACATCTTAAATATTGTAATTCCTGTTTAAAAGTGTGATTAGTTAAAAGAAAACAGAAAGAATATGGCAAATAAGTAAATAAGTTGGGTAAATATTTTCGGTTTATCTATATCCTCTGCAAGTTATCTGTTTTGTCACAATTTTATTTTTCCATGTCATGAATCATTTTATTCCGTTTGAACCTTTCATTTTTAGTTTACGAAGCATTTAAGATCATCCAATAATGAAAAAATCTGCATAACCTTTTTTTATTTACCATCTTAGTTGTATTATATAAAAATGATTAAATAGTTAAATGCAATATTAACTAAACTTAATAATAAATATTTGTTTTCTTACCTACTTTTTGCATGGATCACGTAGAATATGGCCTCTGTTTAGAAGACTGTTTCAAAACTGCAGTCTTCTAAACAGAGGTTACATCTTACGTGATCCATGTAAAAACAAGGTAAATAAATATTTATTACTTATAATGGATCTCAAAGTTAATGCTGGAAAACATTGAAAAAAAAAAACTTGTTGACGACTTAAATATTCTAATTTTAGGAAGGGGAAATATTGAATATAATCTAAAAAAACTGACAAAAATATTTTATCTATTGTGATTACATTATTGATAAATAACTTCTTAGGTTTTCACGGCCAGATTTGATATTGTGGCTTTTGGGTTCAAAGTCATCAACCCTGAAGAAGACCCCTGCAATGGCGGTCGAAATTTCGAAGAGAAGAAATTCGCCACACACGGCTAAACCCAAAAGCCACAATATCACATTATTGATAAGTTAAAAAAACCTATCAAACTAATAAAAATACTAAGATTTGAAATAATTTATATGTAAATCAAAACATTTCAATATTTGTTGTTAAAAATCATATAGAATTATTGACATTTAATTTGATATCCTAATTAAACTGAAGTTTATAAAATTGTTACATGTTTAAATGAAGGTATTATTATAACACAATAATATATTCCACTAACTATGCTTTCTTTCTTGACATTACTAATGCAATATATTATAATAATTAGGATATCTACCCACACGTTACCCTAAGAATGTTGATTTTGGTTTCAGGAATAATATTTAATTTAGAATATACTATAACAATTTCGAAAATCATCTTTTGGCACACAAATATTTAAAAAACAGACGTGTAGCAACATCATACGGACACGCCACTAAGCACGAGGGATAACACCAATCAGTCTCTAGGACGCGCTAGAGTCCTCGACACCAAAAGGCCCCACGAACCGCCAAATTATTTATCAATGAAATGTCCCATTATCTTATGGCAAAGCTAAGAGGCCATTATAATGTTTTAAAAATGTTTAATTAGTTTTAATTATATGATAAATAAATTAACAGAACTCTATCATAAATATTAATAAAATATTGAATAAGTATTTTTTTAAATTGTCTTTATGAATAAATTTTTGGCAATATTTTTGCTCTAAGTAAGAAAAATCATTTTATTTATTTTTTAAAAACTAACCTTCATTTTATTTTGATTAAACTTGTAAATGTAGTTGATTATTGTGCTATAGATTCTGATAGAAGTGAACGTGATGAGCTATATTTTTAAATATATTTAAAAAATATATGAACCATCAAATTTGATTCTTTGAAAATATTTATTATTGCATAAACAGGGGAAATTTTGAATTCATAAATGTATATGTTTAGTGTATATGTATTTTAAAACCCTATTGATTATTATTAATTAAGATTTTACACAACCAAAATCTCGTTGACTTTCATCCGCATTTCTTCCGAGATTTTACCCTTTAAACGCAACATCAACCTAAATTAAAACTTAAATTTATCAAAGACATTAGAAACTGTCTTCAAAAATATTCGCAATAGCTGCCCGATATGAAGAAGACATTTGGTTTATTGTTTTTGTAATTTTTCACAAACACTATCCATCGCATTGAATGATTTTCTTCCAACAGTTTTAGAAGGATCAATATTCACATTAAGACAAATCTAGAAGCATTTTGCACAAGTTCCAAGCCTTGTACGCCTTATTGATTCAGTAAATATTTCCATGATTTTCTTTTCACTCCTCATCTCTCTTACAGAGTGGTTTATGACATCAAAATTGTAAAGTAAACACAAATTGAAATATTTTCCTACTTGTTTGTGATTAGACCGCAGTACGTTATGTCTATAACTAACAGGACATGGATCTAATCTAGACATGAATGTTGTTTAATTGTATGAGTCGTTAAATAGTTGTGATCGAATTTACTTAGGCCGGATTTCCAATTAACGACACAAAGGCGAAAGAATTTTCAGTATCTTTTATTTAAATTTCCTGTCCTTAATTGGAATTTATAAATTAATAGCTACAAGTTTAATAAAGGTAAGCGTCTTTTTCCTTACAATACAGTATAACCGATGTGGTAAGTCTTCAACATGGACCATGTTGGTATTGATGTTGAAGCAATCACTATTTTTAATTGAAATAAAATGTTTATTTGTTATAGTTGTGACTAAATTTTGTAGACCTTATTTAAAAAAAAAAAAAAACTTCCAACAGAAGTTACACTGTGACATAATAGTTTTGAAATTGACCATGTTTAACTAGTATAGTGACCTTTTAACTTATTATTCTTGATTAGACGTATTCGCCAACAATATTTTCTTCTTTCAAATACAATTGAGGGTTTTTTTTGGCCAAACCAGTGGCACAAATTTAATAATCTAATTGAATTTTAGATCTTCAATGTGTATTTTAGCTTCACCGTTAAGCTCTTGGTGAATTTGTCCTCCAAGTGCAATCTTGTGACCTCGGTAGCATCTACAATAACTGTCGTATTATTTTGTTCATCAGAGTTGTGTTTCAGTTTACTCCGGACTGGTCCTCGGGAGGTTGTGTGGTATGTTGTGATTGGCTTGCATCTTCTTGATGTCTTGAATAGTCTTGACGTTCTGGTCGTCCATGTCTCTCCAGTATTGGTAATTGGACCGAGTGTAGGCGAGCAGTTCAGGCATGTCGATGAATGCTGAAATTAAAGGAAATTAAAATAAATGCAACATATTAACTATATAAGTGTTTATCAATGTGCCCCGTGATGGGCTGTCGTACCGGCGCCAGAAGCGGCGGTCTATATAACTATATAACATATTAACTATACAAGTGTTTATACAATATTTTTGATTCCAATACACAATGATATCAGCTTGATATAGGCCTTCAAGGCTGATGCCGAAAACCTCGATATGCGATCTTTCATCTCTTTTTGTTCGCTCGTCGGACATGTCGGAGTGGTCAGTTGTGCACCTACCGCGACGAGTAGCGAGTGTGATCGGTGTGGGGCCTGAAGCAAGCAAGCTCCGCCCCGGGCAGTAAGTTTGTCAAGTTCATCGAAAATATATGTGCCTCTGAAAAAGTCTGTGTGATGCTCATCTGTTCCTCATCTGTCCACCACGTGTCCTAATATCGATCCCGGCGACGTGAAGTCGTTCTTCATTAGTAAAGGGGATGTTAACAAGAAACATGTTAGAAAAGATGATTGAAATAATAAGTTAATCATTTATTTTGTCGAATCGCAGTCTATGGTATAAAAACGAAACCTTCTAGATTACAGAAACGGTCTGACTTATACTTTAACATCCTCCTCTCTTTCAAAAGTTTGTTACTCAGTCGCGTGAGGGCATGATGAGGAGCAGGTCAGCAAAATCAAAGACTTTTTCTGAAGCACATTGACATATATTTACGATAAAATGTACAAACTTATGGCTCGACCTAGTCACAGAATTCGGCCGAGCCACAATACAATATGCTCTCGCCGACTGGCGGCACACGACTGATGCGGCCGTGATGGGCTGTCGCACCGGCGCCATAAGCGGCGGTCTATATAACTACTCCAAAAATGTCAATATGGTAGACACATTCGTGACTGACAAGCGAACAGAAATAAGTGACGAAAGATTGTACATCGAAGTTTTCGGCACTAATCAGCAAGGGCTATATCATGCTGATGTCGACTTATAATATAATTGAATGAGTGAATATTTTGTAAACTAACTTTAAACAAACATTACAATGTTAAAGTAGAAATAAAGTGCTCTTAATTCTCAAAAAAACTTCATAGATAAAATTTATAAAAAGAATATTGTTTTTTTTTTTGATTGACGAGAACCAAATGCAGTTGTTAGGTAAATTTTCAACAAAAGTGTAGTTATCAAATTTACAAAGTAGGCTAGGTATTAACTTTTAAACGCCCAGTGGTTTCATTACGGGACCGCAGATTTGCGTCGTTTAATGCCCTACAGTCCCATAAAGGAAGTGCTTATGGTTCATTTCATAATCGGATTACATTAATTTGTTATAATAGTATTTGTAAGTTCATGGAAGAATCTATTGTGCGACGAAACATTACAAACATTGGCCTGCCAGGGCATTGAACGACGCAAATCTGCGGTCCCGCATGGGACCACTGGGCAGATAATGGTCAATATATATTATGTACTGACCGTCCCACGCCTCCATCATGTGTATGATGATGAAGTCAATGAAGCCGATCTGCGAGCGCGGGATGGAGCAGGTCGCTCTGTCAAACACGGGCATCACCACCGGCAAGTCGCGCTTCTTCTCCTCGTCCGTCTGCAGGAAGTACTCCTCAGCGATCCTGGAATCGGCGACACACGTGATGACATGTGGACAAGCTTCAAATCTTCAATCTCACTGCATATGTAGTTTATATAAACAGTACCGGCTTTAGACCCTACAGCGCCCTAGGACATTTTTTCTGGCGCCACATATTTATTATATTTAAAAAATTGTAAGCATGATTAGTTGCCCTCGGCGCCCCTACCTTATTCGACGCCCTGGGGCATCGACCACGTCACCACCCCCTAAAACTGGCGCTGTATATAAAGTATAATTAGATATGTAATACAACAAAGTGTTAGTAGGTATAGAGTGATGAGATTTGAATTAAGAATATTATTTAGTAGCCGGTCAGATTTGATATATAACATTAAGTGTTAATGACAGCTAGTCAGCTATATTATTACACAAAACTTTAGAAGTATGGAGGGGAACATTTTTGCAGTAAATTATGATTTAAGGTAAGTAGTGGTTTAAAAAAAGACTATAGTGTATTCAATCCGCCTCACACCCGCATCATACCAGAGGACGATCAAATCTCCTTGGTGATACGCTCAAAATTATGATCAGTTATAGTTTGTTCAACGTAGAAAGAACCCTGTGACACATTAATTTATTGCCTTGTGTAAAAGGGATGGGGCAAAAATATTTATTTCGATTAGGTCAATTTTTTCTCTTCTTCTTCTTCGAAAAAAAACGAATTTGAATTCGTAGTGAATCGTATATAAACATATATTTTTTAAAAGAACTTTTAGTAGCGCGTCGTGTTTCGATCGATACGTGATTTTTTTGTAATTATTATATTTATTGTTATAACAACTAAGTCAGTGGGAGTTTCCTCTGAACAATGTTGGCCACTGCACACAAGTGCTAAAGAGAAAGAACATGTGAAAGAGATTAAAATGGCATTAACAGCTTAAAATGAGATTGAGATGGAAGATAAATACATTTAACGAAAATATGAGCAAAAACGGTAAATGTGTGGTTTTTTAACATATTTTTCTGTTTTTGAGAGACCTGGATGAGTTATCTGATTTTCTTAACCATTTCATTACGGCTCGGTTTGAATACAAACTATACTGTCAATTATAAAACTAGTATTTGAAGCATATATGTACTTATCTGGTCCATTTTCATATATCACATTGGTTCTTTTATCCTTGAGCTATCAGATGATGCATAAAAAACTATTTTAAGAACGTAGCAAAACGATATATTACCGTCAACCGATGTCAACGGTCGGGAATCTTATGACGGCATTTGCAAACAATCGATGCGAAAGGGTTAAATAGGCTCATTTACAAACGTCTGAAGATGCTCTCGATACTACCGTGTGTTATATGTAGAGCTCTAAGTGCAGAGATGACTTGGGATGAGGAAAGGAGCATGGCGGTTGACAGATCTATATAGTGCCAATTTTTCAGCTAGAGAGTGAATGTTGCAGTGAATGTGATATAATAAAGTAAGTTGAGAATCAAACCTTCGCGCCCACTCTACGCAGAACTTGGCGTTCCTTGACGGGTTGGAGACGTCAGCGCACTTGATCATCATTCTCTTCACCAGAACGACGTTCTCAGGCAGTGAGAGAGAGTTCATGTCCAGCATAGGCATCTCCTGCAAGATTTGAGGAATATATGAAACATGCGTTTGAAACTGATCTACGAGTTATTAACCTTATTATATTCATGATGGGACCGTACTAAACAACTAATCTAAAATAGCCGTTTATCAATATGTATTGTACATTTTCATTGCAGAGCTATACTATTAATAATATAATTATTAATATTAAAATTGATTGCATCACTAAGCAGCTGTGAATTTATTATATATTTCAGTAGCGAGTCTAGCGACAATAGCTCACCGTTAACGCTGTTCTCGTTAGATCACCGAAGTTAAACAATATTGGACGCGGATCAAAAACGTCGACAAGTCATCGCGTGTTTCTAAACGCATATCGCTGGTCGGGTTGAGCTGCTCCTTAGAACTAAATGATTCAGGACTCGCAAATGTCGGACTTCCCATATTACTCTAGCTTGCCACCGGGATAACGGTGCTGGGAAAAGTCAGAGGTCCCTAGTCGTAATGAAGTAATTAATAAATTAACTGAGTTTACCATAAATTGAGGTTTGAAAGGACACGAAGACTTACATCCATCTCGATCCCGTCCTCCTTGCTGGAGTTGGGCTTGGCGCAGAAGACGTTGACGAACTTGGCAAGGTGCTCAAAGTGCTTCGTCATCTCCGTGGCTAAGATCATGTCGATGACGTTGTGCCGCGCGGCCTTGTACGACTCGCGGTCCAGGTTCTTGAAAATGTTTACGCGATCATCATCTGGAATTATAGCGATTACAAATGAATAGTATATCTTAAATACACGAATAATGTCATTCAAGGAAACGGCGAAGAAGATGTTTAACTCACTGAGGGTCAGCTTGAAGGTCAGGGCCGCGTGGTGGCTCTCCAGCACGGCGAGGTCGTTATAGAGCACGGCCAGCGGGTGCCGGGCGTTGCACAGGAACGCGCTGGACGTGCCCGGGTGATCCACGTCGTGAGCAGCGGCTGCTACCAGCGCTGCCACGGCGTCCAGCGGCTCCAACAGCAGCTGGAGGCGCTCTTTCTTCATGTAGCACGCCACGGCCTGGGAAATAGAGACATTACAATCGATGCTATGTTTCGCAACGACTCGGAAACGCCTACAATGACTACAAATAAAAATAAATTTACAAGAGACGCTATCAGAATGTGAACTTGTATAAATATAGATAGACACTACATTAACAGCGCTCAGCCATATGTTGACATGGTAAGCGTCATAGAATGCACAGAACTTCAGCATCACTATCATCATCTGTCGGTATTCTCCTGTATGTGTTTTACATAAAAACAAAATTCTTGTTTTTTTATGTAAGCACATATAGGAGAATACCGACAGATGGTGATATTAATTCTGAAGTATCATGCTTGGAATTCTATGACGCTTACCATGCTGCATATGCCTAAGCGCTGCACATGGAGTGTTAATCTACCAACCTCATAGACTACAGCCCGAGATTCACGCATCATCCATTTATTATTACAGGAATTTACTATGAATGGGTGGTCTTCACGGGACGACTTTCGTCTACTACAAATTTTGATTAACATGATATGACTGGCATTTTACGGGTGAGAGATCAAATTCACAAAACAAACGCTTTGACCATTGAGCTATACCCGCCGGCTTGTTGGTGAGATGCTAAGATTCACAGCCGTAAAGAACAATGGGGACGATACAGGAGCTGTGTAGTCGGCCGATTACAAGGTCATTCCAGAAGGAGGAAATGGTGTTGTAACTTACCTGCATGACGTCTGCCGCATGAGTGGAGTTGTGGTAGGTGTTGGACACGTGGTAGTTCATCTCGATGACCGTCAGCCAGTTGAGGATGGTCCTCTCGTCGCACTCCAGCTCGGCGCAGGCGTTGAAGTGGCACATGAGGTTGAAGCCGAGGTGCACGAGCGGCCGGCGCTTCGTCAGTTCCTCCAGGCGGAAGATGTCGAAGTCCCAGTGAAGGGACGACACCAGCAGCTCCTGAATCTGCGCCGGGGCCTGATACAAGCAACATCAAATCTTAACAATGAGATCAATGAGATGAGATCTTACAAACAGGGAAAACATCTTACAGAAACATCATAAAAACAATTGAACGGGATTATTTAACTGGGAACCAATCATATTACTAGTATATATAATCGCGTCGGAAACAACAGGGTCAGATCCTGTATGCCCAGAAGTGGGCGACGTCGATGGCGTTACTCTCGGCCATCATCAGGTCTTCCTGGGCGCAGCTATTCGGACACAGCGCACTTTCCAGAAGGTGTGACAGGGTCTGCTCCACGCCACAGTCACATATTACTAGTTAAAATGGGAGTTGTTCAAATACGAGTCAATTTGTAAAGAAAATTGTATTACGCGTAAATATATTGTAGTATAAACGCTACCTTCCTCTATGAGGCTTGTTGCGATTTTCAGTTCAAGTGTTTTGGTCAATTTTTTTAGTAGGTTTAGAATATATTTCAATATTCTAATACTTTTTAAAACCACTGAAGATTTATTATTCCAATATTCAACAACTGATACACATACAAATTTACATCAAACACCACCATACCAGTATACGACACTTTTCTCAACAAAAACCGATTTTTTTTCCGATCTATCAATGAAATGCGTTTTATATGAGATTATGTTTGCTGTGAATCTGAAAGTGTATCAGACATTAATGTATTTTAAGATTATTTTGCAACAAATAAACAATCTGCATTTGGTCTTAAATAGGCAAGACCAAGTTAAAATATATATTCAATATAAAAAAATCTTCCTAATTTGAAAAATAATTATTTATATTTTTACCAACATATAAAACTAGAAACCATTTATCTCAGACGTAGAGTTGTGTTGATTCGTTCCTATTTGCATAATACTGCTCAGTTGTAAGTCAACAGATAAATTCTGTGTTCCAGATAAGTACACTCGTGCTCGTAGCCATCCATTGTTTTTGATCCCAGTTGATACTTGTGGAGTTTCGAGCACTCAATTTAGTGCAACGGCAATGGCGCTCCTAAATGGCATACCAGCACACCTCGATCCTTTTCTTACATCCTTTTTTTTCTTTTGTCGACGGTATTGTTCTCCTATATCTATGTGATCTTTGACGCTTGTCATCTCCTTCTTCTTTTATGTTATTTTTTATTTTTTATTATCTTTTTTATGTATTGTATATTTATGTATACTCTATGTATCTTATTATTTGCACCTTGAAACTTCGGTTCTGTGAAAATAAATAAATAATACATCCAGTTGTCAGTTACAGAAGACATGTTATATTTAAAAAAGATCATAAAATCCTGTTAACGACACGAATCTGGCCAATCTTCACCACCTCAGGAACTGTAAATAATTGACATATTCGGTGATGCTGAAAAAGAGAAGAACAGGTAACCTGAAAACATAACTTTTATTATGGACATTATTGTACGATACTTTCATTTTGAAAGTAAGCGATATCCACTCGACTTGAATGTGGTTTTTATTTTTGTTATTATTAAGCCAAACTCAAAAATATTCAAACGATAGCCTTGAAAGCAAAGAATTTATATCTCAGTTTGCTATTAGGATTCTGGCATGTTAAGAAGGGTCATCTTACCACTAATCAATTATTTAGAGTATTTTTTATAATTAAGATTGATTCCCCGCTGTTCAAAAAGGTTAATTGATTAAAATGATACAAAAATGACTTACTGAAGTATAAGTTTACTGAAAGCCGAGTGCATTTGATAGGCATGACCCTTGGCTGAAAGTACAAAACTTCTTCAGACGCATTGCTGAATAAAAAAGTGACAAAGTAAACGTTTTTTTTTTGTCACCAATCGACAGTAAAATTTACCAGATAATTAGTAAAAGAAAGCTCACTCACTTTGTGCTTAATGTTTTGTCTGGCAGTCTGCGACCTGATCACAGTGGAGTCATTGCTACTTCTACGGGACGAAAGCACATTAGTTGGGCCTTGCTGTAAAGAAAATAAAAGAAAAACACACGAAAATCGTTAATAATTGTTAAATATCACAAAGCTGTCATCATCATCAATGCGGATGATCATTCAGAGCCATCATCTGATGCGACCATCAATGATGAATGCTCGTTCTAAAATCAAAACTAAAACATTTCAAGTATCGAGAATCCATTTGTTGGATTCTATGCCTCATTGTATCAGTAAGCATTATTTAGTATTATTTTTAATAATTTTTAACAATGCATCATTGCAGAACTATTTTTTTTTCAATTTTTTTTCAATGCATATTTAATTTTGTAAATATAGACATTACTACTTGTTGAAAATGGACCTGGATATCACTTAAAATGAAATAAAATAAATATTTCAAATTTATTTGTGCAGTTTCACCAAGAATTATGAGTTAATTATTACATACATCTATGTGCAATATAATATAAAAATCTTCTTGTAAAGAATACTTTCAAAATAATAAATAATATTTTAAAAGTACTTAAAAAAATAAATATTATAAGGTGTTATATGAAATAATTTCACGTAGTTCTGCAATGATATAGAAATATAATTTGAAGTATTGCATGTATATATTTTTATTTTTTGTATTGTCCATGAACAAAAAACTAAATTGGTTTGTAATTTAAAAATAAACCATAAACCAAAAGCAAAAATCGATTAATCTGTAAAGAGTGCAAAAACAAAAAACAAACAAATAATCTATTTATTGTTTGTGGTAATGTAAGACATAAACAACATGTAAATATGTGTTAGTAAAAATAATCATAAACAAAAAAACACATGCACATTGTATGAATGAACAAACTCCCAAGACACTCGTTCTAAATAACGAAGAACTAGAAGAAACTGTCAATAGAAAAGAGGAACATATAAATCATTAGACAGGGTTGGAAAACATTATGAAAATTCGGCGCGTTTATATCAACAAGAAATGAAAAAAAAATTAACGTATAGAACGATCAATATATATTATGTTTTGTAATGAAATTGTACTATAAAAAGTATGCCATTGGAATACGCATACATTCTTATATTATGTTTATCATTTGATAAACATAATATAAGAATGTATGCGTATAGTAATTGATGGTTTTAAAAGTCTTTAATTTTGTAGAAAACAGTAAAAAAATATTATTCATATAAAAATGATAAAATGTCAATTTTGTGCAATTAAGTATTTTAAAATTACAACGCGATATAAGTGTTTAGATCAATTCAGCATTTTCAGATTGATATTTTTAAAACGAGCTTCTCATGTCATGGGAAACTTTACATGTAATGTACTTGGCGGAGCTCAGTGATGCAGAGCTGACATGAGATAAGGGGCGAAGAACATGGTTGCTTATAAAACTTTATGGTATCAATTTGAATTTAAATAAATTTAAATTAAAAAAATAACAAATTAAAAATATTTAGTTTTGATTCACATTTATTTTAAGCGATTACATGTTTCGGCTTCCATGGAGACCATGTTTAATAATTGAATTGCTTAAAATAAATGTAAATCAATACTAAATATTTTAAATTTGTTATATTTTAAAATTAAAAATAATCTAGAATTATAATTATGCAGTTTCACCAAGTATTGTCAGTTGATAACCTTAATGGCATCAATTTGAGGTGAACATTTACTTTAACTAGTGAGTGAATACGCAAATAATGCATTAAATCTTTTTTGAAAATATTATTGCTAAGTTGACATCTATATGACTCAATATATTCTATGTTAACACAATCTATGACTTAATAATTACATAAAAGAAATATGAATGATATTAGCATAATATGTTGCATAGCTAAGGTTCTATATTATGTCGTGTATTGCTTGCATGAGATGCTGAGATGATAATGTAAGGCAAGGTAGATCAACCTACTTGTTATTTATCTAGAAACCTGCGACTTACGACCTAAAGCACTTAGTTTTACATTTTAAAGCACTAATTATCTTACATACAAGTGATGATGATGCGACGTCCTTGTCGCAGGATGATATAATCCACGGGATAGCTTTGTGCCAGCGAAAAAACATAGGTCAAATTTTTTTTTCGATGCAATAATCATTACCATTTTTTAAATAAACATATCAGTACCAAAAAACTTAAATATTTGCTAAATCCTTATTAAATAAATATAAAAAATTGTGATAAGAGTTGGCTGTTAAATATCTGTACAAATTTTAAAATACACTGAATATTATTTAGGACCAAAAGGATTACCAAATCTTTTGATTTTTAGAAATAATAATTATTTAACATAAATGTCATGACGATCTGTCGAATTACAGTCAATCCTCTAAAAACATTTTAATAAGATTGGATGAATAGTCCCATGCTTCATGATAAGAACTGACTCTTGGGACCATTGAGTCCTATGATTCAGTTCTCGCCAAAATTGTAACTGAGAAAGGACCGTTATATGAAAGATCACCGTAATTACTATTACCATAGGAAAAATCTGTTAAAAACCGTTACAATTTAAAGAAAGCTTGCGTAATAAGAGGGTTAGCTGTACTCTAAAAAACCATAATTATCAATTTGGTACTTTAATCTGAAAGTATGTAAAGTCTTCGTAGTAGTTATACTCGTATGTATGAATTTTCGTGTATTGTCATACTTTATTTAGCGGTTTTCAGTTCTTTCAGGCAGGAAGCTATCCCGAGGATGTGTTTCTGAATGCACTCTAGATCTAGGACATTAGACACGGCTGGTGTGACTGCCACATACAAGCTGCAAGGGGAAGATAAGAGATCAAGGGAGCGACAAGAGAGAACAAGAAGAGGACCATCCAAGAGTGAGTCGTACCGTGTATAGGTGCACCTGCTCCCGCTGAACACCCAACAGAACACCAAACGGGAATGAAAAATCAAATCATAATCAATAGAGGGCACACAGTGATTAAATATGTATATATTTACAAGAGAATGTAATTATTTACAGCAGAGGCTCCCAACAGGTGGGTCGCAACCCCCCAGTAATCAGAAAAGAGATCGCGACCAACTAAATTAAGTATGAAATTAAAAATTATAAAAATAAATATTAATTAATGTCAAATTTTTTATTCGTGGATATTGGGTAGTATCAAGTTAATATAAAAATAATAATATTAAATAATAAATTGTAGAAGAAGAAGGGGTGTCCACATATAGATAAATAAATTAAGTTTTTTTTTCAGAAGCAACCCAAAAACCACCAATATACAAAATCTGTAAACACTTAATTAATTAAATCATAAAACTTTTTTTTTATATATCTTGATTGCATAATGCATTGATTTAGAAACAAGAGTAATTAAAGAGGTATTTACGCTGAACAATGTTTGAAAATTGATTGATTCTATAAACTATTTAATGAGAGAATGGTTTAATTAATTCATTGCACATTAGATAGTAAACGCTAACACATGAACCCTTGAAAAAAATGTTCGTATCAAGCTTAATTCCGTAGTTACTATAAAAATATAATCATACCATTAAAATGCCCGAATAGAAATTGCTAAATATCCGGATTGCTAATATTTCCTGACGACATATTTACGTTTTTTTGATATATTTTTTTTGACACTATTTGTAGTTTTTTCCTAATCAGCGACTCTGTCGTTTATCGATAATTCTTGATAGTAAAATAACAGTGTGTTGAAAAATCACAGATAATGACTCGAGAGCAGATAGCGTTATCTAAACTAAACTGTAATATGCTTAGAAATGTCAATAACGTACAAAAACAATATCGATTTTACGTGACTCAAACAAAAATAACAGGTAACTACACTCTTCAGTAATAAACTGTCGCCACATATCACATTAATGCAGTCAGCTGCAATGAGCCTCCTATTAAATTATTTATGCACGTGCACTAATTACATACTATGTACAGTAGACGGCCGATAAAAGAAGGTAGCTGCATTTTCTGAAACGAGTTTGTGTGTTAATAAATCGTATTTTTTAACCCTTTCGTTACGGCTCTGTGGAATACATATTATACTGTCAATACGGCGTGAATTTTAAGCATAAATGTACTTATCTGATATATTTTCATATATCACATTGGTTCTTCTATCCTTTAGCTATCAGATGATGCATAAAACATATTATATTTAACAAAAGTTCATTATGTATACATGTGGTGGTGTTGACACATGTGGTTTACAGAAAAATCGCTCCTGTGACGAAACCTAATGATATTTATATACATGCTTTACAGATTCCTGTAAAGCATACATGTAGGTTGATAAAGGGAATGACTGCACTTCCAATTTCCTACCGTAGATGTCACAATGAGTACTGAAAGTGTCAAAACGATATATCATGGCTGCCGATGTTAACGGTAGGGATATTTAGACGGCATATATCGACAACCGATGCGAAAGGGTTCGGAAATCGTGACATAAGTTCCAAGCTCCTTATAATATAATAATATACAGTATTGTTATGTAGAATTTAATAAAACTAATAATTTTTAAACTTATTTAATTTATTTTTCGAATCATCACAGAAACGAATGAAAAAACTGATATTGCGAATATTTTATGGAGAATCAGTACAATACACCCATAACTCGCTATACGGCCGCTCTTTATATGGCATTTCGCTATAACGGCCTTCTATAGTTAAGGCACGTTTTCGATTTTCAGCCTTAAATTTCGGGCTATAATGTAAAATAAAAAGATATAATGCATTTTGAATGATAAACCATGTTTCATATTTAAAAAAACTGCAACCGATCCCATTCAATTTGTATTAATTTGTATTAGAATAATTGATTCCTTGTACGGCTTTTCGCTTTGCGGCCATGTTTCGTGGAACGTATCTAGGCAGTAAAGCGAGATATGGGTGTACGACTATACACTTTATTAATAAGTTTAACGCAAAAAACTATTAGTCATATAGTTTTATTATGTAAATGCTGAACGAGCATAAATAATATTTTAAAAACGAATACAACTTTTTTTCTTAATAAATTTGCGATAATATTACGCATCAGATGCAATAATAACTAAAAAATAAAAATAAAGTACATCTAAAGAATTGTCATTTTATTAATAAATATTTTTCAGAAGTTATCTTTCTCTTTAATGACCTTTTATTAAAAAAATTAAAATGATAACGTCCTTCATTGCTTGACATTTACTAAAACAAAGATTATTTTCTTTTAAAGAACTCTTTCTAATATTAGTTTGGATTTATTTTGGGAATCAGAATTTCGCTGAATTAGATTTTATAATGATTGGAAAACTTTGAGACTTAGACACATCTTATTTGAATCTTCAAATAAAAGCTATGTAATCGTTTTAATCCCACTGAAGTATGGAACGTATTTATATGAAAATTTTTGGAATTTTATTTCTTAAACGATGAAATAATATCGCACAATACAGAATGGAAAACGAAAACTGAAAAAATCTCGAAATAATAAAAGGTTATACTTAATCAAATAATAATAATAAATGAATACATCCACTAATAAATAATTCCCAAAAGTAAATGTGAACCCAACTTAACCAACAGTGCCAAGGGATCATCAAAGGTTATTCTCATTTAATTTTCCTTGGAAAAAAGGATACAATAATGGAGTGACGTGTAATTTTTCTTTGGCGTTGTACGATTAAAAAAGTGTAAATATATAAAAATGCAAGTATTTAAGATGAAGTGTTTGCATATTACATGTCCCAGACATTTAACCCTTTTGCATCGGTTTTCGGCATATGCCGTCAAAGAATCCCCGACCGTTGACATCGGTTGACGTGACATTTCGTTTTGCTACTTTCAGTACTCATTGTGACATCTACGGTAGGAAATTGAAAGTACAATCATTCCCTTTATCAATATACAGGTATTCTTTACAGGAATCTGTAAAGCATGTAAATAAATATCGTTAGGTTTCGTCACAGGAGCGATTTTTCTGTAAGCCACATGTGTGTCAATGCCACAACATGTATGGAGTTATATAATGAACTTTTGTTAAATATAATAGTTTTTTATGCATCATCTGATAGCTTAAAGATACAAGAACCAAAGGACTGGACTGGACTTTACCCGCCTCACACCCGCATCACACCGGAGGACAGTTAAGTCTCCTTGATGACGCGCTCATTCAGATTTGATCAGTTAGCAACTGATAAATCCAGTGGGAGTCCCCTTATAGAGATAGAAGAACCAATGTGATATATGAAAAAAGGTCAGATAAGTACATTTATGCTTCAAATACTAGTTTTAAGCAAAAAACAATGGTTTGAAAATTTCACGCCGTATTGACAGTATAATTTGTAATCCACCGAGCCGTAACTAAAGAGTTAATATCAATAAAGCATACAGGTAGACATATTCGTAAGTTGATGTGAAAACCGTGGAAAATAAATACAAATTAAATGTAATAAAATATAATGGTGATAATAAACGTAAATTGTGACACTATTTATAAAATTAAACTAACCCTTATAGAATTTTGTTTTTTTTTATTTTTATTATGTATCAAATCATGAACACGAGCAACGAAAAAAAACTAACTTAGCTCTTTTAACATTATATGAAATTTTTACATGTATGCACTACTAATGAATTCGCGATACAAAGTAAACTATTAAATAGATTGTTTTTTATAAACTTGCAATTAAATAAATGTTTCCCAGAAGCGGCGACAGTCATTAAATCATATTCCCAAGAATGTTGAATTTCAGTTGACGTCATCCGATCATTCGCATTATTCCATTTTCGAACTGTGCCAAGCTTTACAAATCCTCACACTAAATCATAAAATGTACGACTTAGATGATTAAGCGCTGTTTACTCTGGTATATCGCCGTGATCCACTTGAATCCAACACATCATCCATTTGTGTTGAACCTTCAATCGCGATCGCGGAACGCCATCAAAATCATTTGATTCGTTATTATTTCAGTAGAATTTATAACCTAACACATTATTCTTTAATTGTTTCCACCTTTTTTTGAAAATTACCTCAGATGCATTGTGTTTAGTCCAGTAAAAGAAAAATGGTATTTTTACTATTACAAGATTATTTAACTAATTACTGTGAGTCGGAATTGTGAAAAAAAACCATTCACACAAACCAAAGGTCGTGGGTTCAATCCCCGACGGAGATTAAAAAAAAAAAAGATTGTTAATCGATTTTTGAGATCTAAAATACCCCCCCAGTTGGTGTGAATTTGTTCCCTCACCCGTAAAATGACAGTCATAGCATATTAATCAAAATTGGTGGTAGAAAAAAATCGTCATTTGAAGACCACCCATTCATAGTAAATTCCTGTAATAATTAAGGATGATGCGTGAATCTCGGGGTGTAGTCTAAGACGTTGGCGGATCAACACTCCACATGCAACGCTTAACCATATGTAGCATAGTATGCGTCATGGAATTAATAGATGAGACTTCAGCATCACTATCACCACCTTTCGGTATTCTCCTGTATGTGTTTACATTAAAAAAATCTTTTTGACGTGTTTTTTCTATTTCGCACTTATATGTATTGGCGTCAGTTGTACAGAGGCGATTCCCACTAGAATTATCTAATTATTAATCTGAATGAACGCATCATAAAGGAGACAGTCTAGGATGTATGGCGTATGATTTCGTTTGGTCTAAACTAAATGTACCCATAATAAAAATGGACAACTTTGAAGAGTTGCATCAGTACCGGTTTTAGAACCTGCGGCGCCCTGGGGCAGTTTTTTTCTAGCCCCGCATATTGCTTATATATTAAAAAATATTTTTTTTTTGTTGCCGTCGGCGCCCCTAGCTTATTCTACGCCTTGGGGCACCGACCCACTTCGTCACCCCCTAAGACCGGCACTGAGTTGCATTATATTATTAACACAATCAACATTACCAATGGACTAAGAAGCCACATATTTATGAAAGGTGTTGTTATGACATCGAGTTGCTTCATCATCATCACGTCGGGGTCACTCACCGACAGCAGCGCCCCGATGAGGTCGTTGGCCGTGGGCTCATCCGTCCTGAGGGAACTCTCGCGGACGTGCGGCGAGTACAGCTCCGTGGACCTGAGGACGTCCACCGCGCGGTCTATCAGCTCCACAGTCTGCGGGGTTGCTCCAACCTGAGCCGAGCTCAGCAGTGTGATGACCTTGACAAACATCGAAAATCATGTTAAACACTTCAACATCACATGCACAAAACAAAGATGAATACATTTCAACACTTAAGCCGTTATTCGACGGACAGAGTTCGAAATGAGCATATTAGGGGTTTATTTCGAGTGGCCCCCATACCTGAAAAGATAAGGGAAAACCGCCTAAAATGGTATGAGCATGTGACACGGAGAGATAAGAACCACATGGTGAAGAGAGCCCTCAACATACCCACGCTGAGAAGAAGATCTGGAAGACCACAGGTAACCTAGACTGCAACTGTAAGCAAGGATCTGAAAACTCTGGGTTTGATCGAGAATGCAACGCAGGACAGACAGACATGGCGAATGTTCACAAGGAGAGCCGACCCCAGATGATGGGAAATGGCGAGGCTAAAGAAGAGACTTGAGGCGTTATTCCTAATTTCATAGCATCACTTTACTCTGCTGTGTATCTGAACTAGAAGTCTACAGGAAGTCGTATATACTGCATTAAAAAAAAGTGTTAACACCAGCCCTCCGCAAAATGCTATTGTCCAACTTCATAATACTAGGACCTGGGACGATTTGAAACACGGCAGTCAATGAACGCACGACGCTCGAGAAAGCAACTGCGGTCCTAGTGGCTTCTTTCTATATAAGCCCCAGCACTTCCAAGTGAAATGATGATACAAAAACAATAAATATGTCATCCAAGTACACACTGTATTTTTCTACGCAATGTATTAATACCATTGCTCCGTAAAGTACTAAGCAACTTTGTAATATACTAAGGACGGTACAAAATACGTTAACTAATGAACGCACGACTCTCGAGAAAGAGACCGCGATTTTCTCTTTATAAACGCAAGTACTGCCATTGAAGCAGCTAAGTTCCGCCAACCTCACAAAAAAGTGATCGGGATGAAATTGATGCTTCCAAAGAGCGCTCTTCTTAGTCGTGGAATAGCACCAAGGGTATTTCACTAACCAATGTCATAATTATTAAATATTACCATTTTTTTAATTAATAAGATTTTTGACATTATCTCTCTTCATATCAATGACTGGCAACCACCTGTGGCTAGGAATTCATACATTGTTTCATACATAAGCATATACAGTACACTTAGTGTCATTTTTGCAGACAACATCTGTTTCAAATCCCATTAGTTCTAATACGCTTTGTAGTTAATCCTTCAATACTAAAATATCGATTGGTTTCCCTCACGTTCCTGCATTTATCCACATTTTGATAACATATCTTCAAAAATGTCAAATTTAAAAGTACCTTGGTGATTGGGGCCTCTAACGGTAACCCCTGCAGCTTGGCGAGGCTCGCGCGCCGCAGACCATCAGACCCCACAGAGCGCACGTCCAGGGAGGGTCTCCTCACAGAGGGCAGGGAGCCGCGCGGGGCTTCCCAAGCGGGGGCCGCGGCCGGGGCTCCGGAGCCTGGCTCGGACACGAACACGTAATGTGTTGTACCCCTGAAAAAAATAAAAGATTTGTAGAGAGACATAAGTGTATGACTAGAACGATGGGTCAATTACCTAATCACATAAATAATGAAAAATATTATTTAGTAGTACTACGTAGCGATAAGGCGACGTGTCCAACCGGTTCATGCGTCTGTTGGATTTCGCTAAAGAGCCTTTCCGTACTGTACAAACGTACAATAGTTACTTTCATTTAGAATTATTAAAGTGAGGAAGCCTCAGCCCGAGACTCATCTAAAATCTTAACCCTTTCATTACGGCTCGGTTTGAAAACAGATTATACTGTCAATTATAAAACAAGTTGAAGCATAAATGTACTTCTCTGGTCTATTTTAATATATCACATTGGTTCTTGTATCCTTTAGCTATCAGATTCCGCATAAAAAACTATTATAAGAAAGTAGCAAAACGATATATCACGTCAACCGATGTCAACGGTCGGGGAATCTTATGACGGCATATGGCGACAACGATGCGAAAGGGTTAATAAACGTCGTAAGCAGGTGTATAGTTGGTTACGTTAAGTCAAGTAATATTTCTTCATAAGGGTGTGAGCCTGATGGTAAAAAGCAAATGAATCAAGTGGGGCTAGGTTGATAGGACTTGAAGTGTCCCTGAAGGATTTGGTCATCAGCACAGTACCTGGCTAGACAAGACACTGGTGCGGCGCGGCAAGGTAAGGGCAGAAGTTCTGGTGGGGCGCGGCGCCTCACGGGGAGAGCGCCCTCCCACTCGCGTCCCCTTGACAGCTGCAGTAGAGCCTCCGCCCCTGGCTCGCCAAGACTCCGCCCTGCAGCCTCCGCCCACCGCCATCCCAGCAATCGCTCCCCAGCGCGGTTCACATACTGCAAACAACAATAAGAATACAAATTACTAAAAAGCACACTCTTCTCCGTGTAAGCGAAGTCAAATTGTTTTGGCCAAATGTCTGACAACATCAACCCGTGTGCTGCCCAGCATTTAAGTGTGCAGCTAGTCGAGCATATGGGGGCAGGATCTTGGGTGTGAGGCGGTCTGCAGGTCTCCATAATCACACAACAGTGACTCCCTTCCGAAGCACTCCCCACCGCTCTAGTTTATCCTTTGTTCTGCCGACTCCTGTTCTTAGTCTATTCAGGATTTCCAGATCCTCCAGATAATTAGGAAGCTTTCCTTTGGGATAATGAACTCTTCTGATGCAATTTGCTGCCAGTGCTGGAGTCTCTCAGTTTCAGGGCCGATGTGAGAGGTTGTGTGGATCTCAAAAGGACGGTTGTTTGATTGCCTTACGCATTTCTTCGGCACATATGACTTTAGGTCTATGTTATGCTTAGTGGTGCGATACCAGCCACGGGGTATAAATTTGAGATGGGCGTTGGCTTGAGACAATCTGTGACGACTCAGCATGTATAATTCAGAGTAACGTTGTTAAAAAAAGCACACGAATAAGATAAAGCGGATAACTTATTCTTACTTTGTTCTAACATGGGTCACATTCATTCCGGGGGGGGGTTCGATCCCCGACGGAGATTTAAAAAAAAAAAAATCATTTCTGAGCTCTAAAATATTTGGTTGGCGTGAATTTGATCCCCTCACCCATAAAATGCCAGTCATAGCCTATTAATTAAAATTGCTGGAAGATGAAAGTCATCCCGTGAAGACCACCCATTTATAGTAAATTCCTGTAATAATACGGATGATGCGTGAATCTCGGGCTGTAGTCTATGATGTTGGTGGATCAACACTCCACATGCAGCGCTTAGCCATATGCACCATGGTAAGCGTCATAGAAATCCACAGATGACACTTCAGAATCACTATTGAACAATGAACATTGAACAATGTTAAAGGTAACTGAGGTTAAGACTATTGTAGCTGGGCTAAAATAAATGTGCAGCAGATATTTTTTCATAGGCAATATATACATTTGTGTCTTCTTGATGACTGATTATATTGTGATAAGTATTAGTCTATCTATCCAATTGCGGATGTATGTAGTATATTAAAAATCATAGGGAAAGAAACATTGAGTGGACTGCGCGTTGTAAAGGAATAGAGCAAAGGTTGCAAAGCTCGTAGTTCGAATCCTGCGTCTGCCGATATTTTTTCTGAATGAATTGATGCGTATAAAATTTAATGTACAATTGTATGTGTATATTTAATTACTATTAAAAACTTTCCCTATGCAGCGGATATGGTAAAAAAACAAAATGTTGCTTAATACAGTATATAAATTGAATATATGATAAACCTTACATTTCGTACTAAAGTCTATTCAATAAAAAAAAAACGATGGAAATGCATTTTATCGAAAGAGCATAGCAAAAAAGTAAAATGTAAGGTATACGAGTATAGGAGCGTGGTTTTTCTGACACGCAATTACCATCTTCGTTCGCTTGAAGTTTGCTCATCTCGGCTGAACAATCGACCTCTTTGTGGCTGGAACGGACTCCTTGGTCCGCTGTTCCATC
The DNA here is from genome assembly GCA_022606575.1 of Glossosoma conforme. Classification (NCBI taxonomy): domain Eukaryota; kingdom Metazoa; phylum Arthropoda; class Insecta; order Trichoptera; family Glossosomatidae; genus Glossosoma; species Glossosoma conforme. The sequence continues at coordinate 1,762,564 of JAGTXR010000074.1, forward strand.
TGCATCTTCAGTCTTCCTCGTCACGACAATGGACGACCAGAGATGAATAGCAACTTCCGCTGCTTTGACAGCGGAGCGTACGCCACAAATGCGCTAACTTTTAAAAACAACGCACGTCACGAGTATATTTTTAACTCCATGGGCAATATTTGGACCTTGGGACAATTGTTATTTTCAATCAAAACGAAGTGTCACGTACTAACACAAGGCTTGTAATTATATAATCTTTATACACGCTTGGGAATCAGGACACCTAACCAATGCAGCCGTATAATAAATTTTAAGGATAGGAGCTAACGTATAATATTGGGAATACGATGATTTGATTGTAGAACTGGCGAAGTGAGGGAGCGAATATGGCAGTATTCTAACGTACAGTCGTATTTGTTATTTGAATGATGTAGGAAAGCATAAACTATGTCACCAGAGATATTCAAAAACCAGTCCCTTGGAATATTTTATATGCCGACGATATTGCGCTAATCAGTGAAAATGCCCAAAGTATTCAGGAAATGCTGGAGGAATGGAGACTGGCTCTGGAGAGTAGTGGACTGCGAATAAGTAGAAGTAAAACCGAGTCGATGTACTTTAATTTCAATTCTGGTTGCACCGCGGTTAACACCACTCCTTCTACAGAATACACCCGTAAAAGAGGTTGATACTTTTAAATATCTCGGCTCTGTGATATCTTTAGATGCCAAAACTGAATCTGACGTGGAGCATAGAATAAACACAGGATGGCTGAAATGGAGGTCTCACTCTGGGGTTTTATGTGACAGCAAGATTCCAGTTAGGTTCAAAGGTAAAATCTACAAAACTGCTGTAAGGCCAGCTATGCTCTACGGATCGGAGTGTTGGACCCCGCTGAAACGTGACTTGGATTGGATTCATATGGCAGAGATGAAGATGCTGAGGTGGGCGGGCGGTGTGACTAGAATAGACAGAGTTCGAAATGAACATATTCAGGGTTCATTTCGGGTGGCCCCTATACCTGAAAAAATTAGGGAAAACCGCCTAAGATGGTATGGGCATGTGACACGGAGAGATGACGACCACATGGGGAAGAGAGCCCTCAACATACCCACGCTGAGAAGAAGGCCTGGAAAACCACAGGCAACCTGGACTGCAACTGTAAACAAGGATCTGAAAACCCTGGGTTTGACCGAGAATGCAACGCAGGACAGACAGACATGGCGAACGTGCACAAGGAGAGCCGATCCCAGATGATGGGAAATGGCTAGGATATAGAATAAGAGGAAAGCATAAACTACTTAAGTATGACATTTTTTTTTCAGATTTCCGAGCTTAAGCCGTCTTTGGTGACCATCGTGAATTATACATATAATGTACTTGGTAGCGCTCCGCGAGGCAGAGCTGACATGCGATGAGAAGAGTACCATCAGGGCTGACATTTATGGCAGAAGTTTGTTATTATCATAAGAATGAGCTTAAAAAAAGATATGGAATAATTATGATGATATTAGTTCAACAAGTACCATAGTGTCAGTTTAGAATGAATAAAAAAAGAATACAAAATTATTGTTCATAGTAAAATTAAATAATAAACGATATTTCAGAATTGAAAAAATATTAAGTACACAGCTACCCAATATCAAATTAGCTGCCGGCATGGCTCCTGTGGGAGCAGTTGTTTTAAATTGAAAATATTTTTTGTGAAAATTCTAATAATTCGCACGTAGCAGAAATATCAACGAAGCTTAAAAATTTAATTTAAAATATATAAATATAAAAAAAACTATTTTCATAATGTTTTATACTGCGTTTTATTCGTAAGCCGGCGCGTATTTTCCATCAATGGAGGCAGGAAGACGTTGACAAAAAGAGCAGTGTCTTTGACACACCATTTAAATTTAAAATGGCGGACAAACAACTTCTCGGCTGACTGCTTGTGTACACAGACAACACACCACACATCACTACACACACGAACCGACAAGCTTGCCCTACCTCCTATAGTCCCCCGAACAATGATTGTTTTTGCAGTTCCCGATACAAAATAAACACACGATAGAAGAGAAGATGACGCGGAGGAACAATAGCAAAACACTCGACTCGTGCTGCTAGTCTGTTGGGAGCTCTACAGCCCACAGACATATTTACAGACGCGGCTACAGACTCGATTATAGGCACGTACAGACACGGCCCGTATTTTTTGTGAGGCGAGAACCGCGAATGTTGTTTCTATACAACAGTGATGTTAAACGAGTAAGTAACTTAAGAAATATAATTTAAAAAAAAATCTCTGCGGGATTTTTTCTCTTTTGCACTTATTGGCAGTAGCTAAAAATCTTCGCTGGACTTTACCCGCCTCACACCCGCATCACACCGGAGGACAGTTTAATCTTCGCAATGATGCGGTCATTCAGTTTATGAACAGTCCGGTAGGAGTCCTCTCTGAACAATTGTGGATTTTTTTAGTGGCCATAAAGTCTGTATTCCCGATAGGGCTGAAGCACTCTCCTCGAATTGCATCGAAATTCTTACACAAGTAACTGACAGTCCCAGAAATGTGCTCTGAGGTCTGGAAAGGGCGGCACAGAGGTAAATAGGGTTCGAAACTAAATTAAATGAGTATAATCTGTCATTAAAATAATCTTAAGCACTTATTCATAAAAACATTTAGCTGTCTTGACTCCCATGATAATTTATCGGTCAAACTAACAATAATACGAATAAACACTGCCATTAGCCTGATGTAGTCTTGCTGACTGGTACCGAAAACTTCAATATACGATCTTTCGTCTCTTATTTCTGTTCGCTTGTCGTACATGTATGTGTCGCCATATTGGCATTTAGGACAAGTCCGCTAACAGGTGTGTTAGTTGTATAGATCGCCACTCAGGCGCTGGGCGAGAGCCGCAGCGCCGACGAGCGTGCGGAGCCAGTTGTGTACTACCCGTCGGCGAGAGCATTGTAGCTCGGCCTAATGCTTTGACTAGGTCGAGCCCTAAGCTTGTAAAGTTTATGATAAATATATGTCAATGTGCTTCTGAAAAAGTCTGTGTTATCAACCTGCTCCTAATCCAGCCATCACGCGACGGAATATCAACCTTTTTGAAAGAAAGGGAGGATGTTAACACATTATAAAAAAGACTTTCTTGCTGGTGTGTAGCCGGAAAGTTCCAGTACAATTTCATTAATATATAATTGTAAGATATATTTTATTTAATTTGAAAAGGTGTAGTTTCACTTGTTTTAAATAAAGGCGCATGGAATTTGAATTAATATTTCAAATTCGAGATGATGATGTTCTCATTTCTGTTTATTAAAATTAAATTAAAATATACACCGAGATGAAAATGTTTAATTTGAAGAATGCGCGCCTCCGCGTATTATCTCTGGCTTAAGAAAGATGAAAAAAAAAATATGTTATTCTTAAGCCGATTGAGATGTTTATTCAACTCGCTCACTGAATCAACGAAGACTTACGGTTTGTAATTTTTACTATCAAACAAGTACACAAATAATAATTTTGTAAAACATTCGCAGAAAAACAAAGAAAAACGCAAAACTGAGTGTTTGAGCTTTTGACCTTTAAATCCATCTTTTTAAATAAAAACCCTATTCTTTCACGTCTTTTTTAGATTTTTTTGGATCATTAATAAATAATCAAAGTATTATTGACAATAATTATTTTTTCGGCTGAAATTTAACGCTCTCTAGACTGTTAACCGTTAATCTGACAAAAAACACTTAAACCATACTATATATATAAATGCATATTTATTATTGTATTAAAGCTATATCAAGCTATATCAACTCTTGAGCATCGCCCCACCAAACATACGGCGAGAAGTCACCACCAAGAAGGAGCTCGCCAAAGCAACCCACGACACCCTATGTTTGGGTATCAAAATACTGAAATCAAGAAGAAGTTTCCTACAGTCGACAACGGAACTGGTGATACCTGAGGCCACCCTGCGGCTGAATATGTGGAGAAACGCAACTGAGGGGAATACTTGGATTGCCCCAAAAGAAGACCTAGTCCTTGGACACTACCAGGGGTGGAATATATGGATGTCCCTTAGCAGACTTCGGACTGGAGTATGCAAGACGAGGACACAAAGCCTGGCAGTTTTACAGCGGACTGACTGAATGTGACTGCGGCGAGGAGCAGACCCTGTCACACCTTCTGGAGTATGCGCTGTGTCCGAGTAGCTGCACCCAGGAAGACCTGATGATGGCTGGGAGTAACGCCATCGACGTTGTCCACTTCTGGGCAGACAGAATCTGACCATGTTGTTTCCGACACGATTATATATATATATTACACTAAAACTATTTTTCCAATAATTTTTACGTTTTAATCTCCCACAGTGAAAAACTGAGATTTTTTTCAGTTTTTTCGATTTTTCTTGGATTGAACACCACTTACAAGGTGGTAAGATGAAATTCGGATTCAATATCTTGAAAAACTTCAAAATCGATATTCAAAAAAATTAGTATATTTTTTTCGTACAATAGTCTTTTTTTAATATCAAACGCCTGCACCATTATAATTTGCAATAAAGATTAATTAGAGTTATTATTATTATTATATTAGAATTTGTATAGCGCTCTTTTATGACCGAATGATCATTCCAAAAGCGCTTCTTTGCCTCTCTGAGTAAAAAGGTGGGTCTTGAGTCTGCTTCTGAAGGATGCCTCCGCTTTAAGCTCTCTTATGCTTTCCGGTAGCGAGTTCCAGGCTATTGGTGTCGCGTAGCTGAAAGCCCGATTGCCAAAGACCTTGCTAGAACTACCTCCCGTCAGCTGCAGGGTGCTTTTATTTGCTCTAGCCGATCTGAGTGTCACTCCACGCGCGCTTATTTCTGAAGGCTTGATAAGTTCTGTCAAATAGCCCGGTGCAGTTCCGTTGAGTGCCTTGTAAGAGTTATGCTCTAGTTAGTGTCTGAAACTATTACTTTTGAATGTCCATGCCATAGTGAACAGTAATCCATTCAGCTGTTTTCATCCTTCAAATTTGAAAGCTCTTTGCTTAAAGGCTTTGTCTTGCTATAGAGCGCAGCAGTGAGTTTCCTAGATTGCGACAATTAATTTAAAAAGTTCCCTAGCTGCACCAACTTTATGCTCTTTCGCCGAACAACCCAAAGCCAAAAGTTTCACGGTTTCAAAATTGCACTGACCTCTTACTCTACTAATAGCATGGTAGAGCATTGAATCAGGCTCGACTTCTAAAGGGATGGTTACAAATCATTACACGCAAATAAAGTACTGGTAAACACAAGTAAAATTTTTACAAACGTTAAGGCTGACAACAATTGTTGAAGCTGCATAATCATAATTAAAGTCAATTTTAATTTTAAAAACACATTGAAAAAAAAAATTAAATTCTCATTTTAGGTAATTTATTTTTAGGAATCTAGGTAAATTTTCAACAATTAACAAACACTTCATCAAAATTCTATATAGCCAAAGGAAGTACATGTGTTGTAATTGCGTTGGTATACAGATTTACAGAAATTATGAGTGTGTTTGTCAATAGAGTTTATTTAAATAAATACATTTTTGCATCCTTTTGAAATCAAAGTAAAAAAAAAATTCTTGGATTTTGTATTGTTTTTAATAATTTATAACTACCAAGTAAAAATAAGTTCATTTTAAATATATTTGTTGATAGAATTTCATATATTATAGTTCGTTTGCTTAAAAAAAATTGAAAAACCTTCAATAAACGTTTTTATCGCTCCAGCAAAAAAAGAATACAGTGTCGTAATATAACAGAAAGAAACAAAATGGCCACCTCAATTAAATATTTTGCGCTGAATAAAAAAATACCGTTTTTAAAGGGCAAATAAATATCATGGGCCGGGGCTTAAATTCAAATGATGCGGTTCAAAAACAACCAAGAGGCACCGAAAATAGAAGCTTTTACCATTGAAAATTACTGTGAAAATATTGGCCGAGAATCAAGTGAAATTTGCGATTTTTCCAATTAAATTTACTCGCACATTTCACGGGTATTTTTTATTTTTTTCATCCCCTCATTTTCTACTGCGGGTGGAGTGATGATACACAACGTAGGTGGGCTACTTCCGAATGAGGATTTTCAGGAATTTTTCATTTAACAAACTGAAAGACTGACTCGTGCCTCGGCCTTCAAATAATAATGTAAAGCATTATTAAATTTCTACAAACAAGCATTTTGTATAAGCAATCCATTAAATAAACGATGGAAGATGTTTTTTTTCCGTTCGTTGATAAAATAATGTATTTTTAACTTTTAAAAAATCCGCAAAATGCCAATAACGATGAAAAAATACGACATGACATTACAGTATATAAAGTATTAAAAAAAATACTTTGCTTTCGAGCCTTTGATAATACATTGGAACCTCTCATAACGAGCATAATTCATTCAAGAATCTTCCTCGTTATGTGAAACACGCGTTAAACGAAACTAATTTTTCCATTTAAATCAATGTTAAACACGATAATGCGTTCCACGCTAAATATTTTTTTAACGTTTATTCTTATAAAACTACATGCTTATAAATTGTCAAAGATCCTTGATAAAACATTTGTAAAATTCTAAGCTGGCTTATTATTTATTAATTTATGACATACAATGAATTATGTTTTATTAGAAAGCTGTCTACAGACATTTTGTTTTATCCGAATCTTCAAAATTTAGTGATAATGTGACACCTCCATACTCTCATAATAAATAATACAAATAATGTCTGAACATAAGTTAAGAAAAATGTGCGATTACATGCAACACTAACGTGCTAACGGTACGAATGCTAAACACCGACCGACGCAATCAAGTCCCGGCTCACAAGTGCGTCATACGTTATGTGACTTCCCCTTTCTGCGTCACTCGTTATGCGAAATGTCGCTCGTTAAGGGAGCAATTATTTCACATTTCTTTTGCTCGATATGCGAATTACTCGTTATGAGAGGTTCCACTGTATTTTGTTTTCCTTGTAAGCCAATCAATGTAATAACCTTTGTTCTTCTGCCTTCTGCCTTCAGTTAAAGATTGGAAATTATTTTCGTCTGTTTTTGAAATTGTTGTAAATTAGAACTGAAATTTATAATTACCTGACTTCACAGTACAATAGAAGTAATGAAGAAGAAATAATATAAATACTTAAGGTTTATTTGTGAATTTTATTGAGAAATGGCGTTCATTGAGTTCGATCCGAATTCATTATGAGTTACAAAATTACTTTAAAATCAATTACCTAATAAATTATAACAATTTCGGCGAGGATTCACAGTAACCATTTAACATTTATTTTATTTCGATTCAACAACAACAGAGTTTCACCAAAAATAGAAAATAAAAAGTGTTTTTATATTGATATCCTCCTCTCAAAGTTTGATATCGATTTACTGGATGACAGGATGCAGGATCAGGTTCACAATAACAAACAACTTGTTTTTGTTTCACAATTCGCGTTTATTTGTCAAACACTTGCTTTTTCGTCACCTGTTATGGCGGACGTCCTTAGACGCGTTATAACGGTCGCTAGCGAGCCGCCAACTGACGGCGCGCTCTGACATCTGGCGCCGCCAATATTCGCGGCAGACAAGCGAATTAAAGATGACAATGGCCAACATGAAATGGACCAACTGTCATAACAAATAAAATGGCGCATGCAAACGCCGTGCAACATTAAACTATTAGAACTAACATCAGATGTGGATGTCAGGCGAGCGAACAAAAATAAGATACAAAAGATCGTTTTTCGAGGCTTTAAGGCATCAGCCTAAAGAAGCTTTTTCAAGCTGATTTCAATATTTTAAAAAGAAGCTGAGAATAGAAGTAATTGCTGTAAATATAAGTAATTACTAACGGTTTATGCTAGTATTATACGCCATCATCGTCATTTTAATTGAGATTTTTTTCCCATATCCGTTCCATATCTGGTCACAACAAATAGACACCACTTAGTTCGGTCGTTTGCCATAATCCACCCCTCGTCCTAAGACATCTTTACACCCTAAGGTCCACCTGGAAATATATATGATGACCGACGACCTCCATGGCGGCAAAAGCCCGAGGATTCTAAAAAAAAGGGCAGATTGTGTATCTGAGTCATATATTTGGGTGAATTGTCAATCAGATTTTGAAGTCTCAACCCGACTAGATAGGCTAACACGCGGTAAGCAACGGGCGGTGAGCCATCCAAGTTTTAGTCCGCGCCCAATGTTTATTTATTTCACAGAACCGAAGTTCCAATGTTCAAATATTAAGAAACATTGAGTATATATAAATATAGAATACATAAAAGAAGAAGAAGATGACACGTGTCAAAGATCACAGAGATCTAGGAGAACAATACCATCGACAAAAGAGGAAAAGGATGTAAGAAAAGGATCGAGGTGTGCTGGTAGGCCATTTAGGAGCGCCATTGCCGTTGTACTAAATTGAGTGCTCGAAGCTCCACAAGTATTAACTGGGATCAAAAACAATGGATGGCTACGAGCACGGGTGTACTTATCTGGAATGTCAAAACATTCAAGAATTCCAGGATTGTGAATTGCACCGCGAAGAAGAAGGAATGAATGTTTGAGAGTAGCAATTTATTTCCGGGACTCTAACGAATGGAAAGAAAGCATCCATACAAGAAAAAGAGTTGGCTAATGTTCTGAATTGATTGAATGTTGCTTAACTTCGGTGATCTAACGAAAACCACGTTCACGATATGCTATTGCCGCTGGACGATGATATAAATACTGAGATATTATTGTATGTTAAGCATATAACTTAGTAATTGTGTTTTGTTTGGGTTTTTTAGTGTTTGTTGTTTAGACGTTAAAGATCACTTTTCAGGAATGATATAACCATGAATGCGTGTAACCATCAAATGATGTGATAAGGCAAATAAATCTGCCATCTCGTGGGCAAGGCTGGCATTAGGAGTTACGACAAAATAAACGGCCGCCACCACAATGCCACACAATGGAGAGGCATCTTCACTAAAACACACACACGTCAAGATTTTATACGTTTAATCCGTTAAAAAAATAATTAATCATATATTTTTTTATTTAATCAAATTTAAAAGAACATTATTGTCTGGTACACAGAATCGCCACCAAGTCAATAAATACGTAAATATTCGAATAATCTTTTGAATTAATTATAAGATACTATTTTATGTGGCAAAATCAAAACGTTTATTACAATAAATCAATTTCTATGCATATATACGACACGCATATATAAAAATGTAAAACAAAGTTTTCGATTTAAGTAACTATAAGACGCAGCGTATACAGGCGCCATTTTGTTATTTGATTCTGACAGCCGCTACCTGCCATGTGAAAGCGGATAGTTATCCAAGTGGCCGATATGTAGTATTTTGGCGCTGATGTTGGGGAGTCGCAGTCGGAGTCTGTCCGGGACCTGTGAGGGACACGGCATTGTCTGTCCCGGACAGACGACAAATTTTATCAGGTCTTCTATTTAAAATAAATTTCAATGCCCTTCTTGATGAGTTCTTTGTTTTGGTGACCTGCTCCTCATCCATTCATAACGCATACTGATCCCGGCGATACAGAGTCGGCTTTATGTAGACGGAGGATGTCAATACTTATTCAATCATAAGCGCAGCAGCATACGCACAAATGTAAAAAAATATTCGTAAAATTAATTTCCTAAAATCGTCGCGTTTTCCTACACATCCTCAGAATGCAAAAAAAAACCTTTTAACTATACTTTTAGCGAAACTTTATTATCTGCATTATATTTAAGCAACCAAACTCTCATGATCCTAAAAGAAAGTCGAGTACATAATATATTCATTACAATTTTGAAACTAGGAGTTATCTATCGAATGTTTTGCTAGTTGCTACTCGAGAACGCTGGCTATAATTCCGTGATGTTTCATCTCAGGGTCTGACATGCTAGAAAATTCGTGCCTCAAGGCTTCACATTCGACATCCCTCACCCCTTCGGACGCCCGGCACTCAGGGGTTATGGCTTATTGGCAGATTAAACCGAGACAAACTGAGCCGTTAAACTATACCTAATCACTTTTATGCCCCGACTAGTACATCCTGCCCAACCTTACTGCCATACAAACTTTTGCGCCTAAGAGAATGCTCTCGCAACGTAATCAAGTGAGCTCTTTAAGCTTCTTGTTTCTGGAAAGTTTACACCGCCTCGTTCTAAACACGACTCATAATGTAAGACACTGGACGAGGAGACTTTGTAATTAGAAATTGCCGATAAAAAATAATTTTAGACGTTTGCAAACTTTTGATACTTTAAGCTTTTAGTTTACGACTATTTTTTATAAAGATAAGTAATATAATAAAATATAAACTGGGTTGATTATTAATTTAATTCTAAATTATGTAATATATTAAGTGTCGTGAATCTATTTCGAATAAAAGCTTTCACAGCTACGTTTGGAATTATGTTTTTTGCTTTAAGTTGTTTGTAGTAAATTTCTCTTTATCCGCGATATTTCAACCACCGTTGCAGAGGCCATCTTCAACGTTGATGAATTGGTCTCTTGAGATAGTTCAACCATCAGGTAAATGTACTTCTTCAAGCGTCATGTGAGATGGATGAGTCTTTCGGTATAATATCAATGAGGATAGATTATTTTTGTTGTTATGTAACATTTGAACGGTGTCACGACATATCTTTCACAGAAAATTCGTTCAGCGACTCATCGGTAACGACTAGACGTCTGATGCACGGAACATTAGGCGCACGCAACAACTATTGCCCTGGATAACTGTACAAGTGTTCACTGACATTTCGATTACGAAACGTATGGATCTCTGGACGCTACGATCACTGGACAAATCCTTAGATCAGGTTAAGTTAGGTTAGCGAGACATCCAGTGCACCAGTGCGTCAAAATTTCTGCGCACCAGACGTCCAGTACGTGCCACGTAATTACCAATGAGTCGCTGATCGAATTGTTTGTGAACGAAATACAGCGGAGCTGTTTTAGACACTTGTTAGAGGTGGAAGCTATGCTTCCTTTAACATCAGGCCATAATTCCTGATGATGTTAATATGATTTATTTATATTTGTGATGTGATTAATGGATCGTCTTCTGACCAATTTCTTCAGATATGATATTTATCTTGCAAGAAAGCATAAAATAAGAGTTTATTAATTCCTTCAGTTTCGCGATGTTTTACTCTGGAAAATATAGCTTCGATATCTGAATCGATTGAACTATTTTCTTAATGTCCCTAGTTAATCACATAATCAATGTTTTTTTAGATCCTCAAGTTGATCAATTCGAAGCCCTAAAAAATAATCGGGTTATATATTTTGCAATTTAAACTATTTTACGGTCGAGTTAACTTCTGGCGAATATTTCAATTTCCCCCGAACAGTTAATGTTTGTTTGATGGTTATTTAATGGATATGGGCCGATAGGATGTCCCGATACCCCGGGTTGTACCCCTAGGTTTATTGACAAGGGTATCTTCCATAAATAGGTTGCGCATATAACTTCATTTAAGCCTTAAACCCAAATTTAATACACACTCGCACCCCTCATATCCACCCATATACCATAGTAAAATCTCATGATTTGTGTTTCCCATACTGAGTCACAGCTACTGAGAGTCTTATACTAAGTATACTCGTATGTATGATAATATAATATTTTTCAATGACACGAGTAAATATTATTAACGAAGAATACGTTTTATGGGGACAGATATGAGAAAAAAATACATTAAAAAACGGCATCTATTGAATATCGCTGCAGTAAAATGGATATACTTGTATTGTAGATAAAAAATATATTTGAAAATATGTAATTAACCGTCTTATGGACTAACTCCCTCCCTGTGCTCCTGGATTGAAAACTTCTTGAGTGATCGAAGCATCATCACTGTCGTAGATGGCTTTTCTTCTTCCTGCCATAAAATCAACTCAGGAGTTCCACAGGGCTCTGTGCTGTCGCCCACTCTTTTCCTTCTGCATGTGAATGATTTGCTTCAATGCGCAAACATTCACTGTTATGCCGACGACAGCACTGTCCATGAGAGTATAATCTTCCATAAACCTCCGAAACATTCGGAACTATCTGCTGCTAGGGAATCTCTGGTGGAGAAGATGAACATGTCTCTTGAAAGGGTTTCACGATGGGGCGACCTCAACCTCGTCAGTTTCAACATTTCAAAAACCCAATCATGTACTTTCTCCACCAAGAAGACTGCTATGGATCCTGTATCTTTCAACGGTTGTTCTCTTCCGAAAGCAAGCTCCATCAACATGCTTGGATTATCAATATCGAATAATGTCAAATATTACGAGTCAATTAAGTGTAAAGCCGGTCTCGCTTCCAAAAAACTCGGTATTTCAACGATAAACAACTTCTTCTTCTATATAAAGGACAAATCCGACCTATCCTTGAATACGGCAGTCACCTTTGGATTGGAGCCCCAAAATACCTTCTAAACTTAATTGACTCAGTTCAAAGAAGAGCAATTCGTTTGATAAACAATGACACCCTTACGTCTAATATACAATCAATGGAACACAGACGTAAGATTGGTTCTCTTAGTCTTTTCTACCGTTATTACCACGGTCGCTGCTCTTCGGAACTTAAAGAACTAATTCCTCCTGCACCCACTCACAGCCGACAAACTCGTCTTACACTTGCCGAACATCCATACACGGTTAAGATATGTCAACCAAGAACTTGCAGCTTCCAAATTTCCTTCCTTAATGCCACCGGTAAACTATGGAATGCTCTTCCAGCGTCTGTGTTTCCTCCTTCCTATAATCTGGATCTCTTCAAGAAACAGATAAATATACACTTGCAATCTCCCCAACCCACACACAAATACGAACACAACACACGTTTCCCGCATGCAGCGTCCAGCCTCCCTGGCTGAGCGTCATAGAGTGCACTGGTCTTGACCGGTTGTGCTCTCCTGCATGCGTTTACATATAAATTCGTCGCTCGACACTCAAACCGGGCGGACGTGTCTAGTCATCCTACCTACAGGATGGCGAATTGTTGCGATTGTGATATCGCGCAAATAAATCGTCGCTTAGACGAGCACCGTTTGCTGCTGGAGAGGCTCTTAAAGGCTGTTGGATGCGGGATGGATGATGCTCTGACATCCGTTGGTGTGGACCCTCCACCCAACCCGACAAGTCTGCCGACTTCCCGCAGAAGGCGCTTACCTCGAGCGTGCAAATCAATTCCGGCTACCTACGCTGAAGCTGTCAACATTCCTGTGTCGATGTCGCTTAACTGTGACAGCAGAGACTCCGAACCTGCCGTCAAAGAATCCGCTTCGAGTGAGGCCACCGAAGATGACTCCTCGGAAGATACTATCGAAGGAGCCCCTGCTGCTTCGAGCAAGGCTCCCAAGGACTCCCGTTCTAAGCCGGGACGAATCATCGTTCGAGGAACTGGAGGACCTGAGTGCTTTCTCCGTGGATGTCCTCTCCCTCCCCCGAGCAATCTTTCCGGAGAAGTTCAACGTTCTAAGTTGAGTCGCGCCTCTCCGCATGGGGAAAGGCAACAACATTCAGCACGTCTGATGATCCGTGGTTCTGCAGCTCCTTCAAAAAACGTTACTGGAGTGAAGATGGCGTATCTTCACGCCAAGGGCCTTCACCCAGATACATCGGCTGAGGACTTGCAGAGCTTCTTGGCAACGACCGCTGCATTCAATCCTTCTTGGATGACCATCAGGAGGATTGTCAGCAGGCGGACGCTGTCAACTTCTTTCAAAGTCGGGGTCATCGCGACTTCGTTGGAGTCTCTCATGGAGCCTCAAGTGTGGCCTGAAAGGACCATCGTTCAACCCTGGATACGCATAAGACGAAAGAATCGCAGTGAACAGTGGTTGAAACCAACTTGAGTGAAGATATTGACATATTTAGTGTTATATTGCTTTAAATTCAGTACTGGTGTTTATGGAGGCGAAATGTTACACGTTTTGTTTTGTGACAATAATGCCTTGTTATTTGTGAGTCAATCGTGATATACTTATGACAGGGTTTTTGTTGTTACAAGTCAAACTGTTTATCTTGAGTCTCCTGACGCTAGTTCTGAGTGTGAGATCAGTGATACTAAATGTGTCAATAAATTTACATCACCACATTTATGTTACCTATTGTATTTATATTATTATAATATTATTGTACTTCAGAAATGCATTGAATCGATAAAGTTTGTAATGTTTCTGCAAGGAAAAAAATAAAATTGAAATTGAAATTGAAAAAAAAAAAAATATTATTGTATAGCTAACAAACGTTAATGACAGACTGCATTTTTAATAAAGCTTAAATAATTGACTGGTCATTTTTATCATCACTTTCAGTCTGAATAAAGGATGTGAAAAACAAAACTATTTTTTAAACTATATTTGTTTTACATATTCGTAGAGCGTTTTTTTTGTGGCTTATCATATTTAAGAAATAAACAAGAGTTCACTACGAGTATGATAACTGAGTGGTTTCATGCAGGGTTTTACTTGTTTTATTATTATTATAATTAACACTTGGGATCAATGTCAGTCTTTTCAAATACAATCATTTTTTCTGCCGCAATATACAATAATATAGAAAACTTGCATATTTTTAATGAATGTAACAAAGACCTTATCAAGAAATCAATGCGATCGAATGAAAGAGGAAAGTAATAAAAAAAATCGATGTTGGAAGCTTATTTAAAAGCATCATTACATTAGGTACGGAAACACCAATGCTTTTTACAAGTATTATTAATTTAATATACATATACTATAAATAAAATTCTTTTTTCAACGCGTCAATCCAAGCACAAAAATAACGGCAGAAGCGGGATGCGAACCGCGGACCTTAGAAACTCAAAAAGAACTTTTTATCGAAATTTGAAAAACCACTTTGTGATCGTCTTACGTTTTAATTTCCAAGTAGATGTGGTAGACACCACGATAACCAAGGTCGCTGTAGATGATATCCAGTGGTTGTTCCAAGCTGAGCACACCTGATTGTCAGTATATACAGGTGTGTTGCTTACACCGCAGGTTGGGTGATGTCGGGTGGTGCGAGATCCTAATTCGTGGTTAATTAGTGAATTTTCGGAAATCGGTTGACACAATTTAGCTGCGAGTATATGCTTCCGGCACGTGGCAAAATCTTCAGGTGATACGTTTTGGTTGAATATTTTGGAACATTATATATAAATATATTTCTTTAATATTTTTAGTTTTGATTCACATTTATTTTAAACGATTACATGTTTCGACCTCCCTGGAGATCATCTTCAATAAATTTAAATGAATTTAAATAAATTTAAATAAATTTAAATAAATTTAAATAAATTAAAAATTAAAATTATGCAGTTTCACCAAGTATTGTCAGTTGATAACATAAACATTATATTACGACATTACTCACAAAAAAAACTAAATACGTTACAAAAATGTACATTTTTATTTAAAATCAATTGACTTCTTATAAAAAAATATTTTGCTCGAAAAATCTCCAGAAAGCATCAACTTAATTTAAAATGTATGATGATTTTATGTCAGGATAAATTAATAAATGATCATAATTACTTTTCTTTTAACAGATTTATCCATTGTCCAAATATAATTATGATCAGAATTAAAATATGAACGCTATTTAAAAAGTTATAAAAAATGGAAATGAATCTTTAATTGAAGTAAGTGTAACACTGTGTTAATTTTTTTTCAATACTTTTCATTTAGAATAAACATAAGTCTTCATAAGCATAAATACTTTTCAATTCTCAGCTCTAAGAGTCATAGGTATATAATAGATTTATTTGATTAAATAAAACATTTAGCCGAGCTTAACATCAAATTGATGCGAAAATAAAAAATAAACACATTTATTTTTAAATTCCTCCAAAGTCACAAGTCTAATAGATTTCCTCCTACAAGTGTTTCCTTAAAAATGGCTCTATTACGTTTTCATATGAAAATATTAAACCATGCTCTTCTGTTAAGAATAATAATTATTTACTATGTTTTCGTACAAAAATTTCCTTTTCTATGTAAGCGCAAACAAGCGAACGCCTCCAGACAATCAAGGATCATTTTTAAAGACGGTATATGACATCAGCACTAGTGGATTACCTATTGAAATTAACAAACTATTTTCATTTCAAGCTTCACCGTGGATCAAACCCGCATCTACTCAAACGACAGTTGAAGGTCTTGAACTGTCGACATTTCCCCCGGCAATGCGTTAGTAAGCATGTGTTTATTCAGCTTTCGGAGAGTTGCGTGGTAAATAGGTAAAGCTCCTGTTATCTGTCCGGACCACGCGGGGAAAGTTACTCACTTGCCTGTTTGCGGGACCCAAATGTTTGCTTTTAGTCTTTCCGCGAAACAATAAAAAAAACGATATATTCCATAATTGATATTTGGGATACGCGACCAAATAGACTTTGCGACCTTTACGCTGAATGATTACGCAGAAGATAAAAAAAAAACAGTCAGATTATTATCATTATTACATAAACAAATGTTATTAAATAAGAAATGAAAATTCACCATGCTATTCTTATACTCAATTTAAATGGCTAAATATATCACGACTTTATTAAAATGGACTGTGTACAATACAATGGATTGAATGGAATAAATTTAAGCATGAAAACAGTTCTTCAATCTAATAAGAAATATCAAGACTTCTAGTAATAACACAAATTCGTCGAACAAATTATTTTGTCCATTATTAATTCGATTGATGTACAGAAATGGTTAATAATAAATACGAGTACATAAAAAGGTAAGTAAAACTAATCAATTGGCAGTAAAAAATGGTAAATTGGCATTATTAAGGCAGAAGGTCTACAGTGCACTACGGGTCCAGTATAACAACTTCTTCCGAATGTTGTTGGGTCTGCCGCGATACTGCAGTGCCTCAGGCATGTTGACGGAGGCACGAGTGGATGGCTTCCATGTCATAATAAGGAAGCGTTGCGCTTCTCTGTGGGCGCGCGTTCGCGGCAGTCCCAACGCAATAGTCGCTGTGTGGGAGGATAGGTGGGACTCATGGTTGGAGGGGCAATGGATGCGCCTTCACGTGGCCATCCAGAGGGGATCCGGTGCTCCACTCACTGAGTAGTACAATAATAATAATGTGGTGTATGTATACATGCCGATTTATATTTTCATTCAATCGTTTTATTTAAATTTAGATTTTTTTCTGTATTTGCTTGGACTTATTGTATGTAAAATTTTGATTATGGAACTAGTGGCTATATAAATAAATTTTATTATCATATATATTATTACTATTAAAATAATAAATAGGCTAGTAGGTGAGTAAATAATTAATGAATGGTAATTAAATTATTATAGGCAAGGTTAGGTTAGGTTTGCAGAATGCGGTCGCCACAATTTGCCGCCATACAGTTTTGTTAGCTGCCATAGCTCTCTGATGCAGATCTGACTTCAGATCTTTGTCCCATGTCAGATTTGAGTCACGATGCTTCATATAGTACATAGTATGAAGTTAAGTCTTCCGAGAAAGCAAGAAATTAGAAAGCTTAAAGATAATGTCCCAGTCAGATTCACTTTCATCTCTTCAAATCTCGTAAAAAAGAGGTTTCTCGTGGTTGCTTATTTGCCTCATCATTACTCAAAGTCTACGTTTAAGATTTAAGTAGTAAGCCGTGATTATCTTGGCGGCGCTGCATGTCACAGTGTTCCGGCGGTCGTCAGTTAAGTTCTTGTCCAACCGGCGACACGTCATGTAAAGGTCGGACGGGGAAATCAAGTCTTTAATAAAAATAAATGCGAATTGTGCTTCAAAATCAAGTTCTTTGCTTTGCGACCTGCTACTAAATCCTTCCTTCATGCGGCCACGTGACGAACCCGCGACTTGTCGTCTTTTTAAAGACGGGGGATGTCAGTATTTTGCGGGTGCAGTTGTTGTCACCGCCCTAGCACTGCTAGGTAAATAGCTTTGTCTATATCCTGGGCATTTATTTAACGTTACATATTATTTATTTAACGTAAAATAAATGTCAAATGTGCTTGACGAATTATTTGCTTTGTCGACCTGCTTCTCATCTTTCCGCCACGCATTCTAATGACAATCCTCCGATTTGGAGTCGCTTTAATTAGACGGGGGATGTCATATCGTTACTGATTGCACCTCACCTGTATGCGGCAGTGATCGTCGGTGATGTGCACGACGTCCCTGCACCGTTGCAGCGCGGCCAGAAGCGCGCGCGCAGCACCGGCCTGAGCCAGAGGTCGTGCAAGTCCTCGTGCTAGCTGTGTCAGCTCGCGTGCCCAGGCGGCCGCGCTCGTGCTCTCCACCGCAACCTGCAACAACAAACATCGGTAAGATAACAAGAAAATAAGACAGAAAAATAACATTTCGAATAGCGAATATTTCCGACAGAATTGCTCGATCAAGTTGCGATAGACGGGCAACATCAGTAGCTAATGAGACATATTTTCAAAATATAAAAGTAATTTACGTGATATCAGTTAATTCCCTACTAAATGACATCAAGGAAAAAACCATATATGAATAAGGACTACATTCTTAGATACAGTTAACCCTCTTGTACCATTTTTTTATTTGTAACGGAGTTTTTTCCTATAGCGTTTGTAGCGATATTTCATATATATATTTATTTTATATATAGTTCCTTTGGGTTAAGCTGACCTTAGGTCTAAATGATCCAGGCACCTGGGATATTGATCTTATTATTCGATCTTATGAAAATGTACTAAGAGATTTTTTCAATGTTGCAAATAAAAGAGGGCTTGTTATAGTAATAACACAATTTTAATAATAATGATATCGTTTGAGGTAGCTCCAGATCTCAACAGTACTCTCCTACTAGATAGTTAGTGTCATAATGCTCAGTCATGAACAACAGGGTTTGAAAAGATAATCAAATGGCAAGAATTGTCGTTAAAAAACTTGTTGAATGCATATTTGAATAAGCTACGATATCAGGATAAAATTCCAGAATATCAGAATAAAATAAGTATTCTTACATATACTAGTATATTTTATAGTTATTATTATAGAATATGTACAGGAATACCTACAAACGACATTAAAAAAATTCCTATGACACAAATTTTTTGGGAATAATTAAGCTTTAAAAATTCACGCATTGTCCACAAAGAACCGTAATTTATTTACGTGAAAACGTGATTTGCTGTGAAGGCATAGCGTTTAAATGGATAACTTTTATCTACCACCAATTAAAAACTATATTCACACCACCATGACACATTTTTTCATAAATAGCGACTAGCCAACTAAATGTCATAGAGTTCACTGACAGACCAAAACCCTATTTTGGTTCTCTCCTGCTTGTATTTACATTAAAAAGGAAATAAGCCCTAGAACAGCCGCTTATTAAATTTAATTAAAAGGAAATATCAACCACTTGAAAGCTTTACAACTCTAAAACCGGCGAATTGAAATTCAGCCCCTGATAACATTTTGACATATAGTATCACATTCAAAGCACTAATCCCACAATACGCTTGATCCACTCGTTGAAGAGTCGCACGTGCAATTATTCATATGTGACTGTTAATTACGTTAACTACATCATAAAAGCGGCGAAACGACTGGTTAATTAATTTCTCATTAATACATCTTAATAACCCTCGCCGGGCCATTCGTCACCATTCATTACCGCAGTAACATTCACCACCGACAAGTAAATTAATTACTTATAATTTAATTGCTTTTTAACCCCCCCCAAACCCGCGGCCGGTAATATTGATACTGTCGCAATTGACGCTGATCACCGTAACGCAATGACAATGTAAATAATAATTATGACAATGTTATATTTGTTGTGGTTTCATTTCTTTATACGTAACTTTGTTGACATTAACAAATATCGGATCCGCCAAATAACTTTTTTTTTTTGAAAATGGGGCGCAATTCATCGAGTGTAGCTTCGGCTGTGTGGCACCTAGCGCCGTCCTGTTGAAACCAAATATTGCCAATATTTTCCTCTTCAATTTTTGTGAACAAAAATGGCCCATAACGATCGCCATTGACTATAACGGCCACTCCTTGCTCATTTTCGAAGGAAAATGGCCTGATTTTCAAAGTAATGTCGCAATATTTTCCAGCATTGTTCAAGCGTATACACAACCATATTCGTTCAGCGGAAGGATAAAACAAATTGAAAAAAAAAGTTACATGGCGGACTCGTTAGTTGTTTTTTTTTTCATATGTGATTAAAAATACTACAATTCGTTTTTGTAAAGTAAGTAACTTACGTCACGTTAAGCAACTTATCTTACCTTATTAATCTTATTACCTTATTTTATCTTAGACTTGAATAATCTTTAAATTATTTTTGGTTATTTGTCATGTCATATCTATGTATAATGTTTTAATGTTTGGACTGTACTCCATACATTTGGAACATGTGTTATGTTGAAATAAATAAAAAAAAACTATCAAAAAATATAATCACGTTAAGCAACTATTATTTATAAATAATGACCCATGTTATCCATGCGATCTACATGATTTATATAGTCCATGTTAAAACATTTCTTTCCATACCCATTCCAATCTGGGACGTATGGTTACCACAATTTTCTGCCAATTTTTTTCAGTTTCCTCGTTCAGCGTGCATTCCTCGTTCTAGGACATATACCTGAAGGTCCACTTGGGCACATACATGGTTCCCGACAACCTCCAGAGCAGAAGTCCAAGTGCTTAAAGAGAGTAGTATCCGTAGCATCCGACACATATTTTTGGGGAAATTCTTTATTGGATATTTTAAAGTCGATCGCATGATTAGCTCAATGCTGAAACTGGGAATATTTTTTCATAAGAAGCACCTCAAATCGAAGTTATTATCATATTTGAATGCTTGAAAATAATTTTTAAATTGTTATGTCTTATTAGAGTACTATAATTAATATCACCTCTTAAAAACAAACTTTAAAAACGTTCACCTGTTGAGGCAACAACAAAAAAACCGCTTTTTGGGATGTCTTTATTATATCGTAGTTTCGAAATAGCGATCACAAAACAGTTCTTGCGCTACTACCAACATGACGAAAACTTTCAAGAGAATACGTCTGCGGTGTAGAAGAAACTCCGACATCAAATACAATGCCGACAAAGAAATGAAGGTTTCGACATCTAGCAAAAGAAGGACGTTGCCAAATTGGGCGAAAAGAGTTTCGTTTCCAAGGTTCAGAAGTTGTTCGCCCAGTAAATTCGAAAAAAAACCAAGTCGCCCGCACACGGAACACTGACGACTTTTATTATTCGTATCCGCTTTTTTTTTGTCAGCGGACAAAAAAGGCCGGGAAAGAGACTGGTACACTCGATCGGTAAGGCTCTCAAGAAAAAAATATGTTATTTTTTCTTCCCGATAATATTTATATACGGTCCGAGCAAATATAATGGGCGAATCGAATTTTCCGTTATTTACGTCCGTCCGCGGCCGAGCGGATGACATTTCTCTATTGAGCTTTAATGTCGGCAATAACTGCGGGTGAGGAATAAAGCGATTTCGGGAAATTGGATGAGTGATTTCATTTGACAATTTGATCGGAATCGCTAAGCGAATAATGTTATAAATTTGGGTCAATTTGAATAATTGTCTTATAATATTTAATCTAGAAATTGTTTAAAATATATTACTAAATATAATGTTGTAATATTTTACTACTTCATATCGCAATGACGTGGCATCGATCAGCTCGTATTATTAATGTACGAGGGTTATCCATAAAATAAGGTTCCCATGGCGCTACAGTCTTGAAAAGCGCTGTTATGGTGGATACCGCGATTCTGTAGTGTACCTTGATTCCCCCACTCAAAATCACCAAAAAAATATATGTAAAATATATAAATAAAACAATTTAAAATTGTATTTTAAATGCAGTCTCGAAGACGTGTATTATACAGTAAAGTGGGTGAGTTACAATTTATGATGTTTTGATGTAGTTAAATAAGATAAATTGTGAAGTTAGCGCCGGAAGAGATAAAAAAAAAAATAGAATGTAGAAAGCTTCTGCAGCGAAGGAGTAATATCCACTTAACGCGCAGAAAAAAAATACGACTTCAGGAAGCGGCCAACTTCAAATGAAAAACTTAAGCGGGAAAGACGTAATGCAATTTTGAAATTTATTATCCTCGGAAAATCGCGCCCTGAAATATTATACAGGGTGTCGTAATCTTTACTGAATCCACTCCATTGTCACATGTATGGCCAGCATACATCATTTTCAGAAAATTATAGCAAAAGCCCGGTATTTCGCTTTGTTATAAGGCTGCATCCCGAAATAAACCGAATGTAATTTTCATTTATATCAAAATAAATGGTAAAATCGAAAGCCTACACCATTTTTTTTTCAACGGATTACTCTTAAGTGGCACCACCACATATCTGAAATTAAGTAACAACTTAGTCAAATAACTTTCAAATTGGTATAGTTCAAATTCAAGTTTATACATAAATATTAAATATGTTAGTAATTAAACATACATATACTATCCATAAAATTCTTTTTAACGCGTCAATTCAAGCAGAAAAATAACGGCAGAAGCGGGGTGCGAACCGCAGACCTTGGAAACCAACTACGCCCAGGTATTCATACCGCTCAGCCAACTTGGCTATTGCTATGCCTGAGCTGAGTCACGTTGAAACTAGTATTTATGTCATTGTTATCATCGTATGATAGATGTCGCTATAGTATATATTCAAAGTATGTATATTTTTATTTTTTATTATTCACAGTTCATTTATTCACAAGCTTAATATTATTACTTTCCGACCGTCTATTTATTTTTGTAAGTACCACTCGGGTCTCGAACCAAACTATAGACTGAATGGATGAGAAACGACTACTTATAGGTCCGACCCAATATAATAATATTCTAATAAATATTTAAAAAATCCATATATTAAATATGTTATTATAAGCTAAAATTAATGGCAAACGAAAAATGGATAAATCTGATTCTGGATGAAAGCTTCTATTTAACTTGCTTTGTTAGAGTGGAGTCGAATTTTGTGAGAACGAGATATTGATATGTGTTCAATATTTCCATGTCGGCTTTCCGCGCGAAAACATGCGTGCAAAATAAAATACTCCGCTTTGTTATTTACCGACTGATCGACCCACAAAATATATATACACCTAGTCCTTATACACATTTAGGTGAATTTAGTTTAAAAATACATTATTTTCATGTTCTTCACGACATTGTGAAAGTGATGGTTGAGGGTAGAAACTGTAGAGGTCGCCCTAGACGGGATTATTTGCAGCAAGTGTTCGAGGAAATGAGTTGTAGCTCTTATGCTGAGCTGACGAGGATTGCAGAGGATCGAGAGAAGTGGAGATCGAGATGCAAGATTTTGTTGCTGCAAACCAATCTACCGGATCGATACTACGAAGAAGAAGTCTAAAAACATATATCATCGCGGAAAATCTTTTTTTATAAAATTGATGAAATGTACGATTCGCCCGGACACAAACATAGGTGAACAAGAGAAAAAAATATAAGTTTCTTTTTATAATTTAAATCTTACAAAAAATTATAACCGATCGAAACCAGTGGGCTCTAAGATACACAGCAGCTAGACGCTGTATTTGTTAAGTAATTATGTATTACAAACATAGCGGCTAGACGTTGTATTTGTAAAGAATGTATGCATATTTAAGAGGAATATCATTGTATATTCATTTAACTCTAGATGAGTTTCAGATTTCATGGAGGATAAATAAAGATGCCGGAATAGCATTCCAAAGCTTACCGGAAGGAACCTGCGATCAATGAGTACACTATAGAAGGATAATTGGGAATAAAAGCTAACATCCTCCTCTCTTTCAAAAGGTTGTTATTCAGTCGTGCGAGGGCATGATGAAGAGCAGGTCAGCAAACAAAGACTTTTTATAAGCACATTGACATATTTTTACGATAAAACTTTACAAATATATGGCTCGACCTAGTCACAGCATTAAGCCGAGCCACAATACAATATGCTCTCGCCGACGGGCGGGAGCCACAAGTGGAGGTCTATATAACTAGTCCCAATATGGCGGACACATAAACGTATGACAATAGAACAGAAATAAGAGACGAAAGATTGTATATCGAGGTTTTCGGTATGCTTATGTCAAAGCATACGAGCGAGAAGAACCTCGCTGTAGAAGCGTTAAAAAATCGCTTATCGCAATCTATTTGATACAGCATTTTTTTTGAGTTTTCGGCTGGTATTGAGACACCCTCTATCTAAGAGATGGCCGCCGGGGATCATAATAAATGGAGCAGAGGATGAGCGTGAAAGATGGCGAGTCAATTCAACGTTTCGCTTAATGGCCGCGCAAAGTGTTGAGAAGAACATTTATCAGAACAGCCATTCATGGCAGTTCGTAACATTCATAACGGCTGACAGCATAGAGGACATTGAAAGCTGATCTGAGCAAAGCTTACAGATAGGTACAAAAGAGAAGAGTAAATCTCGTGACTATCATGAGAGAAGTCACTGGTTCGATCCCCAGCTTAAAATAAAAAATCTTCCGTGTACCATAAATAAATATTGATTTTGTCTTCAACATAAGGGCATATAAAACTCAACAACAATGTGAATCCGATTTATTTAAATTTTTTGCCTTTTTCTTATTACGTTCCTCTAAATTGTATAAAAGGGCTTAAACCACGTCCTGAGATTGTTATCATTTAACAGGACCGATGACAATACACTGATATCAGCCTGATATATCTCTTTTAGGTTGATGCCGTAAAGCCTCGAAAAACGATATTTTTCGTCTCTTATTTTTGTTCGCTCGCCTGTCATGCACATCTAATAAAGTTAGTTTTAATTATATAATAATACACGGTGTTTGCATTCACCATTTTATTTGCTATGACAGTTGCTCCATTTCATGTTGGTGCAAATGTCAGATTTAATTTGCTTCTTTGTCGCGACTGTCTTGACAGCGCTAAATGTCAGAGGCTCCGGCAGTTGGCAGTTCGCTCGCGACCGATCTGCCATCCAGTACTTCGATAACCAACTTAGAGAGGAGGATATCAACACTATATCTGTTAGAAATGTTAAGTTATACCTTCACGAACCATTTCACTAACGCATGTCATAGGTTTAAATGGTGGCTATTAATCCCTTTTGATATCGGACATGGGAGAAGGAAAAGCAACTTTTGACCCACTGTCTGTTAATTGTTATTTAACATCATTATTTGTAAATGCACTTTAATTTGAAATAAACATAACAAATTAAAAATATTTACTTTTATTTCATGTAAATGTTTTGAACCCATCCAGGTCCATTTTCAGCTATGTAAAAGCTCTTCAACAACAGTTGATTATATACCTGTATGTAAGGGAAGTACATGAAATAACCTTAACGTTATCATTTTATGTAACAAAAAAAAAAGATTTCGGAATGAAGTTTTTCATTTAATAAAGCATACGAACGGGAAGAACCTCGCTGTAGAAGCGTTAAAAAATGTTCAGCGTAATCTATTTGATACAAAAATACCTTAAATAATCATTAATTAACCAATTCTTAGACATGTTATCTAACCCAAAGAAAATAAAACCTCGAAATACACAAAAGTGTAGTTTGTATCATCATAAAACTGTTTACACAAAGTAGAAACAGAACATTTACCCTTTATATATTTGCACTTACCATGGGACCAGTGGAGCAAAGCTCTCCCAGCCGCTGTAAGTTTTTCGTGAAAGTAAATGATATCCTCCCAACGTTTCAGAACTACTAAAGCAAGAGAAGTAATGATACTGGCCACCAATGCTCTATAACCATTACTGCAAGTAAGCCAGAGGTTTATAACCTGTGGTTTGCGAAGTCAATAGTCGGTCCGTAGATAAGGAATTATTTATTGATTACCCCGAGTCAAATCAATAAAAGTGTATTTTGAGTTTGTAAGAAACACAAAAAATACTCCAACACAGTTGATTTATTTCATCATTCATAATTTAATAATATTTTATATCGTGGAGATAAAGAATAATGAGAGTACGATAGCTTGATTTTTTAAGGAATGAAGACGTGAGAAAGCGGACAAGACAGCCTTCTTTACTATATTTGATCAAGAAGCGAAGCTTAACCTGGTTGGGAAATGTACAACTGATGCTAAAGGAGAGCATTAACTATGGCTACTTTTTCTCAAAGCCCTCGGACTCGGTTCATCCGGGAAAGCCGTCAGGAACCATATATAGAATATACTCTGCGAAATTATGGGAGGCAGTGCTGACATGAATGAGGCGAGAACCAAGACAGGTGGGTGATAAAGCTTTGTGACAGTAGCTTGTGATGACTATATGCTGTTAGGGAACGGATATGGTAATGATAATGAAGATAAGGAAGCTAATACGACGAAGTACTTGCATAAGCTTTTCTTGCAGAAATTTATATCATTAAATATTGATTTTAAATTCTCATGAAGTCATAAAATTACTTTAAAATTATATTTGCCGGCAGGTATAGCTCGATGGTCAAAGAGTTTGTTTTGCAAAGGTCGTGGGCTTGATCTCCGACGGAGATTAAAAAAAATAAAAATAATAATCGAACCAAGCTCTAAAATACCCCCCGGTTGGTGTGAATTTGATCATTCACCCGTAAAAAGCCAGTCATAGCCTATTAATCGAAGTATTAGTATATAGTAAAATCGGTAGACGAAAGTCGTTCCGTGAAGACCACCCATTCATAGTAAATTCCTGTAATAATAAGGATGATGCGTGGATCTCGGGCTGTAATCTATGACGTTGGCGGATCACCACTCCACATGCAGCGCTTAGCCACGTGCACCATAGTAAGCGTGAATTCCACAGATGAGACTTTAGAATTACTATCACCGTCTGTCGGTATTCTTCTGTATGTGTCTAATATAAATATAATAAAAAACTATTCAAAATTTAAAATTAATTGTAATTTCAATGTTACTAAATGAAAGCTAAGATAAAAGATGAACAAAGATAAACTAAAGTTGGAATATTTAATAATGTACAGATTCACACTGAATACTACTACTGAGTAGTGTTCAATAAAACATCAATAGTTCGTAGAGTCGAAAGTTTAATTTAAAAAATGTGGTCACAAAAAAGGAATCAATTGCTTGATAGAAACACACGCATTGCGCATCTATGAACTCAAATCAATTGCTCTGATTGCTGAAACTGACGATGAACTCACGGAAGCGCTGACATCCATGGAAAACATATTTAATTCCAACTACAATATGAAGATAAACAGCACAAAAACCAAAGTCATGAGAGTAAGCCGCAATGAGCAGCAGAAAATTAACATATCAATGCTAGGAGTACCCCTAAAAGATGCAAAAGAATTTGTATACTTTGGAAGTACGATCACCTGGGATGGCAGAACAAAAAGAGAAGTCAACAATCGAATACATCAAGCAAGGCTATCTTTCAATAAAAAAGCAAAAAATCTTGAGTCAAATAATATTTCTTTAGGGATCCGCAAGCAACTTGCCAAAACACTTGTTTGGAGCATCTTAATGTACGGCTGTGGGACATGGTGCTTATCTGAAAGTGATAAAAAAAGACTAGGGGCCTTTGAGATGTGGTCGTACAGAAGAATTCTCGGAATTTCCTGGAGAGACCACGTCACGAACAATGAGGCTCTCAGGATAATCAAGGAAGATAGGCACCTAATAAGAACCATCTCAGAGAGGCGAGCCCGATGGATTGGTCACATCATGCGACACGATGATCTTCTTCACGATATTGTGGAGGGGATGGTTGAGGGTAGAAACTGTAGAGGGCGCCCTAGACGGGAGTATTTACAGCAAGTATTCGAGGACATGAATTGTAGCGCTTATGCTGAGCTGAAAAGGGTTGCGGAGGACCGAGAGGAATGCAGATCGAGATGCAAGATTCTGTTTCTGCAAACCAATCCACCGGATTGATACTACAAAGAAGAAGAAACTCAAATCAAACTAATACAATTGTGTAAAAAATTGTCGTAAAGCAAAGTCATTTGTAGCTTCTAATAGGTTAACAACCACTGATTTTAGTATTGTAGAATATTACAATCACTTTAACACAAGTCTTCAAAACTTCACCAGTGAGCGAACGCTGAAAATGTTGAATAGCGCTGTTCCAAGCAACATCTACAGTTTCAGTTAAATTTCAGCACGGAAGGTAAATGATATCTAGTGTTTCAGTAATGTTAGAGCTCAGCAAGCCTGTTAGGGTATTTAAGTGGTAAACAGCCTCCGTAATAAGGATACTCCACGCGGGAAATGACATAGATATTCCACAATGCGGGTCGTATTCCCCATATTCCCCATATTCTACGTATTTGCATGCTAATGCACCTGTCTCGCAGCCGTAATGGCCACCATCAGTATCAATTACTGTTAAGAAGAGACACTGCCACCTTTTCTCTTATCGTTTTCTTTACCTTAGCGAATTTTTATAAAATTCAATTTTCGTGTACGAGTTATAATATTACACACTCATACTCGTTAGTTTTCTTTACACTGAACTTTGCCATGCATAGTATATTGCAATGCGAAATAAGTTTTATTATTAGGCGAATATAATAGATAATATTTTAAAGATAAGTGTATTATAAGTATTTTGACATATTAATAATTCTACCAAAATAATAATGATATTTGTGCAATTAAAAATGTAATTTTTACTTAATGATTAAATAAAACTTTTATTTCCATAATTTAAAATATGAATATCCTAAGTTCAAAATTCATAGTTCCATAACAAAATAATCATTCAATGTTTTACTTTTCAAACGCCTTCAGGAAAATCTATGCAGAAGCTTCAGGAAAGCTTTCAAAGAGCTATTTTTAAGACGTGCGCAAGCGAGATATAGAATCTAGATCACACATCGATTTTGTTAGCACTATGACTGAAACTATGATTTTCATGAAATGCATAATAGCGGTGATTTATGAGTTTCTCATGCTTGGCTCGGCATCACAGACTGAATGTCGTTCGTTATGACGTGAAACTATAACATTTACTAAACAGATCTTTAAAGCAACTAGAGTAAAGTAGCTTTGAAATGAAAACTCATTATAAACTCGTTGATTACATTATATAAGACTCGAATACGAATGCTAACTGGTGCATGGTTCGTGGTTTAGATCCCAGCGTCTGCCTTTTTTTTTTCTTTTCTAAAATCGACTTTAGAATGTCATAAAAATACGATATTTGATGTAGATGTATTGATCTATAGCGTATTATCGTATTTCAACGATACAACATAACGATAACAACTTCATCTTCTATATAAAAGACAAATCCAACCTATCCTTGAATACGGCAGTCACCTTTGAATTGGAGCTCCAAAATACTCTCTAAACTTAATTGTTCAAAGAAGTGCAATTCGTTTGATAAACAATGACACTCTTACGTCCAACCTGCAATCAATGGGACTAAAGAACTAAAACCTCTTGCACTCATCCACAACCAACAAACTCGTCTCACACTTGCCGAACATGCATACACGGTTAATGTATGTCGACCAAGAACTTACAGTTTCCAAAGTTACTTCTTTAATGCCACCGGTAAGCTTTGGAATGCTCTTCCAGCGTATATATAATTAACCGTGTAATAAAATATCCAAATGGATTGTTTTGCTACAAAGTATTAAAAAACAGTTTTTAAGCATTTTTTTAAACGAAACTACAAGATGACAAATTCAGACCTATCAGCAAATTTATGTTTTACAATTGTATACTTCAATCTGCCGTATTCACTCATAAATTGCCGATTCCCATACTAAGCAAAGTCAGCTTCTATCTAAAAATATTCGCAGTACATACTCTGAAGTGGCTTTATTGGTATTTTATGCCTTGGCTTACGTGGCTTCTCTATCCAGACGTATCGAAGCCTCAATGAGCCAATAGGGAACACTCAATACTAGAGCATGAAACTTTATAGAAAACCTTTACGCACTTTGTTGTACACTCGGCTGAATAAACAATCTAAAGATGATATCGAGAAATATGTATTGACATCCCCCGTCTTTAAAAAGACGACAAGTCACGGGTTCGTCACGTGGCCGCGTGGAGGAAGGATGCAGGAGCAGATTAACAACACAAAAACATGTTTTTGAAGCACAATCCGCATTTATTTTTATTAAAGACTTGATTTCCTCGTTTGACCGGTATGGCGTTTCGCCTGTCAGACGAGAGTTGACTGACAACTGCCGGAGCACTATGGCATCCAGCGCCACCAAGATAATTGCGGCAAAAAAGCAAATTAAAGGTGACAGTTGCAACAACATGAAATGGAGCAACATTTTTCGAGGCTTTACGGCATCAGCCTTAAAGAACTATATCAAGCTGATATCAGTATAATTTTCTAAGCTACTTGTATTATGTGCTGTGTGTGTCGGGAAGTGGGATAGGTAATGAATGTAGTGTAATGATGTTGGTGGATCATCTTTCACTTTAATCAAATAACCAACAACTTTTTCTCACGACTTGGACTTTTTCGTTGATTTAAATATTTTAATAACTACCCTTTGTTGTCAGAAATCAAATTTTACTGAGACTAATTTCACTCTGCATTTCTACGAACTTATACTGTTGCAGTCCTCTTCATGACTTCAGTCCACTCGACCTGTTTTTCTTTGCTCTTTGACGTTACCGGTGCAGCACTTATGCGCTTACACAATTTTCGCATCACACGTACAAACAATCGTGTAATGAATATCGCACAAAGTAGCTCAATATTCTCATGCATATGAGCAGCAATTTTGAAATTCCAATACGTTTTAGATCGTCTCGTGATTCAGCAAGAGCTATATTATATCATAGCTGATCCATTATAGTCAAACCGTTCTTCTCGAAAAAAAATGTTTATATTTAATTACACTTTCCA
The DNA here is from genome assembly GCA_022606575.1 of Glossosoma conforme. NCBI lineage: Eukaryota > Metazoa > Arthropoda > Insecta > Trichoptera > Glossosomatidae > Glossosoma > Glossosoma conforme. Next base: position 1,793,382 of record JAGTXR010000074.1, read on the forward strand.
CAAAAAGAGCAACATTCTTCTTAAATTTTACAAATATGGATATTTCATGTATTATATTCATATACTCAAAATTTATTTTGTCATACTTAAGCTTTTGCAGAAGTTTTTTCATAAGATATTGACATCAGCATGATGTAGCCCTTGCTGGCTAGTACCGAAAACCTCGATATTTCGTCTCTTATTTCTGTTCGCGCTTCACACATTTATGTGTCACCATTTTATCATTTTGGACAAGTCCGCTCACGGGTGTGTTAGTAATATACATCGCCACTCGAGCGATGGGCGAGAACCGCAGCGCCGATAACCCCGCGGAGCCAGTTGTGTCCCGCTCTTCGGCGAGAGCATATTGTATTGTGGCTTGGCCTACTGCTATGACTAGGTCCGGGCCACAAGCTTGTGAAGCTTATCATAAATATATGTCAATGTGCTTCTGAAAAAGACTGTGTCATCAATCTGCTACTTATCCTGCCATCACGCGACTGAATAACAACCTTTTGAAAGAGAGGAGGATGTTAATATTTAAACGATATGAAAATGAATTTTATTAATGTAAACAGCAGTGGTCTGTAATGATACACGTGTACTTAATTTATTTTGAGGTAGGGATATAAGTTTCATATATTCTTAATACTTCAAGAACTTAATACAAAAACCTAAGAAAATAATAAACTGATAAAAAATAATACTCTTAAATAAATCAATTAATTTCACCTAGCAAATAAAAACATGCAGTTTATATCAAGCGCCATCTTTGAACAATGCGTATTAATAAAAGTATATTACGACGGTTTATGAGTACATTTAAATATTATTAAAGACTGTTTTCAATTCATAAACCTAAAACAAGTGAAAATGTTGTAATTGCTTAGATAAAGGTTATCAAAATACGAAAGTATCTTTCTTACCTAGAAGTTGCATCGTAAGATCAATTCTCTGATCAACTCTATAAAATATGCATATTCCAAATAAAACGATGATTAAGTTGTAATGAAAATATTTTGTCAGCATGTAAGAAACAAAATGTCAAGACCGAGCCAATTTTCTTCCCGAACGGCTTCTCATACCCCAACCTCGCGCTAGACAATACACCTTATACTGTACCGAGTCTGTAAAATAATGTCCGCCGTCCCGTCCTTAGATTGGGTTTTTATCGCAGGCGAGATTAACTCCTCGCAGAGTTGCCAGATAAAACTTTCAGGAGGTGCTAGTTACCCGAGGACACGAAGGAGAATACCAATATAAACAAGGCCATCCACCCAGAGTATTTTTATCACGACTACGTTCCAAGGCTTTTACTTACGATTCACGTTTATCGGGTGCAGTTTTTTTTATTAGCTGAAGAATATAATCGTTACAAATTGCCATTACAAGTCATCTCTACATACGAAGGTTCACCTGGAAACGCGCTTCCTAAGAAGAGAACGCAATGACTACTGTAGTATCCGAGGCCTACTTGAGTGTTTGTTTTTTAGGAGAATGGATGATTTACACGACGCTCCCAAGGCTTTGCTCCTAAAAGACGTCTTAACGATGGATTACGAGCAGGTCGCCAAAGCAAAGAACTCATCAAGAAGCACATTTGTCATTTTTTTTACTTTAAACAAAAATAAACTGACGAAATACTGTCGTCCGCCCGCTACACAGACAAAGCCGTTTACCCTACAGCGCCCGGGCGGCGACTGACGGCCGGCAGAAGTCACAACCATTGCGCCCAAAAACTACGTTGCGGCCATAGATAGAAGTAGCCGCTCCTGCATGACGCGGAGCGACTGTCAAAACCTAATTTAAAAAAAATGGCACATGCAAAAGTCGCGTCTTATATTTACTTAAATCTAAGACATAACCCTTTATTGTTGAATGTGCATGTTATTAAATAATTGTTAAATAGTTATTATTTATAAATTTATTTCACATTCATATCACTAGCGGGATTGATGATATTGCTCGTATGTATCATAATGTGTTGAGCTTAGACTGTATTTATTCAGTCTCCATGTGCATACAACATTTGATTAAGTTTATACATCGTCCTTCTCGCATAGCCTTGTCGTATGCCGAGACTGCAATATCCAAATCTAATTTGAATCGAATTGGTATCGAATCAGAGTTTTCCGCTAGAATATACATCAATACATTTCTGAATTCACTAGGGGTGCATCTATTCTGGATGCATGGAAAATTAATCTTGAAGGCTGCATATAAGAAGAATCTAAGAATGCACTCAGTTATGTGTACAGATAATTATATTTGTATAATTCATATATTACAACTAAGTTTGCTCAAGGCTGAAAGCCTTTCTTTTTTGAAGTTGCAAAAACCATATACGAGAATGTTCACATGTGGAGCTTTTTCACCATCGCTATTTATTATATTGTACAATATATATGTGTATTGATATGAGCATGATGTAGCCCTTGCTGACTGGTACCGAAAATTTCGATATGCAATCTTTCGACTCTTATTTCTGTTCACTTGTCATACATTTATGTGTCGCCATATTGGCCTTTTGGACAAGTCTGCTCACGGGTGTGTTAGTTACATAGACCGCCTCTCGTGGCGCTGGGCGAGAGCCATCACGAGCGTGGCCAGTTGTGTCCCGCCCGTCGGCGAGATCGCATTGTTAAGTCCAGACCAGTCGCGGCGAAAGTAACGCCATATTACGATCGATCGGGAAAACCATGTATAATCGTAAATATATGTCAATGTGCTTCTGAAAAAGTCTTTGTTTTGCTGACCTGCTCCTCATTATGCCCTCACGCGACTGAATAACAGGTTTTTGAAAGAGAGGAGGATGTTAGTATCTTAAAGAACTGATTAATCAAGACATGCAATGACTGAATTTTAAAAATACACAGACGCTAGACACCTTTTTCACGCTAGTCAATCTCACTGAATGTGTAATAGAGTTCATCGGAAATCCTACATACATCAATGTCGACTTGCAATCTTTAACACATGAAAATAATAAGTAATAATTATGCAGTTTCCCAAAAAACTGTCAAATAATAACCTTACTGTTACTTTTTTTTTTTTTAATGATACACTTAGGACCTATTCCCACGGACGTCCAGTTTTGCAGAATCGCGTTTAGTAGTAAACGTACTATTGCGGTAGCATTCACATAAGCATTTGGTTTGCAGGATACCGCAAAAATTCGATCCGTTCGAAATGTGCTGTACGGTTTTGTCACTACAAACTGGACGAATGGATCCAATAAAAAACGGTATCCAGTTTAGTTACGTACACAGATTAATGGAAGTGTTCGCACTAGCATCCTGTTTACCATCTATACCATCCATGAGATTACGAAATGCGCCTAATCTTGATCGTAGTTTTAGGATCGGGTGAACCCAAAATCATCTTTTTTTGCATTGCTTTCTGCGGCGAAAGTAGCAGTATAAAATCAGAAATGTATTCAAGTCCATTGCGTCTGAATTTTCTTTTCCGACTGCCAATTCTATCGCGTAAAAAACAGGATGCAAGCTTCTGTGTGTGAACACAGGTATGATTTTTGTGGTATCCAATAAAAAACTGATCCTGCTAAGCTGGACGTCCGTGGGAAAGGGCCCTTAGGTACATAAATGTTCGGGATATTTAGTTCGAGCCTTGCGATTTCACGTTTACACGGACGTTCACTGCCTCTATCAAAGTCAGCCCTGGATGCGATCTTCTCTAGGTGCACGATTGATGCGCGTCCAATATATTCGTGCCAGGGATACATGTTATGTTCACAGTCGCAGGAAGGTCTCGTGTAGGCAAACTTGCGGATACGGCCAATGATATTATGAACGTACAAATTTCAGTGGAATGGATTTGTATCGAGTTTCAACTACGCTCCGGTGTCAGACGTACGTCTAAGACCCAAGTATGTAATGTAGACGAAACGATATAATAAGGAGGGTGTCTATTCATTAGCTAAAGTTGTTTTTGATTTACACTGCGTATGCAAAAACGTTTTTTAATGCTCAAGCCGAGTCGAGGGCTGATGCTTTTATCTCATTTTAAGTATGCGAAAGCAGAGTATCTATTATAGATAAGTTACCTGTAATGAATGTCTTTACATACGGGATACAAGGTAACAGTCTCACACATAGACCGCCTGTCAAAATCTGGCACCAACGCTATACTAATTTAAATGTATGTTCAATATTATTATTTTTAAGACTATGTGTATTGACTCGTATATCAGCGCCTGTATCTCCTTACGACTGTGAATCTAAGCATATCACCACCAGTCAATGCAGCCTTGTAATAGGATTCGAAAGTAGACGCCTACGTATAATACTGAGGGTACGATGGTTTGACTTTGTGAGGAACGACGAGGTGAGAGAGCGGACAATGTAGCCTCTCTTAATACAATCGATGAAGAGGCGAAGGTGAACCTGGCTGGGATATATACTAAGGACGCCACGGGAGAGCATAAGCTATAGGTGCCTTTTCTTCAAGCCCCCGGGCTGGCGCCGTCCTGGAAGGCTGTCGGGAACTAAATGGATTCAAAAAATGTACATAGCCAAAAGTTGAAGACTCCTTGAACTCCCATAAGTGAGCTATCAAAAATTTTCATGAAAAAAAAAACAACTTATTGCAAGTTTTGTTGTGCTTTGTTTAACTCGTCGTACTTTGCGGTTTTTAATTAATTTCATAAATCATAACATCAATGATACGTGTCGATGTGTTGTATTGATTTTTTTTCTTCATATATTTAATAATATAATTGTTTCTTTTTCTACTACTACCTTTGGTCGCCCCAGTTATCGTGGAAATGTAACACGAACCCAATAAACGTATTCCCAACCAATCAAGTCTGCGACGTGCGCCACAGAGAGATGGACTGACGTCATTGCTCAACAACTACAATATCGTCACTGTATACACCACCATACAACAACCACCAATCACAACATACATGCGATACATTTACTTCTACAACACCCACATTTGGGATACTTCTTGAACATCAAATTAGTGAAACATTGATACATTGTCGCTTTTAACATTAATTTAACGAAAATTAAATCAAAGTTAACTATATTATGACATATCCATATAATAATCATCTCAATGGAGCTGCGAGAAGCATAGCTGGGATGAGGCAAAGACTATGGCTGATAGAGTTTTATGGCGACAGTTGGTGAATGCCATATGCTTCAGCTAGCGGATATGGTGATGATGATAATGATAAGTATATAAGAAGACGATATAAAATCAAATTAATTTAATGGCATTCCTTTATGTTCTCAAACTTAATTAAAAATGAATAAATAATTATTAAAATTATTTTTATTTCGTAGAATATATTTCGATACTCTTACTTGTGTTTGTGATGAACCTAGTGTGTATAGATTAGAACTAAGGTGCATAGTTCGAATCCCAGCGTCTGCCGTTTCCTTTTCTCCGAAATTGACGAGTGAAATGTAGATTTGCGTGTGTGTTTCAAATTATTAAGCATTTAAATGGCAACTATTTGTTTTCACAATCAAATGATTATTATATTTTTATTCATCACTGAATCCTGATTATTTCAATAAATAATTAAAGATTAATTAAATCCGGGATAATATAAGCTTAAAAATACTAAAAACACGTAATGTAGGGGTACAAGGCAAACATGTGAAAAATTCAGAATTCTAAGAAATATAAATTATTTTGTTCAATACTCAGGGATCGGACTGTTTTTTTTTATAAAATAGAATAATAATTATGACTGAATTATTTCGTTTCCCAACTAATAAAATTTAAATTATTGTTTGAAAATATATAAATCTTCGTGCATTTTAGTTAGACTACACGTTAATTTCGATTTAAATTGTTATTGCTTAGTAGTATCTAATGAAAAAGAGTAATAATTTGTAATCACTCTTTGAGATAAAATATTGATAAATTCCAAAAAAATAATACGAAGTAAACTCCAAATCATAACAACAGCAAAAATTATAGTAAAAATAAACACTCCTTCTTTCAGATGTTTTCGATTAAGATACAATAATCTAAGGAGAATAAACATTTTAAATGTTACAAAAACAGTTTGCTATTATTTCTAGCAAAATAAAATAATAATGAAATATTTTCTTATCTCTGTTAAATAATATTATCGTTGAAATTTCAAAGACGAAATGTAAATGTTATTAGAGAAAATTGGAGTATTTTATATTACTCGTACATTTCAATGTATATTTTTTAATAAATAAAGATAACCGAAATATTCCCCTTTGGTATTTATATTCGTTTTACGTTAAAACATTTAAGCCCCCCCCCTTAGAAGTATAAATAAAAAAAACCCAAATAAAATGAAAGTGAGTGAATATTTTTATATATTCGCTCCATATTTCAATTTATACTGTATATATACAATATCACAAATTACCGCCATAATATTTTCGTTCCGTTTCAGCTTAGTCTCATATTTAACATATATTCAGCACAAAAAACACCTCCAGCCCTCTTATAGTCCCGACTACGGAAAAAATCCAAAAGCATGTTACAAATTTTCTAAAATTCTCATCAAATATTTTCAGGGTGTTTTCCAGACGTTGTAGATATGTCTTTGCATGTTGAATAATTTTAAACATTAATACAGGTCCGATCAATAAATATACGAGTATTTCCTTTATATCTATAGACACTTGTGAATATAAAAAGTAAGAAAAATACAACTTACCCTGTTGAATCCAGCATCCAGAAACGGTAGAATGCTGAAGTCTTCCTTGACGTAATGACTGAAAAAAAATAAAATAAAAAACTAATATTTATAAAACATTTACACGGATGAAATTTTTCAAAATAATAAAAAAAAAAATACCCAAGAGCAACGAAGTAGATTTGGTGTCACGACCTATCGTTCACAGACAATTCGTTCAACAACTCATCGGTAACAAAGTGCGGTGCACTGGACAACTGTTGCAGTGGCTGTCTCGCTAACTTAACCTAACCTTAAGATGTGTCCAGTGATTGTAGAGTCCAGAGAGGCATAGTTCTCGTTAACGAAATAACTTAGGTTAGGTTAGCGAGACAGCCAGTGTACCAGACATCAAGTGCAGCCCACGTCGTTACCGATGAGTCGTTGAACGGATTGTCTGTGAACGAAATGCGGCTGAACCAATTAAGAATTCAAATGAAACGATGGTTTTCTTCTGTGACGAAATTCAACACTGAAAAATCTGGTGTGAGTAAAACAAGTCTTAAAGTAAAATCCGGCGTGAATTTTCATCTTTTATATTTCATGTTGACAACGTTTCGTGACCCAGTTCATACATTGTAAAAAGAATTTTACTTTTGCAGTAAACTACTTTACAATGTTTTGAATTGTATGACAATATCGTAATAAGTAGACGTACCGAGTAAGTCTTAAGAATTTCACACCAAGTTGCTTAATGGCTGAAATTTAACGCGTATTCCCTGAAAATGCCATCAAAGCATATTATTATGTTGTAAAAGCATCCCTTAAACGGACAGCGTTAACATTAGAAACTATTATTACTAGTTAGAAGAAGTGTATAGTTAGAATCTAACAGCTTGTCTTACTTATAAAATAATAGGTCACCCAATGTGCCATGAAGAGATCCATGCTCGGAGTGTATCTAAAAGATAAGATCTGAAACGAGGATACTCAAAAAAGAAATCAAGTAGTGGAAGCTACTCATAGAACAGAGACACACTCAAAAGGCAATTGCTAGGACATATCTGTTGTAGAAATCACGGTCGACGGGGAAAAAAGTGTCATAATGGGGTACAAAAACTGGCAAATGGAGCGTTGGTCAACCCTCGACGGTAGTAGTTTGGATGTGGATGGCGGACAATCAAGAAGGATATAAAATCATTCGAAACTTGAAAAATGTGCGGAAATGGCGCAGAAAAAAATCTGGTGACCTAAGCATTCATGACAAGAACTGTGGTGGTAGACCGAATGGATAGAAGGTGCTTGCTCAACAGTCACCCCTAGTCTTCTTCTTCGTGTCAGCGACGTCATATTATTTTTTCCTAGTATCTGGCAACATTGATAGCTCGTGTGTTGTCCAGCATAAGTCCTGAGATGTGCAGCTTGTTGGGCACATGGAGCAGGATCTTAGGTGTCAGGTAGTCTGCAGGTCTCCACAGTCGCACAATAGTGTCTCTCCATGCTGAAGCACTCCCCACCGTTTGAGGTTGTCCTTTGTTCTACAAACTCTGGTTCTTAATCTGTTCAGGGGTTTCCAGGTCCGTCAGTCAAGGTTCTTGCCAGTTGGGAGGCCTTCCTTTGGAGTAATGAAATCTTCTGATGCGATTTGTTGCAAGAGCTGGAGTCTCTCATTTTCAGGGAAAGGGAAAAATTTGCGAACGATGAGTAAGTTTAAGAAGCGTTTCCTGACTTTCAACGGGAAGCGGCGGGAAGTTAGTTCGAGGAAGGAATACAAAAGCTTGTTTCCCTTGTCATTGCTAATGCATTAGTAATAAAAAATATACATTAACTATGAAAAAGTGGACCTTCTTTTTCATACGCTTCTGGTATTTTATTGTATCTATTAGGAAGTAAAATAGCCTCGTCAGAATAATCACGACTCTAGCTTGCGTATAAATCTGGATTATGCGCGAAAAGTCGTTTCGGCGAGCGATTCCGGAAATTCGCGTTCACATGGAGGTTGTTTAGCAAAGTTTCTTGAGTTGCCGATTCCTCCGTCCCTTGGAGGGGAGTGGAGGCCGTAATTATCCTCCGCTGGAGAAACCGAGGAATTCCAGCAACAGATGGAGAGGATCACGGGAATGTGTATGCTAATGGAATGAGCGCCAAGAATGAGTTCTCGTGAATGGAAATTGAATGTGGACGGAATTTGCTTTCTCTTGCGAAGTGTTTCAGATCAAGTAAAGAATACCACGAATGTTATTTAATAATTGACAAAGAAATGATGTAGTTACACGTGTTTTACATTAAATTTAGTAACGTACGAGTATAATACTAATAATTTTAAATGTAATATGTTACTTAAGAGTCATGGAAAAAAGTATATATTTTCATTTAAAATTTGTACTACATCATTTTGAAATTACTTTTCGGCCCTAATGAAGCACATTGATTTTTAAATATATCTTCTATATTACGAAATGATTCTCATTCTTCAATATTTGATTTAGAATAAATAAGGTTATATGGAAAGTAATTCCGTTTTTTCCAAACACAGGACTTAATTACATGTTTTTGTAACTAAGCTTACACTTTAGCCACAAAATTATTTTATATTTTGACAACTGATATATTAATACGAGTATAAGTAGTAATAAGTATATAAGATCGATTGATTCAAAGAAGTAACTTTAGGTTCGTATACTCGCACTTTTTTGGATTGACAATTTTAATGTTGAAAAAGCGTCCAAGAAGGTTAGTCAAAGCTAATGATAACAAAATAAAGGAATTAATTGATGCACACTAGCGAATCACACCTCGTGAGATCTGACTGAATAAATATATCTAATTTGGCGATTAATAGTTATTTGAAACACCCAAAAAGTTTTTTCTTAATGAAAAATGCAAGACTTTCCCAAAAAGATAATGTATGATTTCTTTTACTCTACTTAGATATAGGCACACATGAAAGGAAGCCAATTAATTAGTACGCATGATGGGATCTATTATATGCAAAAGTGCACATATACATACTACGTTTAAGAATGTATCTATCTAATATTTTTCATTATATCAATAGAAAACCGTTTTTCAATAAAGTTTCTAGTAGTATTCATTACCCTCTTAAAGTTTCAAACAAGTGATTTGATTTAAATGAACTGAAAATGTTAACTTTTGATAGAAGCGTGTTGGTAAGTGAACACACTTCACCGGTGCGGCATTTGCTTTTTATTTCGAAGGAAAAGGCGAAAATCGACCTCGTAAATCTAAGATCCGACTTTCTGCGAGAGAAATATATCACGAGACTCAACAGTGATTGCCAACTGATGGACCAAACACATCATAAAATATAATTATTTAAATGCATGAAGTTAAAATAGTTTTCTAAGTAATATCTCGTGAGAGAAATGTTCTTGCCACACTGTACCGATACAAGTTATACTGTAGACCTGTGATACATCCAAAATATTGTAAAAGCTTTATTATTCAACTATCGAATGCAGGAAAACGTCAACCATAGTTACTTTTTCTCTACAAATTCTCGTAAAGTAAAAATAATGGAGAACAAGGGTTTTATAATAATTATAATAATATTATTAAATGTAAGATAATAATGTATATATACGAGTATTTAGTATAACTAACGACACAAGCATTTTATAAACGTAGTTCTCGTCCGATCACTGAAGTTTTAAGCATGATCTTACTTTTATCTAGTGTCCAAAAACTACATTTGGTTTAAACAAAATTGGACGCGGATAAGTGAATGCGCGTTATTGGTTAGGTTTATGCCTTTTCAAGCCTCTGGACTTTCAGCCCAGAAGAAGCCGTGAACCAGATATTTGTATGGGAGGACTTCGGGTGCAGAGGTGTCATTGGACAATTTATAAACATTGGTGGTAGATAGAGCTTTTTTGCGGCAGTTCACTTTAAGTAGGGGAACGTGGTGGAAAAATAAACGAAGGTTGACCAGGTAGGGATATATACTTTAGATATCACAAGAGACCATAAACTACAAACCCCTGGACAAACATCGTCATGGAAAGGCAACGAAAACTATATATATTATAGAATATACTCGTACTCGGCAGAGCTCCGGAAGGCGGAGCTAACATAGAATAAGGTGACGACCATAGCAGCTAACACAGCTTTATATGGCGGCATTTAATAACGACTGTATGTTCCAGTTGAGGGAATGGATATGGTGTGATGATTTTGGGGAAAAATTTTAGTGCTATCAGAAGCTCCAGCTATGACTCAGATATGCAATGAAATGTAAATTCAGTTATTTATCAATATATTAAAAAATAATTGCATTTTGTTTAATTTTTTGTGATGAAGAAAAAAGCTTTAGTGGTCGTATAAGAAAATTCAATTCTTTCATTTATGATTTCAAAATCGTTCGCCTCGCGACCCCTGTACGACTTTTCAGGGCGTCCGTTTGTCCGGCGATTCGTCTTCTTGACACCCCATCAGCCCCGCCTGCCTCCTGCCTCCTGCCTCCTGCCTCCAGCCTCCTGCCTCCTGCCTGCTGCCTCCTGCCTCCTCCCAGGCTATTAACATACTGTAGGAGGGCGCCCCCTCACCTCCCGAGCATCAACAATTTGACGTGTGGACGGACACAGCGCCTAGTGTTGTGCTCGCCGCGGAAACCCTCACTGAAAGATTGATGGTTTGCTGTTATTCTTAAAGTGACGGTAAATGTACATGTTGCTTTGAATTGCAGATGATTCATTTATCCATTAAAATATTTGACAATTCATCAAGCTGAGCCAAGCATTGAAGGATAAAAGGCCGCAATATGCCGAAAGACATGAAAAGGTTATTCTTCAACATGACAACGCACGACCCCATGTTGTAAAAAACTACCTGGAGAACCTCAAATGGAAAGCTCTACCCCACCCACCGTATTCCCCTCCGATTACCATTTGTTCCGGTCAATGACACATGGCCCGGCTGAGCAGCGATTTTCTTCTTATTCCGATACCAAAAAGTGGTTCGATGACTAGATTTCCTCAAAAGACCAAGACCTTTTCCAGCATGGAATCCGCATTCTACCTGAAAGATGAGAGAATGACGTAGCTGCCGATGGACAGTATTTTAAATGATCTGAGTCTGATAGTTTTCTCAAAATAAACTGTTGACTTTTATTAAAAAAAAAAACGCTATAATACAATGATACTAATTAAAATTTATTACTTATTTAAAACAATCACTAATGTCTAAGATCAATAGGTTAAAATTTAAATGAACGATAGTCGTGCGAGTGGTAGCAGAAAAACCTATAGGTTTCTAACCATTCATATAAGGATGATTAATCATGTGTAAAAATACTCAGTGGAACTCCAGGATGCAGAGTTTTTATAAGAAGAGGCTAACAATCACGGTGGCTAACAGGGTTTTAAGCAAGCAATCATAAATTAACATTAAGAACTTAATGAAAAATTCGCTATCATCACTGAACGATTCGCGAATACCAGCTACAATCTAATGACGTAGGCGAATCAAGAGTTAATATACAACACTAAGATATCCTAATATAAAGGGTCCACTAAATAACTTTTTTTTTTGAAAATGGGGCGCAAAACATCAAGTGTAGCTTCGGCTGTGTGGCACGTAGCGCCGTCTTGTTGAAACCAAATGTTGCCAATATCCCCCTCTTCAATTTTTGTGAACAAAAATGGCCCGATAACGATCGCCATTGACTGTAACGGCCACTCCTTGCTCATTTTCGAAGAAAAATGACCCGATTTTCAAAGTAATGTCGCAATATTTCCCAGCGTTGTTCAAGCGTATACACAACCATACTCGTTCAGCAGAAGGATAAAACTAATTATCTGTTAAATCAGACATGAGCTAAGTGTTACCATTCACGAAATAAGCACTAATTGAAAAAAAAAAACGTTAGATGGCGGACCCTTTACATAAAATGTATTAGAATATTATAATGTATATAAGATACCCTTCATCATTTTCGGACGATATTTATCTGTATGTGTTAAAAATACAAGGGATGCAAAATCGGCCAATCATTCATCATGACCGAATATTAAATTTTTACCGTCCTAAACCCGAGAAATAATATTATATGCAATATATATGTATTATTATTAATCAAATATACATATACTATACATAAAATTATTTTTTCAACGCGTCAATCAAAGCACAAAAATAACGGCAGAAGCGGGATGCGAACCGCGGACCTTGGAAATCAACTATGCCCAGGTATTCATACCGCTCAGCCAACTGGGCCATTGCTATGCCTAGACCGACTCGCGTTGAAACTAGTATTTATATCATTGTTATCATCGTACGATAGATGTCGCTATAGTATATATTCAACGTATGTATATTTTTATTTTTATTATTCAATCAGTCATCATTTATTCACAAGCTTAATATTATTACTTTCCGACAGTCTATTTATTTTAGTAAGTTCCACTCGGGTGAATATATACTATAGCGACATCTATCGTACGATGATAACAATGATATAAATACTAGTTTCAACGCGAGTCGGTCTAGGCATAGCAATGGCCCAGTTGGCTGAGCGGTATGAATACCTGAGCATAGTTGGTTTCCAAGGTCCGCGGTTCGCATCCCGCTTCTGTCGTTATTTTTGTGCTTTGATTGACGCGTTGAAAAAAGAATTTTATGTATAGTATATGTATATTTAATTAATAATAATATTGTAATATAGTCAATGATCTATAAAAGTATATTAGAATATTGAAATAATAAAATAATATTCTAATAAAAATTAAAAAAAATTCATATATATGTATTATAAATAAAATTATATGCTCGCATCTAGCCAAGTTATCGATTGGCTGAGACGACTGGTCAATTAAAGTCTAAACAACATATTTTAGTGACTACATGTTTCGGACTCCGTCGATTCCATCGTCCGCAATGGCTTAACTCTAAGCTGACTCTCATCGACATGTTTTGTCCCAGATAATAGATTTATCAATTTGCTCAGTCGTAAGGTAGACTAGTATGATCTCGTGATGTTTTGTGCTTGCATAATAAAAAACTGTACTGTCCCAGTTATCGACCAGGTTTCCTGGCGCCAGCGGAGCACCCTCGCCTCCTCGCAGCATCCCTGCAGATCCATTAACACACACGCACGCACACCCCGCATAGAGACATGCATCTGTAGCAACTCCCACACAGGCAGCCGCACAACCCGGCTGACCCAAAAACCATCGATGACACCGTTACCAGAAAGATCGACATACCTGATGCCACCCCCATCTTCTCATGTATATGGAATCAGAATCCCCAAATTTAATAATTAACACACATTTTTTTATGTAAGCACATACAGGAGAATACCGACAGATGGTGATAGTAATTTCTTTAAAAAAAAAAAAGTCTTATCTGTCGAATTCTATGACGCTTACCATGGTGCATATGGCTAAGCGTTGTATGTGGAGTGTCGATCCGCAGCATAGACTACAGCCCGAGATCCACGCTTCATCCTTATTGTTACAGGTATTCACTATGATTGGGTGGTCATTATGAGACGACTTTCGTCTACCACCAATTTGAATTAATAGGCTATGACTGGCATTTTACGGATGAGGGATCAAATTCACACCAACCGTGGGTATTTTAGAGCTTAGAAATCGATTAAAAGGTTTTTTTAATCTCTGTCGGGGATCGAACGCACGACCTTTGGATTGCAAAGTAAACGCTTTGACCATTGACCATATACATATGAAAATATAATTAGAAATCTGGCAGACGTTGGGTAAGAGGGAATGTGAGGGATATTTTAAGTTGAACTGTCTGAGGCAAATTTCTTCTGACCAATATTTCGACCACCGTTGCAGGGGTCATCTTCAGGGCTGAAAATTTAGTCAAAATCGCGGTCTAAATATTGGTTAGAAGAAATTCGCCACACACGGTTCAACCTGAAAGCCACAATCCCAAATCTGGCCGTGAAAACCTACGAAGTTAGTTAGTGAAAGATCCAAGTTGTTGGCTATTTGATTAAGGTGACTGTTTATCCGCCAACATAATTACACTAAAGGAATTGATCCAACGTGTTTATTTACAAAAATAAACTGCTCACTATATGATTATTATTGTACCATGTCCACTCCCCTAAATGGAGCATATGGTAGTCATGCACTTCTGCCACAAATCTCTGTCAGCCGCCATAGTTCTCGCTTCATCATATATCAGCTCTGTCTCCCTTAGCTCCACCAAGTATATTCTGATGGCTGATTTCCAACGGCCTTTCAGGACGGCGCGAGCCCGGGGGCTTGAAGAAAACACACAGCTATAATTTATCCTCTCCTGCGGCATCCCAATTATATATACCCAATCAGGTTCACCTTTGTTAAGTATAGTATAGAAGGCTGTATTAAGACCGTAACATAGTTTGTTCTAGGTTCAACTTAATGCGAGACAACGTCCCTCTGGAATTCGAAATTTTTATCTGCATATAAACATTCTAACAAACTCATTTTATAAATAATTCATAATTGATTAAATATTTATAAAACAATTATGTAATAAAGTGTAAATCTTTCGCATCGATTGTCGGTATATGCCGTAATAAGATTCCCCGACCGTTGACATCGATTGACGTGATATATCGCTTTACTACTTTCTTAGAATAGTTTTTTATGAATCATCTGATAACTGAAGGATACAAGAACCAATGTATTATATGAAAATAGACCAGATAAGTACATTTATGCTTCAAATACTAGTTTTATAATTGACAGTATAATTTGTATTCAAACCGTGCCGTAATGAAAGGGTTAAAGATAAACTGTTGCATTGCAAATCCTTTTGTTGGTATCTTGCTGACTACCAACCGTTATACAACCGTCAGTGTCTCAGTTTGAGTACATATAGTTTGTGATCGTCCAGCCTGATGTTGCTTCAAACACTCCACATACCAGTTTGTCAGCAACACAGCATTCATGAATACCTGTTCAGTCTTCATGAATGCACACCCTGACATGGTGGGTGCATCAGTAGTTGCTCCACCCACATAGAAACATCAAGCCAACGTATAGTATGCTAACCCGATGGCTGCTGCGTCCATCAAAGGGGTCCTTGGAATTGCAAATCCATCAAAATAATTAACATCCAAAGCCTAACCGTGCGGTCAATGCTGTGTAAATTCTCGGTAATAAAATGGATAAAACATAAAGAGAATACAGCGTGTGTGGCGATAAAATATGACAGATGGCTTTGGAAAAAAAACAAGGCATCCTACATTAAAATTTTCCTTGTCTATCAATTCAATGCCTGCATTAAACTGTAGAACAAAAATATATAATTTAATACTCGTATGACAGTAAATATGATACTACAATACATTACTTATGTCAGAAATATATTTGCATTGATTACACATGGATTTGATTCCGTTTTAATAAACCGTTTAAATCATATGTTATTTTATGTTCCGCAAGATGAATTTCATTTTTGGGGGTCGTGCAGTAGATATTGTGAAGCTCCTAGTATACGAGCATATTTAATTTTTCAATAAAGTTATGTTTATACTGATACAATGCTTATTTACTGTTTGATAAATTTTATTACATTGAAACACTTATTGTATCCCATTATCGAATTAAACCAGTCACACGGTTTTTAGTATAAGTTAAGTAAAAGATTTTTTAAAAATAAAAATACGTACGTAATATTATTGTACACTGACCTTGTACTCTTGGTTTTACAAATATTTCCCTTTAATTGAGGTAATTCCACGCTTTAAGCTTTGCTAATTATAATTTATTTAAGTACAATAACGACTATTATGAAATATTATAACAATACATGTCATTTGCAGTTAATCGTTAATTTATCTTTCTCTGCCATATTTTCTTCCAATTTGAAGCCATTGAAACCACAGCACATCAACCTCAGACACCACTTACTTTCTCAAGTATGTTTTTTATGGTATAACGCACATGAAACAATTTTTAGAGTTACATTTACTTCGCATCGACTCGCTTGCTTTATTGCCCTTTGCTTCCTAGTTTCGACATTTAGTTACCTACAACAAACACAAACAACATGTTTTAAAATAGATCAAGGTATCAGAGGCTGTGTGATTAGCCCTGTGCTTTAATGTGATTCACTAAATTAAATTAAAAACAGCGTAGGTCGCTCAGTTTAAAGGTGATTTATATAATTGAATGAAACATTATTGTGACGTCACTCCAGCAGCAACGTCAACTGACATTAAACTGTCGAGCGTGATGCAGCTAACGGATTTACAAATTAATTTATTTTAATAATAAATTTAATTAAAATAGCCAGTGTTGGTTTCCGCATTTATGGTGCACAAATTATTGTGCAGATATTCGAAATTCACGAAAAAAATCAAAGTCTAATAAATGTTGTACAGTAGTATAATTCCAGTCGCTATTAAATGTAATAAAATAAAAATTAAAACACTTGTGTTATTTCACAATGTGACTTTTAACTTTTTTTGACGTATCAAATTACAATTTTAAAAGTTACTAAACTAATTATGCCTATGTATTCGCAGTTTCGCGTAGAACTATCAACTTACATAATTTCATTAAAATGCCACTAGGTGAGTAATACGCTTTGACATCAGCATGATGTAGCTCTTCCTGACTGCTACCGAAAACCTCGATAAACAATCTTTCGTCTCTTATTTTCTGTTCGCTCGTTCGCTCACGTGTGTGTTAGTTATAGACATCACCACTTGAGCGCCGGGCGATAGCCTGAGCACCGTCGAGCGGGCAGTTGTGTGTTCACGACCGAGAAGGTCGCTTTACAATAGGAAGCTCGTAATGTTTTAACGTAAATATATGTCAACGTGCTTCTGAAAGTGTCTTTGTTTGCTGACCTGCTCCTCATCCTGCCTCACGCTACGGAATAACACATTTTTGAAAGAGAGAAGGATGTTAGCTAATATACACAACAAAATTAAGCATGATGACTAATTTAAAAAGTTTTATTTAGTGTAATCTGGGATTACATATAAGTTTAAATACTTTAAATCATTGAGAGTAAGTACAAGCTTTTAGATATTTGGGGTAAACATGTGAAAATGTAAAATAAATAACTTTCAAGTAGTCATGTAAGACTATGTAAGCAAAGACATCCGATATTCTTAAATAATCCGATTAACAAATCATCTATAATTTTACTTTGGATACTAAATTTGCCGTTTTAAGTCATCGAGCTTGATGCCTCGGAGTTCGTAGGGAACCGTATATGTTGCCAGCTGTGATTCCAGGTGCAGAGATGTCGTGGACAATGCCAAAAAACATAGCTGAGTAAGTTGCAATTTGTGGTGGCCACATGTTACAGGTATAGAACTGATGTGAGAAGATTTTTTGGCGAAAAAGCGGATCACGTTTCATTTTCTTGAGTTCAGTCCAAGAAGATATTTTCGGCAGTGAAAAGTAGACGGCAGTTAAACGTAGGAGGCTGAGAAGAATCGGAGAAGGCGAATAAATGGCAGAAAACGGCGTTGATGACGCTGCATAAATTATATCAACACTCGTCGTCCGCGAACTTCAAATTACACTGCGGATAATCGCCCTTCCGGAATATTCCGCGTCCAAATTGTTTCATTTCATTTGTAGGCCCCCCGCCCCCGCCCACCTCGCGCCGTTAATGCCTCCCGTCCATTTTATTACGCATTTACGGCGCTGTTACACCTGGGCGGTAGGTGGGCGGCGGCGGCCTTTGACAGGATCCGCTGAGCCTATTTTAATATTCATTCAATGCGCTCTCGTAAGAAAACTCCCCCCTCCATTTCGTAATACAATATATACCGTAATGAGTTGATATCAGCTTGATATAGCCCTTGCAGGATGGCGCTGAAAAGCCTCGATATACAATCTTTCGACTCTTATTTTTGTTCGTTCGTCGGATACGCTTACATAAAAAATTTAGTAACATAAGACATGGCGCTTGCTATTTTGTTTATTTCGACCTATAACGTAGTCGCTACCTATCATGTGATAGCAGATAGTTCGTCAAATGGCCAACTTGTCTTCGGGCGATGCTAATGTTACTGCGCGATCCAAATCACATTCTGACTGGGCACGGTTTGTTGAGATTAATCATTATTCGGATCCGGGCAGAATACCGAAGTTTGTCGGTATATTATATAAAATAAACGTCAATGTGGTTCTCGACAAGTTCTTTACTATGTGACCTGCTAAGGCATTCTTCATTCACGCGTCGTGATGACGAACCCATGATCTGTTGTCGCCTTTTTAAAGATGGGGGATTTCAGTAGGTTTATTTTTCGTATTAACTTTGTCATGTAACTGCTTAGCGATTTACTTACAAGTTTGCCAATGACAAAATATTTTCAATTAGATTTAATCAATCTTGCTCGATAGACTAAAACAATGACAAATAATACTTATATAATCAAAAATGATTTTATACGCATACCCCATTATAAATAACCAGCGAGAAACATCCCAAGTAACCTTCGCTTTTACAACCTCATACTGAGCGACAAAGTTGCACGCTACGAGCAGTTGCGAGGTAGTTTTCTGAGAGGCTTTCACGTCAAGTAAACATAGACTCGGTTTAAGCGATATGCACTTCCGGCGGGAGCATCACAAACTTCCGGCCGCAAAACATCAATGCGCCAACTTTGCCTCTTCGCACTCTTAACTCTTCTCTATCTCGGTCTATTAAAAATGCATTCGGCGAAAACTTGCACCGCGAGAAACTGCATTTCACGACGCAAATATTGCGCTGCACATATCGACGGCTCAATCTTTTATGCAGAGCGACCAACTCTATCAAGAGACTATACGAGTTAAAGTTTTCAAGAGAGAGAAACAACTTTATTGAAGCGTCCAGGGAATAAAGTTTTCTGTGCGAAATGATGAAATGTGTGTTTGAAGTTTGGATTTTAAATTGGATAAGAAAATACTTGAAAACTCCGAGAAGTCATCATCAAAAATACATATTTAGAATATGCAATTTTTATGTTATGATAAAGAGCATCAAATCATATTGTTTTATAGAGATTCAAAACATGCCAGACTGAAGTCACGAAGCAGCATTCTGAGATCCAAGACACCTCTCACATTCGGCCCTGAAAATGAGAGACTCCAGCTCTGGCAACAAGTCGCATTATAGGATTTTATTACTCCAAAGGAAGTCGTCCCAACTGACAAGAACCATGACTAGCGGACCTGGAAATCCCTGAACAGATTAAGAACCGGAGTTGGTAGAACAAAGGACAACCTCGAGCGGTGGGGTATGCTTCGGAAGGGAGAGTCATTATTGTGCGACTGCAGAGACACCTAATATTCTGCTCCATGTGACCAACAAGCTTCACACCTCAAGACCTAATGCTAGGCAACACACGGGCTATCGATGTTGCCAGATACTGGGCAGCAATAATTTGACGTCGCTGACACGAAGAAGAAGATCTGAAAATTTATACTAATAATACAAATGCATTAAAATTATCAAACTCAATTGAATATGTTATTATAAGCACGCATAGTTATATATATGTATGTTGATCTAGTACGTTTCATCGTAATATTTTAAGCATGACTACCTGAAGAATTACAATATTCCTGAAAAACCGCAAAGTCTTAAAGACACGATGGCCCCCGAAAGATGCAAGAGTCCCCCTCGATCCTGCCGAGAGCATCTCTCCGCCGAGTGGCCGCCGCTCGAGGGGACGAACAAAAGGACAGGCAGGATTTCCATTAATTTTAATATTAACCGTCGGCTCAGCGGTTTTCATTTACAAATCGATTTTCATTAAATATTGAAGGGCACATTTTCGTCAAAGGCGACGGGATACGCAGACGAGAAAATACGAGGAACCGTGAAAATTAACGTCAATTCTGAAATACATTGAAGGTTGTGTAAATATTATATGATTTCATCGTATAACATTTAAACAAGGCACACGTTACAAAGTTGTGGGAATGCGTTATTTATATTATGAGAATCATTATGTAAGCATCTTATAACGTACAATTATATTTCAGTCTTTCAATTTCAACGATAATATTATTTACCAGATATAAGAAAATATTTCATTAATATTTTGCTAGAAATAATAACAAACTGTTTTTGTAATATTTAATTTTTTTTTTGTTTTTTTTGTATCTTAATCGAAAACATCTAAAACAAAAAAGATCTGTTTATTTTTACTCAACATTTTCCTATTATTTTGATACGGAATTTACTTCGTACTTTTTTTTGGAACGCATACTTATTTGTATCTCAAACAGTTGCCTTAAAATATTATGAAAAATTATGTGTAGTCTAACATTAATATTTCGACTTATTATATTTGCAATTAATAATTTTTAATTGATCAGTTGTGAAAAAAAAAAGGTAATCATAATTATTATTCTTCAATCAATGCCGGCGGGTAAAGTTCAATGGTCAAGGCCTTTGCTTTGCAAGGTAAAGTCGTGGGTTCGATCCCCGACGGAGATTAAAAAATAAGATTTTTTTTTTCAATTTCTGAGCTCTGAAAATTCCCCCGGTATGTGTGATCCCTCAACCATAAAATGCCAGTCATAGCCTATGAATTAAAATTGGAGGTAGACGAAAGTCATCCCGGGAAGACCACCCATTCATAGTAAATTCTTGTAATAATAAAGATGATGCGTGAATCTCGGGAGGCCATGTTCAATAATACGAGTATAACGTCTCAAGTGTATATTTCAAACTTCTATAAGCTCTCTTAGTAAATATTTAAATACTCAGAGTACAGTCTTTGTACACGTACACGTACGCGACACAAAACTAAGCACCGCCTCTGCTAAGCTGTAAAGCTAATGACACGTGTTACACCTGATGCTTACCGCCGCCTAACTATAAATGTACACAATCAAAGCCCGCGCTTTATCAGCAAGCGTCCCGACGGGTCTACGGAGCTACGCCGCTGGAAGGCTCTACGCTACAGCTGTAACCGGAAGCGATATCCCCGCCGGATGTGGTGACAGGTGTTGAAGCCACACAGGAGCTCTTGGACGGAGATGAGCCCGTTAGTCTAGTGTGATGGTTTAGGTTTCCGGAACAAGCCAAAAATAGTTATACGGTTGAGATAAATCTCAAAATACTTTAAGGTAAATAAATATTTTTGATTATTTAATAATATTCTGAGGCTTAAAACGTATTCGTATAACCATTCGAATATATCACTGGCATTAATCATAAAAACACTAATATATCAAACAATTGAATAAATATTTAAATGTTGATATATATTAATAAAATATAAAATCCATAGTGCTGTTACCAGAATATGTAAAGAGCGTAGTGAGTTATTTAATCCTTGCTTTACGATAAGTACTCGTATTTACTACAACTCGACTCTAATAATAAGAATATCCATATAAATTATAATGTACAGAGCTCAAAATTTAAGTATTCCTCTATATCATTCCTTTGTTGCGACGGAAAAAATAGTTTGTGGAATAATAAGGGCTATAATAAAGCATTTTTTTCTCGTTTTCAGATACTTACTTACCAATTTTTTTTAAATTTTAACATAACTATAGTCAATGAAAGCGAAATTTCGGAATATTCACGTTTTTCCGGTTTTTAAATGTCATTTTCATATGATGTAGACAAATACTAACATCCTTCTCTCTTTCAAAAGGTTGTTATTCAGTCGCGTGATGGCAGGATTAGGAGCAGATTAATAACACAGACTTTTTCGGTAGCACATTGACATATATTTACGATAAGCTTTGCAAACCTATGACCCGACCTAGTCACAGCATTATGCCGAGCCACAATACAATATACTCTCGCCGACGGGAGGCACACGACTAGCGCGCCCGTGATGGGTGGTCAGACCGGCGCCACAAGCGGCGGTCTATATAACTAGTCCATAAATGCCAATATGGCGGTCACATTCATGTCTGACAAGCGAACAGAAATAAGAGACGAAAGATTGTATATTAAGGTTTTCGGTACCAGTCAGCAAGGGCTATATCATGCTGATGTCAACACATATCATCGGAGCTCTTGGATGTTTTTAGCACAATAAGGAAGGATCTTTAATACATTTTTGAAGCAGTTTAGGAATAGTCACTATAATAATGCTTTATGATAGAATGTTTTCCTTTTCCTTGGCAATATGACATTTCGAGTTTTTTATTTTTTTTTATTGTTATAGTTTTCCATATAATGTATGGTAAGTGAATAACTTAAGCATTAAAAATCTTCGCAAAATGGCAATTATGACTATCTTCTATTTACATACTCGTAATTTGACTGATTTTGTTATACGAGTAATAAACACCCGAGAAATCCATCATTTAACAGTGACCAACTTACGTTTCATGAAAATAAAATAAAAACCTTAATAATTAAAAAAAACATCATATGCGTAATTCATCGACCTTGCGTATTTAAAAGCCATTATAAATTTGTTATACAAATTAACACGCAACGCAATAAAGTATTATTCAAATTTTATTGAAAAAAAAAAACAGCTAAACCATTATAGTAAAAACCTGCACAGCAATTGCACTGGACTACTAATTATATCAGTCACGTATGCAAAGCATTAAAGTTTATGTGTATATATAATATTATAATTACCTAAATGGGGGCGTTTCACACAGTACTAAGTAGTTCATACAATTATTGGAAGAAAATTACAGGTTCATTCATAGTGAAGCAAGAAATGAAGCGGAATAGAGCCTTCAGTTTACGCGATAAAGCCTCACTTGTGTGGAGCTCCTGAAGGTTCACTTCCGGAACGCGCATTACGACAAACACTCAAGCATCGAGCTTTCCGTTCACAGAGAGTTTCAGATAAAAATGCGTTCAGTAGTACAACGCTGTAAATATTTTTTTATCATATCAATAAACCGATTTTAATGTTGAAATATAAGCCGTTTATTAACATTTAAACCACCACAAAGATCTGTCAGTCACTATGGTCCTCGCCACATCCCATCTCAGCTCTGCTTGCCGAAGCTCTGCCGAGTCAATCTTGTGTATAGTTTCAAACGGACTTTTAGGACAAGAAAAGACATCATCTCATACCCTCTTCACGAAGTGTTCTCCCATCATCGACCTGCTTCCCATACATACACTTTTATAACAACACATCCATAAATTTCACAAACGGCCAATATGGTCAAGGTAAATCGCTCTTTAGGACCGAATGGTTCTGAGGGGCTGCTTACACTTGAAGATCCTTTCACTTGTCCTAAAGTTACTTCGCCACTCAATGTTTTGCCAAATATATTATATCCAATCATTGAACTTCATAATGACAATATTAAGCAATTGAGAGAAAAAGTACTCTAGTTTATACTTTTATACGAGCTATATTTTTAAATATATACAAATCAATAATAATAATTAAGAAAACAACACCATATAATATACTGTACTCGTAGCGTGTTTTAGGATACATTTTTGTAAAGACTTATCTAGATTTTTTAAATTAAAATCTTGTGTATCGAAAAAAAAAACATAGATTTAACGTAAATTGGAAATTTGTATATTTTTCTAACCCACACTCGTAATGCTGTGTTTTGCGTCGGGACAGTATGAACACGCGACGTTTTCCGGGGGCACCGTGCGTGAAGAGTGACACGTAGCGACACATGTTCACGTAGAATAACATATATATATCGACACATCCCAACATATAATAATACACGACGAGACATAGCAACATAAAACACACACACACTCACGTCGACGACACATGTCAGCACATACACGTATCGATACACGGCAATACATATGGAGACACATGTACTTGGAGCATATGAAAAGTAAGGTCTACAAGGCTACACTAATTTGCAACAACGTTATGTTTGTTGATATTTTCCTCACCCTGCCGCACAGCAGCCATTCTCGATGGACGCCCCATGCTCTCCTAGAGTGTGTTTTGCGCTCTTTTTTAAGTTTTAACACACAAAGAAGGCTATTCCAAATGAAATTCATTGCCAATTGTATGAGGTGTATAATCGAAATCGCATATACGTGAAAAATGTGCCATAGTGCAGAAAAGTTTCTGCTGGCCGCCTAAGCGTTTATGATGATGAATCCAGGTAGGCCAAATAGGAAGGTGATTGATGACTCACCTTACAGTCCAGTCTAGAGAAAGCGGAAGTTTGTGTATGACAAGGAAGTTAAACAAGCGGTTATAACCTTTCTACGGGAATATGTAGAAAGATAGTTCGAGGAGGTAATACAGAAAAAAAATTTTAAGATGCGGAAAGTATTCGAGCACGAAGGCGACTACGTAAAAAATAGTTGAACGTTCAAAGTTTTTAACTAAACATTAGTTATGAGTATCATTAATAGAATGTATTCGGTGGAGCTGTAAGAGGCGGAGCTGACACGGGACGAGGCCAGGACCAAGACGGCTGACAGAGCTTTGAGGTAGCGGCTCATGATTTCAATATGCTCCAGTTAAGGGAGCGGACAAGAATAAATGAAATAATCATAATCTATGAAAAAAAATCTACCTCCCTTTTCATATGCCCCTGGTAACATAGCTACTCAGATGTTCCTTCACATGACGACACACGCGAGTTTCAGTAAAAAGCTTTCTAACTCAAGCACTTTACTCTTGAACGTATGACATGATTCAGATCACGATTGAATAAACTCGCGTTTTACAGCAGCGTTGCAGCAGCTGCAGCGGGATGAAAGGTATTGCAGCAATATGTGCGGAAATAAAAATGAAAGACTCACTTGCAGAAATTGCTTGCCTCGAACATACATTTTATTTTTATTTTTGCAACGTCCGCTTTCTAATTGCTTCAAGCTTCGGCATGCAATAATTGATTCTTCTATCTATTTAAAATTGAAGTCAATACTCGTATCAAAACAACCAACTAATACCACTACAATATTGCAATGTTATTTATTTTTTCGTTTTTATTATCGTTTCCGTAACTGTTTTTGGATGTTCTACATGTCTGAACAATATCAGTTTCTCAAGCTATTTTCTTCTCTACCGGTAATTAATAAGCCAGATTAGTATAGCACATACAGCAAAGGAATTAATAATTAAAACTAATTACTGTTTTATTCGCTTTTAAATTAATCATTAATTTTTAATAAGAAACTTTGGTGAACCCATTGTAAGAGAAAATTTTCAAAAGTTAATCAGTAAATGTTTTAAAAGGAAAACGAATGAAAATCCTGTTCTAGTTATTCGGACTTATTTTTTAATTGGACTAGAGCAGTTTCAGAGTCTGTGACGTCCACAAGTAATGAATATGCATACTTGAAATGTTAATCCAATTAAAAATTATACAGAAGCAACTAGAAAAATGTTTTTATTGAATATTCTTGTGAATAAATTGGGATAAATTCGTAGTAAAAATGAATGCGGAGGTTTTGCAGGAAATCA
This sequence comes from Glossosoma conforme, assembly GCA_022606575.1. Taxonomy (NCBI): domain Eukaryota; kingdom Metazoa; phylum Arthropoda; class Insecta; order Trichoptera; family Glossosomatidae; genus Glossosoma; species Glossosoma conforme. Next base: position 1,819,337 of record JAGTXR010000074.1, read on the forward strand.
ATGTGCAATGAGGTTAAAATATATGACTCTTTTTTATTTTGCTAGTACATAAAAAATTATAAATATATTTCTATATCAAATTTTAACTTTTGTCTAATTTTCAATCTCCAAATTCTCAATCGTAATCGATAAGACCAGACGAAAATGAGGAAATAAAAACTATTTTATTTTATTAGCTTCATGAGTGGTTATTACGGACTCTATGAAGCTCAATCAGGTCGGCTGGACGCTACGTGTGGCAAAGACGTGGTGTGATTATGCGCGTGAAGGGATTAAGGCAAGGGCTTACTACTCTGCTTCGTTTTGCTTAATAGATAGTAATCTAGTTTAATAAATAGTCAACGAAAAGAATTAATATTGAAATAATTTAAATTTAGATCAAATTTAAAGCAAATAACTTAAATGATTAGCGCCACCATCTGCGGTGGGTTGAAACAGAGGCTACGGCGTAAGCCGTGTGGCTTAAAATACATCTTGCTTGCTACGACGCGTAGAGGGCCATAAATTGGTTCATATAGAGAGGTGGTTCATAACAGATGCTTCTCGAAGCCAAAAATATTACAATTTGTGAGTAAATTGAAATATTTTGGATAATTGATAATATTCATATTGAAAATTGATATATTCGTATTTATAAATATTGAATAGACATTGTATTTTAAAAGTGATATTATTGTTATAAATTACATCTTAAAAGAAATAATTAAATTTTCTTAAATACATTAAATACTTTACTTTGCTTTTATAAATATCACGTACAATACCAGTATATATTTTCTATAAAAAATATTATATTTAAAAAAATATAAATATGGTTAATAAGAAATAAACAGTCATTGCAAATTGCTGAAAATGAGCGCATAGAGCACACGAGATTATTTTTTCAAACCTATGACTGTCAAAAACAGTTTTTTTGTAAGGTAAAATGATTCGTATACTAAGCACTTTATATGCATCTCAAATTGAATGCTTAAAATATTAAGCAAAATAATTTAAAATAATATTTTGCTTGAAATTTTAAGCTTATGAATTGAACAATAAATTGTTTTAACATTAAGGTTATCAACTGACAATACTTGGTGAAACTGCATAATTATAATTTAAAATTAATTTTAATTATAAATAATAAAATAGTTTTGATTCACATTTATTTTAAATGATTACATGTTTCGGCTTCCCTGGAGACCATCTTCAAAAGGCAATTCAATTCAATAAAAAGACCATCTAAAATAATATTATTAATTAATAATATTAAGGCAGTAAATAAAGTAAACGACCCGTGGTGCCATTAGTTAAAATTATGTTATAAGTAATTCAAAAAAACTTAAAACAAAGTAATACAGAAATTACTCTAACAATTTAATTTCTGGTGCATTACACGACCTAAAATTAAACTAAATTTAAATATCAATGATTAAATGTTGCTCTTATAAAATGTATACTATTCCAAGTATTTCGTAAAACTTAAAATGTTTAATACCACTGGCGTGGAAGCTCATGTAATGTACGGTGGAAGGAAGAAAGTCTCTCTGGCATTTAACAAGTTTTTATCGTCTATGGTCAGATTAGATCCGGCCACAGAGAGACCGCGAGCGTAGAGGGATATCATATATCAAGTCGCTGATCGTAGAGATGCGGAACCTCTACGGAGGTCTACGACACGAGAACTTTTATGAATGAATAATTGTCCTGAAAAATACCCTGATTATATATAAGCCAAATTTTCTCTAATTAAACACAAATAATCGTATATGCATAAAGTGAAATCGTATTTGTAAGTGGCATATAAAATATCACACTTTTTATTTCTAAAATTTATTATATCAAGCCATCAACAATATAAATTTCGACTATATTGAGTATTGTTTTTTACTTCAATTTACTGAAGCATGGCAACATAAGTTAAGTATTTGTTGATTTTAAATAAAGGAAATTCGTATAATTATTATTTTATCAAGAAACTGGAAAAAATGTTGGAAGAGTATAAATTATTTACTAGCGTTAAGTGAGATTTCTTTTCTCCGACTTACAACTTTTTAATGATATTTATTTCAACAGAGTAGATGTTTCAAATTTATGGCGTACAGTACAAACATTACAACTTTAAGCAAAGATACGACATGACAAATAATTAAAAATGATGTAGAAATTATACAAATCTCAGAGATTATAATATATAATAAAGAGATTGTACAAATCTTTATAAAATACAGTCAGTTAAATAATAAAGTTTATAGAGTTTGTAAGATTTTGTTTAAAAATGCCTTTTTTTTAAAAACATTTTCATAAAACAGTATATAGTGTCACATAAATTTGATCATAAATAAATAATAACTTGATTTCATCAAGAGATGGTTCCTAATTTTCTTTTCGTTAATTCCGTGTTCTTTTGGTATTTTTTCAAATGCGGCGAAAAATAATACTTTGTAGTTGTAATATTAAAATATTTATTTAACAATCGAATAGAATTTATATTTTAAGGCCTAAAGAAGCCTAAAAAAATAACATATGTATGAAGAAAAAAATATATTTATGTGATCATTAAGAAATAGTTTATTATGCACGTCTAAGGGCTATCCGCACGACCATTACAAATATGTATTCAAAATGTATGCAAAACATTCGAAAAGCAGCTCAAGCTTACGAACATAATGCTCTGTATAGCACGTGCTATGTTGCAAATCTTTGCAATGTATAACGCTATGTCATGACAACTATATAATCGAAATGCGATATGTTCAAAACGTCATTTCGAACATAGCTGTGTTGTATTAAACATACAAAAGTCTTTAAAGTAATTGTTATAATCAAACTCTTTACCTTAGATTCATACAGTGAGGTACGACACAGGGCGTTTTAATACTCTATGTAAATTGAGGGGATCAAGGTCCAAAACAAAAGTATCGAGGAATTTGCGATGTTCGAAATTGTATGTATTAATATTAATAAAGAATGCTTACGCATCGATACGGAGCATTGACCATCCAAATAATCTGCCACTCTATGTGGATTGAAGGGATCAAGGATCGAGAAATGTGCGGTGTATGGCATTCAATTTATTAATATTACTTTTATAAATGCTTACTCATGTTGTAAACTAGGATATAAAAAGGGGTCTCGTATCAAATAAATTAGTACCAACTCGACTCCAGTCTTTGCATTAATCCTCAGTGCTGAATACTTGGTATTCTGGCATCACCATATAAGCTGATGCTGTTATTTCGGGACCGCACCCTCGGTTCCGGTACAAGATAAATCGTGCAATTTGTATCATTCTCGTTATTAGGTTTTCTTATATTACTGAATATAATTTAATCATTTGTACTTTATTTATAAACTTGATCAAATTACTCCGTAAGACGTATAAAACACTAAAATTTAAATCGTTCTCAAATAAGCACATTAGCATTTATAGTGAGCTGTTAATTTCAACGTGAACACATTATCGTTCATTCATGATTATGATTTACTCGTATTATGATAATAACATTCGCCTGCTGTCCCGCCATCAGATCAAACAACTGCCACAACAATAATAACGTAGACACGCCACGTACGCGTGTACATCCGCAGATTCATCTGCGCATCTACGTCTACGTGACAGAAGCCCTTTACCGCCTCACTGGGGCCCGCGTGTCGGCGAAACCCCGACAAGCTGTATCCTTTGTTTTGTTCCCTCGCGACTGTTCCTTCGTTCTTGTTCCGTTTCTGTCCGTGACAAGTGAAAAAGCAGAACGTAACAATATATAATACATGCGATTTATTATCATCATTATCAGCATGTCTGCTTCCCAAAATGGAGCATATGATCGTCACGAATATGCCGCTATTATGCTTTGTAAGCAGCCAAAGTCCTCTATTTAAATTAAAGTAAATTATTAGCTGTTTCTTGTATACACCTTACACATAATATTTTAATGAATTCTTAAATAATTAATACATACTAACATCCTCCTCTCTTTCAATGGTGTCATTGAGTCACGCGATGGCAGGATAAGAAGCAGATTAATAACACACAGACTTTTTCAGAAGCACATTGACATATATTTACGATAAACTTTACAATTTTATGGCCCGACCTAGTCACAGCATTCGGCCGAGCCACAAAACAATATGCTCTCACCGACGGGCGGCATACGACTGGCGCGCCCGTGATGGGCTGTCGCACAGCGCTACAAGTGATGATCTTCGTAACTAGTCCAAAATGCCAATAAAGCGGACACATGAATGTCGATAGGCGAACAGAAATAAGAGACGAAATATTGTAGATCGAGTTTTACGGTACCAGTCAACAAGGGCTATGATATGCTGACGCCAAGACAAACAATCACAAAACAATGGCGCAAAGGCCCACAGAGTAGTAATGTTTGTTTGTACACGTAATATCAAATATGCTTAAGTACTGACATATTAAATGTAAGCGAAAGCATGCCCAGCACAAATGGCGACACAATACCAAGCGCCGAAGTGACAATATTGTAACAATAAAAACCAAGTCGTAAGTACATCAAATTTGATACACACATACAACAAGGTATTATTATTGCCTTCATATTATGTCATCTCTACCTCCTGGAGCTCCACTGAGTACATTCAATCTATAGTTTCCATCATTATTCCAGAACGGTAAAAGGTCGGAGGCTTGAAGAAAGTGCAGCTTTATGAAATGCTGAATTATGCAAAGCTCGAAGTCAAGCCGCCGTACTCTCAGTATTCTCTACGCAGAAACCTATTAATACGCGTAACATCTTAATACTAAGATAATGATATCAAATCGTATTATTAAATTATGATATGATAACAATTTTCCGAGAAAGCATTAAGGTAATGACTTGTAATTTGCATAAAACATCTTCAATTTGTTGTTTTTGTTTTTGTTTTGTTTAAATGAAGATAATTGGGTACACGAGATGTATAATATGCCAATTGCTGACTAATATAAAGAAAATTCGTTTCCTCTCCATTTATAAAATTAAAATTTATTTAGTCTTAAAAAATAAGAAATCCTTTTATAAGAATTCCATAAATTATGCTTTACATTCAAGGCTACGGAAAAAACATGTTTTATTATAAAGGTACTTAAATTTATTATTTTCCATCTCAATAGTAATTTTATATGGTTAATGTGTATATATACTTAATCTCAATACTATAAAGCTATGAACAGTAATACTATAAATGTACATCAATATATATATATTTTTTTAAATTAGAATATGTTTTATGAATTATATTTTATATGATAAAGATAAACGAAACTCTTCAAATGAAAAGAAATCCATGTTTTGAAATTAAATTATAAAAATCGACTAAAATCATTGTTAAAATCTTAATTTAATAAATCGTAAAATCGAATTAGATCATTCTTTAACGTATTTTAAAACAAGTTTTTTTTATTTTAAAATATTATCAAATACAATATATATTTATCAATTTAACTGTACGTTCTTCATCTAATTGTCATTGACAACAGTTAATATGCCAGAATGTGGGAGTGAAGTGGAAGTGTTGAATGAATTGTTAGGCGTGTAAGGAAGAGATGATGAAAATACACGGACATTCCGAACATAGAAAGAAAAGAAATAAGAAATATGACCGCGTTATTAATGCGAGGGGGAATTTAATGACAATAAATAATGAAGTATTCAATCATATTTTTTATTTGTGTAAGTACATACAGAAAAATACCAACAGATGGTGATAGTGATTCTGAAGTTTTGTCTATGGATTATATGACGCTTACCGTCTTGATTCGCTAACGTCATAGACTACAGCCCGCTATTCACGCATCATCCTTATTATTACAATAATTTACTACGAATGGGTGGTCTTCACGGGACGAGTTTTGTCTACCATCGATTTTGATAAATAGGCTATGGCTGAAATTTAACGGGCGAGGGATCAAATTCACACCAACTTAAAAATAAAAATTTAAAGAGCTTAGAAATCGTTTTTTTTTTATAATCTCCGTCGGGAATCGAACGCTTAAACAACTATGCTTTACCCGCCGGATTAATATACATATTTAATAAATGCTAAAACAAACTAAATATATATTTTTTATTAAACAATATAATATTTTGTAAAAAAAACATTTTTGGGTAGCGTATTTAAAATAACTTTAAACTATATTTTAAAAAAGCTCTATCGATTTTTTTTTATTGATATCACGCAAATTTCAGACACAGCAACAAGAGTCACGGGACTCTTAAAACAATTAAATAATCATTCCGATAATTTGAATTTAAAACATCTCGTTTAAGTCTCATCCAGCAGCAACAAAGTATCCTAACGACCAATCCATTAGCAATGCTCGGCTTTTCCTGAAACGCATTCAGCTGAAGCATTTTCAGTTTCGCAAAGCAGCTCGGTTGGATCGATACTCTTCATGTGCAGGGACGTCCGTTTCCTCATTGTTTGATTACCGCGAAATGTATTGGAATCCAATGAAGGCTTGATCAAAAGCACATGGGACAAGTTTCGGAAGAGATTACCGAGAAATGCCTTTGTGCCTGGATAAACTGATGTGAAATTTAGTGCCGCAGTGACAGCACTCACATACCGCTGACCAGCTTATTGAATTTATGTTTTCCTAGTATTTCAATTTACAAATCTCATCAAATTGTTCATTGAACTATATTAATTGTGGAATATAACCATAAAATATAATTAAATATAATTAACGTATGTTATTTCATATTATAAATTTAGTTACATTTATTTTACTGCCTTAGAATCAAATAACTTCTTAGGGTTTCACGGCCAGATTTGATATTGTGGGTTAAGCCGTGTTTGGCGAATTTCTCCTTAAAAATATTTCGACTGCCGTAGGAGGTAGTTTACTTATGGCGCAGAGACGTGGAATCTGACAGCAAGTCTTACCCATAAAATAAAAGTCACCCAGCGTGCTATGGAGAGATCCATGCTCGGAGTGTCGCTAAAAGATAGAATCCGAAACGAGGAAATACGCAGAAGAACTCAAGTAGTGGATGCTACCCAACGAATAGGCACACTCAAGTGGCAATGGGCAGGACATATCTGTCGAAGAGACGACGGTCGATGGGGAAGAAAAGTAATGGAATAGCGCCTAAGAACTGGCAAACGAAGCATTGGCCGACCCCCTGCAAGATGGACTGACGACATAAGAAGAATAGCGGGAGTGACCTGGATGCGGAAGGCGGAGGATCGAAGAGGATGGAGACTCATGCGGGAGGCCTACGTTCAACAGTGGACGGACACAGGCTGATGATGAGGAGGTAGTTTGGCTGACAGCCTAACGTACCTCCACGAGCGTCATTGTTATCTCCATGGCAACTAACATACTCAATTTTCATTGGTCCGTTCTAATGGGTGTGGGTATGTTCTAAGAAGAGTACCTCCACGAACGTCATGTCAGAGAATCGTGTACGGTGTGTATGTTCTAAGACGAGTATCTCCACAAACGTCATGTCAGACTGTGGTCGTCCTTGCTTGTATGTACAGGCTTTTGAGTATGTGCTAGAGGTGAAAGCCATGCTGTTAAACATATTGGTAAGAAGAAATTCGCCACACACGGCTAAACTCAAAAGCCACAATGCCTTAGAATCAATTATATAAATCAACTTTGGTTGGACCGGTGAAAGAAGGAAAATTATTTGCGTACCTGCGACAAACAGTTGTCTCCAATTATTTACAGAATACTAAAAATACAATAGTATTCAAGTCAGCAAATCTTGGATTTTTTAAATCCACAAATCACTTTAATTAAGACAAATTTTCAAAGAAAATCTTATTGTTTGAATTTACAAAATATGTGTCCTTTTTTGCGTTTTGTAACTCTAAGATTACTTTCGGCTTATCTTGTAAATGTAATAAAATTACGCAAATATTCGTACATCTTTGGTCCTATCGAATGAAATGATTTTTTTAAGGATCGATTATTTATTGTTTGAGAGCTTATATCACATCAAACGCAGGCTCTTTAGTAATATTCATTATAGCTTTAATATAAAAAAGAATATACATTAATGTTTTTTTGCTATGAATTTACTATGAATGGGTGGTCTTCACGGGACGACTTTTGTCAACCACCAATATTAATTATTAGTCTTTGACGGGCATTTTACGGGTGAGGGACCAAATTCACACCAACCTATATTTTAGAGCTCAAAAATCTAAAATTCTTTTTTTGTTAAATCTCCGTCGAGGATCGAACCCACGACCTTTGGATTGCAAAGCAAACGCTTTGACCATTGAGCTATACCTGCCGGCATACAGCATCGCCATTACATTTGTAAATAAACATTTTTTTTCGTTATAATTAATACATTTGCAGAACAAACGATTTAATTTTGTTAATCTTAAAATAAATACTCGTAAAAAAAACATCAAAATCATAAAAAAAAAACAAATGTCACCCTTTTCGTGTAATCTTTAAAAAATAAGTCACTTTCATACACTCCTAAGCTAATTCTTCCTGCACCCACCCACAACCGACAAACTCGTCTTACACCTGCCGAACATCCATTCACGGTTAATATATGTCGACCTTTAAAATAAATTGTTATATAAGTGTATAATATGTCGACCAAGAACTAGCAGTTTCCATAGCTACTTCCTTATTGCCACCGGTAAGCTATGGAACGCTCTTCTAGCGTCTGTGTTTCCTCCTTCCTACGAAACAAATAAATATACACTTGCAATTTCCCCAACCCACACACAAACACGAACACAATACACGTTTCCGGCATGCAGCGTCCAGCCTCCCTGGCTGAGCGTCATCGAGTGCACTGGTCTTGACCGGGTGTGCTCTCTTGCATGCGTTTACATAAAAAAAAACTCCAATAAAATTCACATACCCAACGACAAGCATCTCAATCGGAATTCACCATTCGCAGAAGAAAATGAAATATTATGTCGCATACAGTTGTTATTCACCTCTCAATCGTTCAATCCACTTAGCGGCCTTAACGACTCGGAACTTGAGGAGCGAACCGTGAAACAAACGTTAGAACAGCAATGAAAAAGTTTGGCGGGAACTTTTGGCGGGAGATTCACCAAAAGTTCCGCCGAAAATTTTATTGCCACAAGAAAAGCAGAAAATCCGGCGAACAAACGGGCCTTATTATCCGACACTCCGGGGAAATTAGAAGGCTGGCCTGGCAATGCCGAGACAAAACGCGCTACACAATCTTTTGACAAGATTATTTTCGAAGATTGTCGTAATGTGTCTTTTTGTGTTTGAATATATGAATACGTGAAGAGGGCGGAACATATCCCGAGACATGCGCAGATAGTTTGTGCGGGGAGGTTTATATTATCCGGTGGACATCATATGGTTGAAAATATGCCATGAATATGTAAACTCCATTGGGTATTCATTGGAGTTTGATCTTCAGTGAATCTCAAGTGCTAGCGGGAAGAATGTGGATTTGTTATATATAAGTGAGTTTGCTGATATTACAACTGTTTAATACAACAATAATATTCTTATCTTAGTTTATATACGTTTCCTACATATAACATATATTTTTACACCACATACGCAGCTTCGAGTAAACTATTAAATTGAAAATACTTCTTCCTCTTTTTCCGTATCCGTTCTATTTAATACCTGGAACATATTAATATCGACTCGACGCTAGAAGAAGACGCTGCACTGACTACCTGGAGTGACCCTGAGACATTAGTCGTCCCGCTCCTGAACAAGTGGTCTGGACCTAGGTGAGTTTTTGTAATTACTCATCCCTCTCTTAATATTTTGACCGTCTGGATACTGGTTTTATTTGGAGTTATTTCAATATAGTCACCACAAATAGCCGTCACTTAGTTCTGTCATCTGCCACACTTCATTCCTCATTCTAAGACATATCTTCACCTGAATATCTATTTGGCAATGTATATATTGTTCCCGACAACCTCGAGAGCATAAATCTAAGTATTTGAAGAAGGGTTAGCTGTAGTATTCGAGGCTTATTTTTCGGGTTATTTGTTTTTCGGTTTTTTTTAAGAAAATCGGATTATTAGCCCAAAAAATCCGAGGCCGGATCCATTTTGTCCTAAGCGGCGTCTCAACCCGATAATTAATACAAATACTTCTTACCTTGCTTAAACGTGAATCACACTTAGCTTTGCTTAGTTATTATTCAAAAAGTCAAACTATCGTATCCTACATATTCGTTGCAAGTTTTCAAAACCCATCGACTGCGGCTAGATTCAAAGTTTTTTTTTATAAAAACTATTCACAAGTTATTATATTTTGAAAATTGGCGTGGCCTTCTTATTCCACTTTATAACACACCAATCAAACTTGAAACAATTATCCACTAATCATTCTTACTGAAAAGTAATTGAACAAAATAATTAGATAGCTAAGAAGCATTTTTATTTAGATGCTTATCGTATAAATAGTCTAGCAAAAACCACACAAGTTATTAACATAAATAATACGCAATTTCTCGGCTGAAATAGAATTTGGCATCAAACATCGCATGAATATCATACGAGTGATGGATATAATGCATCTTACCGCAAGTACATTCATTTAAACTCTTAATTGCACATGTATCATCTCGACAAACCTGACGTTAATTGAATATCACAAATATTCAATTAATTAATACCTAAGCAGCTTTTGCCGAAGAATGTATACCCCCGTCACTTCTTATACTGAAGACAATATTTGAAAGCTTCTCTAGTTTAATACGGCACAAAAGCTCGCGACCTATTTACTCATAGCCCCTTCATTTCGAACACAGTCAATATATTCGATATCTTGATATTCAAAACATGCATCGTACCGCATTTATTTCAAATATGAATATATTACGGACAAGTTTTTCCAATGCATTCTACCATATGAAACTACAGGTACTTTACATCATACTGTAGCTTTAAGTAATAGACATGACATACCTGTAGAGTATGACAATAAAATTAACGAGTACAATATGAAATTCTTTTGAAGTATATTTTTTGATTGATATTGTGGCTTTTGGGCTTAGCCGTATGTGGCGAATTTCATCTATCCAATATTTCGCCCGCCATTGAAGGGGTCTTCTTCAGAGTTGATGACTTTGTGAACCCTGAGGAAGACCCCTGCAATGGCGGCCGAAATATTGGATAGAAGAAATTCACCACACACAGCTAAACCCAAAAGCCACAATATCAAATCTGGCCGTGAAAACCTAAGAAGTTATTTATAATTTGATTACATATACATAATTTGATATTTGGGTAATGTAGACAATGTTATTGATATAAGAAAAGGTTGCCATTGGAGAGCATAAAAAAGCTGCCTTATATTCAAATATAGTTCCTTTATCATGCACATATACGATGGTGAAACATCAAATGTGCATTTTGTGATCCTTGCCATTTTAACAACGATGGTTAAGCGAAAAAAAAAGTTTTTTCGCGAACGTCATTACTCTACAAGCTAATTAAATTTAAAGGGACTGTTAAAAGAAGGTGATTACAATACAATTTTTATCTGATATATTTTTTCAATAATAGCAAAAAAAATATTTTCGTTTAATTTTTTTTTAAGTATTTTAATAACAGTTAATTTAGAGCTTCACCGGCAACGAACCCAAGATCTTCCGCATAGTAGGTAAGCACTTTACGTCTAATCCATACCTTTTAACAAATATATCATCTCGAAAACCGTCAATTTAAATAAAATAAAATTTGTCACATAAAATTAAAATATATACAAAATCAATTAGTTTCATTAGGTCTTGTAAAATCAGTTAAATTATACATCATTATAATCTTACATAGTTTCGAGTAAGTTTGGTTTATTATTAATTTTGCTTTAATATCAACGTTAGAAAATGTGTTGTAGTTATTTTTACACTATAATAAGGAGTCGTTATTTAGTGTATACAATATTGTGTATAATATATTTATTGTTTAAGGAAATTAATAATTTAGAGTTTTTTATTTTCAGGCAGCCGTCAGGTAAGACATCTCCGTCAGCCGCCTTGAGCTTAACCGCAGAGCAAAGCATCCCGACTAATGCCAATTAATTATTACTTAAAAAGGTGATGAGGTCGTTTGCGGTGTTTTCTTTAATAAAACACGGCTGTTTGCTCAACCGGCGGGATTTCTGACTAAGCAAATAAAATATCTATGGAACTCGACGATCTTTGTACATTATGAAATAATAATCAGTGTAAAGAGTGAAATGGAGAAAGTAACGTCGCAAAACCACGCAAGCGAATTTAACGAATTCGGCGAAAACCCTCACTGTCCCGTTCTGTTTTTAGAGACCCGGATGGTAACCCGTTACTGTACGCACGCAAAAAGCTACTTGTTAGAGAGTGGCTGAAGTCCTTCTCGTGATTCTAGGTGTATCAGGTCGATTTCAAATAGACCTCATTCTTAGGCTGCGAAGTGAGTATAAAACAGCGGGCTTTCGGTTTTGAGGCCATCGGGGCTTATACATAGTTTATATTTAGTGAGGCTCCAGACAACTTGAGATTATGCAAGTATATGAACTAGCTAACAGAACTCTATCACCAATTTGTCATTTTAGAATCTAGATGGTCATTGGAATTGGTACATATAATGTTCTTGATGTAGCTTCGGTGATGACTTCGACCACTTTGTGGCATCCATATTCTCTAGGTAGAGAAAACTTATGGAAAAAATATATAAAAAAATGCGCATAAAACCAATCAATAAAATAGATTAATATTTATGATATTATATGAGAAAGATGAAAAATAATTGAAAATAAATTAATTATTTTTCATGAAAATTTTCAGGTTTTTTTCAGAAGTTTTTTCTAATATTTGATATTTCAAAATATAATACCTTTTATGAAAAAACAATATCGAAGACTTAAACCGAAATTTTTATTTAAAATTGTTTTTCGGAATAAATTTACATTTATTATCATATAAATTATATGATTTGAAATCACGATTACAAAGGCTGCTCGAGAGTAATAAAATATTTATTATACTATCGACAAAATCATAAAACAACTATTACAGAGCGTACAAAAAAGTGTTTATCGAACGGGCGACTCTCCACTACAGCTAATAGTAATCTATTTTTATAAGGCGAAGAAGGAGTTGAAAAAATAATTCTCTTCTTGAAAAAGGGAGGAAAAACAAAAAGTTAGACGGCTAAATAAATCTTGGCTGTTTTGCTGAAAAAAAAAAACACTTGCGAAGTGGGTTGTCTAACTAAACCTGCGGCCATAGAGCAAAGACTGTATTTATCAACTTTTACGCAGACTACCCTAGAATCATCGCTATGATTCATTTATTATTTCAAGTAAAGTAGCAAGGCAGGTTTCACAGAATCGTTGATTTTGCTATTTAATTTTTGGCATCGTTAAGTCTAATTTAGAGTTCAAAATAATATTCCGATATTGCGTAACTTTGAAATATTAATCATATCATTTGTTTAAAAATTCCATTTATTTCGTTCTAACTATAACAGTCTTATATGTTAGTTATTATAAAACAAGTATTTTGTAGATTATAATGACCATATAAGGTTCTTAGCAAAATTAAGGAGGATAGTCACCTAATAAGAACCATCTCAGAGAGGCAAGCCCGATGGATCGGTCACATCATGCGCCACGATGGTCTTCTTCACGACATTGTGGAAGGGATGGTTGAGGGTAGAAACTTCAGAGGGCGCCCTAGACGGAAGTATTTGCAGCAAGTGTTCGAGGACATGAGTTGTAGCTCTTATGCTGAGCTGAAGAGGACTGCAGAGGAACGAGAGGAGTGGAGATCGAGATGCAAGATTTTGTTGCTGCAGACAAATCCACCAGATTGATACTACGACGAAGAATGATCATATGTTTCTCTGAGATCAAGAGAACATAATCGTATATAATAGATGTTGCCTCTTTTTAGTAACATTCAAGAGCTTCTATGTATAATATAAATATTTTTTACAATCTATGGCACACATTTATAAGTGACCCGACACTCTACAATGTGATCAGAATGAAAAGGTTTCTGAAAAACTTAAAAAAAAACTACAAACGGAGGATATTTCTAGCTTCTTCTTCGTAGTATCAATCCGGTGGATTGGCTAGCAGCAACGAAATCTTTCATCTTGATACTCTTATCTATCTTCTGCAACCCTCTTTAGCTCAGCATAAGAGCTGTAACTCCTTGAACACTCACTGCAAAAACTCCCGTCTAGGGCGCCGTCTTCAAATTATATCCTCAATCATCCCTTCCACAATGTTGTGAAGAAGATCATTGTAGCGCATGATGTGACCGATCCACCGCCTCTCTGAGATGATTCTTACTAGTTGCCTATCTTCATTGATTGCAGCTTGATCGAGCTTAAGCTAAGTTCAACTTTAAAAGGAACAACTTCAACCTAAGCTTACCATACTTTATGTGTAGTGACAATATAATTCCTTACTTCACCCTGAAGTATGTTTACAGTTGTTGTTGTAGTATAAATAATAATGTCAGACACACACACACAACATCACGAGCTAGACATATTTTCAGTGTGTTGTTTTTTTGTACAGTTTTTTTCAGTAACGTTTTCATTCCGATCACATCGTAAAGTGTCGAGTCACTTAAGCCAACCATCCCACGCTTTCAAAGAGATCCACTGCGAGAAGTTGCCCGAAAGAAATTGATGACATTTCAGCTAGGCCAACTTTATAGCCCGAGAAATTTGTCCCCCTTGCCAGACACTCGATCTCAGGAAAATTTATCCTTTTCCCAAATACATTTCTCAATTACAATAAATTAGCGTGATACGTCATTACGCATCATATTAACTATAATATATTGTAGGCGCGGGGTCGTCTCTCTGACGCCCACCGCTCCTCTTAGTCAGCGAATATCGCACGCGGAAAATGAGATTAAAAAATAAAAATGACGGCAGATGTTTTATTAGCGCTAATGGTGACGTATTGTCTGGAAAATTAGGAAAAAATAATTTTAAGCTTCTAAAAAATAAAAACGGTATTTATTTTTTTTTTTTAAAATTAAACATAAACATCTGACATCCGCCTTTCCAAAGAAGTTATTATTGATGTTTTTTTTTTAAAACATCCATTTACCTTTTTGTTACGGCTCGGTGGAATACAAATTATACTGCCAATACGGCGTGAATTTTTCAAACCATTTTTTTGCTTAAAACTAGTATTTGAAGCATAAATGTACTTATCTGACCTATTTTCATATATCACATTGGATCTTGTATCCTTTAGCTATCAGTTGATGCATAAAACACTATTATATTTAACAAACGTTCATTATGTAACTCCATACATGTGGTGGCATTGACACATGTGGCTTACAGACAAATCGCTCCTGTGACGAAACTTAATAAGAATTATTTACATGCCTTACAGATTTCTGTAAATAATACGTGTAGGTTGATAAAGGGAATGTCTGCACTTCATGCAGTCATTCCGTAAAAAAAAATGTAGTAATATATTTTTATTATTTAAATTAAAATTCCATTTGAAATATTAATTAGTTAATACAAATTGAAATTATTTTTATATGTATCGTATTGAGTAACTGTCTTGGCTTTTGGGTTAAGCCGTGTGTTACGAATTTCTTCTCTCCGATATTTCGACCGCCATTGCAGCGGTCTTCTTCAGGGTTGATAACCCAAAAGCCACAATATCAAATCTGGCCGTGAAAACCTAAGAAGTTATTGATTAACTGTCAATTACAGAAATGAGTCCAAGGATTCGTGTGCTCTGCGTACTTCGTGTGTCCTTCTCATTGTAAAAAATCACATGAACACTAAACGTTGTTACAACATTGCTTATGAAGAAAATTATCATTCAAGGATCGTGCCACATTTTATTGAGTATAACATCCCCTTTACTTTTAGAAAACGAGCTTACGTCGCCGCGATAGTTATTAAAACTCTTGATGGTGGAGGAATGAGGAGCAGATGAGCAACACAAAGACTTTTTCGGAAGCACATTGACATGTATTTTCGATAAACTTGACAAACTTTCGGTCCGGGCAGAGCAACATGGTTACAGGCACCGGGCCGATAACAACTGGCGACTGGGCACTTAGCGCCCGTTGTCGGTGATACTCAGCGCCAAAATTCATCAAGTGGCGATCTACAGAACTACACTTGCCAAACAAGCTTTTGGGCGACACAAGCGTGTCCAACAAGTGAACATAAAAAGAGAATAAATATCGTATATAGAGATTTTCGTCACCAGCCCGCAAGAGCTATATCGAGCTGATATCAAGTAAAATTAAGTATTTGGTTTCAAAAGCTCACCAATTACAAGTTAAAAGGCATAAAACATTCCTCGATGGGAGATAAGTACGAAAATAAGTATTGATCTAATGAAGTAAAGGTATTTGATTAATTTTCATTGTTTCAGAGTATTTCGCTCAAAAGAATCATCAAGGCAGCTTTTTAGTTTCCGATAAATTTACATGAAAGTACTTACAAGTTATATTACTCGTATATTATGATAATGTATAGTGTTCCGATGTGAATAGCGCAGCCTCTTGATAAATGAAGGGGGGAGTACACACCTGTTGCATCAGTCAAGTATCGCAAGAACAAGAACTACAAGTATTATATGGCAATGAGCACAACACATGAAAGGAACTCAATGGAATTAACTTGTAATACAATGCTTGTAATAATTATAACCAAGAAACATTTGAAATCATGATCAATTGAATTCTATATATTTAAATATCTTCATTATTTGTACTTACAATATTATTTTTAAAGTATGTTTGTAAAATATGTTTTAAAGTATGTCATATGAAAATTCGACTGTTTTCAGGCAAAATACGCGCCTGAAACGGCTTGAATTATATCCAATCGATAGGATTATATTGCAAGGTAAGAAGAGCAGCTTACGTCTATCAGAGTACTTGTATACAATACCAGCTCTAACGTAGATACTAAATCCCTTCGTATCTGTTCTGACCAAAGTCTATTAAGGGGGAGGATTTGAACCAAACATATCGATTCTTCGAAATCACTCGACCGCGAGGAGAGATTTGACTTGTACTTTGCATCTATCAAGCACTGATCATTGCCCACCTTCAATACAAATACTTCTAAAGCAAACTGGAGTACTGGAAAATGTAATATTTTATAATTAAATAAAAATTATTGTTGAATGCACATATTATAATATTGTGATTTTTTTATGTAAACATATACAGTATATATCAACAGATGGTGATAGTAATTCTGAAGTTTCATCCGTGGATTCTATGACTCTTACCATTCTACATATGTATAAGCGCTGCAAGTAGAGTTTTGATTCACCAACGTCACAGACTGTAGGCCGTCATTCACGCATCATCCTTATTATTACAGGAAAGTGAAATTTTCATAATAAATGAAAATTATTTATCTACTACTGCCTTGATACTTGTGTTATCCAATAAATAGTTCAACTAATCAAGGAAGATAGGCACCTAGTTAGAACCATCCCAGACAGGCGCGCCCGATGGATCGGTCACATCATGCGTCACGATGGTCTTCTTCACGATATTGTGGAAGGGATGGTTGAGGGTAGAAACTGCAGAGGGTGCCCTAGACGGGAGTATTTGCAGCAAGTGTTTGAGGACTTGAGCTGTAGCTCTTATACTGAGCTAAAGAGGATTGAGGATCGAGAAGCAAGATTTTGTTGCTGCAAACCAATCCACCGGATTTATACTACGAAGAAGATGTTCAACTATATTCGTGATATTCTTAGTTGAGTTACTCATGACCGAGATTAAATATAAAGGAGTATACTTTGATTATCTAAGTACTAAGATTTTGGTTCCGTCTAATAAGTACTACGACATTTAAAAGGCTATTGTTATATGGTGTGTACAATCTATGTGATCTTGCTGACACGAATGATAAATGTCTTAGATATTTAGTTGTCCCCGGGGAAAATTAAATAAGAACCAACTATTTGCGGCAACAAACAGCAGAGATGAAGAAATTCACAGAGACTCTGATAACTGGTGAACAGATAAGGGACTTGATGTATGGCCGCGAGTGTTTCCAAGTTTCACTAAAGAAAATAACTAAAAAGTTTAAGTACTCGACTGTCGAGCTCTAGGTCAGGTTCAATCCCCAACAAAGCATTAAGTAAAAAAATACAACAAAAATATAAGCCATAAATTGATGAAAAACATAATGAATTGATGTATGTATATTTGTTGTGACTGACACATGTAAAATACTTGTAGCCTTATAATGAAATGTTTTGGTAAACGTAAACCGCATTTTCATAGTGATTTTTGTTTGTGATATTGAACAGCTTACTGTTCTCTAATACATTTCGAACATATTAAAAAATTATAAATATTTATTTATTTATTTACCTTGTTTTTCACATGGATCACGTAACAATAATTGTTACGTGATCCATGTGAAAACAAGGTAAATAAATAAATAAATATTTATAATTTATTATGGATCTCAAAGTGAATGCTCAAAACATTGAAAATATTAAAAAATGGTTCTACAGGGCGTGGTAATATAACATCCGTCTAGGTATTGTGGCGATTTGGTTTAGCCGTGTGTGGCGAATTATTTTCTTCCAATATTTTGACCGCCCTTGCAGGTGTCTTCTTCAGGGTTGATGAAAAGCCACAATACCAAATCTGACCGTGAAAACCTAAGAATTTTTTGAACTTTACCGTTTACTTAACGTTTTTTTTTATGTACGCCATTCAGTCGTTTTATGTCGTAGTGAAGCGTTAGTGGTCTCATTCGATAGTGTATATCCACTTTATAGCCGGAAAACATGGTTGCATCATATTACCACTATAACGTTAAAAAATGTCATAAAATGCATTATATTTACCAACTGTTGTTTTATAGAAATGACACTACGGTTTCGTGCATTTTCAATCCAGTCACTGATACATAGTTACTGATGTACAAATTTATGCATGTATATTAAGTATTAAAGTATAGTATTAGTCAAATATTTATCGTTATTTATTAATTTTCATTACAAGTCTACTATTTACACAAAGCTCCGCCGAGTACATACTTAACTATGCAAAGTTTTCTATGGCCTCCGAGATGACAATCCGATGGCAATTGAAGTACTATAATTTTCATATTCCGACGATTCTTAATCATATTTTAAAATCAAAATTGAATGATAAGTCTGACACTCATATGCAAAGACATTCCATGATTTAAGGTAACCAACTAAACACCCGTTTTCAGAGACATTTTTTAACATTTGAAGTGAGACGAGCAATCAACTTTTCTCACTTAAATCATTTTAAAGAAAAATAGCTATTATATGTTGATTACCTTAAAATGACTTGGTTGACGAGTCTTAAGAAAGTCAACTTAAGCTATGAAATAACTCTGCATATTTAGCCCAAAACGATAAGCTTTTGACATCAGCATGACGTAGCCCTTGCTGACTGGTATCGAAAACCTCGATATACAATCTTTCGTCTCTTATTTCTGGTCGCTTGTCGTGCATTTATGTGTCGCCATATTGTCATTTTGGATGGGTCCGCTAACGGGTGTGTTAGCCTATATAATGGGTCCGCCATCTAACGTTTTTTTCAACTAGTGCTTATTTCGTGATTGGTAACACTTAGCTCATGTCTGATTTGACAAACAATTAGTTTTATTCTTCCGCTAAACGAATATGGTTGTGTATACGTTTGAACAATGCTGAAAAATATTGCAACATTACTTTGAAAATCAGGCTATTTTTCTTCGAAAATGAGCAAGGAGTGGCCGTTACATTCAATGGCGATCGTTATCGGGCCATTTTTGTTCACAAAAATTGAAGAGGAGGATATTGGAAACATTTGGTTTCAACAGAACGGCGCTACGTGCCACACAGCCGAAGCTACACTCGATGTTTTGCGCCCCATTTTCAAAAAAAAAGTTATTTGGCGGACCCTTTACATCGCCGACGGTCCCGAGGAGCCAGTAGTGCCCCGTCCGTTGGCGAGAGCATATTGTATTGTGGCTCAACCTATGCTGTAACTAGGTTGGGCCAGAAGTTTGTCAATTTGTAACGTAAATATATGTCAATGTACTTCTGAAAAAGTCTGTGTTATCAATGTGCTCCTAATATAGAGAGGGAGAGAGGAGGATGTAACTTTGTATAGTCTACAAGTGAGATTTTTCAATCAGCGTCTGGCGGTGTTCCCGTGCGCGTGTTTACATCAAAAAAATAATCAAACAGAGCAACAGTGGTCCTGTGACATTTTCGGACCCGAAGGTACGCGGGTCACGTCCTCCGACAAACGACCCGCGAGACGCTCGTTTGTCAAAATAACTACGACGCCCAGAAACATTTTATATTTAGAGAGAACACAATGGGACAGAAACCACTGCGCTACTATAGACACTAGGAGACCTCTCTTTCTGTCTACCTGCGATAACAAGTCCCCCAGGTATGACGCACGTGAGGGAGAGGGAGACAATCAAATTATCGGCATGATGTATGATCATTGAGTGAAAATCAGAAAAAGTTTTCAAAAGGACTAGAATTTTTCTGCCTCATACCGGAAGAGGGCGATTATCCCTCTAAAAAATAAATCCTTTAGTTTTATATATTTATTTACCAGCTGGTAAAAATCAGTGGTTAAAGCGTTTGCTTGGCAAGCCAAAGGTCGGAGGTACAATCCCCGAAGGAGATTAAAAAAAAAATTAATTACTGATCTCTAAAATACACTCGGTTGGTGTGAATATGATCCCTCACCCGTAAAACGGCAGTCATAGCCTATTAACCAAAATTGGTGATAGACGAAAGTCGTCCCGTGTGAATTCCTGTAATAATATTCCTTTAGGGATGATGCGTGAACGTCCGGCAGTAGTCTATGACGTTGGCGGATCAACATTCCACGTGCAGTGCTTATCCATATCTAGAATGTTAAGAGCCATGGTATTCACAGACGAAAAACTTCAGAATCACTATCACCATCTGCCAGTTTTCTCCTGTGCTTACATCAAAATAATAATATAATATATTTTATTATATCATTATTTATATTATTAACCCATATCATATTTGCAAGCGGGGCTCCTCCCAAGTACATAGCATAAATGGCTTCCAATAACTTAACAAAGACAAAATATTTGTAGTATCCCATGTATATTTGAGCGTATATTAATCACCAATTTTAAGATGATAGGATGATTATCATTATGGCAGGAGCGGCTCTTTGAATAGACGTTTTTTTTTTCATATATAAAATATAAGAATAAAATGTTAATCTGTTTCTATGGTACTCATAATTTAGCACTTCTCAATTGACAAACTGCCGACCTCGGGTCAAAATCATTTCCAACCAGGGACATACGGTGTACTAAAGTGATCACCATCACAGTGCGCGTTTGCCGTGCTGTCCAATATTACTTAATTTTGGTGATCGAAAAATAATCCATGTAACAGCATGTTATGGTTGCTGGTCACATGTGTGAGTTATTTGTATACAAACTGGCAAAAAGATTTTAAAAATAACGGCAACTAGCAAATTTATTATTCTATTCGTACTGCTACATTTAAAACGAATATTTTTTTTACTTTTACGTATCAGTATACAAATATGGATTTGAATCAAATTACTATTCGAAATGATAAATTCTACATTTTATAAAATCCATTAACCGCTGAACTAATCCAATCATCAGAATTTAAATTGGTTAAAAAAAATACATAAAAAAAACATTAAAAAATCTGCCTATATTCTTCACCAAAGTGGTATTTACGTTTCGCCAGATTGAAGGATTAAATAATTAAAACTCCGGTTTCGGTTTCAATGCATTAATTGAATAAATTCTGACGGACGGCATTAAAAAAGGGACCGAGGGCGGGAGTCTTCTATTAGGACAAGGAGGGGAGGGGACGGATCTACGTGACAGAAATGCAGACGTAGATGTTACGTTACAGAATTCCCATACGTGATGTAACCACGTATATTGCGTATTACTTTGTTACGTCCGGAGTTCGAGGCTTTCTCAATCCCAGTCTGGAAAGGATATTTATTAACATGTATTTTTCACCCTTCAAGAGCCTCGTATATATTGAATACGTCGGGAAATGGCCAAATCTAGTCATTCGGAGTTGCTGTAGTGAAGTTCTGAGACGAATTTTCTTTTTAAATGCTTATTTTTAAAGAAAACACATACATACAAGTAGGTAATAAAGAATTGAGAGGATTACGCACCATAAAACTAAATATATATTGTTATTTAAAAACTAAACGTATACTTTTCATGATGAAGTTGTATCGCATGTAGTTTGTTTAGTAATTCAATAAAATAAAATAAGAGTAAAATAATAATATGAATTTCATTAACACACGACATCTATACTGAAGATTTACTTTTAATTTACTAGAAATTGCGCATATAATAGTTAAAATACTTCACTGAAAGTTGATATAATGTATTACTTATTTTGGAGAACATTTATAAAACGTTAAAGATCACATGAATGTCATTTTTTAAAGTTAACATTCAGGGATGATATGGTACAATACAATTATTTAGCCACTTTCATAATCAAACACACAATGTTTTTAGCAAAAGATATAAAAATAAGTAATACCATTCGGTGAACAAGAATGCGATTGTGAATATATATAAAAAATACTGATCATTTAAATACAAGCCAAAGTTAATATACTCGTAGATATTAAAATTAATAAATATATTTAATTTTAGCATTCACATTTATTTGACGAAAGATACCACCGCTGAAGCTCACAATTAACATGGGATGAAAATTATTCAACCGCAACGTGAAAATCAGTGATAGAGAATCAGTAATTAGTGATCGATTTAAATTTTTAATAATCAAGTGATTTCATATTTTAAAATATAGAACAACGCCCAAATATGTGATTTTTAAAAATCAAAGACCTCTGGCAAATAGGTTTTCTTCTCAATATACAAATATGAATCTTAAGCAAAATGCGAGTATCTTAGTCTCGTCTCGCCCATTGTTCGCTGGAAGCCAATGCCTCAGTGTCTGGTTCATCCTTTACTGAAATTGGAATATTCCAGAAGCCGAGATTTTCCCAATCCGAATATCGTTAGGGAATATTATTAGCGGGCCGATTGTGTTATGTATGAAAATCGATGGGATTCTATTGAGAAGGGAGAAGACCCGAAATAACGCAATTTATCAATACGTACCGGGTGCGAAATCCATAGAAACAAATATTTTGTAAAATACAGCCATTTTAGCTAACCCACATCTTCACAGACTTGGCAACAGACTTACTGAATTATAAAATTCAACTTAAATTTCATTATTTTACACGTAATAAATTACAAGACATATAAAATTATTACAGCAGTATTAATTTATTTAAGAGATTGAGAATTATTCAATCAAAGATCACTAAAATCGGTACAGCCGTTCTTGATTTTTAAATGATGTAACTAACATGACTTTCTTTTATATCTATAGATTACAATGTCTTACAGCCAACATTTCCCACCTGCTCCACACCTTGAACTATATAATCTCGTACATTTATCATTTAATTCACATAATAATAGCTATTAGACAAAGCCAAAACATGTCAAAAAAAAAAAAAGGATTTTTAATTGACTTCTGAGCTCTAAAATACTCCTCGGTTGGTGTGAATTTGATCTATCACCCATAAAATGACAGTCATAGCCTATTAATTAAAATCGGTGGTAGACGAAAGTCGTCCCGTGAAGACCACCCATTCGTAGTAAATTCCTGTAATAATAAGGATGATGCGTGAATCTCGGGCTGTAGTCTACGACGTTGGCGGATCAACACTCCACATGCAGCGTTTAGCCTGTCGGTATTCTCCTGTATGTGTTTACATAAAGAAAAAGTAAAAAAAAAAAAAATTAATCGATAAAACTAAATTACTTATCGTTAGAAATAAAGTGATTGTTGTTCAAGGATCTATATTATAATAAGTGAATATTTATTTTTCTTAGTTGTTCTCAAAAGCATGAGCGAAGTTGAGTATCAATATACGTTTGTCACAACAAAACTAAGGTGTCATAATAAACTAAGATTGTCACATTGAAGCGTCTGTCCGCTAGCGGAAGTAGCGAAACAAGAAACAGACAAGATGACTGGAGGGAGTAGCGGGTGAAGAAGGAGGCTTTCATTTGAGCATCCAGTAAAAACAAACCGGAGGAGGCCCACATCCGGTCGCGGTGATTTGCGGGCACACTCTAATGGAAAACTAACATTCGCGGCGGGAACAAGACCAATATGAAATGCGCCCCCCCCCCCCAATTAACCAAAGAGTTCACCCATCAAAGATCAATAAATATACGCGCAAATTATACGTTTGAGAACCATTAAATATTTGAGCAAATATAACATACAAAGACTCGTTATTTTGATGGTTGAAATATCGGAATATTTAAATAAATTTACATTACTACGCCGAACAACTTGTTTCATACACTTTGTGATGTCAAAAGCTCGCAGAACTGTAATCGTTGAGCTTTGTAAGCATTCATATCATTGAAATCATGTAACATAAATACAACATTGTAAAAATACTATGATGTTCAAAGTGATTTTTATTTCAAATCATATTAAAAATAAAGAAAAAACTGTTACGTAAAACTATTGAGGGTTTTTGCGAAACCACCACGACTCATGCTAAATATTCAACAATGGACAATATTTAACCGGCGGGTATGGTTCAACGGTCAAAGCATTAGCTTTGCAAGCCAAAGGTTGTGGGCTCGACCCCCGACGGAGGTTAAAAAAAGACAACATTTTTAATCGATTTACGAGCTCTAAAATACCCGGTTGGTGTGAATTTGATCCCTCCACCCGTAAAATACCAGTCAAAGCCTATTGATTAAAATTAGTGGCAGACGAAAGTCGTCCCATGAAGATCACCCATTCATAGTAAATTCCTGTAATAATAAGGATGATGCGTGAATCTCGGGCTGAAGTCTATGACGTTGGCGGATCAACGCTCCACATGCAGCGCTTAGCCATATGCAGCATGGTAAGCGTCATAAAATTCCACAGATGAGACTCCAGAATTAATATCACCATCTGATGGTATTCTCCTGTATGTGTTTACATAAAAAAAAACATATTTTATTTCCTGCATTGGAAAACATTACATTGATTTTCCATCACCTACGTTTTTACTTTCATGCAATCTTAATATTTTCAAGAAACATATCAATATACTCGAACATTTGTAATCTTAAAACATTACACAGCAAAATCATACGTTCTGAGTTAAACGTCAAAGAGGTCACCGGTTTTGACCATTGCGCTGCGCCGAACATCGTACATAAACTTAAAAAAATCTTGAATGAAAGATATTTACGTTGAATTGAACTTTCATAATCTATTTTGAGCGATGCGACATCACAAATCCAACGATAAAGTGGAATACATATTGACATAACTGCCATTCTTAGTTATCATAAATAAAATTCTATCAATACAACAAAAATAATTTGATTGACGTAAATCGCACGCACGAGAAGAAAAATAACTTTGACTTGGGTGGGGGATATACGGACTAGGGATGCGAAAAAATCTCCATTGGCGTATCTAATAATTTGAAAGATCAGATCCAGGATAGACCGATATGCCGGTATAAGATGTAAATGCCTCCTAAGGCGGATACGCCAGACCGCACGTGTGGAAATAAAGGAAAAAATATAAGGTAAAGGTCTTAATGGTATACTACAGCTTTACAGGTCGAGAGTTAATCCCCCAATAGAGAGTTGGGCTGCCGCGCGTCCAGCGACAGAACATTACTGCAGGGCGCCCTAGACGGGGCGAGAGGACATGAACTGTCGGACTAGTGATGCGAAAAAACGGAATAACACAAATATTACGAATATATATATTAAATATATTTTTCAAAATCGTAATGCGTCCGAAGATACTTGTATATACAACAGTCTGGCGAACTCGTATATATATTATGCTTAGAATTGTTTCCGAGTGCTAAGCCTAAGCATCAAAAAAACAATTTTTTATTTTCATATCCGTTTCATATCTAGAGTAAGAGAGACCTAACCACACATCTCTGTGAGCTGTTATTGTTCATACTTTGTTCCGAGACATCTGCTTCTAGAAGTCCTCGTGTAAGCATATACAGTTTCTCACGGTCACCAAACCTAGAGCCTGATGGCTTAAAGAGACGGTAAATGTATCATCCGAGGCATACTAAGTGTTTGCTTATCAACATTTAAAGTAGATCTAATGATTACCCCGACGCTCCCGATGCCTAGGACATTTGTTCCCAAAGGACTGTTCAACCCAACCAATGCAACACGATCAAGTTATAGTGACTTGTTTTCAATTTAAATTTTTCATTTTAACTTTATAAACATTGAAAGAAGAAAGACAAGCAATAGAAAGTCCCAATGCCCATTAAACAGACGACTCCAACAAATTACTCTTCCAAACAAATTTGTGGAACTCGTGTCTGAACTGGGCCTCCCTTGCGCGAATATATCAACATCCGAGGCGATGTGGTGTGAAGAGGCATAGTTTGTGATAGGTTAGTATAACTCCTTGAGCGGTAATGTTGGTTTACTTCGTTGATCGAAATATACAATATAACGGCAGTTACAATGTGCAGGTATTGTTGGACGACAGTCGTAGGACAACTATAGTTGGTAACTAAATTGTTTTGTACGTCCATCAAGGTCGCCACATCACTAGCCTGAAGGGGGTCTAGCAGGAGTGGGTGGTGGGTGGTAGTGGGCGGTCTGACGGGTGACGAGTTCCCTGATCCGAGCCAAGCGGCCGACCACCGCCGGCGACATATTTTCCTCCCTCAAAGCGATTTTCTTATACAATATATTTCATTCACTGCGACAATGGCGGCGCTTTGACGAGCGGGAAATTTGCCGCCCCCAGTGTTTCTTTTATGTATACACATAGACGACAATGCCACCAAAGGTAATTAAGATATGTCGTCATTGGATTCTATGAAGTTAAACGTTTTGAGAATGATTAAGTTTAGGACAGAAACTTCATTAGTAAACAGCCGTATACGAGTATTTATATATCCTCTAATAATAGCTTATCATCATCATCAGCACCTTCTCTTCCTTAAATGGTTGCTGTACGAACTATCGCCACAAAGGTCAGTCAGCTGCTATTGTCCTTGTTTCATTCCATGAGTATATTATATTTACTACGACTTTTTATTTTGATTACTACAATAAATTTAAAAAACACGCTCCCTGAATATTTAACCGAATAAGTTGTTTTTACTAGAATGCGAGCTTATATAAATGTTAAAATGATTTAAATTACTAAAAATAGATACATAAACGGTATAAGTTATTTATGGGGTTTTGTGTGATAGCAAGATTCCAGTTATGACTAGGGTGGACATGTAACACGGAGAGATGAGGATTACATGGTGAAGAAAGCTTTCAACATACCCACGCTAAGAAGAAGACCTGGAAGACCACAGGCAACCTGGACTGAAACTGTAGACAAGGATCTAAAAACTCTGGACTTGACCGAGAATGCAACGCAGGACAGACAGATATGGGGAATGTTCACAAGGAGAGCCAACCCCAAATGATGGTAAATGGCGAGGCTAAAGAGAAACGGTGTAAGTTATTTGTGTTGTTTAATCATAAAAAATAAAATTATTTAAGTAAATACTCATAAATTTCAATAAAGCCGACTTTAAAATACGCACGGATAAAGTATTAATCTCATACTTTCCTTTTACACTTATTTATATGTGTATTTGCATAGAAATTAAAGCTTGAAAAATACTTTAATAAATTTATTTATTTCAAATTTTATGGGAATTGAATAAGCGACCACTCGCAAGGCAGTGGGTTGTTTTGGCCTGTGGGCCGTAACCTTCTGTGTTGCCCGAAACCTCCAAAACCCCCAGAACGCCTTTTCAATACGTCAGCCATTCAGGAAAACACATTTTTTGTTTAAGCTATTTACGTAGCAACAGGTTGAAGCCATTCACCGCTACGGAAGCTGGAATGAATATGTTTATTAAGCACATTTTTTATTACAAATTTATTTTCGGCATTTATTTTCTTGTGAATCATTTTTTAAGAAACATTTCGGAGAAGAATAAAATTATCATTGATATTTCTTATTGGGTTGTATTTTGAGTGGTCCGTTGTCTTGTTATAAATAAATATTCAATTAAATATATAAATACTTTTCACCTTGTTTTAATATGGATCATGTTAACACTGTTTATTCACATACTTGTACATTTATTAATGCTAATAACTATCAGAGTTCTTGATATAGCTCTTGCAGGCTGGTGCCGAAAAGCCTCGATATACGACCTTTCGTAGAATATAAGAAATTTTTGCTCGCTCGTCAAACACACATATATAAAAATGTTAATCAAAGTTTTAGATGTAAGTAACATAAGCCTTAGCGCATGCAGGCCATTTTTTTGTTTTGACAAGTCCTGTCATGTGGAGCGGCATAGTTCGTCAAGTGGCCACTATGTCTTCTCGGCGCAGTGACTCACTACCATGGCCTAGTCGCTGCCCAGAAGTCAGGGAATACACAGAGTGCTCTGTCCCGGGCAACGGCTATAATATTTTTTCTAGTCTTCATTTACCTAAAATATACCACGTCCTTCAGTCAATGTGCTTCTCGACGAGTTTTTTGCTTTGGCGACCTTCTCCTCATCCATCCACCACGCGTCCTGATGACTATCCCGGTGATCCTGAGTCCGCTTTAATTGGATGAGTGATGTTACTTTTATTAAAAGCGATAGAGCGGTCTTCAACAATGTCAATAAACAGTGCTTCAAGTGATCCATATTAAAACAAGTTTATAATAGATATTGTAGATATAATACAAAATGATATATTTATTACGTTCTTCTAAAAGACCTGTCTAATTCAAGCCAAAAACGAATCGTATTATATAACAGGTAGGATATTATATTACATGTCAATAGTATACAGATACGTATCCAATTAATATAACAATTGGGGAATATAAATCCTATTGTGATTGGTCAAACTCGGATAATCATCGAAGATTGCTTTCTTCTTTTTAAATACGAATATATGTACGAGTATGTTTTAATAACACCACCGACATTATTTTTGAAACCCTTTCGCATCGGTAGCCGATATATGCCGTCTAAGAATACCCTACCGTTGACATAGGTAGCCGTGATATATCGTTTTGCTACTTTATTAGAATACTTTTTTATGCATCATCTGATAGCTAAAGGGTACAAGAACCAATGTGATATATGAAAATAGATCAGATAAGTACATTTATGCTTCAAATACTAGTTTTATAATTGACAGTATTTGTATTCCATTTAGCCGTAATGAAAGGGTTAGTGAAACCGAAATTTGAAAATAATCACACTTATTGACATTCAATCGATATGAAAGTTTACACATTGGCTTGAATCGGAAATAATATATGGTATTTAATCTTTTAGAGTGAGATTTTCACATTTTCCATTAAAGCAGTTAAGCACTATATTTTCAGTATACCATCAACCCGATAGCGAACTCCGTCTTGGGATAAAATTGTTCTGACCTCGTAAACATCGAGCTAATCATCAGACTAATCACTGACCATATAACAAACTGCCCAGTTGATATAGTAGAGAAAAGCATATTTATTGGTATAATAATGCAAAATTAGCCACGTTGATAGTCCAGAGTACCCATATGTAGTCCTTTTAAGACGCTGAACACATTTTGTAGTATTGCCCATTAAGAGTCAAGTAGACAGAGGATTTTTAGCGTAATTCAATGAAAGCCTGAATAAACCCGATTGGATATGACAACTTCATCTCTACCATACATTTTATATATACGTGATGAATTTTCGCGAAGAAGTCAAAATTATCAATTTAAGCGTGTAAAGTTTATTACTTTTATACGTTTGGTGTTTCTCACTAAATCTCGTTACCCGCTTAGCGAGAAAGTGGTATGAAAGCAATGCATTGATAAGTACTGTCAAGGGACCTGATTCAATGGACACTTCAATAGTTACTTATTAAATACACATACAATTCTACATCAATTTTTTACGCATCGATTCATTCAGATAAAATATCGGCAGACGCGTGATTCGAAACTCGAGCGTTGCACCTTTGCTCTGTCCTATATACACCGCGTTGTCCACACGACCATTCTCATATACCATTGTTAACATCACATAACGATAGATGTCTCTGTAGTATATATATTTAGAGAATGTATATTATTATTTTATGATTTAATCAGTCAACATTTATTCACAAGCTTTTAATTATTATTAGTTTTTTTAGTTACTTAAATAGTTCATTTTCAAAATAGATATGTTTGAATTATTTAGCTCGATGAGTGAGTGATAATTAGCTTCGTGGTATGGAAGTGTTTCAAACTGCACTTGCAAAGCACTCACAGTTCCAGGGAGGCATTAAAATGAAAGCTCTCTACGAAATATTAAAATCCACGAACTGGCTTTGTTTAATATTAATAAAGCTGAACAGCAATCGATAACTTTATAAGCTCTGCAAACAAGTAGCGCATTCACTTTATACTATGATATCACACAATATTGAACGGAACGATTTTGAAAAAATATTCCATGTACAATTATTTAAATTGGTGGTGGACATAAGTCATGCCGTGAACGCCACCCATTACAATGATCGCCTTATTAACCAATTTTCATGTTTACTTGGCTGTAAAATCAAATGTTTAGATTTATACGTATATAGTTTATACGTACATATTATATAGTTGTATCCGCATACAATCTTACAAATAGTATTGTGAATACCAAAATGGCAAATAATTTCGTACTTTTTCACGGCCAGATTTGTAGTTGTGGCTTTTTGGTTTGAGCTGTGTGTGTCGTATTTAATAAATGAAACAAACTACAGCTGATCTTTTTTCGCCGTTCTGAAATACTAAACTATACATATACGGGTAATTTGCTCGGTCTTCTTCTTCTTCGTGTCAGCGACGTCAAATTATTTTTGTGTGTTGCCCAGCATTAGGTCTTGAGATTTGCAGCTTGTTGGGCACATGGAGCAGGATCTTAGGTGTGAGGCGGTCTGCAGGTTTCCACAGTCGTTCAATAGTGACTCTCGCTTCCGAAGCATTCCCCACGAGGCTGTCCGTCCCACTGCTTGTATAATCAGATACCCTCAACACCCAGACTGAAGTCGCGAAGCAGCTTTATGAAATCCACACAACGTCTCACATCCGGCCCTGAAAATGACAGACTCCAGCTCTGGCAACAGCATCAGAGAATGTGATCGGTGGAAGTTCGGGAAACAGAGATTTATGGTGGCATTTTGTGAACGACAAAATGCTTCAGTTCAGCGGAGTGCACATGGAAATGATGATGTAGAAGCTTAACAGATATATATTTTTTTATTTGCAACCAAAATTTTAATATTCTCGCTTTACAATAAAGAGTGTTGACCACCACAACAAAACTGCAATTTTAACTAAAATTTGAATCGGCCAGTTAAAATTGGTCTACAGGTAAGCTGTCAGTGAACAATCTGCTCCGGGTCGGAAAGTAAAAAACCCCTCCGCTCGCCGTTAATTACTCCGGAAAAGTTTTTAATTGAAAGCTGTGTAGCGAACCTGATAACTATTAACACAGGTGCGAGTAGTATCACAATAGATGCGAATGCTACCTAGGTAGGTCAGTGGATACCAAGCTGATTGAAAATATATTTTTTAAGAACAAAACAATTAACAATACAGCCGTATAATGGTGTGTGATGATTTGATTTTGTGTGGAATGTCGAGGTAAGGGAGGAAACAAGGCAGCCTACCATTCTAATGTCGAAAAAGCCGAGGGCGACCCTGTATCGGACAAGTACTTTGAATGCCGCAGGATAGAATAAACGTATTGATACGAACTCGATATAGCCCTTTCAGGCTGATGCCGAAAAGCCTCGATATACGATATTTTGTCTCTTATTTATGTTCGCTCGCCTGACATGCACATTTAATAATTTGAATATTCATTTTACATATATAAATAAACACGGCGTTTTTATACGCTATTTTATTTGTATTGACATTTGCTTCATTTGCTTCACGCTTAGCCGCGATAATCTTTGGGGCGCTGACTCTGACTGTGCCGGTCAGTCAGTCCGTGCCCCCGAGTCTCCACCCGATATAACATGTTACGGTCGGTTGGAAAAACCGAAGTCCTAACTGTCAAATAAGCGAGAATTGTGCTTCGAAACTAGTTGTTTGCTTTGCAACATGCTCAAGCATCCTTTCTCCACGCGCCCCGCCAACGACCCCGCGACCAGTTGTCGCCTTTTTAAAGATGGGGGGTGTCAGTATGTACCGAGGGTATGTATAATAAAATTTTGATAAATACTTTTATGTCATAACTGATGTTCAATTTATCACAACAAAATAACAATATATTTTTACAACGATATTTTACATAAAATATTTGGTTACACGTATATGAAAATCTGAGAGAGTAAAAAATCTCTTTTCGGGCCGGCATCGGTCCCCGAACCGTTATTTCGTGACCGCTGTAATAGGTTTTTGTGTATTGGTATGAACAACTCTACTAGCAATTTATATTATACAAAACTGACCAACTTTTATTGGATTTTGTAATTTAAATATTTTCGATCAAAGCTGATAATTATTTTACGTTGTATTTTAACAAGCATACATATTTTAAACAAAAGTATTGACATAGTTCAACCAAACTGTGAATTACTTAAAAGATTCCATATTGCTTCATAAAAATGTAATAAATTATATCGATAGTTGAAATTTTCACGTTTTTTTTTGTTTTTAGACATATAGATTTATCCTTAAACTAAAGAGTGGTTGGCATAGGATATCATACTATAACGATTAGACTTAATTTTTTTTACAGTAAATCCCAGGCTCTTGTCATACTGCAGGACAATCCTGTAGACATAATATTTAAGACATGAGGCTAATATAGAACTATGCGAGGAATGTGGCATCTTTGTACAATTTTTTGGACAATTATTTATTTATTTCCTTCAATAACATTACAAAATATTTTAACATCTTAATTAATTATTGAAGTATTTACATAAAACTGTGGCCCTGTAAATTTATTGACACATTTAGTGTCAATGACCTCACACCCAGAACAAGCGTTAGGAAACTCAATGCAAATAGTTGACTTGTAACAACAAAAACCCTGTCATAAGTAAATCATGGATGACCCACAAATAACATGGCATTAATGTCACAACATCAAACTTCTAAAATTTCGCCTTCGTCAACACCAGCACTGAATCTGAAGCAATATAACACTAAATATGTCAATATCTTCACTCAAGTTGGTTTCAACCACTGTTCATTGCGATTCTTTCGTCTTACACGAATCCAGGGTTGAACGATGATATTTTCAGGCCACATTTCAGGCTCCATGAGAGTATTATCTGAGTAGTAAATTAGCAATAGTTTATGACGTCCATAAGCTCTAATACAGAAAAGCTAAAAAATTTTATATTATCAAAAAGTGCATGTGTTCATTTAATGCAGTAAGAAAACTATACAATATTTTTTAATTTAAACCATTATTTTATTTTGACAACAACATGTTTATGCTTCGACAAATTTCTTTAGTCGAAACATGTCTTAACACAATAAAATGGTGTATTAAACTTCAAAAATATATATTTTGGACTACAAAAGTAAATATAAGGCGTTGAATACTTCAAATACTTTCATCAATTTTATTTATATCTCAAGTGACGTTTTCTGCTGGTCGATTGTTACACAATACATATTGAATTCGTGTTAAAATCACAGACTATATAAAACCCAAAAATAGTCTTAAAACACCTCCGTTCTGTTGATTGCCATTGAATTTGATTCGATCCGACGAGTGAAACAATAAAAAAAGCCTCTTTATGCTAATGCTATTCTTAACCAAAAATACCCGACATTGCTTAAGTGGATTGGTTAAAAAAGGAAGGCGGGAGCGCCGAATAAAAGGGGATGGAATATTGTACACCATACGTAAACTTGAAAAGCGATAAAACATATCCGACGACGCGCCTGTAATTTATATTTTTCTCTACACAGAGAAAAGATGGCAGTAAACTGTGTCTCGTTTATGTTATTTTTTCTTTCGCGATTTTCCCTCGGCTGGTTTGTAAAGCATTCGATTGTGATGCTAGTCTTTCCGGGCTCAAATTTACAGTAAAGCATGATGTTTTTTTAAGAAATTAACTTAGCTCAACTATACTATGTTGAAACACATTCAATATCTAATAGATGTATGCAACATCGCTGTTGCGGATCATACTTGCCAAAGTGACCGCCTGGAGTACAATGCGTATCGTTGATTGGATTGAGTTGCTCCTATTAGTCTAATGATTTGATCTCCTTAACTGATGACTAACAACGCTAATATGCCTCGGAAACTATAACTACCTTCTGATGTCTCAGAGCTTTCCTCTAGGAGACTTTCTAGAATCATGTAGATTATATTGTAAAGGCATGTAGTCGATATCTGTTGCAAACCGAAATGATAATATTGGCAATAGACGTGATTAATCGTGGTAAATGTGTGACGACAATTCATGGCCACTACAAACGCTTAACTTAAGGATCGGATACGGAAAGAATAATAAATTTTATATATTTGTTTACTTGAAACATATACTCTATGCGAAAAATATCAATCAAAAAAAATGTTAATGGAAAGTCATAATAGTTACAATACATAGTGAGTGCTCCAAGAATAGGTTGCCGTATCAAAAACAAAGTTTGAATACTGTAATATATTGACGTAGGCGGATCATTTAGCCATTCTCTCATTTATTTTGACAACTTTTTTCAAATTGAGAGCTTAAGGCCATCACAAATTACTACCGTAGACATATATCATAAAGTTTTACAGTTGAGGGTTTTCTATGATGACGATACACTTTAATTCAACAATAAGACGACTGTGTTGTGTTAACCTAGAGCAATTTCCCTTATATTTGAGAATACGGTTATCAGAATCTAGAAAATACAATTGAATTATTTCAATGATGTATTTAACCATTCTATTAAAAAATAGTTTTAAAACGAAAACCGACACCTTCTAACGGAATTCTTCTGCATGTAAACAATATTGGCATAAAAAAAGTGTTTTGTGATTTTAGTGCTTTCCCGTTTATCCTACCTTCAGGACCTTTCAGGAGCGATATGGCCATTGTTATTGATTACAACTGGGCAACCCCTATCGTCCGCCTGTCTCTACCTGCCGGTCTGAGAGACCCACTTTATTTTATGGTCTCCCTTCATCCGAATTTGGGTCACGTGCAAGACGCCGTGAAGCTTTATGACAGAAATATCTGTTGATATCGGATTCAACAGATTTTAGATCTTACGTCTTTATTGTTTCACTATGGGCTAGTCTGCAAAACGACCCCTTTTGTCTTTTAGAATCTACATGATTTCTGATTGGATTACACTGAATATTAAAATATATTCAATCTTAAAAAATACATTGACATCATGATTAAAGTGACTCCAGACCGTGGGATTGTCATTTTGATGCTTAATGGATGGATGAGAAGAACGTCGCCATTTGACTAAATTCAGTCTTCCTACCGGGATGCAGACAATGCTTGTGTGCCCCACAGCTCCCGGACGGAGACGGCCGACGGCAGTGACAGTCACAGCGCCCGAAGACTACACAGCTGCCATCTGGCGAACTATCGCTCCTACGTGACATGGAGAGCTTTCAAAACAATATAAATAAAATGCCGCCTGCAAACGTTGCGTCTTATTAGTACTTAGACGTCAGACAAGCGAAGAAAAATAAGAGACAAAATATCACATATCAAGGTTTTTCGGTACTAGCTTGCAAGGGGTATATTGAGTTGGTATCAATCAATATTATAAATATTACAATATATATTTTTATGTATAATACTACACTCATATATGTGGAATATAAAATATATAAGTAACTACATACAAACGATACATCTCATATTACTGATGTATTGTAGAACATTATTTATACCGTTGGCTGTTATATAATATTAATATTAAACTTCATACTTCAAATGGAATTGAATTTTTCCTGAAGTCTCTATGGGCCCATACATCTTTCTGTAACATATCCGATCACTCTCTATATATTTCGATATATTTATTTAATTATCTAGTATAATACTAAAATATAAAATACAGCTCAAAAAGCGATAAGCGTCTTCAGTTTTTTAAAGTAATGTTTAATAATATGCGTAGGGACTACAATTACAATTATTAAAAATTGCATGAATTCTTTATTTTACATATGGAAAGAGAGACAAATAGAACGATTTTTTAATTTTATTTTATGTAAGCACATACAGGAGAAAATTGACTGATGGTGATAGAAGTTCTGAAGTCTCATCTGTGGAATTCTATGGTGCTTACCATATTGCATATGGCTAAGCGCTGCATGTGGTATTGTTGATCCGCCAACGTCATAGACTACAGCCCGAGATTCACGCATCGTCCTTATTATTACAGATATTTATTATGAATGGGTGGTCTTCACGGGACGACTTTCGTCTACCACCAATTTTAATTAATAGGCTATGACTGTCATTTTACGGGCGAGGGATCAAATTCACACTAACCGGGGGTATTTTTAAGCTCAAAAATCGATTTAAATTATTATTTTTTAATCTCCGTCGGAGATCGAACCTACGACCTTTGGCTTTTGAAGGCTTTGTAAAGCAAACGCCTTGACCGTTGAACTATACCCGCCGGATCTACGAATATAGTGCAATTTATCTGCCGTTTATTGTGTTACAAAGTTTTACGAATTATTATTCGTTGTCATGTCAATATTCGACAAAAAATTACACTGACATACGCATCATTCATTACCTAAGAAAAAATGGTCTTTCCAGTACACAGTTGACATATCATGCAATTTGTAGCGCTTGTTTAGGTAGCTACTAGTCGATCACCATCCAAATACGATCCGTTTTCAATGCTGCTCAACTATGGCTATCGAACATTACTTGTTTCAACTGAACTTTGACTGCCTGGCCAAATGCGTGTAGCCGTCTTCAAATGCCTCAGGAGAGCATAAACAATACAATAAATTCCGGTATTATTTATGCTCTATTGAGGCATTTACACCTTCATTGAAGTACGTAAAAAAATATACATAAAATAAACTTAGCGGAGCTCCGAGATGCGAAGCAGATATTGAACAATGCGAAGACCATTCAGGATGACATAACTTCAAAAAAGCGATTTGTGACGACCGTATGCTCCAGTTACGGCATAGATTGAGGAAGTAGTACAAGGTCATATGTGGATAATTATTAAAAGTCTTATGATAAAATGTACGGCTGTGAGACATGGTGCTTATCTGAAAGTGATAAAAAAAGACCAGAGGCCTTTGAGATGTGGTCATACGGAAGAATTCTCGGAATTTCCTGGAGAGACCACGTCGCGAAACAATGAGGTTCTCAGCAAAATCAAGGAAGATAGACACCTAGTAAAACCATCTCAGAGAGGCGAGCCCGATGGATCGGTCACATCATGCGCCTCGATGGTCTTCTTCGCGACATTGTGGAAGGGATGGTTGAGGGTAGAAACTTCAGAGCGTGCCCTAGTATTTGCAGCAAGTGTTCGAGGACATGAATTGTAGCTCTTGTGCTGAGCTAGAGAGAATTGCAGAGGATCGAAAAGATTGGAGATCGAGATGCAAGACTTTGTTGCTGCAAACCAATCCACCGGATTGATAAAACGAAGAAGAAATGTCAGTAGTGGCGTAATATTTTTTTTTTATAGTTAGGTTACTTTGATACAAAGAACAAAGAAGTGATGAATGCAGAGGCGTGCATGGATATTTAAATTTAAATGAAATAAAATGTACTTTCTTACAAAGTACGGAAAGTCAGGGGCGTGCGTGGCTGGTCGGCACGCGGCGGAAATACAATTTAGCGGCGGGGGGCGTTGGGGGCGAAAAATATTCTGTAGTTAATTGTATCTGGGGCGGAGATGGTGGGGGGCTGAGAAGAGGAAGAGGAAGAGGTAAGAGAGGAGTAGCGACGAGGAAAAGTACTGCCCGCGCAGAAAACACAAAATATATTTTTTTGTTATCTCGACAGTGAATTCAATAATAATATTATCCACTTGGAATGTTTTACATTAAAATAAAAAAATACCTATAAACACCAATTTTTGTTGATCTAAATGCTTTAATATGCGAGATAGAACAAAACAGAAGCGCTTCAATTGAGATTCGAATATTTAAAATAGCTTTACATTACTTTTTCAAATTGATCCAGATGATTTTAGCAGTCTGTTTGATACGAAGCAATAGTTTACGTTTATTAATTTTAGCATTTTTTAATGGTAGATGAATGCTAGAATGCTTTAATTTGTAATATTCTAGAATATTTTAACTATAAATATTTTTGCTTACTAGAACCAAAACTTAAAATCACTGAAAGTAGTTACAACCAATTAGTTTATTTAAGGAAACATGTGAAACATTAAAAAATCTAAATAAATATAGATTACTTAAGTAAGTATTGGGGAATCGTGTATTTTAAGTAAATATTGAGGAATCGTGTATTTTCTTGATTAAAGCAAAAAGATTTCAATATATTTTTCGAAAATTTGTTCGTTACCATGACAACGAAAACATTCAAAATAATCGAAATATAACGAACGGTGGCGTTGAGTGAACAATAACTAACAGCTATTTGACAAGCAATAACAAGTTGTTAAACACTCGCTATTTGAATAGTGCGATCAGTACCGGCTTTAGACCCTGCGGCGCCCTAGGGCATTTTTTTCTGGCGCCCCATATTGTATACGTTAAAAAAGATCTAAGCAAGATTGGTTGCACTCGGTGCCCCTAGATTATTCGACGCCCTGGGCACCGACCCACTTCGCCTCCCCCTAAAACCGGCACTGAGTGCGATCATCGCAAATCGCGACTATTAAGATTGGTTACCTTCACCGTGGTATTCGCAAGCTTCCACAAAACTCAAAATCAAGAATTATACAGTATGAAACTCCTTGTAAACCACTGTCAAAATAATAAAAACCACTTCCTACGTTTTGCGTAGACAGGGTTTTAAAATGTCCCCATCCTCCCAGCCCTTCGTGGCTGTCCCCTGCTCACCACATCCCCCGTCTTGAGGTTGTTGTTTGTGGATGTGCGATGTACCCACAGAGCTTTGTGGTGACCATAAAAACGACGGGCGCTCATAAAAGAGGATGCAAGCGCTTGGCATTACACTTCACTCCAATTCTCTATATACGCATATATTTATATAGATACTTTAAAACCAACCACCAAGGGAGTCATGATACCGAAAGGTTATATTGCTAGAATGACATTCAAGTAGTTGAGAGTTTAATACATAATAATATATATATATTTCAAAATTACAAATTATTAACACACATTAATAACAAATTAATTTATTAGAAGACATAATCAATATGTACGGTAAAGGTACTCCCATGTTTGATATCAATTTATTTGTTGAAGTGTGAAATGTCTATTGCCAAAATTATTATTCTAGTCTATTGTAATTAGAATAATAATATACGTAAAACATCTTGCGATAGAAAATTCTTCGCAAAATTGTTGTAGACAAAAGTCTTGCAAGCACCACTTATTTTATGATTACAGTGATTTTAAACGAATAAATAGAAAACTTGCAAATACTAAGATATAGTCCAATGACGTTGGTGAGTCTTCAGTTCAATTTTTGGATGTGATTTTCTGTAAAATTATATAAAATTATAAAAAATCATATAAATTATTACAATACATCAACCATGCTTAAACCAGCAGTTGTCTCATGTAATCCACCTATTACATATATGTTAAAGTCCCTAAACAGACTTCGGATCGGAGTACGCAATACGATCACACAAAAGAAAGCCTGGCAATTTTGCAACGTCGACTAAATGCGTCGTGGAGCAGACCTTGTCCCACCTTCTGGAGTGTGCGCTATGTGCGAGTAGCTGCACCCAGGACGCCCTGATGATGACAGGTAGAAAAGCCATCGAAGTCACCCACTTCTGGTCAGACAGGATCTGACCCTGATGTTTCCGACACGATTATATATATTAGATATATCTATTGTAGTTCAGCAGTATTTTCTTATAGACTCTTATTTTTATTTCATATATTTCTTATTTTGACTAGTACAAATTTCCACCGAACGTTCCATGTACAGCAATTTTAAAGAAGTATCAGGTAATTGACCAGATGCTCGTCGAGAACATCATAAAAAAAGAGTATGTGTATTCACATAAAAGATACAAATAAATAACTTGCTTAAATAACGCGGTTTATCCTCAGTAAAAGCTTCTTCCTGATCAGTTTCCAACATATTGATGGTTGAAATGAATCAAATAGTTTACAAAATATGGCAAGAATAGGAAGATATGTAGGGATGTTAGGAAGGGGAAAAGATTTTTGAAATGTAAATGTTGTTTTGTTGTGTTGTGTTTTTGCAGTTAGTCGGCACGCTCACGAATATGATCAAGTCGCTTTACGATTCCCATAACATTTTTTTACGGCGCAAGTCGACTTAATTAACTATGCGGTTGAAAGTCGTAAATTACTCCGGCAGGTACTTCCGAAGGAAATATTTTTAATGTTTTTTTTTGTAATTCAAATTTAAGAGTGTGTTCGAAACAAAAATAACATAAAACACTTTTAAACCGACATCAAATTCAATACTATACTCGTATGTGGATGTGAAACAGGAAGACTAATAGATAAACTTAGGGGAACATTAAAGGAATCAATATTTTTAAGTAAAATATGTTGAGTAAGTTACAAAAGCGTCAACTTCATACTAAATAATTATTTTGACTTAATAATTATTGACATCAGCATGATATAGCCCTTGCTGACTGGTACAGAAAACCTCGATACACAATCTTTCGTCTCTATTTCTGTTCGCTTGTCAAACGGGGATGTGTCCGCCACATTGGAATTAGTGATGTACACCGCCGCTCGTGGCGTGGGCGAGAGCCCATACCAAGCGCGGAGATCAGTTGCCTACCGCCCTTCGGAGAGAGCATATTGTACTGTGTCTCGGCCTACTAGTGCGCCTAGGTCCGAGCCACAAGCTTGTAAAGTTTTATCGTAAATATACGTCAAGGTGCTTCTGAACAAGTCTTTTATTTGCTGACCTGCTCCTCATCCTGCCATCACGTGACGGAATAACACCTTTTTGAAAGAGAGGAGGATGTTACCATGTTTTTATAAAAATCTATTTTATCATCTTTATTTGATGAGTCCAGGTTGTCTGTGCCTTATTCCAGAACACCTGTATACCCGTAAGTCCACATGAGAACATAGATGGTTTCCGGGAGCCTCCAGGGCAAGAGTGAACTTGAATAGACTGCTGTAGTATGAGATATATATTTGGGTGTTTAATAAACAGCGTTTTTAAAGAGATTGGATGATCAGCCCGACGCTCCTGAGGTTTGGACAATTTTATACTTAAGGGGTGGCTGAACTCTCCCGGAGGCATTTAAAGAGCATGGTTTTAATTAAATCGATTTATATAAATAAAGCTTGGTCGGGATGCTACCACCGGACTATGCCGCCCGCCGTCATTCATGACAAAATACTAGAGGTGGCAATATAAATAATATGACAATACGTGTATTTTCATCTCAAATATATATATTTTTTTAACAGTACCGATTTTTTACTTTTATCGTTTGGTCGCTGTATTTTCTCGGGATTACAGTGAGTGTCCCCTGCAAGATGTGAGGGGCGAGCATGGTTTCCGTCGCGCGCGGGACGCTATTGAATTACCGGCCACGCCGCCAAAAAAAAACCGCCGGATTTTTAATGATGTCGCCGAATAACGGCAAAAATAGACGAAAGGGGGAAAACAGAACGCCGGAAAGGAAACGGGAATGTTCTCTTTTCTCGTTGTTTTCACAGCCGTTTCGGGCGTAGAGAGCCTTCGTTAAATGGGGCGAATTTTCGCTTTGAAATCGATACCAGCAAACCGTCAAATTGAATTAAAATAAAAACAAATTATATTTCAAAGGATACAAATTGAAAAGAAGTATAAGTAATCGTATTATAAAAGTACATTGTATTTACATTGTTCTTTTAAAGCAAAGTCAATGCTTAAAAGAACCTAATCAATCATACATTAATCTAGAGTTGTAAGTTAAGGGACGGATTGGATTCTGATAGATCGTTAATAAAACTGTTTTCAGATTCTTTATTCGATTTTTTATAAAATGCTTTTGCAGTAAGAGTCACTGTTGTGCGACTGTGGCGACCTGCAGACCGCTTCACACCTAAGATCCTGCCCCGTGTGCTCAACTAGGTGCACATCCCAAGATCTAATGCTGGGCAGCACACGGGCCATCGATGTTGCCAGGTGCTGTGCGGAAACAATTTGACGTCGCTGACACGAAGAAGAACAAGAAGAAGAAGACGATGAAGAAGAAGAATTTGATGATTATAAAACTGTATTAAAGCCACAATACTCTTTTTCAGTATATGTAGAAAATATGCTCGTATATCAAATTATCTAAAATAATATTTTCTAAGCTTTATATAGTAATTATCTAAGCTTGTAGCTAAATACTACCTAGTAGTATATTAATATATATTTTTTGATCCCAGCTGTTGAGCTGTAACACGTAAACTAAACTACGCTCAAGCAGGGTGGCTAGACGCTGCAAGCGGAATCGATTTATGATGTTTGTGTAAGAGATAGTGAATTCACGAATAGTTCCAGATTGTATGAAATATAGGAAAACACAGATAAAGCCTTTTAAAAAGAAATTTAGTTTTTGCACTTAACATGCCTTGTGGCTTATAAGAATTTTTAGCAGGTGTTAAACGACTTTGTTACTTTTGGTTGAATGTATATAGAAATGACAAAGCGTACCAATGTTTCGTATATTGTTAAGCGTAAGTTTGCCAAAAGATTTTCTTCCCTGATACAAATTAAAATAATCTTATTTATTCAAATACGAGTATCATTGCGATTTGAAACTGCCGTGGGTTTGATTATAATACCGCTTAACCGCATTCATCGGTGAATATTTGAAAACTTCTGCTATAATTGCGAACGTTAAAGGTTTTGCGGCTAAATAATAAACTCGACTCCAGGTTCAAATCTCAGATAGACGTTTCAAGTTATCGCCGAGACGATTCAAGTTATTGGAATACGCCTCCATTATTTGTTGGATCCAACTCAAGTAATACATTTAAAGTCAGATCGACAAATATAAACAGTGATTAACTAATTAATGTTAACCACAATTACTGAAAAAACTCCAGCGCCCCTCAAACGGTGATTTATTAACACATAAAAAAATGCACACAGTAAAAAAATCAAACCTGCTTACAATATTTCATCTGCAACTTCCAATACAGTTGCCATTTTTTTAACGGGGAGAGCTGTTTTGTTAGCAAGATTCCAGTGAGGACCAACGGTAAAATCTACAAAACTGCTGTAAAGCCAGCAATGCTTTACGGATCGGAGTGTTGGACCCCGCTGAAACACGACTTGGATAGGATTCATGTGGCAGAGATGAAGATGCTGAGGTGGGCAGACGGTGTGATTAGAGTGGACAGAGTTCGAAATGAGCATACTCAGGGTTCATTTCGGGTGTCTTCCATACCTGAAAAGATAAGGAAAAACCGCCTAAGATGGTATGCGCATGTGACACGGACAGATTTTTAAAATAAACCTAAATAAAAAAAAATCTTCATCCTTGCAACTCTATCTGTCTCCCTCTCTTATCATTTCTTGATAAACACACCCTCTACCCCCTCTCCTACATAAAATGGGTTTGACCACATATAAAGTACTATCGCAGCTCAGTTATTTCTTAACAAGTGATGGATTTAGAAAGGCTACGATTTAGTCGAAACTGCAGTCTCCTAATAGATAACTTATCTTACGTGATCCATGTAAAAATAAAGTAAATAAATAAATATTTACGACTTAATTATCATCCGACGTGATTAAGTTGTGAAGCGAGTAAAGTCTAATACATTTTTTTTCATCCATCGACGTCTTCTCACATTGAATAGACCACTTATATCACTTTTCAAACTTCAGTGCCTCTTGACTGTAAGAACAGAAATAATGAAAAGAAGGAGTAGTGGACGGTGGGGGGGCAAGTATCAATTTATTCAAATTAAATTATAATTAATAAAGCGAATAATTATGGGGCAAACTTCGCGCTTAACTTTCGTACAAATAATAATCAAATATCTTGGGCCTCTCCTCTGTGAATTAATCGATTCACGGAGAGTTTGCTTACGCCATCCGCGAGCAGAGCATCAGCAAGGAGCAACCACCTCGGGG
Source organism: Glossosoma conforme (assembly GCA_022606575.1). Classification (NCBI taxonomy): domain Eukaryota; kingdom Metazoa; phylum Arthropoda; class Insecta; order Trichoptera; family Glossosomatidae; genus Glossosoma; species Glossosoma conforme. The sequence goes on from JAGTXR010000074.1 coordinate 1,863,589, forward strand.
TGAGAAATCAAACGAAATACACCAAACTAATGGTAACATTATAATAAAATAAAACACCCACAACGGAAGCCTCATCCCACGGAGTATCACATATAAAACCAGTTATTTAAGCAAGTTTTAAAAGATAACATTATCAAATAAAAAACGTTGAGAATCTATGAATCACAAAAACGAGACCAGACAGTGAAATGTATCTGAAAATAAATACTAAATACATAAATTAATACAAAAATATTAATGCCACCTCCAAATGCAAACTAACATCATAGTGGAGACGAGGGACGTGACAGATTTTTTTAAAAATGATTACATGTTTTGGCCTCTTTCGTTTAAATATGTGTGTACTAATGTAGGATCTAATTACTTGTCCATACCTATATAAGCCACTGCCTGTTTTTATTTTATCATTATTGAAGATGGTCTCCAGGGAGGCCGAAGCATGTAATCATTTAAAATAAATGTGAATCAAAACTTAATATTTTTAATTTAATATTTTTTATTAAAAAAAAATTAATAATTATGATTATGCAGTTTCACAGTATTGTCAGTTGAATAATCTTTATGTTGTGATATTTGAAACATCCTAACTAACAAAAAAGCTCTTTAATTACATTATCGAACTATTTTTTAGTTTTTCAAATAAAAAATGAATTTAATTAAGAATCAACTACATGATATCAAGTCGTCGAGTGGGAACCATGCGGGCGCTCAGCGAGGGTCCGACATTTATGACAGTTACGAGTAAGGGGGGGGGGGAGGAATAAATAATTATAAATTTAATTATCATTAAAGCACGATATTCGCTGCACGAAAAACATTATTTTAGACGTTAATATTTTTATATGTATATAGCACCTTAAGTTTTTTCCCATACCCCTCCTTAGCTGTTGCAACATTCCACTTTGACCTAACTTCAGACACGAATTTTAAATTATTATTCGTTTCGTGAATCGTTAAAGAATTTTCCGATCTCGTACAAAGCTTACCGAAGGAGTTATTGCCAAGACGTAACGCGAACGACTGTCATCCGAGAATATGTAAGTACGATCCCCGGCTATATTTTTAAAGCAATTTTTATGTCTAAATTTTTCAAAAATATCTGTTAATACCTCTCATTGATATATGACCGATTTCTCACCCGTAAATATTTCAAATCGATGAATGTTGTGACATTAGCATGAGGTAGCTCTTTCTAACTGGTACCGAAAACCTCGATATACAATCTTTCATCTCGTATTTCTGATCGCTTGTCATACATTTATGTGTCACGGGTGTCTTAGTTCTAGACATGGCCACTCGAGCGCTGGGCGAGCGCCGCAGCGCCGGTAAGCCCATCACGTCAGTCGGTCCCCACCCTTTATCGAGACAAGGTTTAATTGTGACTGCGCGGCATGTCATACCGCGTGGTCGGAAGCTTGTAATGTTTTTAACGTAAATATAATCAATGTGCTTCTAAAAGAACGTCTTTGTCTGCTGACCTGCTCTTCATCCTGCCCTCACGCGACGTCTTAACGCCCTTTTTGAGAGAGAGGAGGATGTTAGTTGTTATAATAAATCACTCATTCACAGTTAGTCGCCTGAAAAACGTACGATGCATGAATTTCAGATTGCATACTACAAACTTTAACGGATCATCACTTCACATATCGTATTTAACTATCCTCAAAATTAACAAGCGTCATTTCAGATATCTCCAGCACCGACTAGCGTAGTTCTTTTGTATGTGCTTACACAAAAAATATCCGAAATATTTTGTTATTTCGTCTAAGTTTCGATGGAATTTTTTCAGCCGTTCGAATTTCTCTCTTAGACTAAATACTTCAAAGTAAAAATAACTGTGTTTTTATCGAAAAATTTAAAAATTCATTCACTTTTACTTACCAGCAAATAATGATTTCACCCTACTTACATTCCTGAGTTGTATAATGTTATTTTGTTTACACGCGTATTTACTATATAATAGCGTTATTTACATTTTGAGTACTTATTTTCCATTACGAATAATAAAAAGATACACAACGTAATAATATTTTTACTGTATAATGATATTCGATGTACAAATATATGCATATATACTGTAGCAAAAATGTTGCCATATAGAAACGTTGATTAAAAAAAAAATGCCTTCAATGTGTTGCCAGGTGTTGAAAAAAACATGTTGCCACGTAAACATTGTATACCTTTGTGTCGCGCAAATATCATTGAATGTATAAAAAAGTCGTAAAATCGTAAGCGTCAAAAAGGGTTAGTAAAATTCGATAAGACATCCGAAGAACTTAAACTACTTCTTGTGAAATTTAAAGGCATTTTTTATACTATAGACGATTTGAAAATTCAATAAACTTGATATTTTTAACAATAGTATTTTAATATACTAGGTTATTACATAGCACTACAATATATATTAGAAATAAACATATTTTAATAAAATCCGATTCAGATACTTGAAAAAACTACGAAAAAAATACTCTAACCTATTACCGCCCACCGTACACGCTTGTGTACACCTGTTCTAAGAATTATTTGATGTATATTTTCTGTAATTATTATGAAAGTAATTGCATATTTAGAAATAATTAATATTGTAACTTTGCAAAAAGAATGGGAACCAGAGAAGCAATCTTATCCCTGCGTATGATCTTGGAGAAGAGGATAAAAGTGGACCAAGATACATATATTGCCTTCGTGGACATTGAAAAAGCATTTGATAAAGTAGATTGGGAGAGGCTCTTCGATATTATGAAAGAAATTGGAGTCAAATACAAGGAACGAAGACTCATATTTTCACTTTACAAAGAAGAAGCTGCCATAATATCACTTGGAAATGTCCAAAAGGAAGCAAAAATACGCCAAGGGGTGAGACAAGGATGCTCTCTGTCGCCTGTACTCTTCAACGTATACATACAAAATGCAATTAATAACATCAGGGAAAAAATGGGCCATAGGGTTAAAATACATGGCCAAAAGATTGATATGATAAGGTTTGCTGACGACATTGCTCTGATTGCTGAAACTGAAGATGAACTCACTGAAGCGCTGACATCCATGGAAAACATATTTAATTCCAACTACAGTATGAAGATAAACAGCACAAAAACCAAAGTCATGAGAGTAAGCCGCAATGAGCAGCAGAAAATTAACACATCAATGCTAGGAGTACCCCTAAAAGATGCAAAAGAATTTGTAAAAGTAACCTTGGAAGTTCAATCACCTGGGATGGCAGAACAAAAAGAGAAGTCAACAGTCGAATACATCAAGCAAGGCTAGCTTTCAATAAAAAAGCCAAAATTCTTGAGTCAAAGAATATTTCTTTAGGGCTCCGCAAGCAACTTGCCAAAACACTTGTTTGGAGCATCTTAATGTACGGCTGTGAGACATGGTGCTTATCTGAAAGTGATAAAAAAGACTAGAGGCCTTTGAGATGTGGTCGTACAGAAGAATTCTCGGAATTTCCTGGAGAAACCACGTCACGAGCAATGAGGTTCTCAGAATAATCAAGGAAGATAGGCAAATTATAAGAACCATCTCAGAGAGGCGAGCCCGATGGATTGGTCACATCATGCGCCACGATGGTCTCCTTCACGATATTGTGGAGGGGATGGTTGAGGGTAGAAACTGTAGAGGGCGCCCTAGACGGGAGTATTTGCAGCAAGTATTCGAGGACATGAATTGTAGCGCTTATGCTGAGCTGAAAAGGGTTGCGGAGGACAGAGAGGAATAGAGATCGAGATGCAAGATTCTGTTGCTGCAAACCAATCCACCGGATTGATACTACGAAGAAGAACTTTGTAAAGGGTCCGCCAAATAACTTTTTTTTTAAAACAGGGCGCAAAACATCTAGTGTTTAGCTTCTGCTGTGTGGCACGTAGCGCCGTCCTGTTGAAACCAAATGTTGCCAATATCCTCCTCTTCAATTTTTGTTCAACATGGCCGCGCCGCATGGAAACACCATTGATGGCGCTTCACGCACACTTTCTGCCACAGCAGCAATATTCTCGGGTGTACGCACTGTTTTTGGCTTTTCATGCTTTGGTTTATCGATGAGGATGCCAGTTTTTTTCATTTTTTTCACAAGATAACGAACATACGGAGCTGACGGTGATTATCTTCTTCCAAAATCTGTACGCAATTTTCGCATACATTCTGCAAGATTACCATGATTTTCAAAGTAATGTCGCAATATTTCCCAGCGTTGTTCAAGCGTATACACAACCATATTCGTTTAGCGGAAAGATAAACTAATTATCTGTCAAATCAGACATGAGCTAAGTGTTACCATTCACGAAATAAACACTAGTTGAAAAAAAAAGTTAGATGGCGGACCCTATATTATCATTATGAATATATAGACCCCGCTATAACGTGACGCACTATTTAGAATGAAAATATTTTTTAACCACAGTGTGCTGGGTTATATTTTATTTTCTGTATAAAAGCGTATACATTGGGCATCTGACAGGAAAAATTGTTGAAAATTGTCTCTATAACCTTAGTTCTAACTATGACTCATGTATATATTAACCCACAATTGTCATTATACCCAAATGACAAAAAATTCTTAACGATGATGTTTTGAACTCGATAACAGAAAAAAGTGTAGGTTCAGAGGACAAAAAAAACGACAAAAGAGTTATAGTAATATTGATGTTAACCTAGGTAGCTGGTGACTGTCCTTGCGAGCCTTCCACGACAACAATATGTGGGAGAGTGACCTAATTTAGGACAGTATCACCTTTATTCCGCTCCATGTATTACATAGTTGCGAGTAAGCCCCTGTATTTTCGAAGTTTTGCATATTTTTGAAAAAAAACTTTTGAAATACGTTTATATGCTTATGTCTTGTAATAAATAAGTTTAAAAAATATTTGCCACTTGTAGTTTCCGTTTGGGCGTTAATGGGTTAATATTAATATCCATACAGTGATGAAAAGCTTTCCATATTAGTACGAGTACTTAACAGCATGAATTTTGCTTCAAAGTAATTAAAAAGCTTATAAAAACCTTTTACAAACTAATGAAAATACGTTGCACAGTTTTCAGTGGCGCAACAATTATGAAAAGCGCAATAGGGTTGAATTTTATTTTCAGCCTCGGTATAATAAAAAAAATACATTTCCGGTGTCTTTGAAAGTTACTCAAGTCAAGTTTCATGAAAGCTTCTTACCTTTTTTTCACGACGGCGACGATCACCGTGAACTGCGTGCACTTCAGGTTGCGCAGGGCTCTGAAAAAAATTAAAAATATTATCAAACCAGACAAATAAATTGACCGCCGCGAACACTAATTTATTCATTAAAAAAATAAATAAAATAAATAACCAGTGTACACGAAGATGAAGCTTTAAGGGCACGTAATTACTTTAGCAAGAGTGCCGCGTAGAAAATGCTTTACAAAGCTTTTATCTCTCGTTTCAGTTATATGTATAAAAACGATGATGTAATTGTATCATTGCATATCTCCTGATCACACTTTGTTTGATTTAAGACGTCATAAAGTATTCAGCAAACTCACTGAATACATAACTGAAAATCGTTAAATTGTGTAATTCTGATGCCTTTCATGATTTTTTCTACAACAATGTCCACTCTACAATTCATGAATTCTAAATTTTGCGTTCTTATTTTTATAGTAATAAGATTAAAAGCTAAAAAAAAAACAGTTTTCCGATACCATATATTGTAATAAGTAACAATTACTTCATTCTTATCATGAAACTTAATCATGATTTAACCACGCAACGCACGCTTCCTCAATCTGTAACCAACTGATATTAAAACCAAATATTATATAATTTCGGCAACTATTTTTTTCGGCAGTATTTAATTCAATTAATGGGCTGTAATTATTTAGCAAACGGTCGGTAATAAATACCTAAAAAAGTGAGTGAAAAGCAATCATTTGGCAGATGAAAAATATCAATCGGCAGTACAAAAATAATAAATTTGCAGAAAATAATTAATGAAAGGTAATTAATAACAGGTTAGGTTAGGTTTCCATATTATGGGTTAATTATTCATTCACTTTACATGTTTTTTCCAATATTGAATATATAACTACTATTTTAATTGTATATCTGACCACATTCATACTGACACAGTGGATACTACCAATTTATTTAGTCTACTGCCGATTAATATTTTTACTGCCAATTGACTTAACTTACTGCGAAAACCTTGAATTAGTTACTGAACAAAAAAATAGAGACCTTTAATTTCCCTCGATAGTAGGGAATTTACAAATTGGAATGAAATATGTAATTTTAGAAAATTAAATGAAAAACAATAATATTAATAATGTTTATGATGTATTCAGTTCTTTGTATAGACAAAAATAATCATTTTTATTTGCAAAGAGTTTTAATTTGTTAATTACTAAAACAATATACTCTTATAATTATGCAGTTTTATCAATAATCGTCACGGCAGACAAACCACTCAATGTTATTAAATTAAACACAAAAATATTATTTTTGTTTGCATATTTGCCTTTGTGGCTTTACTTACTTATTTGCTTTTACTTTCATTAAAATTAAAACACATAAGATGACGCATTTAAATAAATGAAATATAACGTGAATTAACGTTTGTCATGATATTGTGGCTTCATGATATAGCTTAGCCGTGTGTGGCGAACTTCCTTCAACCAATATTTCGACCGTTATTGCAGGGGTCTTCTTCAGGATTGAGGATTTATTTAGTTATGAGTTGGTTTATTCAGATTATCTTTTTACGAGCGTTGTTGATTTAAGATCAATAACGCTCGCAAAAAATAATCTGAATAAACCAAGTCACAAGTAAATAAATCATCAATCCCGAAGAAGAACCTTGCAATGGGGTCTAAATATTGGTTGAAGGAAGTTCGCTTAGTTAGTAACTGATAATTTTTGATGAAACAACATTGTCATAAATAAAATTGCGAGTTAACTTACGAGAAACGATCCCTGATGTCATCAAAACCTCTATTGACAAGATTTTGACGGAGCATCTAGGGTGTGCTGTGGTTTGCGCGAGGTGGGTGCCAAGAATGTTGACCTTACTATAAATTTGGATGGGGTATTGTCAAACATCCACTCTACAGCCTGGACTTAGCCCCAAGTGGCTACCATATTTTCCCTGACATGAAGAAACACCTGGGTGGAACGCATTTCGGCGATAGAGAAGAGCTGGAAGAAGCGGTTCTCAGGTATCGTTTTGACTCGGTCATTCAAAAGCTCGTATACCGCATGAAAAAATGCATTGATCTCAGTGGCGACTTTGTAGAAAAATAGGTAAAAGCATAAACTTTCCAAAAATGTACGCTTTCATGGAATTAAATATGTTTTACACTGTGAAAAATCACTGGGAAATTTATTTTACGGAAAACCCTCATAAATATACGATATATAGAGTTATTTCACTTATTTTTTTAAAATATTAAACAATCTTTTCATTAACTAATTGAATAATTTAAAAACGTTTTGTTATCTTGCATTTTTACAATGCTTTGTGTTTTTAAAGCTTCTTACAAGTGACATTAACATAATGGAATGGTCGTAACATTTTCCGATAGCCACAAAATCCAAAAAAACCACAGCGATGTAAAATATTAATAATAATACTAATAATTCAATTAATCCCGCAAGGAAAATCGCCGAAAATCCGTCCTTGGAGAGTTTCGAAAAGATTCCTTTTCAATTTAAAAAAGGCAGTCTTTTCTCTTTTAATGAAATGTATATTTTTTAAATTAAGAAAGGCTTTGGACGATTTTAGGCGCGGATAGGGATGGGCAAACACGATTATTTTACCGATACTTCGCGAGTAGGTTTATATCAGTGTATGGCAACCTACGTCACACGAGCCAACACGTAAATTTCGTAAGCATATCTTGCAAATGATATTTAAATTACAATGGATACCTACTTGAGAACAAAAATAATTATATATTATATAATCAAGCTAATCATTAGATCTTTGGAAATATTCTATGGTTAAAAAACTTATAAATACCTATGATATTCCTTGTATATACCAGATATTAAAGCTGTCTTGGAATAATCATAGGCAATGGAAACTGAGAGAACTGAGTAACAACAATTTGTAGTGATCATATGCTCCAGATATGAAACGGATCTTCTTCTTCGTAGTATCAATCCGGTGGATTGGTTTGCAGCAACAGAATCTTGCATCTCGATCTCCATTCCTCTCGGTCCTCCGCAACCCTTTTCAGCTCAGCATAAGCGCTACAATTCATGTCCTCGAATACTTACTGCAAATACTCCCATCTAGGGCGCCCTCTACAGTTTCTACCCTCAACCATCCCCTCCACAATATCGTGAAGAAGACCATCGTGGCGCATGATGTGACCAATCCATCGGGATCGCCTCTCTGAGATTGTTCATTGAGATGGTTCTTATTAGGTGCCTATCTTCCTTGATTATCCTGAGAGCCTCATTGTTCGTGACGTGGTCTTTCCAGGAAATTCCGAGAATTCTTCTGTACGACCACATCTCAAAGGCATCTAGTCTTTTTTTATCACTTTCAGATAAGCACCATGTCTCACAGCCGTACAGTAAGATGTTCCAAACAAATGAAACGGATATAGGAAAAGAAATGACGAGGTTACAAGGTGATGAAATGTCGCAGTGCTCAGCGTCGAGCGTTATGAACAGGTCAGTCATCATACCTGCGATTCGAATAATGTCTATAAATTCATTATTCAACTGTTTTACAAGACAGTAGTAGCTAATTATGATTTATATGTACCTAGCTTTGTATTTAAATAAAAGGATTCAGGAGCAGGTCGCAAAGCAAAGAGCTTGCTTAGAAGCATAATTCGCGTTTATTTCCAACATAAGGTTTCCCCGCCCGACCGTAATATGTTGTATCGTGGGCCTCGGTTGGACGGGGACTGCGAACACGGGCTGACAGACTGGCAAAATAACAGTCAGCGCAACTTGACAGTTGAACCAACATGATTTAAAGCAACTGCCAAAACAAATAAAATGGCGTGTGTAAGCGCCGTGTATTTTTATATTAAATTAAGACTAACATTATTAGATGTGCATGTCAGGCGAACGTATAAAAATAAGAGACAAAATATCAATAATATTATTATAATAATGTCTCCTTGAGACAATATCAAGAAGGTAAAATTATCCATCAGTAACACAGGTAAATGATTGGTTATAAAGTCTGAGTCGGAACTATAAGTAGTTGTTTCTCATCCATTCAGTCTATAGTTTGGTTCGAGACCCGAGTGGTACTTACTAAAATAAATAGACTGTCGGAAAGTAATAATATTAAGCTTGTGAATAAATGAAGACTGATAGAATAATAATAAAAATATACATACTTTGAATATATACTATAGCGACATCTATCGTACGATGATGATAACAATGATATAAATACTAGTTTCACCGCAAGTCAGTCTGGGCATAGCAATAGCGCAGTTCGCTGAGCGGTATGAATACCTGGGCATATTGGTTTCCAAGGTCCGCGGTTCGCATCCCGCTTCTGCCGTTGTTTTTGTGTTTGGATTGACGCGTTGAAAATAGAATTTTATGTATAGTATATGTATATTTAAGTAATAAGACAAAATATCGTTTATCGAGGCTTTTCGGCATCAGCCTAAAAGAGCTATATCAAGCTGATATCAATATTTTTAGGTATTAAAGTTTTTTTTTCAAATGTCACAATCGATGTATAAGGTTTGTCAACCGCTGGTGTACAATGACTACCCAACTTGTAACATCGAAGAGGTATTAAATTAATAATTCTCTGTAACGGTATGCGATGGTGTTTATTTCCACCCTCGAAGCCGAACCTTCTAGAAGCGGATTAGAGGGAACTTTTTAAATCCCTCGTACTTAGGCCTCCGTCGTACAATCTGTAATGCTCAACGGTCAGCGTTGTATGGCGGACTTTTAAGTATACAGCCTCTTTGCGAAGAAATTTGATGGGAATTTTTTTATTAAAGATTAGACAGTCCTACTAAAACAGTGAATTATAAATTACGTAATATAATTACTTGTGACTGCTTACTTCTTCATTTTGTTTATATATTTTTTTATGTAAACACATACAAGAGAATACCGATCGCTTCGTGAAACCCTCCCTGTCCCGTCCTGTTTTTAGAGACCCAGATGGGTACCCGTTACTGGGCGCATGAAAAAAGCTACTTTTTAGAGAGTGGCTGAAGTTAGATGTCAAATAGACCGCAGTCTAAGGCTGAGAAGTTAGTATATATAATTTCATTATTCAGAGTATGTATATACTACAGCGAGTCTTGAATTGCCTTCTTTTGTAACATGTTCAAACCACGAAATACGTATGAATGGATAAAGAAATGGTAAGGTAGTGATGCTGAAGTCTCAACGGTTCATTCGACTGACATTCACACATTCCTTTATCTTTACGGTAATTAACTAATAAAAGGCATTGTTTACGAGACGACTTTTGCATTGGTTTGAATCAACACGTGGTTTTAACAGTCTCTACTGTAAGACTGGCCAAGCTCAACTGACGTCTTGATGCGCGCCAAAATTCCACCATGGCAGGTCATACCATGTCATCTCAACGAAGGGTTACCAACCGATAATTTTTTCACCACTTAATCAATAGGCTTTGACTGGCATTTTACAGCATCAAATTCACACCAACCAGGGATATGTGCGATGATGTATGCAGCTTGGAAAAAGAAAACATATTTTTTAGAGAATTTAGTTTTTGATCATCGTGACAATGCTATGTACAATATATTGATGATATTCCTCGTGTTTCTCTATTGTAAAATTTTCAATGCAGCATCTTCTCCGACCGCAAAAACCTACCGCAGTATCGGATATATTCAAATTATATATCCGATATTAAAAACGTAAAGAGAAGAGATAATACGGTGCTGGCAGAGGGAAGGCTTTTGTTCGTCCTGAAAAGCCTACTACATGTTCCGAGCGAAAATTGTAATTCGACAGCCAAAAGCAGGGGTTCGCAATAAACTCTCATACACGAAATATATGCATAAAATCTTTACCGAAACGTTTTGATACTACTACAAAAATTCTCATTTGTAAAAATAATTATTTATATTTTATTATATACCTTAGCTTTTTGACCAAACGCGTTTGGTACTTTGAAAAAAAAAACCTGTTTTAATGGTCGAAAATCATTCGCTTGTTGATTTTATTCGCTTTAATTACGCCAACAGTTCATAGAATCATACTCTAGTTCATAATTTGTCAAGTCGAAAGGAACGACAATCTTTTCTTTTAGTGATTTTAAATTTATTTATATTTAAATACATTAATATGATAAGAAATCCAACTCTTAATTACTTTGAATGACATTGTCACATTTAGTCCTGAGCAACGCCACCTACGAGTACAATGCACTGGTTATGATATTTAAAAAAAAATGATTATGTGCAGTGATCTAAATAAATGATGTATTAATATCGCTTTTACAATATATTTTAAGCATTTTTTTTAACCTGAAAACATATTGAATATACGAGGTTGTAAAAAACGTATTCAAAGGCTATCCGTTCCATCGCTGCATGACAGAATGCAGCCTGCTCATATATCCTGCCTCGAATTTTCGTTTTTTTTTTTTAAATAAAAGTAATAGTGAAGGGATATTTATTTTATTAGAGATATAAAATAAATATGCTGAACTGTATGAACAAAAGATAAAACTTTCAGCAACGACGCTAAAAATAACGGATTCAACCCCTTTAACCTTCAAGATACGAGTAAAATATGGCTATTTTTGAACTCTAAAATACCCAAAAATATCTACACCACCAAACAGTGTTACGCTTAAACACTCATTTAACCTTTAGTAATGTATTAACCCTCAATAACGTATTCATCAAATTGGCGGTACACGCGAGTTAATCCGTGAACACCTCTAAGTTCGTTCTAAGAACGTAGATTTTTTAAGAACTAGGCCTTAGTTCAGCGACGTTAGCAGATAAAACAAAATGCTTTACTATTACACTAAACTCAATAAAATATAGCATAATATCTGAGTATTAAACTTTTTATATATTTTTGTTTTAATTTCAAACGTTGTACATTATTGCCTCAAATAACTCATAGCCTAGAACCTCAATTTTATTGATTGTTTTATATAAACGCATTCGTCTCTTTTGGTCGATACTACTTCCTTGCAGCATCAACTGTAGTTCCTTCCTACAGCCTTTGTAGAATTAAATTTTGTATTTTAAATTAAGCCGGTCCATACGCATAGTGACCCTTTGTGTCCACGTGAGCTGTTTTATTTAATTTTGGTTCATTAACTGGGACAAAATAAACAAACGAAAATTCAGCTTCATAGATCGTTGAGAATGCAGCTTAAAATCGTATGCTACTTCCGAAAATTAATCCGCTGTAAAACTGTCAGGCTTTCATTTATATCCTCGTCTTGCATACTCCGGTCCGAAGTCTGTTAAGGGACCTCAATATATTCCACCCCTGGTCCTGTCCAGGGGCTAGGTCCTCTTTCAGGACAATCCAAGTATTCCCCTCAGTTGCGCTACTGCACATGTTCAGCCTTAGGGTGGCCTCAGGTATCATCAGTTCCATTGTCGACTGTACGAAACTTCTTCTTGATTTGAGCCGTGTGGTTATCTTTTGATACCCAAATATAGGGTGGAGTGTGTCGTAGGTTGCTTTGGAGAGATCCTTCTTGGATGTGACTTCTCGCCGTAAGTAATAAATATAAGTAATAAATATGATATTTTTTCAGCATTATGTGACGGTGTTTTTCCTTTATAAGTTGTATATTGTAAAAAAAGTAATAATTTTTGAAACCACTGTACCTTGCGGGTATATTTCACATCAATTGTGCTTCATTTTTCACAATTCAGTACAGAACGCCACGACTGCCGCGCGAATATTAGTCAGGACTTAGTGCGCAGGGACGCCTGGCCTTAAAAAACGACTGCTTCGTCCGCTCGTATGGAAATATTTAGGAAGTTGGTATTTCCAACAATTATTAAAAAAACATCATGATCGAGTATTAATAGTATGAGCATTTAATACACGTTAAAGTGCATTACTTTTTCATTCAAAAAGTACTAGTACTAATCTAAGCGCTTGCGTTTTCAGAATTTTCAAGATGGTGAGAAGTCAATGGATCAATATTTGTATATTTCTAATAAACTCCGCGCTTAAGCAAAAAAAACTTCTTCCTCCACATTCTCTCGCTGGTTTTTTTATTTTTATTTGAACACATACAGGAGAATACCGACAGATGGTTATAGTAATTCTGAAGTCTCATCTGTGGAATTATATGACGCTTAACATAGTGCGTGTAGCTAAGCACTGCATCTGGAGTGTTGATCCGCCAACGTCATAGAATACAGCCCGAGTTTGAATTGGAGTTTGAAATTAAATGATCCGGAATGAAACTTGAGTATGTAGTTGGCACGGAGATATAAATCAATAACGCTCGTTTAAAAAAAGATAATCTGAATAAACCAACTCAAAACTAAATAAATCTTCAATCCTGAAGAAGACCCCTGCAATGGTGGTCGAACTATTGGTTTAAAGGAAGTTTGCCATACACGGCTTAAATCCGAAAGCCAAAATATCAATATATGTCTGCATTGGCTGTTGTTGAGATTCCAGGATGTGCATCCATTCAGAATAATGGGCAGAAAATAACGAATATTGTGTAGGTAATATATTATTTAATAATAATATAAATAACACCCAGTGAAAACATGTTTATTCATGTTTGAAGGACACATTGAATGAAATAATATATAAGACGGGCGAAAAAATAAAATTGCGCACAAAAGATGTTACGAAATGTATTCCTGAAATTCAGAATATGAAAAAGTACCTGTAAGAGTCTACATTTGAACATATCAATTCTGTAACCAAGTTGAACGCAATTTGCCAAGAATTACTTTGTCGCCAATGATTCAGATTTATTTTAAGATGAAAAGTATATTGTGTAAAATAATAAAATATTTAATATTGATGTATATAAATTGTAAAATTAACTTAATTTAAAAATTTAGAAACTCCACCCAATGTAAATTTTGCAAAATATACAATATATACTTTATTCTAACTCTTTTGTTTCGGCTCGGTAGAATACAAATTATACTGTCATACGGCATGAATTTTTCAAAACATTTTTTTGCTTAAAACTAGTATTTGAAGTATAAATGTACTTATCTGACCTATTTTCATATATCACATTGGTTCTTCTACCCTTTAGCTATCAGATGATGCATAAAAAACTATTATATTTAACAAACGTTCATTATGTAACTCCATACATGTGGTGGCATTGACACATGTGGTTTACAGAAAAATCGCTCTTGTGACAAAACCTAACGATATTTATATACATGCTTTACAGATTGCTTTAAGGAATACATGTAGGTTGATAAAGGGAATGACTTCACTTTCAATTTCCTACCGTAGATGTCACAATGAGTACTGAAAGTAGCAAAACGATATATCACGTCAACTGATGTCAACGGGGAATATTTGATGGCATATGCCGTCAACCGATGCGAAAGAGTTAATAGGAGTAGAAGGGTTTTACTTTTTGAAAAACGACGAGGTAAGGGAGCTGTAGAGCCTTCTATTCTACAGTTGGTCGAAAAACAAGGTGGACCTGGCCAATAAATCTTCTTAAAATGCTGCAACTGAGTATCAAATACTCGTATATCTGACATTTATTCAAGCCCCGAGGCTCTCATACTTTAGACAGGACATCTCTAATGTACATGCAATAATGTAATCGGCGAAGCATCGACTTGGATCGCGGAGAAGATCACGGCAGTTGATAAAACTTTAATTAATGTCGACCATAGGAAGAGATCGTATACAAAATAAAACAAAGAACAATGCATTTCTTTTTGCCAAAGATAGTATTAAAATGTGAACGTAAACACGTAAATAAACGACGTAGATAACTGAAATTTGTACAAAATAAACGTAAATATTATATTTTGGTATTTTATATATTGCGACGGCATTTTACTATAATAATTGCTATAAATAAAGATGGAATTTTCGTAATCTTGAGAGAAAAAAAAGGGGGAGAGAAGCAAGGGTCCAATCAGAGACCTCATCAGTATTTTTTTAAATGCCACCCCAATTAAAAAAATATATAAAGTTATTTCTCTGTTTCCGTCTTTTCGTCTTGTTTCAGCGGTGACAAGCCAGGTGCAAAAATTATTGGACAACTGACACTCCCGTCGACTGTAAATGCTAATTAAATGTAATTGTTTGGGCTTCAATTTTTTTTGCCATGTTTCTTTATTATTTAAATGAATTAATATATAAAAACGAATACGACACTTTAACCCTTCATTAACAAGTTATATGACGGTAGATGATATCAAGGGTCAGGCAGGGAAGATATGGATGAAAAATAAACGAAAAAATTGGTAAAATGGTGGAGTCATGAGGTCGCCTATGTTGTACGGTACATAAAAAAGAGCTGATGATGATAATGATACATTAAATAAACATAATATAATCGTATATTTTTATATTCGTAAATGTTTTTGGTTGCCGCATTCGCGTTATTGTCTTTACTGAATGCGTAAAGTAAACAATGACGTAAATGCACTTTATCTACAGACATTTTGAAAAAATACAAGGGCTCTTCACTGTACTCTGGCCAGGCCAAAACGGAATAGAAAGTAGAGGAGAAGTATCCTTTATACAATGGGAATCATTTAAAAGAAGACACTATTCATTATTTCAGGTTTTTTTTTTTACCTGGGATCATAAAAAACGGTCATAACTTTTACATCAACCCAATATGTTAATAATAAAAAAATCTATTTGTTAGTTAAGAATCTAACATTCTAAGCTATACCTGTAAAATCATAATGGATTGAATAGTTATATAGATATCGTATATATACTCGATCAAAACAAAGTATTACCCCAATTATTTTATTCGACTGGGAATCCTGGCATATAACAAAATGGCAATAATGTAATGAATTTCAAAAATAGGTACTTTGTGAGGAATGACGTCGTAAATGAGCGAACACGGTAGCCTTCCAACCGACTGTACATCAAGATACGAAGATAGAACTGGATTTGACACCATTTATTCTTACTTAACATAAGAATAGTAACTCTATTAATACGGCTCGGTCTGAATACAAATTATACTGTCAATTATAAAACTAGTATTTGAAGCATAAATGTACTTATCTGGTCTATTTTCATATATTACATTGGCTCTTGTATCTTTTAGCTATCAGATGATGCATTAAATACTATTCTAAGAAAGTAGCAAAACGATATATCACGGCTACCGATGTCAACGGTAGGGGAATCTTAGACGGCATATATCGGCTACGATGCGAAAGGGTTAAATAATAATACATACAACATGAAAATGATGAAATTTTTTAAATAGTCTTAAAATACCGAATAAAACAATTGATAAGTATTCAGGCTCTATATTACATTACGGAAGTTGAAAAAATAGCATGTTATAAAATTAACATCCATGACTTGTGTTGACGATGAAAGTGCTTTACTTTTTATGATTTAATTTACTATAGAATATCTCCACGCTGCACACAATTTCGATTTTTAATTTCATACATCCTGTGAAATGCGGATGAACTGTTTTTCCTCTTAAGGTTCACACACAAAGGGAAGAAGAGCTCCCCAAGAAGTCCCCAAGGGCCTTCTCCACCACATCAGGGGGACGTTCTACTTTTGACGATGAGGACATGAGACTCACCACTTCAATGGTCGACTTGAACTCTTTCTTAGATCCCTTCATTACCGCTCCTCATTTTTATGTAAACGCGTACAGGAGAATCGCATAGATGAAAAGTGTTTTAAATATAATAAAGACATACTTATTAAAAAAAAAAAAAAAATCGTATCACGTTAAGCACCCTTTATTCACATGCTGGATGCCGTGGTTTCACTTTAAATGAGATTTTTTCAGTTCTCCATATGTATTTTTTTTAAATAATTCCAAATTTTTATTTTAAGTAATCATAGGTTTTAGTTGTAATACTGCCAGAAGGTGATGGAAAATTAACACATCTGTGGATTTATATGACACTTGTCATCATGAAATTGTCTTAATCCTGAGTGGAATGATGATCTGTCTACGTCACAACGCGGATCATAAAATGATGGAAATGTGATCAGTAATACACATAATTTTGTCAACAATATATACGAGTAGCTTCATTAATTGATAAAAATTATATTCATTTAAGCTTTTATCGGGGATTGAGCTGGTGACTTATCAAATGGCATGGGAATGTTTTTACATACCTACCCCTTGGTCCCTCTGGGAGCTTTCACATTGACTAGAAAGCTTGTTGTCATGAAAAAAGAAAGCATGCGATCGTTTTCCGCGTGGAAGACGAATGCGGTCGATGAACTCTGCAAATAATGCAACCTGATACATTTTTTGCTTACACATGATCGAAAAAAAATAAAAAACATTGAAAACGATATTTTACTTTGTTTTGGGAAGCGTTTTCTTGTTGTGGTTAAGTTGTAATTATTAAACGTGCTCAATATTAAAACGAGGCAAAATAACAATATTTATCCATTTAATATTTCAAATGGATCTCACCGTAATTGCGAAAAAAATGCTATCAAGGGCAATGCAGTTGTACAATTGGTTTTGATAATATGTTTTTTTTATGTAAAAACATACAGAAGAATACCGACAGATGGTAACTGTAATTTTGAAGTCTCATCTGCGGAATTCTGTGACGCTTACCATAGTGCATATGGCTAAGCGCTGCATGTGGAGAGTTGATCTGCCAACGTCGTAGACTACAGCCCGAGATTAACGCATCATCCTTATTATTACAGGAATTCACTATGAACGGGTGGTCTTCACGGGAAGACTTTCGTCTGCCACAAATTTTAATTAATAGGCTATGACTGGCATTTTATTTTAAATCTCCGTCGGGGTTCAAACCCACGACCTTTGACTTAGAAAGCAAACGCTTTTACTATTGAGCTATACCCGCCGGCTTGCGAAGAGTATTAAGAAAATGATGGTTTTACTTTGTAAGAAATGACGAGGTGAGGACACTGAAGTTTTCCATCCTATAGTTGATTATAAGACGCAGGTGAACCTGTATGTGCCATGTTTTCCGACATAAACCATATCAGTCTTATCTTCATAGGATGTACTCGAGAGGAAAAGTTGACATGGGACGAGGCGATGACCATGACAGCTAATATATTGACATCAGCACGATGTAGCCCTTGCCGACTGGTACCGAAAACCTCGATATACAATCTTTCGTCTCTTTCTGTTCGCTTACAGCAAAAAAAGACTTTCTTTTAGAAGCACATTTATTATATTTACTTAAAACTTTACAAGCTTCCGGCTAAGCGGGATGACATGCCGCTGTGGCCGTAATGCGTCCGTCCGGCCGGTAATGATTGGTAAAATTTATTCAAAGGTCTACCGGGACCAGAACAGGCACAGGGATTTTCCTTCCTCGTCAATTTTCTTGCTAGAACGTCGAAATTAAATCAATCCCGACAAGTCATCGCATCCGGTAGAGTTAGGGGAACCACACTTCGTGGATAAAAAAAGCGGGAACACATTTGTATCACATTCTTTTCCAATTTGAAGCATATGACTTTACCACAAAATTTGACACGTAGAAATTGTTCGATATTCAACTCAAGTACTCGTAAGTAAATGAAGGATGTTAAGCGTAGCTCAAAAGATACCTTGTAAAATACTTTATATAATTACAAATAAGAAGTTTAAAAAAAATATGTCCTATTTCGTATATTTCATCGTTGAAGAAGCAACAATTAAACGATCATTACATCGCTTTAGACAAAGTTTAGCGAAATTTCGTTATCGTTCCATATTATTTCCTTTCATACAGTATATGGTTGTCACAAATTGCCACTATAAAGTTATAACAGCCAACATAGTCACACACAAGATCTTATCTTTAAGTGGTGTGGTAAGCGAATGTAAAAAAAAATAAAAAAAAAATTGGAATGTATGAAATACTATGTAAAAAATGTATCTTATTATATGTGATTAAATAAAAAAAAAAAAAAATATATATATATACCTCCTATAATGTGAATTCTTCCTCCCATAACTACACCGAAAACATTTTATGTATAATTCCCAAAAGTCTACCATCAAGATAAGAAACTGAGGGTCCAAAGAAAAGGTAGCTACTTATGCTTTTCTATCTTACCTGACTAGGAAAAATCCGTTACTTATATAAAAAAGAGTGCTCCGTATGCAATTCTTTGCTTAATGTTTCTGAAGGATTAATATATTAAATATAGCGAAAGGGCTAATAAATGTTACTAATTCCATCATCGGTCAAATATATCACCTTATCCCAGTTTTGTCAGTAGTGCAACATCCACTCATTTTGTGCAAAAAAATTAAGGTTGAAGATGTTGAAATTGAATTATAGTAGCGTGAAAGATGATGTATCTCTATCTTAACCCTTTCGCATCGGCATATGCCATCATAATATTCCCTGACCATTGACATTGGTTGAAGTGATATATCGTTTTGCTACTTTCTTAGAATAGTTTTTTATGCATCATCTGATAGCTAAAGGATACAAGAACCAATTTGATTTATAAAAATAGACCAGATAAAAACATTTATGCTTCAAATGATAGTGTTTGAACTGACTATATAATTTGTATTCAAACCGAGCCGTAATGAAAGGGTTAAAAAGTCTTGTGCCGTGTAGAACAATTCTACGAGTACCATTGATAGTACATTTGTTTTATTAGCAAAGTAAATCGATCAAGTATAAATGCATACATCTGTATTTTTTTTTGCCAAGAAGTAAAATTAGGCTAGAAAAACATTGAGCAATTTCGCTTCAAAAGTAAGCAACTTTCTGGTACGATACGGTATTATTAAATTAATACAGTAAGGGATAATAAAGCGGTCGCTCCCTATCGGGAGCCTCCGAGTGCTTTGATTGGCGCTGAAATATCCAAACTCTGAAAATAATATTTTCCTTCGCCCTCCATTAAGTGAGTTACAACCCCACCCTTATGTTTTCAGGCCCTGAAATCTCATCAGCGCAGCAAAATGGACGTTCGAATTTTCAAAAGTTGAAGTTTTTTCCGCTCTGAATTTCAATCGTGTTTCGGACTTCTATTACGATTTCTATTATTATCGATTTGATTTAAAATTGTTAGTTCATTAAAATTCATTAATTAAAATTTCATTCATTAAAACAAAAATTAACAAATGAAATATATTTAGTTTTATTTTACACTCCTTACATTTCCCCCCTCCTCACCATCAATGGAGCCTCCCGAATACAAATTTTATCATTTATTACTTACACTTTGTTTAAAATAAGTTGTTTAGTAAATTTTTGCATTGAAGTGTATTTTTAGATTAATTTTTTTTCAAAGCATATATAGTGTTAAAAAAAACACTTTGCATAAAATAATATGGTATTAATTGTATATTCATGTAATTTTTATGTTTATTAGCTTTTGAGTAAAAAGACACAAAAAAAATCTCTAAACTTTATATAAATTAAATATATGTATCTTATGTAAGCTATGTATGATGAATAAATAAAAAAATAAAAATATTTTTTCAAAATTACAAAGTTTCTACGCCACTGCAATATTCCATCCTCTATTCCCGGATGCCCGCCCCTTATTCCTGATTCCCTGTTCCTGTAATGAGGAGCATTGTGCTCCCTCTGCTCCGAGTCCTTCCGCACCCATTCCGTCTATGCGAGCCAAAATAATAATATCGGCCAGACCGCGAAACTAATATACTATTCACTTTTATATTCCCTATTATTTTTTACATGCCCATACACTGCTTTAGCCAGTGGCGTATCTCACAGTTGAACTTAAATATTTTTACAATGCCCGTGTCGGATAAACAAAAAGTTATTTCCATTCAGTTTATAGTGATATCTATAAACTATTATACATCTATATAAATCTATTATTAAGATTCGATCAACCAATTCATATTCCCAAGCATTTTTTCAATGACAATCTATTTATTTAGTGTTCCCTGTAGGTCCTGTCTCATCCTCTCTTTAAAAAAGTAGTTATTCAATCACGTGGTGGCAGGAGCCGATTAACAACACAAAGACTTTTTCTGGAGCACATATATATTTCGATCACTTTACAAACTTATTGCCCGGACCTAGTCACAGCATCCAACAGGCCGGGCCATCAACAATACGACCTTTTTCACGGTCGGCACACAACTAACTGCCGTGCGGCGCCGTGGTCGGTCACACAGCGTCGCCACTGGCGATCTATGTAACTAGTCGTCCTAACGACATTACAAAATGACCACACATACATGTACGACAAGCGAACAGAAATAAGAGACGAACGATTCTATAACGAGGTTTTCAGTACCAGTCAGCAAGGGCTATATCATGCTGATGTCAAATACTATTCTGAGATTAAAATATAACCAACTACTCCCTAGATTTTGTAGCGCATCTGACATGTTTGTGGAGGGCGGAGTCCATTAATTTCCAGCATTATTGCGACACCGTGTTGCCGGCTTCTGGAGCAGGATAAGGAGGTCTAACAACATCATCATCCTGGCTGCTTCTGAATGGCTCAACTCCTCCCTGAGCCATCGATGGATGGAGATGGTGCACCAACCACCATGAAATACTATTTTATTTTATTTTAATTTTTATTTTATCTTCACTAAATTAAAACTTTGTTCAATGCTATGTATTTAAAAATATGGCAGATTGGGTATTGCACAACCCACCCAATCCTGCTGGAATAAAAACTTTATTATTATTATTATTATAACATATATTATGCATATAATACCGACTCGCTGATTTTGATTATATAGCTTACACGAAAGAATTTTTCGTTATGATTCACTTGAATACAAAAAATCTTCTTGCGATAGTCTATTGGAATTCATAGAATTCGACACAAACAAGCCGGTAAATTATGATAACTTCATAAAAAAACTGTTTTTTATGAGACACGTGCGAACAATCACTCCAAGTCTAAGACCATATCAATGAGCAATATAAATTTATATATCTTGTATTGGAGAAAATTTAAATATAATAAAAATAACACTTTGCCATATTTAAAAATACTATAAAAATACATAAACAGAACATTATGACAGCAAAATAAATGTAGTTGGACAATAATTATCTTTTTTTTTATGTAAATACTTACAGGAAAATACCGACAGATGGTGATAGTAATTCTGAATTTTCATATGCGGAATTCTATGACGCTTACCATGGTGCATATGACTAAGCGCTGCATGTGGAGTGTTGATCCGCCAACGTCATAGACTACAGCCCGAGATTCACGCATCATCCTTTAATATTGAAGGAATTTACTATGAATGGGTGGTCTTTCATCAAATACAAAATTTGATTGTTCAATATGTGATTTTAGATTTCGTAATATCCATTAGGCCACCCAGCAATTGCTAAATAAATAAAACACAAATTTAATCTTTGAATAAAAGAATCTTACGTGAACGATTGAGACAAAAAAGTATTAAACTTATGTGAGTGCGAGTGAAAGACACGTATGGCGGCTGAAACGGTGTATTTTTCGCACGCAGCGCTTTCTCAATGGAGTTTTCCGAGCTTTGGAGTAATTATTCAGTTTTGCAGCCACCAAGTAGCGCGGATGTGCGAAAACAAACCGACTATGAAATTAAACCACCGGCTGGTTATTATTTTTACCCCGCGGGATCGCTACGATCAAACACTTTAGTACACTTCCATCTTAACTAAAACCTCTTTAAGGATCTCAAAATGAATGCACAACTTTGCCGGCGGATATAACTCAATTGTAGCTCTTATGCTGAGCTGAAAAGGGTTGCAGAGGACCGAGAGGAATGGAGATCGAGATGCAAGATTCTGTTGCTGCAAGCCAATCCACCGGATTGATACTACGAAGCAGATAACTCAATAGTTAAAACGTTATCTTTACAAACCGAAGGTCATGGGTACAATCCTCGACGGAGATAAAAAAAATCATTTTTATTCGATTTCTGAGATATAAAATACCCCGGTTGGTGTGAATTTGATCCCTTACTCGTAAAATTCCAGTCATAGCCTATTAATCAAAATTGTTGGTTGAAGAAATTCGTCCCATGAAGACCACCCATTCATAGTAAATTCCTGTAATAATAAGGATGATGCATTAATGTCGGATTGTAGTCTATGACGTTGGCGGATCAACATTCCACATTCAGCGCTCAACCACATGAAACGTAGTGAGCGTTACAGAATCCACAGATGAGACTTTAACATCACTAACACCATCTGTCGATATTCTCCTGTATGTGTTTTAATACAAAAAAAAAACTATAAATAACAAGACTATTTGCTTCTATATACATAAAAAATTACGATACGTATGTTTGCGAACGGTAAACTTAGAAATTAACCCTTTCGTTACGGATCGGTGGAATACAAATTATACTGTCAATACGGCGTAAATTTTTCAAACCATTTTTTGCTTAAAAATAGTATTTGAAGCATAAATGTACTTATCTGACCTATTTTCATATATCACATTGGTTTTTCTATCCTTAAGCTATCAGATGATGCATAAAAAACTATTATATTCAACAAACGTTCATTACGTAACTCTATACATGTGGTGGCATTCACACATGTGTTTTACAGAAAAATCGCTCCAGTGACGAAACCTAAAGATATTTACTTACATGTTTTACAGATTCCTCTAAAGAATACATGTTGGTTGATAAAGGGAATGAATGCACTTCCAATTTCCTACCGTAGATGTCACAATGAGTACTGAAAGTAGCAAAACGATATATCACGTCAACCGATGTCAACGATCGGGGAATCTTTGACGGCATATGCCGACAACCGATGCGGAAAGGTTAATAGATGAATTGACTCAAAAAAATTACAAGCCGTTACATTTCGACTGAAGAGTGTTATTGCACGGTTTTTATCTAAAAGTTATAACGAATTTTGAACAATTTATGTATTTATTTTGCAGTTCTACACTGTGTTGCCATTGTGACAATTTTTTCCAAAGTTTAATAAAAAAAGCAACAAAACAGCGTGGCTGAGTTCTACCTATAAGAAAATAAAATGTGACACACCTTTTCGCTCCTCATCAAATACTTGTTTTTGAAACATGCACAGTAATGGGCGTACCGGGAGTTATACGAAGCCATCCGATACCGACCCC
This sequence comes from Glossosoma conforme, assembly GCA_022606575.1. NCBI lineage: Eukaryota > Metazoa > Arthropoda > Insecta > Trichoptera > Glossosomatidae > Glossosoma > Glossosoma conforme. The sequence continues at coordinate 1,887,776 of JAGTXR010000074.1, forward strand.
CGCGGACACAACTTATAATGATGAGATAGATCCCTCTGAAGAAATTGAGCTACTTTTCCACGGGATGCTGTAAATCGAGAGACTAGGAGACGGTAAGACGGTATACACTTTCACAAGTTTTCATACATAAATAATGGGCAACGCGGCCGTTTATGAATCAAAACAATCGCGGTTCAAATTTCAAAGAATAAAAGTTGGAAGAATAAAAAACTACTAAATACTAAAGTTTTTAAAGTTCAGTTTTGGTAGTATGTCGCTAGCGTCAGGACCTACTAAAACCTAAACATAAATACAGAACAGTTAATTAAGGTTAAAGAAAAAGTTGACGGGAGAGTAGAAACGTCTGTAGACAGAGCGAATTTATGGAAAAAAAAAATTATGTTATTGCGTGCAGGAGAGCACAGCCGGGCAAGACCAGTGCACTCTATGACGCTCAGCCAGGGAGGGTGGACACTGCATGCAGGAAACGTGTGTAATGTTCGTGTTTGTGTTTGTGTGTGGGTTGGGGAGATCGCAAGTGTATATTAATATGTTTCTTGAAGAGATCCAGATTGAAGGAAGGATTAAACACAGACGCTGAAAGAGCATTCCAAAGCATACCGATAGCATTAAGAAAGGAACTTTGGAAACTGACAGTTCTTGGTCGACACACATTGACCGTGTATTGACAAGTGTAAGACGAGTTTGTCGGTCGTGGGTGGGTGCATGAGGAATTAGTTCTTAAGTTTCGAAAAGCAGCGACCGTGGTAATAACGGTAGAAAAGACTAAGTGAACCAATCTTACGCCAGTGTTCCATTGATTGCAGGTAGACGTAAGAGTGTCATTATTTATCAAACGAATAGCTCTTTTTTGATTGGGCTATAACTTAAAAGTAATGGATTATTAAAGATTTTCATATTATTATTGTTGAAAACATAAAATAATTTGTGTCCCTAACCAAACGCCAACAAACAATATACATTGATTTTAAATTTCAAAAATTGACCTAAAAATGAACCGACAATGGTGTCCATGGAAAATTTGTTTTAGATCATTCGATCACCATAGACAACAATGGCCATATCCATTTCGAAGCCAGCTTATCGTACGAAACCGCAAATAAATCCCTTTACTCGGTGGTCCTTTACAATGAAAAGAGACCGTATTTTGAAAAAAGTTTGCTTCGTTTTTCAATTATAATGTTAATATGTACGAGTATTTATATTTTGATTATATTGTTGTTTAATAAGCCAATGAAGATTTGTAGACATCGCATTACTAGGCGCAGGTGTAAAAGATATATATTTTGTATATTGTATAAACGATTTGAATCTCACGTCAACCGTTTATCTTCTCTTATTATTTGATGAAATAAATGACTCATAGAAGTAAGATATAAATACATATACATAAAATATGAAAATAATAGTAAAAGTTACGTCAATCATTTTTTAAGCCCAATTAAGAGTCGAAGTGATTTTTTTTTCCACCAAATACACATTGTTCATATAAATAATATTTTTTAAATGGTATTAATTGTTCATTTTTACGTAATAATATATTGATATCCTCTGTATATAAAAAGACGCGGGTTCGTCACGTGGCTGCGTGGAGGAAGGATGCAGGAGCAGATTACCAAGCAAAGGAATTGTTTCGTAGCACAATTAACGTTTATTTTTAATAACGACTTGATTTCCTTATCCGACCGGTATGGCGTTTTGCCATACCGGTCGAGAGTTAACTGACAACTGCGGAACACTGTGACATGCAGCGCAGCCAATGATAGCGGCAAAAAATCAAATTTAAGATGACAGTTGAACCAACATGAAATGGAGCAACTGTCAGAACAAATAAAATGGCGTATGCAAACGCCGTGTAATATTATATAATTAAAGCTAACATTATTCGATCTGCATGTCAGGCGAGCGAACAAAAATAAGACACAAATATCGTTTATCGATACTATACGGCATCCGTCTCAAAGAGCTGTATTAAATCAAGCTGATATGTATATAAAGCAGGTCAATAAAAGTATAGTTTTTCTTGTAACTATTATTTTCTATCTTATTAATCTGACACGGATCATATAAGCAAGTACAATCTACACGTGATTTATCTGTTAATACATACATGAATATTTAGATGTAGTCAGACCCTTTCCATAACTAACCCAAATGGTACCACAAATACTATAATGCTTATGATACGAGTATTTATTTATGTGATAAGCCGCAAAAGGACAAATATTTCATGTTCATTTTACATGACTAAAAGTTCAATGCATGTTGGTGTTAAAAAAGGAGCTGAAAATGTAGATGTGAAGCTATATCGAATAATTATACATATATATATATATATATATATATCGCCTCAGATGTTGATATATTCCACACAAGAGAGGCTCAGTTCAGCCATGAACTCTACGAATTTGTTTGGAAGAGTAATTTGCTGGATTCGTCTGTTTGATAAGCACTGAGACTTTCTGTTGCTCGTCTTTATTGATTTGTTCTATAGTACTCAATCAAAAGTACCTATGTTTATATAATGCTCATTTTATATTATATTATTTAACCCTTTCGTTACGGCTCGGTGGAATACAAATTATATTGTCAATATGGCGTGAATTTTTCAAACCATTTTTTTTGAAGCATAAATGTTTTTATATGACCTATTTTCATATATCACATTGGTTATTCTATCCTTTAACTATCAGATGATGCATAAAAAACTATTATATTTAACGTTCATTATGTAACTTTATACATGTGGTGGCATTGACACATGTGGTTTACAGAAAAATCGCTCCGTGACGAAACCTAACGATATTTATTTACATGCTTTACAGATTCCTGTAAAGAATACATGTAGGTTGATAAAGGTAATGACTGCACTACCAATTTCCTACCATAGATTTCACAATGAGTACTGAAAGTAGCAAATCGATATATCACGTCAACTGATGTCAACGGTTGACGTGATATATCGTTGGACGGTGGAATCTTTGACGGCATATGACGACAACCGATGCGAAAGGGTTAAAGGATCATATAAAACAAAATTTGTAATGTTTCTGAATTTTTTATTTTATTAATTTTAGAAAAAGCTTTCGTGAGTCTGACAGTGAAAGTAAAAGAGTATATCCGTGATAGTATATTGGATTTTTTGTGTTTATTAAGGCGCATCGAAAAACTGAATTTTCGGTGGTTATATCCGTGTTAGGGGGATGATACGTGGCTCGGATAAGGTCGTAGAGCTGGGTTCGGTGTGTGGGGGAGGCGGTGGGTGGAAAGTTGTCGCTGAAGTTGAGTTCTGGGCGAGGGCGGCGGTGCAGCCATGCGTGGGCTGCGAAGAGCGAACCCTCGTTTGGGGGCCACCAAACTAAACCGCCGAGCCGCGGGGCTCATGATGGACGAGTTGTGAAAGCGTTGTACCACGCGGTCCAATGATTAAAGCAGATAACGACATATCCTGTTATCTTATAGTTTATTATTAACAACTGTAAATACTCGTACATAAAACTAATCATAATTATAATGTAATCAAGTACTTGTAAACTAATCACAACTTTTTAATTGAAATGACAGGACACAATACTGTGAGTATGGACTTTATCCGTCTCACACCCGCATCGCACCGGAGGGACAGTTAAGTCTCCTTGATGAAGCGCTCATTCATATTATGATCAGTTAGCAACTGATATGACCAGTGGGAGTCCCTTCTGAACAATTGAGGCCACTGCACAGAAGTGCTAAAAGAAAGATCCCGTAAAAGATATTAGAATCGCATTCACGGGTTGTACAGAGATGGAGATGGAAGATAGATTCTCTCACCGAAAATACGAGCAAAAATTGTAAATGCGTGGATTTTTTTTAGTGGCCACAAAGTCTGCATGCCCGATAGGGCCGAGGCGATTCCCTCGAACTGCATCGAAAAGAACTCCTCTTTCTAACGAGGAGAACTGACAATCCCAGAGAATCTGCTCTGAGATCTGGAAGGGGGCGCCACAGGGGCAACTCATTTTAATTATATTAACTTGTATATAAGCACGGATTCTTGGTAAAAAAAAATAATCTTTATTTGGTACATTGTATATCGCCGGCCGGTATGGCTTAGTGGTAAAAGTTTGTTTATCAAACCAAAGGTCAAGGGTTCGATCCCCGACGGATATTTAAAAAAATCTTAATGGTTTTCTAAGATCTATAAAAACCACCGGTTGGTGTGAATTTGATCCCTCACCAGTAAAATGCCAGTCATAACCTATTAATCAAAATTAGCCGCAGACGAAAGTCGTCCCGTGAAGATCACCCATTCATAGTGAATTCCTTCTTCTTCGTAGTATCAATCCGGTGGATTGGTTTACATTAACAGAATCTTGCATCTCGATCTCCATTCCTCTCGGTCCTCCGCAACCCTTTTCAGCTCAGCATAAGCGCTACAGTTCATGTCCTCGAATACTTGCTGCAAATACTCCCGTCTAGGGCGCCCTCTACAGTTTCTACCCTCAACCATCCCCTCCACAATATCGTGAAGGAGACCATCGTGGCGCATGATGTGACCAATCCATCGGGCTCGCCTCTCTGAGATGGTTCTTATTAGTTGCCTATCTTCCTTGATTATTCTGAGAACCTCATTGTTCGTGACGTGGACTCTCCAGGAAATTCCGAGAATTCTTCTGTACGACCACATCTCAAAGGCCTCTAGTCATTTTTTATCACTTTCAGATAAGCACCATGTCTCACAGCCGTACATTAAGATACTCCAAACAAGTGTTTTGGCAAGTTGCTTGCGGAGCCCTAAAGAAATATTCTTTGACTCAAGAATTTTGGCTTTTTTATTGAAAGCTAGCCTTGCTTGATGTATTCGACTGTTGACTTCTCTTTTTGTTCTGCCATCCCAGGTGATTGTACTTCCAAGGTATACAAATTCTTTTGCATCTTTTAGGGGTACTCCTAGCATTGATATGTTAATTTTCTGCAGCTCATTGCGGCTTACTCTTATGACTTTGGTTTTTGTGCTGTTTATCTTCATATTGTAGTTGGAATTAAATATGTTTTCCATGGATGTCAGCGCTTCCGTGAGTTCATCTTCAGTTTCAGCAATCAGAGCAATGTCGTCAGCAAACCTTATCATATCAATCTTTTGGCCGTGTATTTTAACCCCCTCTCTATGGCCTATTTTTTCCCTGATGTTATTAATTGCATTTTGTATGTATACGTTGAAGAGTACAGGCGACAGAGAGCATCCTTGTCTCACCCCTTGACGTATTTTTGCTTCCTTGTGGACATTTCCAAGTGATATTATGGCAGCTTCTTCTTTGTAAAGTGAAAATATGAGTCTTCGTTCCTTGTATTTTACTCCAATTTCTTTCTTCACATCGAAGAGCCTCTCCCAATCAACTTTATCAAATGCTTTTTCAATGTCCACGAAGGAAATATATGTATCTTGGTCCACTTTTATCCTCTTCTCCAAGATCATACGCAGGGATAAGATTAATTAATAGATAAGATAAAGTGAATTCCTATAATAATAATAAGTATGATGCGTGAATGTTGGGCTGTCAAATATGGACGTTAGCAGACCAACACTCCACATGCAGCGCTAAGCCATATGTAGAACGGTAAGCATCATACAACCCATAGATGAAACTTCAGTAAGACTATCACCATCTGTCTAATAGTCATCATCATCGTCATTATCAACATCATGACGTACCTGCACAAGTTCTCCGCATCCAATCTGGCAGTCCTCGCGTCCACCAGCACGAGGGCCGGCTGATGGGCTTGACAGGCATCCAGAGCGTCATCAGTTCTTGCTACAGCTGCCTCTAGTCCAGCGCGAGAGCAGCCTTCGCTCATGGAGTCTGCCACGCGATCCTTTTCTGGGAACATTACCGTCAGCACCTGGAAAACACCATCATCATTAATCATGTGTCCGATAGTCATTCACATTGGATCGGAAGCAAACTTTTTACCAATACAAATCAAGCTTGACCTGAAATAACGCTCATTGAAACATCTAATAATCTACACCCGTCTCTCTCTCTCTTTAGCCTTGCCATTTTCCATCATCTGAGGTCAACTCTCCTTGTGAACATTCGTCATGTCTGTCTGTCCTGCATTACATTCTCAGTCAAGCCCAGGGTTTTCAGATCCTTGTCTACAATTGCAGTCAAGGTTGCCTGTGGTCTTCCAGGTCTTCTTCTCAGCGTGGGTATGTTGAGGGCTTTCTTCACCATGTTGTCCTCATCTCTCCGTGTCACATGCCCATACCATCTGAGGCGGTTTTCTCTTATCTTTTCAGGTCCAAATCCACACCCCTAACTAGACTATTTGCTTATCACGAACAGCCTCCACAAAGCCGCTATGCTACTTGTGTCATTCCATGTATGTTCTGCTTCCACCGAATACATTATATGTATAGTTCCTAACGGCCTTTCGAGACGGTGACAACCCAATAGTTTGAAGAAAAATCAGCTATGGGTTATGCTTTTATGCGGCATTTGAATGACATGTCACGTTCAGTTCCACCTTAGTCTCTTAACCCAACTGTAGTATAGAAGGCTGCCATGTCAGCTCCATTACTCTCATTCTTCAAAAAGTTAAGCTATCATACTTACTACGTACTCGTGGAATTTTTCACACAAAATATGTCAGTTAACAACATCATTACTACTGCAATGCACTGCACGCAGGCCAGCCAGTCAAACAATTAAAGCGATTGCAGTCAATGCGCCCAAATTCTGTCACATTACTGATACTATACCGACTGCATTGGTCGAGAGTTCCGGCTACTATCCAGTACAAACTGTGCCTCTTAGCTTATAACGGAACTGCACCGGGCTATTTGACAGAACTGATCAAGCCTTAAGAAATAAGCGCGCGTGGAGAGACACTCAGATCAGCCAGAACAAATAGAAGCACCCTGCAGCTGACGGAAGGTAGTCCTAACACGGTCTTTGGCAATCGCGCTTTCAGCTGAGCGGCACCAATGACCTGGAAATCGCTACCGGAAGCATAAGAGAACTTAAAGCGGAGACATCCTTCAGAAACAGACTCAAGACCCACCTTTTTACTCAGAGAGGCAAAGAAGCGCTTTTGGAATGACCATTCGGTCATAAAAAAGCGCTATATAAATACTAATATAATAATAATAATCATCATCATCATCACATGTCCGATCTCTTCACCGGAGGTATCACAAGCCCCCGCCACAAAGCTCTGTCAGCTGTCTTGATCCTCTCCTCATCCCATGTCAATTCGACTTCCCGAAGCTCCACTAAGTACATTCTGTGTATTGCTCCCTACTGTATTCTAAGACGGCAAGAGCCCAGAGGCTCAAAGAAAAGGCTGTAGTATAAGCAGATGTCAGATCCACCCACGTCTTTGAACCGACTCTAGAATGGAAAGCTTCATTGGTCGTTTCCTCACCTATTCATGCCTCACAAAGTTAAGCTATCGTATAGTTCCTGATGGTATTATAGGATGACGTGAGCCCGGGAGCTTGAAAAAATATAAATTATCCTATAAATAATTACAACATACCCGTAAGGGATCTTGCTGCGGTACTATGATCCCTCCTGTGATACTCCCGCCAGCTGCATTTCGATTCTGTAAAAAAAACCAAAAACAAATATAATAAAAGTGTACATTACATTTGTAAATGTACAGAACCTAAGAAGCTCGCAATGGAGAAGAAAAAAACTTCATAATATTAAATTATATTTTAAATAACATTTACTAACAGGATTGAAATTCATATCCACAACCGTGATTGTTTACTTAACAACGAAAAAAAACAAATTATTTTTAATATTTCAGTTCAGTTCATTTCAAATTTTTGTTCTATTTTTTTTCCTGAATTTATTAAAGTAATTGGGTAGGTAAATAAACAAATTGAACGATTATATTATGCAAATAGGTAGTTTTATTTAACATTATTTTTACGATAAAAAAACGATATACTACATAGAAATTATTTATTTCTAGTGTTAAACCCACACAAATTTTACAGTTGGATAAGTGTTTTTTGTAAATATTTTTTTCTCTTTTAAATAAAATCTCCTGCAATATTTCCTCTATCTGTAAAAATATACGCCGTTGTTTATTATTTTTAATTTTAATAAAATGATTTGTATTTTGTTGAGCCGCTCCTCAGGACTAAATGTTCCAGGATCAGATAATCAACTAAGCTCCTTAATAATAACTAATTGATAAATCACATAAAACATGCTTCAGATACTTTATCTGCCGTCTCGTCAACTCAGGAATTATAAATGTTCCCAGATGAACTTATAGGGTCAGATATCACCTGGGACAATACATACACATTGTCAAATGAGGAAAATTGTAGTGACCATATATTTTACAATAATTTTCGTAAATTCAAATATATTATTCTTTTGTTTTTAAATAATTCTTTTGTGAAGTTGGTATAACCGCGTTCTGTTTAGCAATTACACATCTTAGAAAGCTAATCATGAAAAGGCTGCTTTCATTCTATTATTTTTAATTATTACAACTCGAAATGTAAATTTATTGTAGTCTAATATTCATAAACGAATCGGCGACAAAAACATATGTCTTATCTCTTAGTATGTACTAGGCTATATGTGTAATTGTATTAGAATGTTTATTTCTTTGTGCAAAAAATAAGTTGAATTTCATTCCGACGAGCGAACAAAAATGAGAGACGAAAGATCTTACATCGAGGCTTTTCGACACCAGCCTACAAGGGGAATAATCGAGCTGATATCATATTATTGGGGTAATACAGTTGCTGCAAAAAAATATATGATTAAAATGAAAAATAAATTATCGGCCTTCCTGTTATTTAATTATTGTTAATTTATCAGTAAAACTAGCCATACTAAAGATAAGTTTTGCTCTTCAAGAGATAAGTTACAATTTTCAATGCTACTTGTAATCAAGAGTAATTTTATTATAATATCACATATTATATTGCAACAGAATCATGTTATACTATTCTTTGTTTTTTTTTTATTATTATATATATATATTTTTTATATGGCCACATATAGGAGAATACCGACAGATGATGATAGTAATCCTGTAGTCTCGTCTCTGGAATTCTATGACGCTTACCATGCTGCATATGGCTAAGCGCTGCATGTAGAGTGTTGATCAGCCAACGCCTTAGACTACAGCCCGAGATTCACGCATCATCCTTTATTATTACAAGATTTTACTATGAGTGGGTGGTCTTCACGGGACGACTTTCGTCTACCACCAATTTTGATTAATAGTTTGTGACTGGCATTTTACAGATGAGGGATCAAATTCTCACAAACCGGGAGTATTTTAGAACTCAGAAATCGATTACAAACCCTTTTTTTTATCTCTGATCGATCCCACGACCTTTGGCTTGCAAAGCAAACGCTTCGACCATTGCGCTATACCCGCAGGTTCTGGAATGCTCTGGAATGCTCTGGAATGCTTTTTCAGTATGTGTGTTTCCAGCTTAAATTAACAAAAATCTCGATATCCTTTTGCGATCTCCCCAAACCGTACACAAAAGCAACACATCATTTTTAAAATATAGAGTTCTTCTTCTACCTTAGCTGTATTAAGCAAAAATCACCTAAAAAACCGTTGCAAGGATATCTATTAGAGCCTTATGAATCGCTTGATTTTAAAAAGCTTGGATTCTGATGACTATCATTGAGGTTTTGATTGGAATATCGAAAAGAAAAAAATGTCAAATGTGGCTAAACCCCAATCACACGAATTTCTAATTTTGCCGTGACATATCAAAGAAAACACAACATTTTAACGTATACTGTTTCACGTTCACGTTTCGAGTTGTTTATCATCAAAAGTACACGTCACAGCCTTGACAATCTTTTCATCCGGTGATATGTGATATCTTAAAGCACCTAGCACGATTATAACTACATACGATTATATTGTACATGATCGTGCCATAGAGATTTGTCACCAGTATCAAAAGTAGTCCACGATATTTTATTTTATATGTAAAAAAATACATATGAGAATACTTCATATGTTCTTTCATAGATGGAGAGATATTATGAGGGGATGGCTTAGTGCTGCATTAGTTTGAGGACTAAATAATCGAGCTTCAAGCGTCGGAATGTAATGTATGTATTCATTTACAGGAGAGTATCGACAGATGGTAATAGTAATTCAGAAGTCGCATTTGTGGATTCTATAACGCTTAGCGATGCTAGTAGCGATTTTTTATGATGTGACTTACTGTAAGTGAATGCAATGCGATGCGACTCTCGATTATAATTGCTAAGAATCATAATCATCATCAAGAGCAGCGAGCGATCTAGTCGAGACATTCTAAAAACAATATATCTGGGTCACGGGCTGGGCGATTTTTTTCGCTTGCGAGGTCGTATGTAGGCACACCGAGTTTTCGGCTTTAGGCAACACTATTTAATGATAGTCTATGCTGAGGGGTTTGGCTGTGAGTTGAGACACTTGATTAACATGCGAGTGGAAGCGGGTTCGATTCCTCGCCAAGTTTGTGTAAGACATCATCGATAACATATACAGTCAACACTCGTACCACTGATCCACCCAATTAATGACTGGACACGGCGCTTTTAATGTCAGATTATGCTAATTTAATTTAGTTTCAAACCCTAGTTCTACCCCCTTCCAGACCTCAGAGCACATTCTCTCTGACTCTCAGTTTCTCTTGTTAGAAAGAGGAGTCCTTTTCGATGCAGTTCAAGGGAATCACCTCGGCCCTATCAGGCATGCAGACTTTGTGGCCACTTAAAAAAAATTCCATGCTTTTACAACCTTTGCTCGTATTTTCGGTGAGAGAATCTATCTTGCATCTCCATCTCTTTACAACCCGTGAACGCGATTCTAATCTCTTTTACGGGATCTTTCTTTTAGCACTTCTGTGCAGTGGCCACATTTGTTCAGAGGGGACTCCCACTTGACTTATCAGTTGCTAACTGATCATAATGAGCGCATCATCAAGGAGACTTTACTCTCCTCCGGTATGATGCGGGTGTGAGGAGGGTTCAGTCAATCCTCATAATAGCATTGATTAAGGACCGCGCTGTATAAAAACAAGCTTCATAATGTTAGTCTTCCCATCCATATTCGTCCCATATATGGAATATTGTCACTTCAAATTGCCGTCACTCAATTACTATTGTTCACGCCTTGTTACAAGACATCTCAACATTTCAAAACAAATATGGTTTCCTATGATCCCTAAATCCGAGGACTTCAAAAATCAGCAGGAATAATATCCGAGATACAGGGCTATTATACAGATACCTGTATACTCGTATTTTCGGTTTTTTGTAAATCGAACTTTTAAGGGAAATCGGTTGATAAAACCAATGCTACCGAGACCTGGATCGTTTTACCGTCGGGTATGATATTTAACCAAATCGCCTGGGATGTTAATATATTTCACATAAGGGAGGCCCAATTCAGACATGAACTCCAAGATTTTCTTTGGAGGAATAATTTGTTGGCGTCGTTTGTTTGATGAGCATTGAGACCTTCTGTTGCTTGTCTTTATAACTTTGTTCTTAGTACTTAATCTTAAGTACCTAAATGTGTATATATTGTATTATTTATTTTAGGATTAATTCTTATTGTACTTCAGAAATGAATTGAGTTTTTCAAATTTGCAAAACAAATAACAATAAAATTAAATGGTAAAGCGTTTGCTTACCATACCGAGGGTCGTGAGTTTGATCCCCAACAGGGATTAAAAAATAAATATATATAAGCTCTATAAGATACGTGATCTGAATTTGATCGCTTACTCGTAATTGCTAGTCATAACCTAGTAATTAGCACTGTCTTGTGAACACCACCTATTCATATTGAGTGAACTGTAAAAATGGATGAATGCGTGAATACCGGGCTGTAGTCTCTGATGTTTGCGGATCAACAACCACATGCATCGCTTAGCTATACTATAAAACGGCAAGCAGCTTAAAATCAACATGGTGAGATTTCTTCATTACATCTGTATGTGTTTTCTTGTATGTGCTTACATAAAAAAATAGTCTAGTGAATGTTACAACCCATCTGCCGGCGGTCATAGCTCAATGGTAAAGCGTTTGCTTTGCAAGCCAAAGGTCGTGGGTTCGATCGCCGACGGAGATTAAAAAAAAAAAGGAATTTTAATCGATTTCTGAGCTCTAAAATAGCCCGGTTGGTGTGAATTTGATCCATCACCCGTAAAATGTCAGTCATAGCCTATCAATTAAAATTGGTGGTAGACGAAAGTCGTTCCGTGAAGACCACCCATTCATAGTAGATTCCTGTAATAATAAAGGATGATGCGTGAATCTCGGGCTGTAGTCTATGACGTTGGCGGATCAACACTCCACATGCGGCGTTTAGCCATATACACCATGGTAAGCGTCATAGAATTCCACAGATGAGACTTCAAAAAATTACTATCACCATCCGTCGGTATTCTCTTGTATGTGTTTATATGAAAAAAAATATATATTGTTAGCAGATTAACGGCAACTGTCATAGAATCAGCAGATAAGATGCCTGCATTGCCTTCTGGCAGCATCTTCTGTTGGTGCTTACATTAAAAAAATGTAGCGCTTTATATGTTAATGTATTAATGGCCTGATGGATTAGTGCAACAGGTAACAGCTTGTTACGTTAAATACTAGCTTACGGTCGACTAAAAGGCAGTGACTAATGAACGTTAACACTCAGGCTAAATCACGTTATATATATTTTTTCCATACATATCCGTATTCAGTTTTTACAATAATGGTGTGAATTTGATATAAACATTTTAATGACTGTACGCATAAGTTTTTTTTTTTTAAGTAAACGCATGCAGGAGAGCACACCCGGTCAAGACTAATGCACTCTATTACGCTCAGCCAGGGAGGCTGGACGCTGCATGCAGGAAACGTGTGTTGTGTTCGTGTTTGTGTGTGGGTTGGGGAGATTGCAAGCATATATTTATATGTTTCTTAAATAAATCCAGATTGAAGGAAGGAGGAAACACAGACGCTGGAAGAGCATTCCATAGTTTACCGGTGGCATTAAGGAAATAGCTTTGGAAACTGCTAGTTCTTGGTCGATATATTATACACTTATACAACAATTTATTTAAAAGCAAACATATTTTTAGTGTATTGTTTTACAAATCCGTTGGTCTTGTTTTGGAGTATATGATTTTTAACAATTTTCAACAGATTTCAAGCCAAAATTTCCACCCCACTGATCTGTCAACTACCATTGTTTCCGGCTTATTGTAAGTCGTAACAGCGTTTGAAAAGAAGGCATCTTTAATATCTGAAGCATTTTTAGGCATTTGTGAATTCATATTTTTAAGGATATTTGATGATTAACCCAACAGGTCTGGAAAGCTAAGGTTAAGGAAGGCTCGACCCAAAATTTGGAAAAAAAACGACAAATATATTTTGTAGATTCTTCATAATATCAATTATATTTATAGAGCTTGTGGTCACCGCAAGTTGGAGCTACATAGTTCTTTCAGTTTTCATTGCCAACGCCATGCTCCAAGACATCTTTGAAGCGGAATGTCTACCTGGGAGCCTATATGGTTCCTACAACCTACATGGTAGAAATAACATGAACTTAGAGACATGGCAGTTGTAGTATCGACGGTATATATTATGGTGATTTCTTAATCAGAATTTTTAAAAAGATCGGGTGATTAGCCTTACGTTCCCGAGGCTTGGACCTTTTGTTCTTAAGAAGCGGCTCAACGTAACGTAGATACATCAATATTATTCCAAGATAGAAGTAATTTCTCAAAACAATATTACTTAATCTAACTACGATATTCTTATAAGGATTTATTTTTTCAAGAGTTATTATCAAATTTGGCGGCGGGTATAGGTCTATGGTCAAAGCGTTTGCTTTTCAAGCCAAAGGTCGTGGGCTCGATCCCCGAAGGAGATTAAAAAATATATTTTTTAAATCGATTTCTGAGCTCTAAAATACCCACGGTTGGTGTGAATTTGATCCCTCACCCGTAAAATGCCAGTCATAGCTTATTAAGTAAAATTGGTGGTAGACGAAAGTCATCCCGTGAAAACCACCCATTTATAGTAAATTCCTGTAATAAAAAGGATGATACGTGATTTTTGGGCTGCCGTCTACGACGCTGGCGGATCAACACTACACATGCAGCGCTTAGCCAAATGCACCATGGTAAGCGTCATAGAGTTCCACAGATGAGACTTCAGAAATTTACTATCACCATCTGTCGGTTTTCTCATGTATGTGTTTACATAAATAAAAATGCCTATGAAATAGTTGAAAACCTTATCATTTAAATGTAAATCTTTTAATTCGTTTAATATGCTCAACTTACTGATTAAATCCGCTGTGATTTCATTTGAATATACATACTACACAAATTTGTTTATCTTATGTTAAAAAATGGATAACTAACTGAATATAAAGTGTTATAATCAGTCTGTTAGAGAATCAATGAAAGATAATAGAAATATAGCGTAAACAATAACCTTGTATCAATATGAATCACTTGATTTATTATGTACTTGTATTACCATATTGTTGGGTAAGAAACATTTTATTTGTTTCAATTCCACAGTAGAACTTAAATAAGTCGATGAAAATAGTAATTCTTGTGAATAAATGAAGATTGATTGAATCTTAAAAATATAAAAAATACAATACTGACTAGAATTCAGGCTAATACAAAATTTAAAATCACTGAAAATCAGTACAAGCATTTTCAATAAGATTAATGTTATCAACTGACAATACTTGGTGAAACTGGATAATTATAATTTTAATTTTGATTTTGTAATATTTTTGTTCAATGGTTTTACCCGCACACATATACAATCTGTAAACATGTGTGTACTAAACGTAGAAACTAATACTTGTACATATATATAAGCCACTGACAGTATTTAATTGAACCAATTCTGTGGAAAACCTCTTGGAAAAAGTTGGTCAAAATAAGCCACCCTTTTTTTTTTTCTTTTTTTTTTGCCACTCGCGTCCTTCCAATGCGTTCTCTAGACCGGTGGGGGAATGACCCGAGTTGCATTTGGGCAAATCACTATAAAATATTTCGTGTATGATGTGCCCGAATCCAGTTTTTCCCAAACTGGATTCGGGACGTGCTAGGACTACCTCCCATCAGCTGCAGGGTGCTTCTATTTGCTCTAGCCGATCGGAGTGTCTCTCCACGCGCGCTTATTTCTGAAGGCTTGATAAGTTCTGTCAGATAGCCCGGTGCAGTTCCGTTGAGTGCCTTGTAAGCTAAGAGGCATAATTTATACTGGATTCTAGTCGAAACTCTCAACCAGTGCAGCCGGTGTAGTATTGGAGTGATGTGACAGAATTTGGGCGCGTTGTAGACTAGTCGTGCCGCTGCGTTTTGTAACGACTGCAATCGATTTAATTGTTTGGCTGGCTGGCCTGCGTGCAGTGCGTTGCAGTAGTCCATTTTGGAGACTATAAACGCATTTACCAAACTCTTTGTAGCGTCTCTGGGTAAGCATCTTTTTACCGACCGTATCTGCCGCAGGTTAAAAAATCCAGATTTCACCGTTTTTGTGATATTACCGCTAAGATTGAGGAACTGGTCAATTTCTACTCCCAGCAGCTTGACGCTTGTAGAAGGGATGACATCATTACCGCAAATGGCCAAGGGTTGTAAGTCCAATAGATGTTGTCTTCGAGCTGTGGCCATAAAGAGTATTTCCGTCTTTTCCGGATTAAGAGCGAGCCTATTTGCTGACATCCACTGTCCGATCTGTTAGTGTTATATTATAACTTATCGGCGAAGTATACCCAAGAGGCTTTCAGATAAGCAGATGTTATAGAGATTATTAAGAGCATTTTTAAGACGATTGTATAGTTGAAATAACGCCCTCCAGGCATAAGCATTTTAATCTTAAGGAACGTCTTAACCCAGTCAACAGTATACGGCGTAATTAATTATATTTTTAATTTTGGCGGTTACCATCCACTAAAGTATGTTACGCGTCACCAAGAACCACTGTAATATAAAAAAATCTAGCCCCATATAATAAGAAAATGCAATGATAAAGAAATAAGAATTTCTTAGTCTTGTTAATTAATTTAAATCTCCGCAAGCAACTTGCCAAAACATTAGAATGGAGCATCTTGATGTACGGCTGTGATACAATGTTCTTATCTGAAAGTGATAAAAAAGATATGCACCTAGTAAGAATCATCTCAGAGAGGTGAGCCCGATGGATCGGTCACATTATGCACCACGATGGTCTTCTTCACGACATTGTGGAAGGGATGGTTGAGGGTAGAAACTGAAGAGGGCGCCTTAGACGGGAGTATTTGCAGCAAGTGTTCGAGGACATGAGTTGTAGCTCTTATGCTGAGCTAAAGTAGATTGCAGAGGATCGAAAAGAGTGGTGATCGAGATGGAAGGTTTTGTTGCTGCAAACCAATCCACCGGATTGATACTACGAAGAAGAATCTTGTTAGAACAATTATCAGCGTTCGCGCATAGTCCACAAATCGCAGAGAATCACATCAATAGACACGTCATCAATTAATTTACCAGATATATATAAAAGATTTTCTAGAATTTATTTCACGTATATTTTATTGACGACATGTTTCAGCCAGGCCGGGTGGCCATTTTCAAGTCGTCAAGGTAATCCGACCTGGCTGAAACATGTCGTCAAAAAAACATATGTAGAATAAATTCTAAAACATCTTTTATTTAAATCTGATATTACGGAATTCCACCAAGAAATATCGATCGAAAAAATCTAAATTATTAATTTATTTATTTTTCGCATAACCGGGTGGAAACAGTAGTTATTTTTTTACGTGTATCAATGTTCTTTTTAAATATTTGAAAATAAATGAATTAATCAAAGTTATCAGTGTGTTATCAAAATTATCAAATAAATTACAGATAATAATCTTTGTGACACATAAGTTATTCATGTGGCATGTCTAAATCAAATATGAATAAAAAACACTATTTAGTAAGACGCCATTTAATTAAATTGACTATATTTTGAGCAATTCACATTGACATCAGCATGATATAACACTTGCTGACTGGTACCAAATACAGTCTTTCGTCTATTATTTCTGTTCGCTTGTCGTACATGCATATGTCGCCATATTGGCATTTTGGACAAGTCCGGTCACGGGTGTGACGTTATTTACATACATGGCTGTTGTCATTGGTGCGCCATCAATTCTGTAGATCGTCACTTGCGGCGCTGGGCGACAGCACATTATGAGCGCGCTTAGTCGTGGCTTAGTCCCGTTTGACCGAGGCGAAAGTAACGTCATGTCACAGTCGAGCGGGGAGACCAAGTCTTTATCGAAAATGTATGTCAATGTGCTTCGGAAAAAGTATGTGTGTTGTTAATCTGCTCCTCATACTTCCACCACGCGATCCGATAAATATCCCGGCGACGTGAAGTGGTTTCTCCCGTAGAGAGGAGGATGTCAACATGATTAAAAAATCACACAAAAAAGTACTTTGAAGTATTTTTGTACGTCTCTTGACTATATCGATAGATATCAAATCATGGGCATCAATGCACAAATTTTCGATACTAGTTTTTACCGAGTTATTTTTTCGCATTTAAAAAAAAAACACTAAAGAAATATTTTATTGCATCCCACTACATTGTATTCTAATATATTTTTAATAAATGTAGTTATCTAAAGCCTACTCCCTCGCGCCTTGCATTATATAAACTCGATCACTTGTCACCTAATTTACCTGAAAATAGATTTTCGATGAAGCCTGAGCATGTATCATTAAAATAAAATTGTTAACCCTTTCGCATCGGTTGTCGGCATATGCCGTCATAAGATTCCCCGACCGTTGACGTGATGTATCGTTTTGCTACTTTCTTAGAATAGTTTTACTATTTATCTGCCTATATTAATTATGCAGAGAGATAGTCGAGTGGACTAGGCCTTGTAAAAGATCTGAGCAAAGGTTGGTTCCAAGGCTCGTGATCGCATCCCGCTTCTGCCGATACTTTTCTGAATGAATTGTTGCATATAAAAAAAAACATGTATAATTGTATGTGTATATTAAATTACTAATAATATTGAAATATAGTCAATTATCTATAAAAGAAGATTAGAGTATTGAAAAAATATTCCAATAAAAATTTAAGTCCACGACATAATTTAACAGTTTACTTACTATCAAGGCGGGATTTAATAGAATATTATTGTTCGAAATTAATCAAAATTACGAAAATCGAGCATAAAATCAAGAAAAATATGATAGGAATAATAATATGGAAGATCGCAGATATATACATATAATATAATAATAGAAAATACCACAAATTTAAGAATGAATAATAATTACGTTAGTTTAAATATGAAGGTTCACCTTTGATTTACAAATTTGATAAGAAATTTCATGTACCTGAAAATATATTACTGTTGCTTTTACTGAAATGTGATATCTTCTGTTGATAAAATAATATAGGTAATTTAGGAATAGGCATTCTTAGAAAAAAAAATAGAAGAAAAAAATATTATAATCACAGGAGAATATTTAATTAAATAATAATAATATAATAGTTGTGTACAAAATAATATAAATGTTATATATAATTATATAAGCGTATATTTTTTATAGATACAACATTAGTTATGTAGATATTACAAACTATGTATTTGCAAATTGTAAAATAATTGAAAAATATATTAGAGTTGAATCGTAAAATAAAATGATTAAAACAACACCTTTGTTTACTTTTTCACTTGACATTATTATGTAATGGTCATGTTTTCGTTGTTATCTCTGTGATCTATGTTTAAAGTATTAAATAAACATTGAAAACTAGAGTAATCTTACATCACAGAGATATGCTAAAAATGTGGAAAACACAGGTAGAAAAATATTAATTTGAATCATCTTTTTCGTGTACCTCTTCATCGAAATACTCCAGCGCGTTCCTTCTTTTGTCTTCTTTCGTACTGGTTTCCGTCACGTTCGAAGATATGGAACTTTGGTCTTCTTCTTGGATCCTCACCATGTTCGGCTTCAAAGACACTCTTCTTTTTTCAGCCATCGTTCCTCTGTACACGTTCTGCCTCTTCTGATTGGCCTCGTCTTCCAAGCTGTCTTCTGAAGCGAAGTATCCCATGTTGTCGAAGTAATCAATGTAGACTTCTTGGAACGGCGATGTAGGTTCTTTCTGTTGAGTGTTCGACGCGTTAGACTTGCTGGATTTTGTCGACAGTACTGAAATGCTGGAGAGACGTCGACGATAGGCTGCGCTGTCGATCGAGTCGAACCTCTCACGCCGCCTTGATGATCCAGACTCTTCGTCACTGTTTGATGAGCTTCTGGGTCCAAGAGTGTATCCAGTTGTCGCTTTGAACATCTTTCCCAAGCGGCTCCAGCAACCGACAGCATCTTCCTTTGCTGACAGCATCTGCGCGTTTTCAATCCTCTCGAGTCTCTCTTTTACCAAAGATTCACTTGTGATTCTACGCATTTTAAAATTATTATATAATGCACGGGCTGATGCGCAAATTCTTAAGAAAATGTTTCGATCGCGGTGTGCGGAATCAGATTGATGGACGAGAAAAAAAACACAATCGAATTTGTCGCGATTTGATAAGTGACGTAGTCGTTATCTCTAGACAATTTGTCTCAATTTATTGTTGGAGCGGTTTCGCTCCTTAAGGCGGCATTTCACGCAATTATTTCCAAAAAAATGCATCGTTCAGAATTATTGACGACCGCTGTTCATGGATAGCTTCACTTATTCAAAAACTTGATTAAATATAATTTAAACTCTCAATTTGTCATAAGATTATTATAATTTACGAAATTAATATTGCCAATTAGCAACAATATTATTGAAATTCATCGTAAAATAAATATTCCATTGATTTTCAAATTTATAACAAATAGACAAACAAGGTTACTTGTTAACAAAAGTGTATAAAAATGTGGATGAAAGTACGTATTGATTTATTTTTCATTTTACTTCAAGGCTTTAAAAGCTGTACTAGTCATGTGAAATTAGTAAAAACCTATAATTTATAATACATGGAGCTCAACACCAAGATATTTAGAGAAGAGTTATATTAATCGACTTTGAATCTAAATGGTCCGTAGCGCCAATAGAGCAAGAATGTGGTATATAAATATATAGGAAATAATTAGTTTTTTTATAAGCAGTACTATGTTGTAGTGTTATCAGTAGACTAAAAATATAATTGATCTTAAATAATCAACGAGTCAATACTGACGAAACAAATTGTCACATAGGCGTGAACTTTTATGGTCGTGCTTAAAAAAATGGCTTTTACAGTATTAATAACAGTGTTTCATATATTATTTAATGTTTTTTTTATGTTTTACACACTTTTGAAAGAATCTCTTCAAAACTTCACTGAACACTTGAACTTTTTAAGGAAATGAATGTACATAAAACATGTTTTTAAGATGATGTTGTTATCTTTAAATAAAGTACAGCTTAACGACAATATTACACTGAGACTTATTTTATTTAGTGTAGAGACTAACTTTACCGAGCACTTGCACTTTGGCACTTTTAAATCTCATTGAATGAACTCAATTAATTTAATTAAATCACGTTTTTACTATGTTGTTGATATCTCAAAATGGTATATTAATTAATTGATGAACGATCTGATGTAACTGAAAAACTTCACTGAAAACTAAAAGCACTTATTAGACCGCTCGATTTTGAGAGAATCGCGTGGTTTTTTTTTGTGTTGTCACAAACCCGGTTTTTGACATTCGACTGACGCGATACGTGACTTGTTCCGTCGCGACATTACCTGAATAATAGAATTGATAAAGGTCTCTCTCGGTACATGCTCGTGTGATACGACATAATCTCCGGCTGTGACATCGCTGATAAACTGCGACTATCTTCGGGCCGTAGTTTTATGACGATCGGATAGAGCTTCCCACTTGTTGGTAATCGCTCTTTTTTCGTAAAACATCAAAGGAATGCGACCATGTTAAAGATATAGATAGATATAGGGATAAGATACTGGACTAGACAACACGATTTCTAGGCTACAAATGTATTTTTCAGCAAAAAACACTGCGTAATCATTTGTTATTTTTACAGCGGGACAGATTTTTTTTTGTAATATTTTATTAAAGAAGAAATTGAAAGCAGTTTTTTTGGTTTCAGATGCCACATTTATGAATATACAAATAAATGTTATGAATATACACAATATTTACAACTATAGTAAAATTGGATTGATTTGCCTCTTACTAGCAAACGGTATACATCTCGGGAGCGACGGGATAAATCATTAAAAAATCTGATTAACCATTCACCCAAATGTGCCTCTAATATGTAATGTAACCAAGCTTTTTGTCCTAGAGGTCATCGAAGAAATATGTTCCTAAGGAAATCTTCGGTTGCAAAGATATCTTGGTATTTACAATTGTGAATATACAAATAATAGCAAAACTTTTCAAACTGTACTGAAATTGGATTGTTTTGCCCCTTACGAACAATGTCTCGGAAGATTCGGGAAAAATGCTACAAAATGTGATTAATAAATTACTTAAAATGTGCCTTGAATATGCAAGTAACTAAGCTTTCTGGTCTAGAGGTAATCGAGAATATATGTTCTCAGGGAGACCTTCGGATGCAAAGATGTCTTGGAACAAGGCATGGATAATTGCAAATAACAGAACTGAGTAGTGACAATTTGTGGTGGACAAATATTTCAGATTTAAAACAGATATGGAGAGAAAAAAGGTTAAAAAACCGCGACAAGTATTAGTTATTAATGTTTTTATTTTTGTATATATTTCTTATATAAATTTCACCAGAGTTATTTTTAATACGAATTCTTCGATTAAACAAAATAATGTTAGAAACCATAATTGTAAAAACGAAATGAAAAATTAATGAAAAACTAGGTGACGTAAGTGAAGTGACTGAAACTTTATATTAAAACAATATTCCAAGCAATTATATTTCAATTTAACTATAACATTGGTTTGCGACCTTTTATGCTCCATTCATACCTTTACCACTTTTTAGAAGTAACATAATAAACGCATTATTTTTCTTCTAAACATTTATTGAGCAAAATATATTTTGTAAACATAAAACGGACGCCCATTTTTGTACCTTAAATCAAAAATATAATTAAGGCAGTATGAGCCCCCAAAAAATTGCACTATTCATCTCTATTACACTCAAGTTTGCTACAGTCGGCAACGGAACTGGTGATACCTGAGGCCACCCTGCGGCTGAACATGTAGAGAAGTGTAACTGAGGGGAATACTTGGATTGCCCCGAAAGAGGACCTAGACCCTGGACACAACCAGGGGTGGAATATATGGAGGTCCCTTAACAGACTTCGGACCGGAGTATGCAGGACGAGGACACCAATGAAAGCCTGGCAGTTTTACAGCGGACCGACTGAATGTGACTGCGGCGTGGAGCAGACCCTGTCACACCTTCTGGAGTGCGCGCTGTGTCCGAGTATCTGCACACAGAAAGACCTGATGATTGCCGGGAGTAACGGAGACAGGATCTGACCATGTTGTTTCCGACACGATTATATATAAAATTACTCGTAAATCACTTTATATTGTATATTTCATAAAAAAAACCTGTCTCTTTAGCTTATATAACCAGTTCATCCTAAAAAAGCCAGTTGTTTATAAGTTTTAAAGTTCTTACGCTATTGGTTAAAAATATTTTTTATTGGAGTATAACGTCTATAACTCGTAGTTGCAATGAATTATTAAAAAAATGAGTTTGAATTTTCTTGAAAAGATAAGCCGTTATCACCCCCTAAAGATAAGGACGAGCGATTAAGGTAATTAAAATTCAATACCTTGTAATGACAAGATGCTAATTACAATTTTTAATATTTTTGACGTTCATTCTTAATTAAAATATTTGTATTGACCTAATTTAATATTTTTTATCACTTTTATATTTTATTATTACTAAAAATGCGTCGTCTCTTTGTTGTTTAAGAGTTGTATGATACTGGTATTTATATATATTAAAGTGGAAGAAGCCATTTTCTTTCGTTTTGATATATTTATAGATTTCCGCCTATAATAAAGAAAATCTTTGCGTAACTCATTTATATTTGACATAAAATTTAAAAAATACATAACAAAATAAAGAGTTTCAAAACATCTATCATAATTATCATCCTGTGTCCGTCCACTGTTGAATGTAGGCCTCCCGCATGAGTCTCCATCCTTCACGATCCTCCGCCCTTCGCACCCGTAATTATTTTGACTTCATCGATCCCTCTTGCAGAGGGTCGGCCAAATCTCCGTTTGCCAGTTTAAGTTTACTTTTTATTTCGAATTTTGCATGTATTTTATATCGAAATAATATTTTTTGGTACAAATGACTTTGTTCAAATAACATAACTTGTCAAGAGTTGCACGACTGATCGGCCTTGAGAGAGGTAGCTACTCCTATGAAGATATAGAGAGGCGACTTAATGTATCTACATTGGAGAGACGTAGAACAGTGACTGACTTGCTGTTTATTTTTAAAATTATGAACTCCATAATCGATGACTCGACATTATTGCAGGAAATTACGTTCAATGTTCCCTCCCGGTTCACTAGAGGCAGTGACCTGCTACATGTAAGGACATCCAAAACCAACTACGGATTCTATTCTCCTATGTTAAGAATGTGTAGACTGGTTAACTCCTCTAGTGACTTGGACTTTTTCGGGGTGGACCTTCCAGCATTTCGCAGATCCCTCTACTAATGTACTAGATCTGTTTTTTTTACTCATGTTCATGTTTTGTCTAAATGTATTGTCTTAGCTATTATATTGTTATGTTTTACCATTTCATTTATTGTATTTTCTATTTTAAAACCGTATGTATTGGCCTAGGCCGTTAATAAAATAAAATAAAATAAAATAACATGCGCTCTAAGAGTTTTTTTAAAACAAATATAGTAATTGTACTACGAAAAAGAAGTCGAATAGTCCAAATAATTTAAGTCATATGTCGAATAGACAACGGCCGTTAAAAGCCGATAAGAGGTGTTGGAATGATGTCCAAGAACCAGCGTCAAGGGCGTCGTCGGCCGACCCTCTTGATGGACTGATAACTGCCGAAAGAGGTTTATGCGGGAGGGTTATGCTCAGCAGAGGACGGGCAAAGACTGACGAAAAATGATGATGATAACTCTATAATTAAAAATATGGTTCAAAAACTATATTCTACCTCACTTAATGCAAATTATACTGCCAATACGGCGTGAATTTTACAAACCTTTTTTTTTGCTTAAAACTAGTATTTGAAGCATAAATGTACTTATCTAACATATTTCCATATATCACATTGGTGTTTCTATCCTTTAGGTATCGGATGATGCATAAAAAACTATTATATTTAACAAACGTTCATCATGTAACTCCATACATGTGGTGGCATTGACACATGTTGTTTACAGAAAAATCGCTCCTGTGACGAAACTTGGCCATATTTATTTACATGCTTTACAGATTGCTGTAAAGAATACATGTAGGTTGATAAAGGTAATGACTGCACTTCCAATTTCCACAATGAGTACTGAAAGTAGCAAAACGATATATCACGTCAACCGATGTTAACGGTCGAGAATCATTGACGGCATATGCTGACAACCGATGCGGAAGGGTTAAGAAGAACACTTATATAAGATAACAAACAAAGACATTTATTTATATGATATTGTAGTTGGTAACACGGAAAGAATCCGAAACGAGGAAATACGCAGAAGAACTCAAATAGTGGATGCTACCCAACGAATAGGCACACTCAAGTGGCAATGGGCAGGACATAGCTGTTGAAGAGACGACGGTCGGTGGGGAAGAAAAGTATTGGAATTGCGCCCAAGAACTGGCAAACGAAGCATTGGCCGACCCCCTACAAGATGGACTGACGATATAAGAAGAATAGCGGGAGTGACCTGGATGCAGAAGGCGGAGGATCGAAGAGGATGGAGACTCATGCGGGAGGCCTACGTTCAACAGTGGACGGACACAGGCTGATGATGATGAACATGGAAATAAACCTTGTAGAAGAATATATGTAGACAAGGCCTTGAAACAAAATGCTGATTCCAGCAAGTATTTGGGAGACATCAGAGACAAGTACAATACATTGTATTGGCAATCAGTTATTTTAGATTTTTCTTACGTTGAAATATTACTCTTGTAAGCCTTTTACAGTTACGTTTTCACGATCGCAGATAAATCTTTTTTACGTATATGATCTTCTTCGTAGTATCAATCCGGTGGATTGGTTTGCAGCAACAGAATCTTGCATCTCGATCTCCATTCCACTCGGTCCTCCGCAACCCTTTTCAGCTCAGCATAAGCTCTACAATTCATGTCCTCGAATACTTGCTGCAAATACTCCCGTCTAGGGCGCCCTCTACAGTTTCTACCCTCAACCATCCCCTCCACAATATCGTGAAGAAGACCATCGTGGCGCATGGTGTGACCAATCCATCGGGCTCGCCTCTTTGAGATAGTTATTATATTATTATTATTATATTAGTATTTGTATAGCGCTCTTTTATGACCGAATGATTATTCCAAAAGCGCTTCTTTGCCTCTCTGAGTAAAAAGGTGGGTCTTGAGTCTGCTTCTGAAGGATGCCTCCGCTTTAAGCTCTCTTATGCTTTCCGGTAGTAAGTTCCAGGCCATTGGTGCAGCGTAGCTGAAAGCCCGATTGCCAAAGACCGTGCTAGGACTACCTCCCGTCAGCTGCAGGGTGCTTCTATTTGCTCTAGCCGATCTGAGTGTCTCTCCACGCGCGCTTATTTCTTAAGGCTTGAAGAGTTCTGTTTCTTATTAGGTGCCTATCTTCCTTGATTATATTATATCGTATATGATAAAGTTGGTAATGGTACAGTTTCTCTGTTGAATATTAAAGCGATGATTATACAGCTTTTGTATTTATTTGAAGTTAATTATAGGTCCCCTCCCCTCGCACGCTCTTGCCGCTCCGTCGCTTTCGCTCGTTCATAATTTATCATCGCGGTATCAGTCATGAACAACCTTCGCCGTAAATCTATCTCCAAATGGAGCGCATATGGCAACCAGATAACACCACCAAAACTCGCGGATGATATAAAAATCAGTTTGTATTCATCACGCCAATATTTTCTTGTAATTGTTTTTTTATGTAATCGCATGCAGGAGAGCACAGCCTGTCAAAACCAGTGCACTCTATGACGCTCAGACAGGGAGGCTGAAGGCTGAATGCAGGAAACGTGTGTTGTGTTCGTTTTTGTGTGTGGGTTGGGGAGATTGCAAGTGTATATTTATCTGTTTCTTGAAGGGATCCAGATTGTAGAAAGACGCTGGAAGAGCATTCCAAGGCTTACTAATGTCATTACGGAAGGAGCTTTGGAATTTGACAGTTCTTGGTCGACACACATTAATCGTTCGGCAAGTGTAAGACGAGTTTGTCGGTTGTGGGTGGGTGCAGGAGGAATTAGTTATTCCGTTCCGAAGAGCAGCGACCGTGGTAATAACGGTAAAAAAAGACTAAGTGAGCCAATCTTACGCCTGTGTTCCATTGATTGCAGGTTAGACGTAAGAGTGCCATTGTCACAAGTGAACTCACGTATTTTAACGTTTTTCGTTTCTTTTTGAAGAGAGGTTTCCTGGTTCATAGTGTTTTCTTTTTATTCTTCTAAAATTAAATAATATTTATTCGACAAAAAAAACATTAATTCTCAATCTCTGCCTTGCGTAGATTTGGCTTCTTAGTCGTCGCATTTCATTAAACTAAGACGTCTCAGTTTTCTTTGATAAGTCACAACCCGAGAGCCTCCGTAAAAGAGATTTTCAGTAATAATAATAAAATTATCATTTTTCGGCTAAGTGGGCGGCCAACGAGTCTATCGAATCTGCGAAAAGAGAGGTGAGAAGCTCTCTGAATTTGTCACATTCTCAAAACTGCTCAAAGAATAGACGGTCCTTCTATTCCTTCGCAGCCTTAAACTAAGGTATATTTAATTATTTCGATTTTTACGATCGATAATTCTTGGTGGAATTCCATAATATCAGATATAAATAATATAATTTTTAGAATTAAAATTTATTCATATCCAACTTTTCACTCACTCTTTGCTTTACATAGAGCCAACACTCACTTTACTAACTGTCTTAAAAATGACCATTCGACATGTCAAAAAATTTATTGTGGGATAAATTCTAAAAATTATTTTGTTTATATTTGATAAGGTATATTTGATTGTTTATCTAACTTATGCACCTAGAATCACGGGAAGGCCTTCAGCCACTCTCTAACAAGTAGCTTTTTACGTGCGTCCAGTAACGGGTCCCCATCTAGGTCTCCAAAAACAGGACGCGACAGGGAGGATTTCACCAAGCGAGACCCTTATATTTTCACGTATTTTATGACTAGCAACGGGTTACCAAAGAAGGCAATTCGAGACACACTGTAGCATGCTTACTTCGCAGCCTTAGACTGAGGTCTATTTGACATCTAACTTATGCACCTAGAATCACGAGAAGGCCTTCAGTCACTCTCTAACAAGTAACATTTGCGTGCGCCCAGTAACGGGTCCCCATCTGGGTCGCCAAAAATAGGACGGGACAGGGAGGGTTTTCACTAAGCGGTCCTTCCTATCAACGCACATCGTGAACAACAATCACCAAGGAAAGCATCTAGAAGTACGAACGTAGTATACTAACTAAATCCAGTGATGGGATTCCATCCTTTTTTTTTCTTCCTACATACAGGACGTGAAAAGTTGAATTTCAAGCGTTGTTCTCCTATCAACTTCAAACTGCACCTTTTTTTCATATATAAGCACATACTAGTTTTCGTCTGTGGATTCTATGACGCTTACCATTCTACATATGGGTAAACGCTGCATGTGGAGTGTTGACCCACCAACATCATATACTACACTTCAACATTCACTGATCATCCTTATTATTATTACAATAATTCACTATGAATGAGTGGTCTTCACGGGACGACTTTCGTGTTCCACCAATTTTGATTAATGGTCTATGACTGGTATTTTACGGGTAAGAAATCAAATTCACACAACCGATGGTATTTATAGAGCTTAGATATATTTTTTTTAAATCTTCGTGCTTATTATTTTATTCTACTCGTATCTCTCAGACTAGAAGACGCTTTAATAATGCGTTTAAGTAGTAAGTAAATGATAAAGTAGTTTTCTCTTACATAATGTACGATGGATTATAATATTATACAGTGCACATATATATTATATTTATCAAAGATAATTATGTAATTGCCTAAGTAATTATAACAATTTTCAGAGACTGGATCATTATGTCATATAGTTATCATTAAAAAAACACTTCATTAAATCGCAATGATCATTAACGAACATCATAATTAATTGTTATATGTCACGTAAATTGTTATTATTTTTATTTCTGTGAGTTGTATCTTTTGATTGCGGCGGAGCGTCTTTCAAGGGCGCGCTGGTGACGTCATAACGCCGCCTGCGTTTGTCACCGCGTGCAGTATCGCTCCCCGGCCAGTGTCGTGTAACAACTGTCGCGTAAATAATTCTCACCGTAATTTATATAATAAGTTTAAATTAATAGTCTATGTTCTTACGTCTTAGTTTTAAGATTATACAACTACAATAGAACAACTATGCCAGCTGACATGGGGCAGAAGATATCTCGAATATGGTGCCACGACCTATCGTTCCCAGAAAATACGTTCAACGACTTATCGGTAACGACGCAGGGCGCACTGGACGTCTAGTGCATGTGACATTTGGTGCATGGTACAACTGGTGCACTGGATGTCTCACAAACCTAACCTAATTTAATCTAACCTAAGGATTAGTCCAGTGATCGTAGAGTCCAGATATCCATAGATCTCGTAATATATTAACAAAATAAATTAGGTTAAGTTAGATTAGCGAGACATACAGTGCACCATTTGTCCCATTTGTT
Source organism: Glossosoma conforme (assembly GCA_022606575.1). NCBI lineage: Eukaryota > Metazoa > Arthropoda > Insecta > Trichoptera > Glossosomatidae > Glossosoma > Glossosoma conforme. The sequence goes on from JAGTXR010000074.1 coordinate 1,916,725, forward strand.
ACGTACAGTACGACCCAAATCGTTACCAATGAGACGTTGAACGAATTGTCTGGGAACGTAATGCGGCGGAACCCTCAAAGAGGTAGTTCGACAATTTAAAGTATCGTCAAATACACTATGTTGGTAGTTGTCAAAGGGTTAATAATTCTTTTTTTTATAATTATTTAATAAAGGAGAGCATTAGTAAAGCAATCAGATTAGATATAAATTAATCAGATTAACCACTTAAAGTATAAATCTGTCTTTTTAAGTGGTAACTGCTTTCTCGTTTTTTTATGTAAGTACATACAGGAGAATACTGACAGGTGATAGTGATTCTGAAGTTTTTCATAAGTGAATCCTATGACGCTTAACATTTTATAAATGGATTAATTGGGGTATTGATATGCCAATTTCATAGACTACAGCCCGACATTTACGCATTATCCTTATTATTACAGGAATTTACTATTAATGGGTGGTTTTCATGGGATGACTTTTGTCTACCTCCAATTTTGATTAATGGGCTATGACTGGCAGTTTACGGGTGAAAGATCAAATCCACAAAAAAAAATTTAATCTCCGTCGGGGATTGAGCCCACGACCTTCGGCTTGCCAAGCAAATGCTTTAACCACTGAGGATAAAATTAAAAAATTACTATGAAAAAAAAAACCCTTTTTTTCAAATGCATTAATGGACAATATAATATTATAAAATAAATAAAGTAATACTCCTCTAATGTACAATGATTATTTCTATTATTCCGTGAGAACAATTCATGGAATATTTGGGAGTATTTTCCGATTTTCAGCTGAAATCTCCCATTTTCAGGAATAATATGTGAAGCTGAAATTTTCGTTTGTTCATTATGTCCAAATTAATGAACCGAAATTAAATAAATGAGGCCACGTAGACAATAGCTCACTACGTTAATAGAGTGACCTAATTTAAAATGCAAAATTAAATTTTACGAAGTCATTCCATAAAGGGAATAGAAACATCCAGTAAAGGAGGTAATCTACACCTGTAGTAGTAACGAGCTTAAAAAATATCTAGAATCTTAAATTTGACGTTATTTAACACAAAAAATGTTAATATATCAAAAAAATAGAATAAATAAAATAATTGATAAACAAATTATGTTTAAATATTTTTATTTTATTATTATTTCACTAATATACTGCTATACTCGGAGCCAACTCAGAGAGGCGATCTCAATGGATCGGTCACATTATGCGCCACGATAGTCTTCTTTGCGACATTGTGGAAGGGATAGTTGAGGGTAGAAACTGTAGAGGGCGCCCTAGGCGGGAGTATTTGCAGCAAGTTTTCGAGGACATGAGCTGTATCTCTTATGCTGAGCTGAAGAGGATTGCAGAGCATCAAGAGGAGTGGAGATCGAGATGCAAGATTTTGTTGCTGCAAACCAATCCACCGGATTGATACTACGAAGAAGACTCGAAAACACGACGTGTTCTGAATGTTTTCTCAACGATAGCTACTCCCTTCCATACTAATGTCAGTCAAAGTTCAAAGGTGAACCCGGTTGGAACATAATCTACGGATGCCGCAGGAGAGCATACTTTACACCTCTATTGATCATGCCTTTTGGCTCACCGTCCTGGAAGGCCGTCAAATACTAGACATAGTATATAGTCGCGGAAGACAAAGCAGACTTGGGATGAGGCGAAGACCATGATGACTGACAGAGTTTTGTGGCGGAAGTTCGTGACAACCATATGCTCTTGTTAGAGGAGCGGATATGTATAAGATGAACAAATCTTCTATTGCGATCCAAGTCGTGAAAATATGTTGAAAAAATATTTTTATATAATTGTTAATTTTTTCATACAAAAATATTATTTTTTATCATTGTCATCATCATGTCCGCTTTTCTAATTGGAGCATATGGTCGTCACGAGAAGCCGCCACAAAGTTCTGTCAGCCACCATGGTCCTCGCCTCCCTTAACTCTGCTTTCCGCAACTTTTGCCAAGTACATTATATGATTTTTAGAGTTTCATATACATATCTCACCGTGATATCGAGAGGCTCATCCTCAGGAGTCAGCGCCAGCGATGACTTCCGGTGGCCAATTCTGGCTCCAGGAGATCCTCCAGAACTTCCTGTAAAATAAATAAAAAGAATTATTTTTACAACATTTCATATGGAACATCACCGACCATTTTCATACTCTGGAACTGAGGAATTTCTTGAGCTCTTCCATTCTTCTCTGGCGTTGTACGTTATAGTTAAAGCAAAGAATTTATGTTAAATTCATATGCCTTGTCGTGAAAATCACCTACCTTGCATAGTTATAGAATATCGACAAACCATAAAAACTTAGGAGGCCGAAACATGTAATCGCTTTAAATAAATGTGAATCAAAACTAAATATTTTTATTTTGCTAATTTCTTAATTAAAACTATCCAGTTTCACTATATATTGTCAGTTAATAACCTTAATGTAAATTAATTAATGTTTTTTAATTAATTTTCTTCACAAGTTTATATGTCTCTGTTTTTTTCGCAATACCTTCCATATGCACGTGAAAAAAAAGTCTTACTTAAAGTAGAAGAGTTATTGCTTATTGTATAAATATAATGTTTGGAAATCTCATACGAATATTATCAAAACTTGTTCAAACAGTCGAACACTCGATACTAGTTTATACGTTTTCGATTCTTCGCAAAAACCTTCCGCATACTCGACCGTCATAGAGCCTTCAGAGCGGTTGACCCTGCTGCTACAAAGGAATCCTTCCCCTACCTTTCGAAGGAATAATCGCGAAGGTTCGGAAACGAGGACGAGAGAATCCTGAGGGATGACTTGGTAAAGAGAATCTAAAGCCTCTAGGGTATGAGTTGAAATAAAATATAATATTTATTTAAGTTTTTTTTATCATTTTTCAATTCCATTTCAACTTTTAAGTCTTCGACGTTTCACAGTTCTTGAAGACGTACAGAAGCATTCTGCAAATTTTAAGGTGTAATTATTATGCTATGCATTAGAAATAAGTAGATAGTAATATTGTTTTATGATAGATTACTGTTTTAAGATAGACGCAATATTTCGGAGGGTTCATTGTCACATTAACTCGAAAAAGATAAGATATAAAGAACGTTTTAAAATAAAGCTTTTGAATAAATACGATTATATAAGGCGGCTTTTCCGTTACGTAAATGAAGTCTTCTAAAATCGTTATTTGAACATAATTATTTTGTATAAAACATCCAGAAGTCTTTAAAGTATTAATTGTCAAATTATAATCAAATTATCTATCCTAGCTCAAATTTGTCGATTCACAATATTCTGCCACTCTATGTAAATTGAAGGGATCAAGGTCCAAAACTATCGAGGAATTTGCGGTGTATGAAAATCAATTTATTTATATTAATTTTATAAAATAAAGAATGCTTACTCATTGACATGGAGCACTGACCATCCCAATATTCTGCCACTCTATATAAATTGAAGGGATCAAGGTCCAAAGCGACAGGTATCGAGGAATTTGCGGTGTATGAAAATCAATTTATTAATATTATAAAATACAGAATGCTTACTCATGTTATACACTAAGATAGAAAAAAGGGTATGTTATCAAATAAATCAGTACCAATTCAACTCCGGTCTTTGTACTTTGGATCCTCAGTGCCGGAACCTTGAAGGGTCATATAAATGGAATGTTAATCTTTTGATGACTTCAAACTACAACAAGTCAATCACGAACCGTTTCTTTCTAATGTGAGACTCTACAGAGGTGATGCTTTCAGAATGACTGATAAATGTTTTTTAGGTTCCGTATTGTACTAAGGAAGGTATCAATTGAATATGTATACAAAAAAAAATCACAAAAATTAAGCTTTGCATTGGATCAGATATTTTGCATGAAAGTCTTACGTTTTCACTCTTGAACATATTTCTTGGACGAAGGTACTCTAGAAACCCTTACGGTGTGAGTGGTAGTATATCCTGAAAGTTTGAGGATAATAATATATATTTATTGCACGACACAATAGAGCATGCGGGTTGAGGAGCCTTCCGCATTGAATGCGACCGCAAAACGTAAAAAGGAAATCAGTTTTTTTTTCAACATACGTTTTGGAGGGTAGGTACTCAAGTATACAAATATTAATAAAAATAAATGCGTCAATGTACTGTCAAAAAATGAGTTTTTTTTTTAATGTATGGTTTTTATTGATCAAATATATTTTTCTGCTTTTTACGACTGTACATAATATTGTACTATAAGCTAACCTCACGACGAATTTGCCAGAAATAAACCCAACAAATTAAATGTTTTTCACTTAACTATGGATATTTTTTTTTTATATTTTATTTCATATTTAGAAGAATGCTATGACATCAGCATGATATAGTCCTTGCTGACTGGTACCGAAAACCTCGATATACAATCTTTCGTCTCTTATTTTCGTTCGCTCGTCGGACACGCATGTGTTGTCATTTTGTAATGCCGTTAGGAGGACTAGTTATATAGATCGTCACTTGCAGCGCTGTTTATCACCGACCACGGCGCTCGATACCGAGTCATTTGTGTGCCGGCCGCGAAAAGGTCGTATTGTTGTTGGCCTGCATGATGTGACTAGGTGCGGGACAGAAGTTTGTAAAGTTATCGAAATATATATGTCAATGTGCTTCAGAAAATGTCTTTGTGTTGTTAATCTGCTCCTCATCCTGCAAAATATGTAATAAAAATATATGTACATAAAACCCTAATTTGGTAGCAGTGTAATTTATGATTTGAGTTTCGAAGGTTAGCGTTTTCATACTTATGTAAGCAGAATACCATTGTAGTGACCGCTCTAGCAAGTGTCCAAAACTGTCTTGTTGAGTAACTGCTCCATAAAAGCAAATCGTCCATGCCACAGTCGTCAAACGTCGGGATAATCATCTGATCCACTTAGAAATGCCAATCAACTAAGTTTGAAATATGCTTCGGATAATACAGCTGCTCTCTTCATCCTAGAGGCTATCGGAAACTCTGTGTATTACATTCATATATTTACTCCAGATATGTAATAAATACGTTATATTAAAAAACTAGGAAGTTTTAATGAGATGACTTCATTACACTGACTTAAAGGCTGTAGATTTACGCATCATCCACAAATGACGTGTGTTTTTTTGCTGAATTCATCAAAGGACTCCCTGTGTATGGACGACGTACACGAGATGACGTTTAATTGCTACCTAATTTTATAATTATCATATGATAAGAAAGCAGAATTTTGCACTGCCCCTCATAAAATAAGAAAATTTATACAAATTTGTTTACAACAATTCTTTTCTTCGTAGTATCAATCCGGTGGATTGGTTTGCAGCAACAAAATCTCCAGTTTTCTCCATCCTCTGCAACACTCTTTAGCTCAGCATAATAGCTACAACTCATGTCCTCGAACACTTGCTGCAAATACTCAGATCTAGGGCGCCCTCTGCAGATTTTACCCAAAATCATCCCTTCCACAATGCCGTGAAGAAGACCATCGTGGCGCATGATGTGACCAATCCATCAGGCTCGCCTCTCTGAGATGGTTCTTACTAAGTGCCTATCTTCCTTGAGTATGCTGAGAGCCTCATTGTTCTTGACGTTTATTTATCACTTTCAGATAAGCAGCATGTCTCACGGCCGTACATCAAGATGCTCCAAGCAAATGTTTTGGCAAATTGCTTGCGGAGCTTTATATGCATTAAAAAGACAAAAATCATTAGTCTTACTTAAATGAAGCATAAAACCAAAACCTAGCCAAAAAATAGCCAACAGCTCGCCTCTCTGAGATTGTTCTTACAAGGTGCTTACAATTAAACAACAATTGAATCGTTACAACAATTTAAAAGGTAATAAATTTATAAAAAATAATGCTTCGTCGGGGTTTGAATCCACGATTTCTCTCGTAACAAAAAGTGCCTTAAGTTCTCGGCCACACCTCTCCGTCTTCTTCAATGGCTCTGAATTTCATCAGAATATATTTTTTCGTTATTCCTTCAGGCCGCCCTCCGGCGTCACGACGCTGCCCTAATTGAAACTTTAACGGATTTAACGGGGGACTTGGCGTCGGGTAACGAACCGAAAAACGAGCCGGCCCCGAAAAAAGGCTTTGAAACAACTGAAAGGCTTTACTCTATATTATTTAGTCATAAATATATTATTACTGCAAGATAAGACGCCAGAGTAAAGACATAGTATATCAAAAGGAAATTATTTTAAATCATTTATTTAAGAAGCCATGTTTAAAGCCACAGGCTATAGACAACAATTCGAAGATTGTACGTATATTTGGCGCAGTTTCTAAATGCGGAACTTGACAAAGCAAAAACCTTGGCAGCTGACAGAAATTCACGATAATAGTAACACTAATTGTTAACTTTAAAATACCCCGGTTGGTGCGAATTTGATCCCTCACCCGTACAATGCCAGTCATAGCTTGTTAATCAAAATTGGTGGTAGACGAAATTCGTCACGTAAGGACCACCCATTCATAGTAAATTCACTCATAAATCGATTAAAAATATTTTTTATGTCGGGGATCGATCCCACGACCTTTGACTTACGAAGAAAACGCTTTGACCATTGAGCTATACCCGCCAGCGAACGTATAAACAAGCAGCTTGTTTTTATTTTCTTTACGAAATTATTTAATAATAAAATTAAATAAATCAAATCTAGTTTGTAGACTAGATTGCGTGGTTTTGTGATAAATGCTGCGGACTGAAGATCTGTCAAAAGAGTAATCTGGAAGATGACGACGCTACTGAAGAGTATGTCGGAATTCTGCTAGCAGGTTGTCATGATTGAGGTGGAGTGTCGTGTTCTGCATGCAGAAGACGCTGCCAACGTAAACATTTAATAAATCAACGTAGCTAGTGGCGGCTTTCATCAAACACTTGTTAACGGGACATGAAAGTTTTTTTTATGTAGAATTGTTGAGTGTACATAAACGTAAGTTCTGTAATAATTCAGAGATGAAAAGTGTTCTGAAACATTTTGAAATTACATTTTTTGCAAAGATTTCAAAAAATAAATGTATGTACAAAAGTAACTACTAGTAACATAAAATATGTACTTGGAATAAAACGTTTTAGAAAGTCTTGGAATAGACTTGCACACTGTGAGATTACTGTGACATCAGCATGATGTAGTCCTTGCTTAATGTTACCGAAAACCTCGATAGACAATCTTTCGTCTTGTATTTTTGTCGCTCACCACACCTTTATGTAAGGCCACATTGGGACTAGTTACATAATTTTCCACGGACAGCACTGGTGACCGCGAGTGAAAACCGGCGCGGTTTGTCCCAGTTGTCAGTCGGTTCCCAGCCTTAAACGTGACAAGGTCAGCGTTGCGGCCAGCGGTATGTTTCCGCTTGGCCTAAAGCTTGTAATGTTTTTAAGTAAATAAAATCAGTGTGCTTCAAAAAGAAAGTCTTCGTCTGCTGACCTGCTCCTCATCCTGCCTCGCGCAATGGAATAACGCCCCTCTTGTTGAGAGAGGAGGATGTTAATTAATATCACTATCAATTATTGATGAATGGAAAATAATTAATCACCACATCAAATATAGCTTCATTTCGGTGATCGATTGAAAACCGATGTTACAACATGCTATAGTCGCTTATTTTTCATCATCAGCCTTTATCCGTCCACTACTGCACGTAAGCCTCTGACATGAGTCTTTCACAAATTAAATATATTTTGTTTTGATTCACAATTATTATACATACAAACGATTACATGTTTCGGCCTCCCTGGAGACCATCTTCAATAATGGTTTAATTATAAGCTGGCAGTGGCCTATACAGGTATGTATAAGTATTAGTTCCTACGTTAGTACACACATATTTACAGATTGTATATGTGTGCGGGTTAAACCATTGAAAAGACATTATAAAATCAAGGGGTATATGCTATCTTAATGTAGCCATTATATAATATTATCAAAAATCCTTGTAATTATATCTCTGATCTTCAGCGTAGACAACGGTTAGTACATGGTTAGCCCGATAGATTTTTAAATTTAAATTAATTGAAAATTATAAGTATGCAGTTTCACCAAGTATTTTCAGTTGATAACCTTAATGTTAACTTCAAGACATTCTCTACGATCTCAATGAATCGTCGAACAAAATCGGTCTGAAAATGAACGTGGATAAAACTAAAGCAACGATAAATAGTCATATTTCCTAGACTTTTGACCCGATTTCCATTGGAGGATCACAAATATAGGTTGTAAACGACTATACCTATCTGGGACAAGTAATACAATAAGGGCGAAACAACATCTCAAAAGAAATCGACAGGCGTATACAACTGGGATGGGCAGCATTTGGAAAACTAAAGTACATTTTTAATGCGAAAATTCCGCAATGTCTTAAAACTAAGGCGTTTAACCAATGCATCCTCCCTGTATTAACTTATACCGCAGAGACGTGGAATCTAACAGCAAGTCTTACCCATAAAATAAAGGTCACCCAGCGTGCTATGGAGAGATCCTTGCTAGGAGTGTCGCTAAAATATAGAATCCGAAACGAGGAAATACGCAGAAGAACTCAAGTAGTGGATGCTGCCCAACGAATAGGCACACTCAATTGGCAATGGTCAGGACATGTCTGTCGAAGAGACGGCGGTCGATGGGGAAGAAAAGTATTGGAATGGCGCCCAAGAACTGGCAAACGAAGCATTGCCCGGCCCCCTGCAAGATGGACTGACGACATAAGATGAATAGCGGGAGTGACCTGGATGCGGAAGGTGGAGGATCGAAGAGGATGTAGACTCATGCGGGAGGCCTACGTTCAACAGTGGACGGATATGGGCAGATGATGAGTATCATAAAATGTGTTTTAATTACAATAATAAATAAGTGTAAGACTGTTACTTGATGTTTTTCCACGGTACCAAAATGACACGTACAATAAATATAGTATTTTCATTGCCACTTTAGATGGGTCAAGTCGGAAGTCACAAATCTCGCAAAGGAAACAACATGTAAGGTTGTATAGGGCCGTGCAGTAATTAACCTTCGGCCCAGTTCGGCCCTAATTGGACCGGAAGTGCCTTCGTTGATCATGTCCGGTACACCTTTTAACCATGGAAGAAGTTGTCCCTGTTCGCAAAGTAGAGTAAGATTATATAAGTCGACACTGGACTGAAAAATGTGACCCAACTATTGTTTTTTTAATTTAATTTATTTTTTTATTTAGAATGGGATGCAAGCGTTTTATGTAATCTTATATGTAACACAAGCTATTTATTGTTTTTATACATTAAGAATTCACTTTGAAATACATTTTACCGGCGGGTAAGGCTTAATAGTCAAAGCGAGTCAAAGGTCGTGGGTTTGATCCCCGACAGAGATTTAAAAAAAAAAGGTTTTTTAATCGATTTCTGAGCTTTAAAATACACCCGGTTGGTGTAAATTTGATCCCCCACCCGTAAAATGCCAGTCATAGCCTATTAATAAAATTCCTGTAATAATAAGGATGATGCTTGAATCTCAGACTGTAGTCTATGACGTTGGAGGATCAACACTCCACATGTGGCGCTTAGTCATATGCAGCATGTTTTGCGTCATAGAATTCCACAGATGAGACTTCAGAATTACTATCACCATCTGTCGGTATTCTCCTGTATGTGTTAACATAAAAAAAGGATAAATATGAAAAACATTGTTTTAACATTAATAACACTCAATATTTATATATTAAGGATATTTATTATCTTGTAATTTGTATCGGATTGAGCCACCCCTTTGAAGAATATGTTCCAGGCCTTTGAAGCGTCAGGCTTATCATTCAATTAGCATAAAAAATTAGATAAACAAATCACTCAAAAATATGCCTCGGATACTACGGCGGCTCCCTCTTCAACTTGGATTTCTTCTTGAATTTGTCAAGAACCATTTATGTTCCCTAGTAGACCTTTAAGTGGAGATATGTCCTAGATCGAGGAATGGACAGTGGCAGCTAAGAGAACTAAATTAGTGGTGACTATATGTTTCTTATATGGAACGGATATGGAAAGATTAATTTGTATGAGCATTGAGTAAATTAGTTGTAGAAAAATGAAAACATGGTTTCGTATGCAAAGTCTGTGGTTCAAATTCGGCGCCTGTTATCGTATTTCTTCTCCGGTTAAGAAACAATGTCGGATATGATTTTCATTCAGTATAAGCGGTTTCGTTACAAGCTGAAAAACCAACAACACCTAGAGTTAGACCGACTTGGTATAAAAAATATGCAGCCAAAGTAAATGGAGTAACGTTAGAATACGAATGAAAATATTTACACCAAGCAAATTGGAAGGAATGGGGGTTGAATATGTGGATATTTATTGGATCTACGAGGGTAATCCATAAAATAAGGTTCTAAGGTTTGCGTGATGTGGGTGCCAAGAATGTTGACCGAAGACGCCACCAACGAGCTCATCGCAATAATTTGGATGGTGTATTGTCGAACACCCAGCCTACAGCCCCAAGTGACTACCATCTCTTCCCTGACATGAAGTAATATCTGGGTGGAACGCATTTCGGCGATAGAGAGCTGGAAGAAGCGGTTCTCAGGTATCTGCGTGGCTTGGCGGCAGATTTTTTTGACTCGGGCATTCAAAAGCTCTTATACCGCATGCAAAAATGCATTGACCTCGGTGGCGGCTATGTAGAAAAATAGGCAAATGTCTGAACTTTCCAAAAATGTACGCATTCATGGAATTAAACCTGTTTTATACTGTGAAACTTATTATACGGATAACCCTCGTATGTGAACTCTTATATGATAGAACTTTAATGTCATTTTCTTAAACATTTGTTGATATGCTAGATGTATACCCTTACAAATACTACATTCTTCTAATTCCTTTGTGGAAAAGTCTTCAAAAATACAATTTTCTAGTACTCCGATCGATGCCATTCATTTTTCCCTTTTAAACATTCTCAAAGGAGAGCGTCTCATCTTTCAGCTCTTCCTGACAAATCTTAATTCATTACGCATTCTTTTTTTTTAGGGAGAGGTTGAAGGGTTTGATAATGATGCAAAACGTAATGAGTTTGATACCCGTTGAAACTAAAAATTAAAAAAGCATATATTTTTACTCATCGGTTATAGAGACTATTGGCTTTTAAAAGTGCATCGTCAGCGTATGCTGCAACAACGCATCCGGGAGGCAGCGGTAAGCTAAGGATGTCGTCAAAAAGAATTTTCCAAATCATTGGGCCAAAAACGGAGCCCTGAAGACACCCTCTAGAGACGTTACGTGATATACGAACGCTTCCAGCGTCAGCGAAAATTTGACCGTTTTGGAAATAGCTCTGTAAGAGTGCGTATATATTGCCGGGAATCTGGTGAAAGCGAAGCTTTGTCAAGACCATTGGCCACCATGCATTGTCAAAAGCACCTGTAATGTCAAGAAGAACATGAAAAACGTAGGTGCACCTGGAGTCAGTTGTTGTCTTGATTGTCGTGAGAATTCCATCTTCCGTTGAGACTCCCGGTCGGAAGCCGAACTGTCTCTTGGAGATTGGCATATTTGAAGTAGGTAGATTGGATTTTAGTTTAGTTACGACAGTACGCCACGTAAATGCTGTAGTGGTTTATGATGTTTTTGGATCACTGATTCACGTTCAATACTCAGATACTCTAAAAATGGTAAATGTCATTATTTTAATACAAAACCAAGCATATCCAGTGGCTTTTATTATAACTTGCTTTTTTAGAGTGGAGTCGGATTTTGTGTTAACCAGATAGTGGTATATTTCCATTTCGGCTTTCCGCGCGTCAACAAATGTCAAATGCGCGCAAAAAAAGTCAACTTTCTTTTTTACCGACCGATCGAGTAAAAAAAAATAAGCACATAGTCTTTATACACATATAGCCGACTATTATTGAAAAGCATAGATGTCATCGCGAATATTTTTTTGGAAAAAAAAACGATGACATTTATGATTCGCCTGGACCCAAGCATTGAGTTTTATATACAACCATAGGCGAACAAGAGAGTGTACGCGCATTGTGACAATTATGATTAGTAGGTAGATTGTGCTAACTGACTAGTGTAGTCTCAATCTTGACGTGCAGTTTGAAAGCTCCGAAATATTCATAAAAAAAAGAAAAGTAATAGTTATTTTAAGGTAGTAAGAAACAAAATTATGTTTATCTTGTTAGTGCAGTACGCAAATTATTTTTCATTCTATTTTATAATGACATATAAGTAGGTGGCTGAACTTTGCCATACCGAAAGAATCGATCTATGGTGATAATCTAAGGGTTGATGAGATTTAAGTGGATATTAAATCTGTTTTTTTTAAAGATTCAGAATTCATGAAACAGTAACCATGAATGCTAGGATGGCTGAAATAAAATATAGGATGGCTATAATGGAGCTCTCTCTGGGGTTTTGTGTGATTCCAGTTAGGACCAAAGGTAAAATCTACAAAACTGCTGTAACGGATTGGAGTGTTGGACCCCACTGAAACGTGAATTGGATAGGATTCATGTGGCAGAGATGAAGATGCTGAGGTGGGGGGGCGGTGTGACTAGAGTGGACAGAGTTCGTAATGAGCATATTCGGGGTACATTTCGGGTGGCCCCCATACCTGAAAAGATAAAGAAAAACCGCCAAAGATGGTATGGGCATGTGACACGGAGAGATGAGGACCACATGGTGAAGAAAGCCCTCAACATACCCACGCTGAGAAGAAGACATGGAAGACCACAGGCAACCTGGACTGCAATTTTAGACAAGGATCTGAAAAGTCTGGGCTTGACCGAGAATGCAACGCATGACAGACAGACATGGTGAATGTTCACAAGGAAAGCCGACCCAGATGGTAGGAAATTGCAAGGCGAAAGAGAGAGTAAATATGTTAGAAGATAATTTCAAAACAAACCATTAGCTTTTTAGGAACCAATATGAGTGTTTAAGAAGTGTGAGATGGGTATATCAAATATTTAGTCCACATATGACATTCCTTCATCATCGTCTGGCGGTATTCTTCTGCATACGTTTCGTAAAATAAACCGGCGATAATGGATAAGATTTTTCACGAAAAAGAAAGTCGTTTTCACGCCATCTTAATGAAAATAATAATTTTCACACAGATCCGCCGTTAAAAGCTCGCCCTTAGTGCGGATTACAAGGCTCTTCAAAAATGAAATCCCTCTTTTTTTAAGTCATATTTTTTATTTGATCTTGTTTTCGAGAGATTGAAAATTTGGACGTCACCAGGCGGAAAATCTTTGCCGGAAAGGGATGTCCTTTCCACTTTAATACAGTCCCGGAATTTAAGACAATACCTTAGGACATGTACTAAAACTTTGACTATTATATCAAATTTATATAACACGATGCTTAAAGAATTGTACATATTTTAAGAAACATTCATTTAAATATTAAGCAACTGATATCAGCTTGATAAATCCTTTGCAGGCTGGTGCCGAAAACTTCGATATGCGATCTTTCGTTTATTTTTGTTTGCTCGTCGGACATGCTTGTGTCGCCATATTGCTTGTTTGACACGTGTAATTCTGTGGATCGCCACTGGATGAATTACGGCGCTGGGAGTCACCGAATAAGAGCGCGCAGTCGCCAGTCGGCAGTCTGTGTCTGCTCGAGGCGTTAACAACACGTCATTCCTCGAGCAGACCGAAAGCTTGCAAACCTTTTTAATTAAATATATATCAATGTGCTTCTGAAAAAGTCTTTGTGTTTATCATCTGCTCATCATTCCTCCACCACGCATTAAAATAACAATCCCGGCGACGTGTTGTCTTCCTTAAGTAAAGGGGATGTTACAACTAAAGACATCCGAACATTGAAATGCAGTTACAAGGTCATTTTACGGTCGAGAGAAGTGGTTCTGAAAAGAACCCTCAACCCGAAGAGGACGCCCTTTTTATATAGCCACAATAAAAAAGAAAAGCACACGCTTTGTCTTCTTATAGCGCTATTATTTTATCCGCTTTCTCATAGTAAACGGCATGGACGTAAAAACGAGAGAGCACGCTTTTCATTGTCCCTTTATCGAACCCCGCACTTTCATTGGCTGTCATATAAAACGATGTTTTGCTTTTATGCAAACGCTTGATAGAAATATTATCATAAAAACGCATGTATATAAGAACAATGAGATAGTACATGTTGATTCTGAGGGACTGTCGGTTCCTTTTGTTAGAAAGAGGAGTCCTTTTCGATGCAGTTCGAGGTAATCGCTTCGGCCCTATCGGGCATGCAGACTTTGTAGATACTAAAAAAACACAAGCATTTACCATTTTCACTCGTATTTTCGGTGAGAGAATCTATCTCCGTCTCTTTACAACCCGTGAATGGGATTCTATTATCTTTCACGGTTTTTTTCTTTTTAGCACTTCTGTGCAGTGACCACAATTGTTCAGAGGGGACTCCCACTGAACTTATCAGTTGCTAACTGATCATAATCTGAGTGAGCGTATCATCAAGGAGACTGAACTATCCTCCGGTGTGATGCGGGTATGAAACGGGTAAAGTCCAGTCCTGTATATGTTGATGAAAATAAATATTGCTGCACTCAAACATTCATTCCTTCTTCTTCGCGGTTCAATTCATAACCCTGGGATTCTTGAATGTTTTAACTTCTATGTTCCAGATAGGTACACCCGTGCTCGTAGCCATCCATTGTTTTTGATCCCAGTCGAGGCTTGTGGAGCTTCAAGCACTCAATTTGGTTCAACGGCAATGTCGCTCCTAAATGGCCTACCAGCACACCTCGATCCTTTTCTTACATCCTTTTCCTCTTTTGTCGATGGTATTGTTCTCCTTGATCTCTGTGATCTTTGACACGTGTCATCTTCTGATTCTTTTGTGTAATTTTTATTTTTATTTTTTCTGAATATTTGTAAAATTGGAATTTCGATTCTGTAAAATAAATAAATAAATAAACGTTTAACATTTCTTTTGACCTAGAAATATTTGAGTAAATGAATAAATGTATATTTTAATATACTCATCCGTCTCTGTGTTTAGTGGGTGTGGGAGCACCGGGCGCCATTTTATAATTTGTTTTTCTCGCCGAGCGGATATCTTTCCCTGTTTTGTAAAAAATGGTCTTTTTATAGACTTGCCCACCTGAGGGGGCAGCAGTGCTCCACAAGTGATTAGGAAGGCGGTAACGAAGTAAAAAAACTTTGAGAACCCCTGGGAGCAACTAAGTACAGATTATATAAAGATGCATATTATAAACTCAAAGTTATTAATTAAAATAATGAAATTTTAATGGCAAATTCATCTTAAAAATCGTTTATACAATTTTTTTATGTAAACACATACAGGTGAATGCCGACAGATGGAGATAGTGATTCTGAAGTCTCATCAGTGGAATTCTATGACGCTTACCATAGTGCATATGGCTAAGCGCTGCATGTGGAGTGTTGATCCGCCAACGCCATAGACTACAGCATGAGATTCACGCATCATCCTTATTATTACAGGAGTTTACTTATTAATTTATTTATTTTAGGTCTTCACGGGACGACCTTCGTCTACCACCAATTCTAATTAATAGGCTTTGACTGGAATTTCACGAGTGAGGGATCTAATTCACACCAACCAGAGTATTTAAAGCTCAGAAATCGATTAAAAATCTTTTTTTTTAATCTGCGTCACGGAT
This sequence comes from Glossosoma conforme, assembly GCA_022606575.1. Classification (NCBI taxonomy): domain Eukaryota; kingdom Metazoa; phylum Arthropoda; class Insecta; order Trichoptera; family Glossosomatidae; genus Glossosoma; species Glossosoma conforme. The sequence continues at coordinate 1,932,354 of JAGTXR010000074.1, forward strand.
CGAACCCACGACCTTTGACTTGCAAAGCAAACGCTTTGACCATTGAGCTATACCCGCCGAATTGAGCTATACTCGCCACTAGCATATATTCGTCACAAACTACCATCACAAAGCTCTGTCAGCTGAGACGGTCTTCACCGTTGATTTGTCTCATGTCAGGTTTGCCTCCCGTAGCTCTGTCGAATACATTCTATTTATAGTTATGCCCGAGCATCTAAAGAAAATGCGGCAGTAGCGTGTTTACATTCCTTCTGCATTTAAAGAAAATATTCAACGAATATTCAATATTTGTAATCAGTTAGCAACTAATAGTCCAGTGGGAGTCCTCATCGAAAAATTGCGGCCGCTGCACATAAGTTCTAAATAGATAAAACTCCTATGACAGATTGGAATCGCATCACGGTTAAAAAGAGATGGAGATGGGAAGACATGATATAGGTGGGAAGATGTTAAATGCGTGGATTTTTTTTAATAACCACAAAGTTTGCATGCCCGACAGGGCAGAGGCATCTTCTCGAATCACATTGAAAATGACCTCTTTTTCTAACAAGAGGAACTTACAGTCTCAGAGAATTTTTCAACCATCTGTAGGATAGAAGGCTAACACTTTCGCTCCTTCACCTTGTCATTATTCATAAGTCAAGCAACCGTAGTCTTAGAACTCAACGCAAGCATCTGTTCTTAAAATCCATTAAACGTCTGATGAAAGAAGTGTCATATAAGATGATGTTTGCTATGGTTTTTTATGTGTGCATCAGTTGTTGAATATTGGTATAAATTTCCAGTGGTCAATAAATATTGGAAAGTTGAAATATATTCTAAAAAGCCGCAATAAGAAAAATGTATCACAAAGTAAAAGAAGATATAAAATAGTAAGTGAATAATAATAATAGTGATATATAAGTGAGATGTATAACAAAATGGCGCAGCTTGCTCAAACTTATACAGCAGTCTATTAATAGATGACAGTTGACGGAAACAGTGCGGGTAGTGTGACTAGAGTGGACAGAGTTCGTAATGAGCATATTCGGGGTACATTTCGGGTGGCCCCCATACCTGAAAAGATAAGGGAAAACAGCCTAAGATGGTATGGGCATGTGACACGGAGAGATGAGGACCACATGATGAAGAGAGCCCTCAACATACCCACGCTGAGAAGAAGACCTGGAAGACCACAGGCAACCTGGACTGCAACTGTAGACAAGGATTTGAAGACTCTGGGCTTGACTAAAGGAGAGTTGACGGAAACAGTGCTGCATTTAAAACTAATTTGCGGACAATTTTGAATTTGAACTGCCTTATCGTTTTCCGCTCGTAATAAAATAATGATTTGAATAAATATATTTTAAAATAGAGAAACAGGCCACGCCACTGGCCGGGATAAATAAAAAAGATGCTTTATGAAGACAGTAAGTAAGTTGTGCAAAAAAAATGGGTTTTAAAGCGCCTTTGAAGGCTTAGCGCGGGTCCTGAACGCTGCGAGAGCTCAATCAGCGCAGAAGGCGGCAAGTCAAGAGGGAACTGCCTTTCAGGAGATACGGGACAAAGGGCGTATCTAAAAATTAAATTAAATTTATATTAAATATATAAGAGATTCATACCTTGTTTTACAATGGATAATATTGAGCAATGTCTCACTAAATGACTGAGTGAAGATATTGACATATTTAGTGTAATATTGCTTAAGATTAAGTGCTGGTGTGGACGGATACGAAATGTTGGACAGTGATGCCGTGTTATTTGTGTGTCAACCATGATATACTTATGACATGGTTTTTATTGTCACAAATCTATTTGCGCTGCGTATCCGACACTTGTTCTGAGTGCGAGGTCATTGACGCTAAATGTGTCAATACATTTACATCATCACATTTGCGTTTGTACTTCAGTAACGAATAAAAATTGTATATTTTGTAATGTCATTGAACGAAAAGAAATAAAAAATAGAAATAAAAAAAATAAAAAAATAAAAAATGGAAGACTGCAGTTTAGCGATCTATGAAAGCTTCTTTAGTATTAATGTATGTTTGTGCACATTGAAAGTAAAGAAGCTTGCATAAATAGCGAAACTTCAGTCTTCCATCAAGTAAAACAGTCCTCAATGTGATGCATACTAAAACAAGATATGATTTTTTTATCTATTTAATATTAAAATGGATCTCTAAAGTAAATGCTAAGAATAAAATAACATTTAATTACCTAAAATAAAAGCTACCGGTGGGTATGTTTTAGTGGTCCAATAGCTTACTTACCAAACCGTAGGCCATGAGTTCGATCCCCGAAAATGATTAAATATATATATATATGATTCTAAGTCACATTAAATTGTTTTTAGATTATTTTAGAATATTTTTCAAACACCAACAATTATCAAAGTGTACTAATTGTGTATACAATATAATAAAATTATAATGTTCGCTGTTTGAATCCCAGCTTCGGCCTATTCTTTTTCTTCGATATCGACGAGAGTAATGACAAAAAATATATATATTTGATGTAGATTTGTATGTGTGTTTCAATTTTTAAAAAATCCATTTTCAAGCTCTATGTTGATATACTTGTATGTATATCCAACCCCCAGTTTGTTTGAATCTGATTCGTAGCCCGTAAAATGCTAGTCATGGCTTATAAACTAAAATTGGTGGTTGACAAAAATCGTCGCGTAAGCACGCAAACAAAATGAATTTATTTATTTATTCAACAGAATCGTAGTTCCAAGGTAGAAATAATAAGAAACATAGAGAATACATAAACATACAATACATATACAAGAGAAAAAAAAACATAAAAGAAGAAGAAGATGACACGTGTCAAAGATCACAAAGATCTAGGAGAACAATACCAGCGACAAAAGAGGAAATGGATGTAAGAAAAGGATCGTTTTATGTATTTATCTGAAATATTTACTTGCCATTTCTTGAATATTTACTGACCATTAGTTAAATGAAATACTGACAAAATACTTAGTTGCCAAAAATATTTACGCCTATGATCGTAGAGCTTTCAATTTATTCCTTAAGCGATAAACGAGCTTGTTAAGGCGAACAAACAAAGGATCTAACAGGAGTTGGAATTATCATTCCGCCCAACTTTTGCTTTTTAACTATGGATCAAATGTTAACGCCCCCCTCCCACCAACAAAAATACTCCATAGATACGGCACTGCATTTTTATCTCTCTGCTTAGGGAAAATATACCTTAGTAGTTTTCTGTGATTTTATCTATGCCTACAATATTTATTACTGGTTTATAAAAACTGTACACAGAAAACTAAAATATTATAATACAATTATAAGGCTGTCTAATCTCCACCACCTTCAGTTTTCTTTAGATTTCAGTTTTGCACAGGTGCTTACTGAAGATAAACCATTTTTTTAATTTTTATTATTTCTTTCAGAAACATTACACATTTTATTTAATACCATCCTGAAATAAGATATAAAACAAGCGAAATAATTTATAAATAAAGGTATTTATGATTATAAACAACAGTTAATAAAAAGTCCCGAACTCGCTTAGCAGAAGACTTCACGAAATTACTTTGATAAATAAATTCGTGGAGCTCATATCGAAACCGGGCTCTCTCAAGTGGAATATATCAATATTCGAGGCGATATGGTTGAACAGTCTTATCACTCTCTAAAGAGGCATAGTCTTTGGCAGATAAGTATTACTTCTAGGAAGAACAAACAATATGTGCCTCCTTGTCCTTAAATAAATGTCAGGGACAAACAAACCGATTTACAACAAAATATCAAGATTTTCGAACACATCGCGCACTAGCCGAAAGAAATGGATTCTCAAGCATACATCTCTTCTAGTTCTCAAATCATTGAATACCAACATACCTCGTATAAAGTTAGATGGGTACAGCCACGGATAATATCCATACATTTTCATGTAAAGAAACCTCAAAAATATATGTTATATTTATATATATTAATGTGATACCGAGCTACAACCGTAGAGCGATCCAAATCAGTACCGACTCAACCTTAACCCGCTCGCAAACGCGGAAGGCCTTAAGCTGGGCGCCACGTGTGTAGTACCTTGCTCAGCCACTATGTACTTGATTGGCGCTACATCGACCGTCGAACTACACAGTTTCTTGTTGGCCATCGGTTAGCAAAGGCGACCGATATCGTAGAGTAAAAAAATAAAATGTATAATCTTACCACTCATGAACTCAAAGTTGTCAAAAGAGTCAGCTGGAGGTTCGACTATCGGCATGATGTCGTAGCTTGGTCTCTCGTCCTGGTCTCCTTCAGCAGGCTCGTCGTAAGTGGAGAAATCCTGCTCCATGTCCATTGGGATGATCATGGTATATGGCACGAGATGACACAGAGTGGAGCAGACCGGCACGAGTCGGGAGTTATCAAAAGAGACGACGATGACCAACTTTTGTCCACTTTCTTGTTAAGACGATAAACATCTTACGCAGTTAGATTTTAAGCACTTCTTACACACACGTTGATTTTCTTCTTCTACTTCAGTTAATTATTTTTATTAATGCGCGTCTAGTTAAACGTAAAAAACATATAATTTATTTATTATGTTTCATTTATTTTATATTAAAGTAGCCGTGGTCGCAATGTGACTTAATTGTTACATAATAGAATGTACGGTAAAAGAATGGATATAGAATAGAGAAATTAGGACTATTAATACGAGTATATGTGGTCAATCTCTAACCAAAATCCAATGCAGCCGTATAATAAGTTTCAAAAGCAGATGCCTGCGTAGGAAACTGGGGATAAGATGGTTTGACATTGTTAAGAATGACTATGGAGCGGACGAGGTAGCTTTTCATACTACGGTCAAGAGGCGAAGGTGAAATTCGGTCGAGACACACAATATGAGTATTTAAATACTGACATCAGCATGTTATAGCCCTTGCTGAATGGTACCGAAAACTTCGATGTACAATCTTTCGTCTCTTATTTCTGTTCGCTTGACGTACATGTATGTGTCGCCATATTGGCATTTTGGGACTAATTACGTAGAACGCCACTTGGGACGCGGTGCGACTGCCCGTCGGCGAGAGCATATTGCATAGTGGCTCGGGCCATTGTAAAGTTTATCGTAAATATATGTCAATGTGCTTCTGAAAAAGGATGTGTATTAATCTGCTCCTAATCATGTCCTCACGAGACTGAATAACACATTTGAAAGAGAGGAGGATGTTAATACAGTAAACATTTATTAACGAGCAAAGTAAATAAATGTTTTCAAATAACGAGAATTTTTAATAGCGAGCAGAACTACCCGTAAAAGATAGTCATTATACGACCATTATTCTGTTTGACGAGATTCAAAACAGCCTGAAGGCTGCTGCGTCCCATTTTTAGTCCTGTTTTGTAATTTTTTCACAAAGTCAGACAAAATCAAATATTTTATGTGATTTTTAAGTTATTTGTAGCGCCTACGTAGTTACAGTATGTAGAAGTAAGTACGTGTGACTTTTTCTAATAATGCTTGCTATTTAATGTATCCAAGCTCTCTGTTTTGATGAACCCAGGGGACTGTTTATAAGTAGGTCGATTGACCCACAGCCACGGGGCAGAAAGGACTACGTGGGATGCTGTAAAAATGAGGAAACCTTAACAAATAATCAAGCAAGAGGTCACGTTTGATCTTGTTAAGGGCAAACATCCAATGATCAACTGAATTTTTCTATTCCTGAATCCGCAATGGTCTACAATCTACATGATATATACAGTTTTTGAGAATGTTATTCGTTAAGTTTACTAGTAAAGGGTGATTTTTAAACTATTTTATTTTTGGCAATACTGATTTTGACAGCTCACGTACGTTTCGTGTTTTGTGTCACTGTCAAACATCTTCAGTTTGGTCTATAATTTAACCATGAATCGTCTTACAAACGAACAATGCTTGCAAATCATTGAATTCTATTGATCCATATTTTTATGGAAAAATTGTGTTCAGCGACGAAGCTCATTTTTGGCTGAATGGATTCGTAAATAAGCAGAATTGTCGGTTTTGGAGTGAAGATCAGCCAGAAGCATTGCAAGAGCTACCAATGCATTCAGAAAGAGTTACTGTTTGGTGCGGATTATGGGCTGGTGGCATCATTGGACCGTACTTCTTCAAAGATGATGTGAATTGCAACGTAACTGTGAATGGTGAGCGCTACCGTGAGATGATATCCAACTTTTTTTTGCCCAAAATGGAAGAGATTGACTTGCATGCAATGTGGTTTCAACAAGACGGTGCCACATGCCACACAGCACGCGAAACAATTAACCAATTGAGTGGCAAGTTCGGTGAACACTTTATTTCACGTTTGGGACCGGTCAATTGGCCGCCTAGATCGTGCGACTTAACGCCTTTAAATTATTTTTGTGGGGCTATGTTAAGGCTCATATCTATACTGACAAGCCCGCTTCGATTGACGAATTGGAAGACAGCATTGAAGCATTTATTCGTGAGATACCGGCCGAAATGTTGGAAAGTGTATGCCAAAATTGGACTAAGCGGATGGACCATTTGAGGCGCAGCCGCAGTCAACAATTGAATGAAATAATCTTCAAACATGAAAGTATATATGGACTGTACTATTGATTCAAATAAAGATTTCATGCATTTTTTTAAATATTAATTGTCTTTTTTTGGAAAAATTTCCTATAGCTATTAAAAAATCACCCTTTATAAGTATATGTAGCGCCTAAGTTTTATTTGTGTTACAATAGTAAATTTCATTTGAATAATGCGTTTGTGCATTTATTTTGATTTTTCCATGTTCACGAAACAACTTTCGCCTATTACCAATTTTGATAGATATGCTATTTATGGTTAATTTTATAACGTTAATCTGCTTGTAAATTATGTGTTTATATATGAAGAGACATGTATTTAATTGAAAAAAAAAACCGTTGAGTGTTTTCCATGTAAATCTCGTTAACCGCACATGAAAAGGAAATATTGTGCTTCTGAATAATGTATAGTAGCGGTTAACGGGTTAAGAGGAAAGAAGATGCGTTGTACGAGAGATTTAAAAGCAGTAGTTCTAAACCTTAAAATTAAAATATCTGTGTTTAACTATGAAGGATAAGAAAAAAAATACTTTATTAAATAAATAATTTTAATAATTAATAAGTATTTTTGTATATTAATTTATATTTTGAACCATATTTTTGGCATTTTTTGTAATTAAACATCTATAAACAGCAAATATGAATTAATAAACAGGTTTTTTATACTTCACAATATTTTTATTGACTCGATTATGGCTACCCGACGTATGGTTATTAAATATTTTCTATAAACGTTAACAATTAAAAATTTTAGTGTTCATATTGACATCCTCATCTCTACAGGAGAAACGACTTCACGTCACTGGGATAGTTATCGGATCGCGTGGAAGTATGAGGAGCAGATTAACAACACACAGACTTTCCTCCGAAGCACATTGACATATAATTTAGATAAAAACTTGGTTTCCCCTCCCGACCGAGGCGAAAGTAACGTCATGTTACGGAATAGAAAAATAACTATTTATTCATCAGGAAAAATAACACGGGAAAATGAAGGAATTGTTTTTTTCATACATTTTGTATGTAATGGTTTTTCAGGTTTATGTTAGTTTCAGTATATAAATTGTATGAATTATCATTTTTTATCAACGTCACTTCTTTTCAAATACATTTTAGTATCATTTTGAACATAGAACTTTAAGAAATGTTCAGGACTACTGTAGTTAGAGCGACGATTCATCTCGAACGACTATCAACCAGAGGTGTTTGTTTATATGAATAATAAGGAGATACCTCTCTCTCCCGTTTCATCAGTTTTGTATACAGAATTATGTAAATGCGGATGGAAAAAGCCCGCTGAGAAATGGTTAATAAAACATTAACTAAATGCAGACGGAATTAATTCAACTGAGTACTCATTATATAAGGCGATGGTAAGCATCGTGGAGCTTAAAGTACATGACATTTAAAAAAATATTGATTAATACCAAAAACAACAGTTTTTGACACAGTAAACATCTCAACTACAGTAAGTAATCGACTTACGACATTTAGGCTTGCACAAAATCTAAGAACCTAATGTTTGTATATCTTTTATATCCGTTCCATATCTTGAACCTATGGTCGTCACAAATTGCCTTCTCAGTCAGTTGCAATTGTCCATTCATCATCTCAAAACGTATCTGCACCTGAAGGTGCTTCTGAGAAGATATATGGTACCCTTCAACCTTCAGGGCAGAAGCCCAGGACTTGAAGAAACGGCACCGTAGTATCCGTAGCATATTTTTAGGTGATTTTTGTTAATCAGATTTTTAAGTTTATCGGATGATTGGCATCACGCTCTTGAGGTCTGCACAATTTGGTCCTAAAAGGCGGTTAAATTTGAATATCTTAAGCTTGAAATTGCACATTTTAATATGTTCAGAATATAACTCATTATTGTGTATATGCTTGCAAATTTTGACGTATAACGTAGAGGTAATTCAGTCGAATAATATGTTGTCTTAATCCAATCATCATCATCATCAGCCTGAATCCATCTACTGTAGGTCTTAACATAGGCCTTCCGTAACAGTCTATATCTTTCTCTATCCTTCTGCATCTTTGTTTGCGGCAGTAAGACTAAAGAAAAAAAAATAACGAAAAGTTCCGAATAATCATGAAAAACGTATCATTAGTAGAACATACTTGATAAGCTCGCTATTCACGTTTGTTTCAAGGAAAAGGAGATTAGTCGTCACGACACTATTATTTGCGAGATGAACTTTTCTAATGAAAGGAGGTCTTACTTTCAGAAGTTTATTCAGAACTTGACTTTAAACATGGCGACCTGTATTTTCGCATTATGTGTCAAACAATGGAGCCTGAAAAATTAGTTTTCTTTCTTTGTTTATTTTTTTTAAATACAAGATGTCAGAGAATGAAAGAATTCAAAGGAAATTTTTTTTTTTAGTAAAAAAAAAATTTACACATGTTTCGTGATTTGTTTTACAAATATTTGTTTTATGAATTTCCTGTATAAGTCAAGAAGGATACAAGAACAAATTTGATAAATGAACATAGACCAGATAAGTACATTTATGCTTCAAATACTAGTTTTATAATTGACAGTATAATTTGTATTCAAACCGAGCAGTAATTAAAGGGTTAAAAAATATTAAAAAATCACATAAAAATATGCCTCGAATGCCCACTTTTCAAGTCATTTTTGCAATGAAGGTCGTTGGCAACCATATATGTTCTTAGGTGGACTTTTGTAGCAGATATATCTTCTTCTTATTCTTCTTCTTCTTCTTCGTGTCAGCGCCGTCAAATTATTTCTACCCAGTCTCTGGCAAAATCTATAGCCCGTGTGTTACCTGGCATTAGGTCTTGAGGTGTGCAGCTTGTTGGGCACCAAGATATATCTTTATCAGAATAAGCAATGTCAGCTGACAGAACTGACAGGAAGCAGTTTGTGACGACCGTATGATCCGAATATGAAACGGATATGGGAAGAAAAAAATAAGCAAGCGCGCCACATATTACGATGTGGAATTTAGTTGTCAAAATTTATATAATAATTAATATTGTCTTTTATCATATAAAAATATTTGTCTTTTATTCAGTGGCGTAACGATGCTGGGTTGAAGTTTTCGGGGACGGCCAATGTAAGGGGCGTGCAATGTCAGGGGTCTCCGATGTAAGGCGTGTCCAAGTGAGGGTCGCGTACGGGGCAGTCCCTCCGAGGGCATTTCTGGGTAATTTACTGCGGGAATGTCCTCGTTAGAGTACCTGAGGGTCCAACAGCGGGAAGGTTGGGCCTCCGAGGGACGACTAGTGACGTGAAACTACAAAATATATATATTTTTAAATTCCAATTATATTATGGATTTAATTTCAATTATTTGTAATTGCATTTTTTCGATTGTTTTTTTTTTGTTGAATTTACATCATTAATAATCAGAGATCATGCTATATTCTTCTTTTGTAAACTATGCTTTGAATTACTTAGACAGCATGTATTTTTAATGTTCCATACAATTTGAATTTCTGCAACAAGCATTAACCCTTTCATTACGGCTCTGGTGGATTATAAATTAAACTGTCAGTTATAAAACTAGTATTTGAAGCATAAATGTACTTATCTGACCTATTTCCATATATCACATTGGTTCTTCTATTTTTTAGCTATAAGATGATGCATAAAAAAACTATTATATTTAACAAACGTTCATTATGTAAATCCATACATGTGGTGGCATTGACACATATGGTTGACAAAAAAATCGCTCCTGTGACGAAACATAACGAAATTTATGTACATGCTTTACAGAATTCTGTAAAGAATACATGTAGGTTGAAAAAGGGAATGACTGCAGTTCCAAGTTCCTACCTTAGAAGTCACAATAAGTACTGAAAATAGCAAAACTATATATCTTTGACGGTATTTATCGACAACCGATGCGAAAGGGTTAAATAAAAAATATTTATAAGTTATTGTTCCCAACACTAGTAGAATGTACCTTTACATCACGTACAGTCCGGTCTTGTTGATTTACGCTAATTGCAAATGAAACAAGTTCAAGCAGTTTCACTAAACAATAAAAAAACTACACGTGGATTTCAATACCCCCCGTGGACACGTACGATACTGGGGCAGTAACATTTTATTGGTATTTTTTCATGGTTATTGCATATAAACGGTGTGCTTACCAGAGAACACTCCCTACAAACAAGAAATTACTACGAAAAAAGTATTGAAGCAATAGGAACATCGATTTACAATGTAATTTGATATAAGGGCTAGTAGTATACTTGTCATTGTACTCGTACTTACCCTGGGTTCAACTCCTTGTGAACTATAATAAAAACTTAATTTATCAAGGAGGTGTTCTCAAGTTAAAAAAATATGTAGTTTTCAAACTTAATGTACTCTAGCGCATGAACTATTCATCTGACGACAAAACTTATGATGCGTAAATTGTAGTTAATTTTATGAATTTTTTAATTTTTATTAGAATATTATTTTATTATTTCAATATTCTAATCTACTTTTATAGATCATTGACTATATTACAATATTATTATTACTTAAATATACATATACTATACATAAAATTCTTTTTTCAACGCGTCAATCCAAGCACAAAAATAACGGCAGAAGCGGGATGCGAACCGTGGACCTTGGAAACCAACTATGCCCAGGTATTCATACCGCTCGGCGAACTGCGCCATTGCTATGCCCAGACCGACTCGCGTTGAAACTAGTATTTATATCATTGTTATCATCGTACGATAGATGTCGCTATAGTATATATTCGAAGTATGTATATTTTTATTATTATTCAATCAGTCTTCATTTATTCACAAGCTTAATATTATTACTTTCCGACAGTCTATTTTTTTTTTTTTAGTTAATTTGTTTTTTGTTAAATTGTTTTTTTTATCAATTTTCACTAAATGTACTGACATCCTCTTCTATATATTTGTTATGGAATTGTATGGTGGCAGGATGAAAAGCAGATTAACAACCGACAGACTTTTTCAGAAGCACAAATATATATTTACGATTAACTTAATAAACTTCCGGCCCAGGCGGAATAACATCCCAGGCCGGCCATAATACGACTTTCTGACAGTCTGCAAACAACTGACCGGGCGCCGTGATCGGTGACACCCAGTGCCGCAAGTGTCAATCTATATAACTAGTTCTAACGGCATTACAAGACAGAAAAATGAATAAGGCGCTAGATAACGTTAAACGTCAAAACAATTCAACTAAATTTCTTTAATTCGATAAATTGTCAATTACGCTTTAAATTTAATATTGCAATTTTACTTATTGATCAATTCAAATGTTAAAAAAATCAAATCAATAACATATTCATCATTTACTTAAAAACCTATTAATATAAATGAAATAAAACATCAATTTTTAACGTAACCGCGAAAGGTGATCAACGAATGTCATAAAATCTACAGGTAAGTTTGACTCAAGATATAAAATCCAGAGATGAGATTAATACTGTCTGCAGGTACCAATAAATAAATAGCTTTGGAAAAAGAGTAAATTTAAATTTTAATTTTAAAATTAATGTTATTTGTAAACATGTAAAAGTTTGAGTATCGCTGGTCCATTAATGACAGCAGGTGGTCACTAGGACATTTCAGTCATAGTCATAATGTCTCTGAGGCCATTTATTAATAAAAACATCACACAGCGATCGACGCGATACGACGCATGGTAATTTTTCGTTCATAAAAAACGGCTAAAAATAGGCCATTCAACTAGTCACAACGCCAGAGGCTCTCCAACTATTAAATAATAAATTTATTTTATTTTTATTTCGAAGCATCGATCTAATCAACCGGTCATCTCACATTCTTTCCGTATTGTATGAAATATGAAGATTTTAATATAAGCTTGATGTAGCTCTTTTAGGCTGATGCCGAAAAGCCTCGTTAAACGATCTTTCGTCTCTTATTTTTGTTCGCTTGCCTGACATGCACATCTAATAATTTTGTTTTAATTTTATATATAATACACGGCGTTTGCTTAAGCCATTTTATTTGTTTTGAGAGTTGCTCCATATTATGTTGGTTCAACTGTCAAATTTAGTTTATTATTTAGCTGCGATAATCTTTGGGGCGCTGACTGTTACGGTACCAGTCGACAGTCCCGTCCGACCGATGCCCACGATACAACATGTTACGGTCTGGCGGGGAAATCGAAGTCTTATATTGGAAATAAACGCGAATTGTGCTTCTAAATAAGTTTTTTCCTTTGCAACCCGCGACTTGTTATCGTCTTTTTAAAGATGGGGGATGTTAAATTAGAAGAATCAAATTGAATATACAAGATTAAAACATTAAATTTCTCTCATATCTGTTTCATGTCTAGAACATATGGTCTCAAATAGGCGTCACTTAGCTCTGTCAGCTTCCAACGTTAATTTCCCGTCCCAAGACATTTCTGCATCTGAAGTTACACCTGAGAATATAATTTATGTTTCCCAGCGATCTATAGGGTCCGCCATCTAACGTTTTTTTTTCAACTAGTGCTTATTTCGTGAATGGTAACACTTAGCTCATGTCTGATTTGACAGATAATTAGTTTTATCCTTCCGCTAAACGAATATGGTTGTGTATACGCTTGAACAACGCTGGAAAATATTGCGACATTACTTTGAAAATCAGGCCATTTTTTCTTCGAAAATGAGCAAGGAGTGGCCGTTACAGTCAATGGTGATCGTTATCGGG